>JAZHRO010000040.1:36050000-36650000 GCA_037157565.1 Thalassia testudinum
TCTCCTCTATCAAGGTTCATCAGCTCCTTTACAACCTCCACCCAAACCACCTCTTCCCTTCCTACCTCCTTTTCTCCGATGTTCTCCTCGTCCTTCATTCTATATCCCCCCAAAAACATATGGGAGATCATCCATTCCTGAAACCTAAACATTATGGTGGTGCTCAATTTCCACTTAAGGAAAGCAATGACCTCTAATGCACATCATGTGCTTCCCACTAGCGTCACTACCTTCTACCTCCACCACCACCATTGGGAGATGTCAAGTGAAGGTGGGGAGAATGGTGGGATTTGGATTTCATTATGAGTGTACTAATGTAAACTAAGTAATTAGGTGTAAGAGTCTATATTTTTAAAAGGTGACATTCACTTTGACATACTTTAACAAAAGGGGTATTTTCAATTAACCATGCAACTTTAAGGCATTACTGTAAATCTAAATTTTACATGGGTAAATTTATAAAAAATAAGGCAACATATGCAAAAATCTTAAACCACATTATAAAGTTGATAATATTGATTTTCAAATCAGGAAATTAGAAAGAAGGTGAAAATATAACTATGTTTTAACTTGTAATAAATTTATTCTAGAATAAGTGTGACCAAGCTCTTAGTATATGTAAATATTATACATTAATTATCTTAATGTTGTTGATAACAAAACTAGTTTTCATAAATTATATTTACTTCTAGGTCACCCTAGAGGTAAGCCTTGTAGGAAATTGGTTCGAGTTTTGATTCTATGTACACAAGCAAAAATAAAGGAGCTAAAGCTTAAAGTTGAAGAAGTTAAGCAAAGTTATAAAGGAAAAAAAAAATATTTATACTTGCCTCTTACTTTAGAAAGACCAATATTCACAATCCTATGTCAATTAATACGTTCTTTTTTTTTTTTTGACAAAGTCAAATAAAATGTTTTTAGTTTGTTTTATTCTAATTTTATGCACCATTTTTGGGATTTTTACATCCATACCCCTGTAAATGGTCCTAGTTACATCCATATTCCTCTAAACCTCGTTATTACATCTATAACCCTATAAACTTGCTAACCCTATAAGTTATACCCTTAGATTAAGTCTTTGTTAGATTCTTTGGATATTCTCTTTTGGCTATTAATGTTAGCAGGCAAAATTCAAAAAATACATCAGTACCCTTAGGGTTTTTAGATAAATGCCCATGTAATCTTTTAATATTACATACATATATATCCTTAGATTCTTAGATATTATATAAATACCGCTAAATTCTTGTCTCTAAGTAGATATGACTTTCTGGTAGTGAACCACTACTCTTAATGGAGCCAACAAGTTGCTTTTTGTTGCCTTTGCTATAGTAGAAAGAGAATCACATGCTTCTTCAGAATGGTTTCTAAAATAGTTGAAGGAGGCTCTTGATTTTGGAAATAAGGAGGGTTTGACTATTACATAAGATGGCTAGAAAGGGCTTCAAAGTGCCATCCAGCTAGTGTATCCACAAGCTGAAATAGAAGTTGTATGAGACACTTGTATAAAAACTTCAAGAAGGATCATCTAGGTGAGGAGTTTGAGAGATTGGTATGTTTTGCAGTATGGTTGTTTGAGAAGACTTAATTCTTTCATTACATTAGGGAGATTCAAAAAGCAAATGGATTGACCGTGTGAAGAAGAAATGGAGCAGATGCACCTTCAAGACAGATGTTAAGTGCCATTATATCACGAACAATCTTAGTGAGAGTTTCAATTCTTATATATTTATAGCTAGGTAGAAACCCTTGTGTGATCGAATAGATTTCCATCAATAGAAGATGATGGTGACAATGGATGAGAGGAGAAGAGTTGCAAAATGGAAGGGAGTGTTGGTGCCCTCTACTTATGAGTACATCAGATCTATAAGTCCAGGATTGCAAGGATATATAGTTAGGAGATCAGCTGACAATATTTTTGAACTTGAATGCCTATTTGGAAGATACGTTTTTGATATCAAATGCAAAAGAATGTAGCTGTAATAGATGGTAGATTAGTGGCCTTGTATGGACACATGCAATAGCTACAATTATAAGTATCGGAGATGCTAGATGGGAATTATATTGCAGCAAATATTATATTGTGGAAAGCTATATGGTAGCCCATGTAGGTGAATTGGACCTTTGCTTGCAAAAGAGTTGTGGACTGATGTTGAAGCTAGATATGTTGTTGGTGCACCTTATACGAAGCAACAAGGAGACCAAGAGAAAAAACAGATTCCATCAAAGGATCAAATAGTTAGTGTGAAGCAACCACATAGGTGCACTAGATGTGGGGGTTATAGACACCATAACACATTCAAAGCTCCAATTAACCTTCCATCACTACCATCCCAGCCCATGCCATCATCTCAAGTATCCACATGTACAAATGTAGAACTAGATGTTGAGACTTGCTTCTCATAGGTAAACTTCTTTACATAGTTAAGTACATTTAAAAGGCACCTTTATAAATGTAAAACCAATTTACAAGAGTGATTAAATCACTTTTATCTCAAATTATAGTGGAGTCATCACTAGAGATGCAGACATAACCTAAAATAGGAAGGAGATGCCTAATGTCCCAAGGAATCATGGGAAACAGAAGAAAATAAAGGATGTTGAAATTCTTCTTGATGGTCTCATATGTTCCCTTGGTTCAGGTAATAATGGCTTATTGTGATCCATCTTTGTACTCACAACTTATTTAGGTGTATATGTACGATATATTCCCATTGTTGTTCAGGTGGTAGGAGTGGATTTGCTGTTGCTGGACTGTTAACCTGTTTCTATGGTTTTTTTTTTTTATCAAATAAAGGTGAAGTAATGTTAGTATAGAATTTAGATATTGCACATTTCATGATCTTTTTCCTGCTAATAGTCTTGTTTTTGTCTTTCCATTGCAGGTGGCCTTTTTTGTTGCTTATGTTTTCTAATACAAAGTTGAAAGCTACTGCAACATGGATCTTGTTTTTGGGGAGGAGCATGTGGCAAAATTACATGACTTATAAGATATATATAGGACCTACTCTACAACAGTATTATCTATTTTAGGAAAGCACCTATATGCGTTTTTCTATTTTGATGATATAGTGTTATTATATGATAGATTATGGAATTGCAAACTTTATTATGTTCTTGAATTAGAAGAAATCTAAACTTTACTATATTCTTGAGTTGTCTTTTGTTCAAGATGGTGATATGTTGTGTGTTTCGAATTGAATGTGGGTTGGTTTCAAGATGTAGGTTAGATATGAAAGTAGAACAATATTGAACATATTGATATTGCTTGTCTTTACAATGTTTAGCCTAATGTGATGGTAAGGCAACTATTATGCACATACCAATGTACCTTTAAACCCTTTTTTCATATTTAATTATCGGTCTATTTTTTCATATTTTTGGAGCCTAATTTGAAGATTCTATATTTTGCCAAAATCTCAGCAAATACTCATCTTGTAAGTACCTTTTGGTTGTGTAAATTGAGTTTCTTGTTGTTAGGGAACTTTAATGCTATGTCTGAGATGCCATTACACATAATTGCTTGTGCCACTTAATCAACCCAATGAAAAAGCTACTGTAATCCAATCCACTACAATGGCAACATAAAGCCTTGGCTGGATATTGCTCTAATATCTACATGTTGATCTTACACATAATATTTGTTAGGAAATAAATCAAAGATTATGTGCAGTTGTCTTTACTATTTTTAGTTAGTGTTATATTTAGTAAAGAGTTATCATGTTTCCCTATTTTCTCCTACCCTCTCTCTATAAAAGAGGGAAAAAGGCTTCTCTTCTAAGTTAATAAAAATTATTCCCCCAAAAATCTCCACAGGGTATCAGAGTTGCCGATTCTAGTGGTCTAGGGTTCAGAGAAGTAGATCTAGAGGGGGGAGGTCCTCTGGCAATGCCACCAGTATTGGCGAGCCATCAAAGAGGCTCTCTCGTCCCTCCTCTTACCCTCTCTTCTTCCCTTTCTTTCGCTTCTGCTGCTGCTCTCCCATCGCCGGCAAAGAAGGCATCGTTGGCACCACCACTGACCTTCCACTAGTGGGGTTGTTGTTGGAAGCCTAGCCTTCATCCTGATCGTCTTCGGTGGTCGTTGGGTCGGTCAAGCACCGCCACTGAAGCCCTCGACCAACGAAGTAAAATCACCACCACCACTGCTCCAACGAAGATTGATAACACCACCACCATTGCTACTCTAATCAGTGTTAGCCCCTAGTGGGGACGTCAGTGATACGAAATTTAGCGTGATTTGTAATTAGGGTTTTTAGAGTCGTAACACACAAAATCGCATACGCTTTTAAAATTTGTAACCTAGATAGTGGGGTATCTAGGGTCGTCCAAGGAGGCCAAATTATTTGCAAATCAAATCCCTTGCTTGGAAATGGAAATCAACTTTATTTTTAGTCTTTTTCAATATATAATTTTTATGTCTTGAAATAACGAAGACAAAATGCGAATTGTTGACGGAAAAACAACTAACACCTACAATCACTAAGCTAACACCTAAGTGACAAATAATTCCTCTCCTTAAGCTCACTCTAGGCACGTGGAGACCTAGAGTAATTAGGGAGAGGGAGTGAAGAGTGCTAGAATCACAGCAATTAAAATGCAACTAAAAAGAAATTTCAAAGAAGGCAACTTGATTAATGAGAAAGTGTTGTACAAAAACCCTAGTAGAGGAAAGCTTCTATGACTAAAATTTTAAGTACAAAGTAAAGAAACACTAATCCTCTAAAAATATGATGAAGAGGGGAGGCCCCTTGCTCCAAGCCTAGTAGCTCCCAAGCTTGAAAAGAAGCGCTCCAACTCTTTCTCCTTGAAAGCTCCGCCAAGTTGATGTCCTCCAAGGCAAACCCTAAGGTGAGCGTGCCTATGCTTCTCCCAAGGGTGGATGTGCACCACCCTTCTCCTCCAATGCCTGGTTGTCCTCCAAGTGATGAAGATCCTCCTCCTTCTTGGCGTGGCACAAGGAAGACGAAAGGGAAGAAGGCACCAAGGGGGCGGGTAGGATGCCCCTTAATCTTCTTCTCTTCTTCTCCTTCCTTGGCCGTAGGTTAGGGTGGATATGGGGTGGAAAATATACTAAGGGAGGATGATGAAAATGGTGGTAGGTGATGGGTTTTTATAGAGGTGGAAGGTAGTGGTTATGGTGGAGATGAAGTATAGGGCTACGATGGCTTTTAAGAGGTGGTTAGGTGATCTTATGGTGGAGAATGGTTGGCACCAAGTGGGGGGATTTGAAGGTGGTAGTTATGGTGGTGGAGAAGCACCTAAAGGTGGTGCCAACCATTGAGAGGTGCCTTGGTTTTGGCACCACCATGAAGGCTTCTAGAAGGGGGGTTAGGTGGATGGCTAGGATAGGTTGTAGGGTTAGGTGTAGGGCCATGATGTGGGGGTGTTTTGGTGCCAAAAGGGAGGGCTTCTAGAAGATTATTTTGGTGCCAAAACAAAGTGCCTTTTGGGTGTAGTTGAGGGGCTAAGAGGTGTCTATCTTGGTGCCAAAATAGAGTAGAGGTTTAGGTAGCTTAGGTGGACTAGGTAAGCTTAGGTGGAGCTAGCTAGGGTTGAGTTGAAGGTGGAGGATGGCCAAGGAGCTGGATGCTAGCTAAGCTAAGCTAGCTTAGCTAGCTATGGAGTAGAGGAGTAGGCAATGGGAGCTAGGGTTTGAGGAGAGGAGTTGAGGAGAACTCTGGAGCTGAACTGGAGCTGGCAGCTGCTGAAGAGGATGTCATGGAGCTACTTTAGCTAGCTTAGCTTGCTAGTTCTTTGCTAGCTGCTAAGCTAGGCTAAAGTAAGTTGGCTTCTACCACAAGGAGCTGAGGTGAGCTGGGTCTGGTGCTCCTGGGGAGGATCAAGCTGGTTGAGGCAGCTAAGGTAGCTTAGCTCAACTGAGTTGAGCTAACCTGAGTCCTCGAGAGCTAGACTTAAGCTTCCTGAGCTGAAATGAAGTCATCTTTAGCTGGCTGGAGTTGAGTGGAGCTGGATGTAGCTGGACTTGAGCTGGGGTGAACTCTAGTCAACTCAGCCGAGCTAGCTAGAGCTCCCTGTAGACTAATGAGAGCTGAGATAAGCTAGACTTAGCTAAGTTGAGCTGGATCTGAGCTGATCTGAGCTAGGGTAAGCTAAGATGAGCTCTCTTGAGCTACTATTCAGCTGAGATGAGCTGAATGGAACTAGGATGAGCTAACCCTAGTTCAGATGAGCTGAATTCCAGCTATGGTGAGCTGGATCAAGCTGAGTTCTAGTTGGTAAGAGCTTCTCCTTCACCAGCTAAATTCCTGAGTGCTAGGATTCTAGGGATCTGGCAATCTGTATATCCCTAACACTCACAAAAATACATTAAAAAGACAACAAAAAGTGCAATGCATGCCTAACCTAATTAATGCCTAAATGCAGCCCAAAAAACCTGTTTGCGGAGCAAAATCTTAAGAGCTAGGTTTGTCTTAATGCATAAGAATGATGATAAACTGACGTTTAGCAGTCGGCGGCTCATCGCCGACCAACAGCACCACCTTTAGTGACCATTGGGTCAATGCAGTTGCTGTCGGCAAGCCCAACAGGCCCAGCGCCGCCCCTCTGCTGGGGGGGCTTTGATCCCCATTTTGACTCGCTTCTTCAAATTGAAGGGACTCCTGCGGGACTTGTTAGAACCCTAGGGTGGTCACCTTCGATTTGAGATCGACCCTACATCGCTGGAGCGTCACCCGAAGCCCTCAAGACCACTAGTGAGGGTTTGGCAAGGTTAGGATTACCATGTGTGGGTAGCCACATCTTATGCGAGACCACCTAGTTGGCCCCACGAAGGGGGTCAGTTTTAGGCCTTGAAGGACTTGCATTTGCATCCCAAGGCAACTTAAAGAAGAAGAAAGACACAAATCGGTGTTGACATGTAGATGGGGTGCACTCTCACGCACCTAGAGCATTTCGGCTAGCTTTTGGCTCGTAGGAGCAATGGCAGTGAGGTGACCTTATGCATGCCAGGAGAAACCAAGCACGGTATGGTGACTCGTGGGGTATAGGAGAAATGGCACCCGTGCGACCTTATGCGCACTTAAGAAGATCAAGCCTCGTCATTTTCAGGCTCTCGGACGTCGGAGCAGCAACACCCAAATTTTAGTCATGATTGCTCACGTACCCATCCCCTTACACGAGATGTATAAGTGGAAATATGACAAGTCGATGTAGATGTTGAAGCCAATTATGTTTCTACTATTATCGAATATCATTAATCTAAGTCTTCGCTGTCTCTTGGGTCTCAACTTACGAGGGAGTGTTAGGAAATAAATCAAAGATGATGTGCAGTTGTCTTTAATATTTTTAGTCAGTGTTATATTTAGTCAAGAGTTATCATGTTTCCTTGTTTGCCCTTTCCCTCTATGAAAAAGAGGGCCAAAGACTCCTCTTCTAATTTAATAAAAATTATTCTCCCAAAAATCTCTACAATATTCATGAGTTGTTCAATAGAAGTTGCTTGATCTTAGAAATTTTTTCCCTTACACCTTGCTTCATGATCTCCAAATTACTAATTACTAGAGACCCCTTTTATTATGCTTGAGCAAATTTTTTAGCTAAATATCATGGTTGACAACCTGACACAACTTTATAGTTAATGGGAATGACCTTCCATCAATAAATCATATAAAATCAAGATAAATTTACAAATGAAGCATCTATTTGACTAGAAAAATAAATTGATAGAAGTGAATGAAAGGAAAAGATGAAGGTAAACTAGACTTCATTGGAGCAAATAATAAGTACAAGGCTAGCTAGCAACAAAAAAAAATTCTTATATTGCCTAAAAGTTGACATTATGTTAATGACTTTGGCTCATAGCCTTACCACATCAGCTTTGCCTCTTAGCCTTTACCCATAATCCTAGACCATTTTGCATAAGACAGATTATCTAATCTTTTCTACTTAGCTTGTTTCTAGATTGGGCTTTCTTTGAGAAGGTAGATTGTGGTAATTGATTTATTTTCTTGATCCAATTAACATAACTAGAAAAAATGAATTTTGTTTTAGTCCTATCTATCGGTAGTTTTACCACTTAGTTTACATTTTGTGCACGTATTTTGCCTTGCTAAGGTGAAGTGCATTGGTAGCATAGTATTGGATTGATCCTGGAAACATTCTTTAGGAGTATAGGCTCCAAGGTTTTTATAGGCCACTCTGATCAACATGCAAACAAACTTGTGCATAGTCTAAAAGGTCTTGCGACTATTTGATTAATCCACAAAGTTCACACATTGGTTGGGCCTTGGTGAAGATTCTAGTTGGGAGAGATTATAGACTACTTTAGGCTGCTCGCCAACATATGGCTCCTCATTTCATGTGGAATTGTCCCCTATTGATGTTTTTAGATTATGATGAAGACTTCTAGATCATATAGTAGGGGATCTTATAGGGATCATATCAGGATCATATAGCAAGGTCCTTCCAGACCATATAACAGGCTTCTAGATTATATAATGGGTATTCTAGTCTTTAATCTTGTAGGGATTGTTATGAATTAGATTTTAACTAGATCACAATTAATACATTATAGCATAATAGGATTTAATAGATATCTGTAGCTCCATCTAAGAATCTAATCCAATCCATTTGATATCTCAAGACTCTGAAGTTATAAATGAAATTTCAAGGTTACAAGTAATAAACATCAATAAAGCGCCATAGACAAATACCAGTTACAAATTAACTAACAACATGACTAACAATTCAAAAAAGAATATTATTGAAAGTTATAATTGCTACTAATAGTACATTTTAACCGCAATGCTTATAATAATAAATAATACACACAATTTGAGATACAATATTAACTCATTTAGGTTCTTTTGCTTCTCCACAACTCTCATGTTGGTCTCATTGACCTTGTGTAGTATGTAATCAAGTTCTTTTCCTAATCCCATATTTTCTTCTTACATGATATGCGTGAGATGATCTTCATTTTCACTTTCCTCTACGAGATTCAACCATTTAAAGAATTCGTAAGTATTATGAGGACAAGAATAGAATTTCCCACCTTTGCTCCATGGGCATCCAAAAACTCTGATTGTGGCTGCAACGAATGTTTTAAAAATCGGACAAGTTATTGAACTGGCTAGGTGCTAATTTGGTTATTTGGTGGTTCAATCGATGATGTGCATACATATAATTGGCCTAAAATACCTATTTATGCATGTTCCTAGGTTTATATAAGTATTATGCATTATAAATATTACATAACATATATCATCATGCATTTAGGTCTCATCGGACTTCCGTAGTGTCAGATGCAGTCTAAGAAAGATCAGAGGTCAAGGGGCAAAGTGGTGTAAATCCATACCTCAAATGACAAATCCAATTGCACGAATTGGTTCGGATCGACGATCATAGCCCAACAGCGCGAAAATCGGTCCAATCCGACATTTGTGACACTACTTACAAGCAAGAGAAGATGGACGATCCAGATGGCGTCACGTGATGCTATCCAAACTCTCCAAATCGGCAGTTGCCTTCTCAAACACCCTCGCCATCTTTAATCTCAGCCGTTGGATCTCGGTCCAACAGTTGAGACAAAGCCTCACCACCTTCACTTATCATTGAAAGAAGACTATCGTGCGTTTTCAGCCATTGGATCTTCATCCAACAACCAAAGACAAGGGAACGCTAAAATGGTAATGAGACTCATTCGGAGGCATAACGCAATGGTTGCACCGCTCACACGCAACGCAGAGGTGCGCGATCAAGACCTCGCGTACCTTAAATCAAGCAGGTAAGCGGGCGCAGCTAAATTCGACTGTTGGATGTAGCGCGGATGGTTGATGGAGCGGTGATGTGGCGCGTTCTCGTGCACCGGATGAAGGTGCGCGCTGCACGCACACAATGACGAGCCATCGCATGCCTAATCTGACGCGGGCGCACGGAACGCCTAGAGGTGAAGAGGCTCGAGCCCTTTTAAGCCATCCGATTTCTTGATCGAACGACTGAGATTGCATGGACATGATCGGCACGCTCAACGGCTGAAGGAGAAGAGGCATCCCTTCACCAACACTCAGCTACAGTGACGGTTATATCCGTCACTAAAGACCCCTACATTTATGTTTAAGGCTTTAAAAGACCCTTTTGCCCAAAATCTTTACACCTATAAAAAGGCCACCCTACCACTCATTTGATCATCCCTTCTCTTCTTTTCTCATCTCCTCCAAAGCTCTACAAGCTGATCCCATACCTGGGATGCTCCATTAGAGCTAGAGTAAAATAATTTTCTATCTTCCCACCCCGTTCGTGGAGCATCTTGAAGTTGTCCTCTCCCTGCTATTTGGGAAGCGGATTCCGCTGGGACGTCGCCGTGTTCCATCCTCCATCCTCCAGTTTCGTCCTCCTTCGTCCAGCATCTCATCACCCTCATCCGGGCACTCCGTCAACGTGACTCGTCCTCTAAGCAGCCATTGAGGAGGATAATTTCTCACCCCCTTCTCTTTCTATCACTTTCTAGTGTAAATTTCCAGCTTTCTAGTATAGCGATTAAACGTAATGAACATGATTCTGTGGTTATGAGATATTCTCTTTCTCTCTCTTTTTCTCTGTATTATTCTCTCTCTTTTCTATTAATTATTATTTAAGTAGAATATCTAGTAGATTAATTTCAACCAACTAATCTACTTTTGTGATAATAATTCCAATGTGATTTTTGATCAAACGTTCGCCTCCATGTGTTCAACCCAAAACTCACCTTGATTTTCAGTAAAATTATCTGATTGATGGATTTTTATGCAACTACAATGACATATTTTCAAACTTAAACTCTTAGTGTAGAAATCACATTCATCAATCGACGATTTGTACCAGTTGAATTAGTGATGGTGATTCAATTGACGTTTTGCACCGATTGAATCGATGATGACATCAATACGTGAAAAAATTAGAAAAAATCGAATCATAAGATCTTTGATTTAGTTTGTATTGATTCAACTGGGTCTAACAAGGTTGAACCAGTGTTCAATAAAAAATCAATAAAGATACGTAGTAGGAAAAGTTATTTTGCAACTTTAATTACACTAAAATTGAGATGGTTTAGCAAATACTAAACAAAAATAAAAGACATACGCAAAATTGAGAGTCTAACCTTGAAGAATACATAGATCATTGAATCTTTATTTTCAAGTTCTAACCTGCCTTTTTTAAAAATTTTTTAGCTCTTAAGAGAACGATCAAACTGGATGGTCAATTTAACTGAACAGACCAATCTGACTCAATTTTGATCAGTTCACATCAATTTTGACTTTTATTACTTGAACCAATCAGTTTGACTGGTAAGTCACTAGTTTCCAATTAAACCAACTAGTCTAGTTCGATTTTCAAAATAATGATGTTTGCAACTCTACACGAGCACGTTATCCTTGTTGAATATGCATGTGGGATGTTGCTACTCAAGGATTGAGATGGAGGTCTCACTGGATCTTTGATTTTTCTTTCAAAACTTGTATTAGTCGACCTTTGTAATAATCACATTGAGAAATTTAGATGAATCATATTGTAATCAAATTTTCTTTGTTGGCTTGTAATAATCAAATATACATGATACATTCATACCACCGTCTTTTTCTTTCTCATGCTCGTGTGGCACCTCCTCACCAAAGGCCACAACAACGGTAGCAATGATGAGATCCTTGATCGAAGGCCATCCTCTTCTTCCCCAACCAACGTCCCCATCTCCTTCCCCCAACGACTATTCCCATTTCCTCCTCTACCCACCATCCCCTTCTCCATGCCCCACCCCACCCCCCTCCTCCCCCAACCTCTCTACTCTCTCTCTCTATCTCTCTAAAGGGGGATTGCTATGGCGTATGATTACATATCAACTTAATGTACCATTAGACATTAATAAATGGATATATATGACAAACAATGTAAGTTTATAGAGGTATAGATGTAATAACGATATCTCTAAGTTATATGGATGTAATTAGGGATAATTATAGGGTATGGACATAAAAATACCTTTTTTGGCAGAATTTTTTTATGCGCTAGGATGTCATAACTGTTCATTAGAAATCAAGCTAAATGTTCCTTTTTCTTTTTTCCCCACAACTTTTAATTCATTTTCCATGAGGCGTCTACCCTTCGTTCCAGACCTTTGATTTCTCTTCCTCAGACATCTCTCGCTCTGTGGCTCTCGGGATATTATTAGGGATTGTGGATGGTTGATTAATGCTTTTGAGGATGCACTAGGTAGCTATATTCCAAGGAACTTCATTGCTCCTGCCACGCTTTGGTGCAAGTGCAACATTGTGGAAGAGTAGGAATGCTACATTTTTGGGAAGAGAATAGCTTTTCTGGAGGGGTTAAAGATGATATCTCCTGTAATCTTTTGATCAATGGTTAATGAGGTTTTCTTTTCCCTCAAAAAAAGAAACAGGCATCTCTCATTCAAAAGGTGTTCGATTTTTGTTATATAACTGTAACAAATGCTAAAAGCAAAAAGCTGATCATTTAATTCCTTGGTAACCATTAAGGTCATTCTTTTAGCATTGCCACGACGTCTAACGTACTTGTAATATGCCTGGTGTCTAAAAATCATACGTCTCATTGTTCAGAGCAAGTTTAAAGTCTTGTTTGGCAAAAGGAAATAAATTTATGAAATTTGTTGAAGTAAAATAAATGGTGAAATAAGTGAACTAATCGTTTTAGACATTTTAATGATTTAAAATTATTCCACAGAAATGATGGAATAATTTTATCTCAAGTTAAATCCACTTAACTCAACATAATTAGAAGACAGATTAAATGACGGATTAAATACTTAATACACTAAACAAACACAATCTAAGGGCCTGTAAATACATCTCAATAGGCATTTAAAGGTTACGAGATCAAATCTTATATAATAAAAAATAAAAATCTCTCTGTATTCTCTCAGTTTCCAATAAGCTTCTACTTTTCCCTGATTTGAAACTCCAGATGTCCGAACACTAACACGGACATCTGGTTCTTTTAACTTCAGATAGCTTATGCATTTAATTAATTCCTTTACTAGTTCATCTTTGGAAAGGGTCCACCAAGCTTTTACTTCCAGTTTGGGATGTCTGGTAGCTTCAGACGTTTTCGTTGACTTTTAAGACGTGGTATGCGCCGGTAGACAGCTTATTCTATTGGTTGTTGTTAAACATTGGCATCGAATCTGTTTCATTCCTATCCTTTAGAAGACGTTGAAATTGCATTTCGAGACTGCTTACAACTTTTCGATATAACCTATAGCTCCCATTTTCCAATACGCCTCAATAAATTTTAAGTTCAACACGACCTATTAGCAATGCTTGTTCTCTTGTGCTCAACTTCTTCCCATACTGCAATCAACTCTCGAACACTTACTTCCAACTTCAGATAATACTCAGCGACCTTGTTCTTACACAGTTCTGCACAACTCTTTGGACTTTATAAGGTCTCTGTGTTATTTTTATTATGTTGTTACATAAAATGTATGCAACTCTTTGCTTGCTTTCCATCGGAACTTTCTAGGTGCTAACTGAGACCATTTCGTCTCAGATACATTGTATTGATAATGACTCTTTAACCAGTTTTTTCATATTCTAGACTTATCTATTTGCTTATATTTGAATTTATGTTTGACCAACCTATTGCGAGTCCTTTCTTCTCTTAAAGAGAAGCTAAATCACTCCTCAATGTTAAAGTAGGGAAAGTTATTGTGCTTGAGGTACACCTTCCTCATTTGAAGTAGCCAGGTTAGGATTTACAGCATAGGATGGGACTAACTACCGAGTGAGTTTTGGCAAAAAAAAAGAAAAAGAAGAAAAAAAATCTCTAGTGAGAAGGGTAGGTGGTACTTTGTGCACTTTGTGATTTTATTCCCAATTATTTTAAATATACCATTCACCTCCTCTCTGGTGTATTTATCACAAATGATAACTCCGAGGTTGGGATGGGTACGCATTGGCTTCATCCCATCGGAGGAGAGTATCCAAGCAAGAAAGAATCCAACTTCAATCTGCCAATCAATAAGTACGAACACCGCAAGAGAATTATATATATATATATATATATATATATATATATATATATATATATATATATATATATATATATATATATAAAGCAAAAAAGGTTTCGATGCCCTACGTAAGTCCTCCGACAGTTTAATGATTGCAATGTCACTCTTTCATGAAGTGAATTTCAAGAATAACAGTGACGGATCTTCCTTCAGAAAGACAAGCTCAATAAGATCCAAATTTACCAAAGTTTCCTACCAAGTAGTTTCTACTTTGTTGTGTTGACCTTGCCAGCTAGTTTTTGGTCGAACTTCGGGCTCTTTGCTGCCAGATGAATGAACTAGTTCTTTTTCAGTATTTTATACTTATATCTATTTCAGAGTAAGGAGTTAGAACCTTTAAATAGAACTACGGATTAATGGTCTCTTCCTTTTCCCTCTTACTTCCATGCTTGAGGGCATGCTAAATCTGAAAGAAAGAGCAACGAAAAAATGGAATTTCGGATGATTACGGTACTTGGCATCCATGAATAATCATTTGAATCTCTGAATCTCTGATCCTCGAAGCATGCAGCCAAATGAGGAAGGCCTTCAACATCATTTAGTAATCACAGCTTCCAAGATGGTTTCAAATGTCACAACACCAAACACATTCAACCCTGTTTCGCATCAATAGCATCTGCAGAAACAAGAACGTACACGAATTTCTAAGATTCAGTTAATTTCTAGGATTCAAATTGCAGATGATCACATTGTGCTGGATGGTTGGCATGGATCTTCCATCCATATATATCTGAATCTCAGTTCAAAGAGAAATCACAATCTTGAATTCAATGGCAGATAAACGGGTGCAAATTGGGAGTGCAACTTTCGTTACCTTTATGCTTTACTTTGGCACATCAAGTCCTATATCGCACAAAAACGGCACACATTACCATTACAATGTTCTCATGCTTATTCCATTCTGAGGTGTTTGAGTATTGTTTCTGGTAAGAACACAAGGGGAAACAAGCAGTCAGACACAATCATCACATAAGAACAAGTACAATCTATTGTTTATGATCCATAAAATTGGCTTATATGCCATTGTAAAGGAGGCACCCGTCAATGTAATCGCAAAATCTTAATGGTTAACTAGGAAGACCTCATTGTTAATCCATGATAGGCAGGAAGTTTGCGAAAGATGGCAAATGAGATAGAGATGAAGAAAGAGGACATGGGACAAGAAGTTGAAAGTGGAGTCAAAATCATTTCAATATTCTGACGAGTGCTGAAGAAAACCTCAAGACCTAGTTTTCATGTGAACCAAACATAATTGACTCATCACCTATATATAACAGAACATGAAAGGCAAAAAATCTTTAAAGCTCCACCTCTAGTTCTATTTTATAACTAAAACTTGGAAAAAACAACAATCCCGAATTGAGGGAAGTATTCTAATTTGGCATGGTTGCTTTGATCTCCGCAATGTTGTCAATGCGAAAGGTGACACCAAGGTGACACTAAGGCGACAAGCCTCATAATTGCCCAAGGTGAGAGATGACAACCAAATTGAATTGAGGCGACCCATTTTTTGTTTTTAATATTTAAATACATGTGCCTTAGTAACTCATAATAATAAAATCAACTTTCAAAACACCATTTCTACTAAAAATATTATTTAAAAGAAAAAGATAAGAATATACCTATTGTATATATAATTTATAGTAAAGATGTATTGTATATATAATATGTAGTATATACTAACATGCATATTCTGCAATAATACATATTGTATATAATAAATTATCTATTCTGTATATAATATGTACTAATTTATATACATGTATTGTATTGCACATAACATTATTTGTAACATTATTTGATTATTTATTATATGATTTACATTACATACATATACTGTTTATAATTCTTATTGATATCATTTATTTACACTATTTATATCACATACTTTATAAACATTTTCTATACATGTTAAGACCTCAATAGTTAATACAACGTAACTATAAGTTAATAAAACAATTTGTAAAAAAGTACCTTAACTTCTAAGTTTATAGCATAAACATAAAAGTAGGTTTAGGTTGAGAAGTCAAATAAAAATGTAGCTATCTTTAAAATAAAAGAATGAAACGGGTGATGGATTTCATGGGTTTTTGGGGAAGAAGAGGTGGAAGTTGGTGGAGGCAATGGGGAGGAAGGAGATGGTGGAGAGTTGACCTTGGCAATGTTCGAGTAGAGATGGAGACGAAGAGGGTCTCAATGACCTTGGTAATGATTGACTAGGGTCTCGCCTGGGACTAAGGTGAAGAGGCGACGCGGGCAAAAGGTGCACCTGAGACGACAAGATGGGTCACCGGATTGAAGACCATCCCTGGAACCCATCTACGGTGACAATGCCCGATATCGCCTCGCCCGATCACCTAGGGCGACCACCTTAACAACTATGGATCTCTATCGTCAAACCTTCACAAGGCAAAAGCTATACCTTAGGTTGATAGTAATAAACGGAGGATTCTAAACATAGAAAGCAACCAGAGCATCCCTACATAGAAAAGATAGGTTACCTTGCCCAAAGGAGGCATGCCCTTTCTGCATGGAGAAGCACAAGAAAAAGTACAATAAGGTTCGTACTAGGATTGATAGAAAAACTCAAGCTCGATAGGCATGGTATAGGCTTAGCTTTGATAAGGGCTCGTAAGCTCCACTCAATAGGTTAATGAGCTGAGCTCGAACACCAAAATCAAGTTCAATAGCTTAACGAGCCACAACCAAGCCAAGGTGGGCTCGACTTGACAAGGGTAAGGAAAATAAAACCAAGGATTGGTGGGGCTCCTAAGATTTGTGTTTTGTTGTGTTTCTCCTAGTATGGAGAGCACCTTTATAAGGTATTTTATGACCTATATGCCCTCTTCAATCCATCTTCATATCTTATAATACGTTTGTCTTGTCAGCCTATGTTACAACATTCAAAATCATGGCCATTATCATTCTATTCATGACGCATTACGTTTCTTGACCATTGAAGGTCATTTCGAACTTGATTTCAAAATTTGTATCTATCTAATAAATCCACATGCATGTATACATGTGACTTCCGAATGCAAATTGTAGTATCCTTTCAAAAGAATAGTAAATTGTAGCATAAGTAGCCTAGGAGTATCTCTTTTATGATATATAATTTCTAAGACAACTGGCCTTATTAATGTATTTGATAAGAGCATATTTATGTAATTTTAAATTATACAAGATTACTAATAAAGTACTTAGTGTATAATATTGGCTAGACATTATCTACACATTAAGGGAGGTATATCTAAGGGTGTCAAAAGAATTCGAGCTCGATAAGTAGGCTCAAGCTTAGGTTGCAGCTCAATGAGGGTTTGTTGGCCTGGCTTGATAGCATAACAAGCCAAGCCTAAGCCCAAAATTCAGGTTTGATAGCTTAATGAGCCAACCTGAGCCCACGCTAAGCTTGTTGGGCTCAATAGACAACCTTAGTCTATAAATAATAAACATTTTTTTAAGAAAGGTCATGGGATAAATTCAACATGATACACCAAAACTTATAAACTCCAAAATGTTTCATCTCATCATCACATAGGAATGTAAATGAAGATTGATTAGAGACAATGTCTTAAACCGTAAAGAATTTGGTTCAATTTCTAGTACATAACACAATATCAGAAATGGATTTTTACATGTCCCTGTAAATTTTAGAAAAAATGTGTATATCTTCGCTTTTTTTGTATATACGTAAATACCCTTTGTAATGATGAAAAAATGTGTATATCTTCGCTTTTTTTGTATATACGTAAATACCCTTTGTAATGATGTATATGCCTTCATAAATTTTAATTTATTAAGTTGCATATCCTTTTAAAAATTTTGGAGTAAAAATTAAAGATTTTTTCAAAAAGACCCCAAAGTTTGTTTTATTTTTTTTTAAATAAACCCCCTGCCTCCACCTCCCATCCCTTATCTCCTCCCCCCTTGTGTAGCCATGACTGTAGCGGCGATGGTGACGACGATGATAGCAGGGGCAGTGATGATGACGACAGCAACAACGTGGAAGGAGTAGCAGGAGGAGGCAAAGGGGTAGAGGAGGGGGTTCGAGGAGGAGGGGCAAAGGAGGGGTCTAGGGGAGAAGGGGCGTAGGAGGGGAGGTGCAAGGGGTGAGGAGGGGCAAAGGAGGGGAAGTGTACGGGGTGAGGAGGAGGCAAGGTCGGCAGGGTGTGGAGGTGATGGGCAGAGGAGGGGTAGGGAGCAAAAATGCACCAAGAGGGAGTGAATAATGTGTGATAATGAAAAAGATAATCAAATAAAATTATAAACAATCGTATAAAATCGTTCATCATAACAATGGAGAGTGAGATAGAGGGCAAGAGGGAAGGCGATAAGAGAGAGGGTGGGAGAGGATAGAGGGTACCTGGGGAAGGAGAAGGGTGAGGGGTCTTGTTTGGTAGGTGTGAAGGGAGGTGATGGGCAGCATAGGGCAGGTGAGAGGGTGGTGGAGGATCTGGGGTGGCCGATGGTAGCGAGTCAGAGGAGGGCATATCGAACTTTGCCTGTTCTTCGGAGGTCTACTCGTGGGGGAGGCGGTGCGGAAGGGAGGGACAGATGCTTCAAGTGCCTTGGCTGGGACCACTGGGCTAGGGACTACTGCAAGCCTTAGTGTTGTTGAAGGTATGGGGACCTCGGACACAGGAGTGGGCGATGTCACAGTGGCCATTTTATTGGTGGTGGGGGCCTACCACCTCCACCACTGAAGGGGGTGCCGCAAGCCGAGGTAGAGGTACCTTGGTCAGAGGGGGTCCGGAGCTTGAGGAGGGATGTTGAGGGTGGATTGGTGGTTGAAGTTCTGGAGGGGTGGGTGACGCAGGCAATGGTAGAGAACTTTGGGCCGGAATCTGGTGAAAGAGGGGGTTAGGGTTTTGCTACTAGATAGGGGGAGGTTCTTCTTCCTCGGCCTCCCCGCCTTGAGGAGGAACTCCTTTTCTTGGAGGTCACCATCGAGAAAGGAAGATGGAGATGGTGACACCCTTCCCCGCATGATGGGGCATCATCGGAGCGCCCACTGGAGCAGTCGTCGCTCGAGGTGGCCATCGTGGGGATCCCGTAGTGGTTGAGGTTGATGGAGGTTGTGGAGGTGGTCATGTCCCTGTTTGCTCGACTCAAGAGCTGTGAGGTGATTGGCTTGTCCGAAGGACCTGTGGTGGCGATGCTCGAGCTGAAGGTTGGTGCAACGATGATGGATGGGGTTGTATTGCGGCTTGGAGGCTCCTCTTTGGTGGTGTCCTGCTCGCCTCATGGAGAAAGTCGAGGTGCCTCGGTGATGGTCGGAGCAGCCAGTCCAACACGGTGGAAGGCGAGGCGACGGCCGACGACGGTGTGGAGGAGACGATCGGTCACTAACATGGCCCAGATCCCCAAGAGATTCACGTGGATCTCGCACGAGGAGCCGAAGGCGCCATCCGAGATTAGTGCGAACTCGATAATCTCGGGAGCGGAAGAGGCAAGCGACGCTTTTAATGGGATACGCTATCCCGAGAAGATGAAGGTGGTTTTAAACCCACCTAAGTGCGAAACACGTGTAGAGGCACACTGTGGAGAAGCGGTTGCGGACCCGGATCCGGCTGTGAGATCTGAACAACCTCTTCGGGTAGACTCAGGCAGAGAGGGCCTTGAGATCCGCCTCCCTTTTGGGGTTTCACCTGAGGAGAGGGGATCCTCTACCCTTTCGACCTCACCTTCGAGGTTGACAGAGGGAGAATTGGAGTGTGGTGGAGGCATGGAAGGAGAGCAACCCCCAACTTTCCTCGACGCGGATAGCGTGAAGACCTTGGAAGCATCTCTCTTGCTGGGGAAGAGTGGGAGAGAGGTGGCAATGGCGATGGACACGACTCCAGCAACATTAGGAGGGTTCTCCAGTTGCCCTCTGGCAAGCGAGGCAGAGGTGGTGCCTCCACATGAAGCGAGTAAGCCTCTAAGGCTTAATCTGATGAATTGCCGCAGCTGCAATGGTCGAATGAAGTCCCCTCGACATCTAGCGACCGAGCAGAGGTCCCTCTGATCAAGTGGAGGCCGCGTATGGTGCGCGGTGGCCGAGGTGGCACCCTCCGCTATAGGAGGTGGAGATTTTATGAGGTCAGGGACCGAGGGGTGGTGGTGGATGGTCGTGGAAGGACAACACAAAGTTCGCAGCAGAAGACGATGTTGGTTCATGATGATGAGGTGTGTAGGATGGCAGAGGCATGTGGCTTTCGACAGGCTATGAAGGAGGCCCACAATGTTTGTAGATGAATGGCGTGCTTATGTGGAATGTGCAGGGTCTCAATGACCCTTCGAGGAGGGCGTCGTTGGGGCAATATATTTGGAGCTAGAGAGCGGATGTCGTGTTGTTGCAGGAAACAAAATTGACCAACTATGGCGTTCGACTATGGAAGGAGGTTCTTGGATAGAAGGGTTTCGGTCCCTTGATGCGACTGGCCGCTCGGTGGATAGATCCTTGGATGGCGGGAAGATGTTTTCTCCCTAGAGGACTACTATTGCGGAGAGCATGTCATCTCTGCGAGGCTGGTTACGAAGGTGGGGGGAGCCAAGATGACTGTCACAGGGGTATATGGGTCATCAGATACACAGGCGAGAGGAGTCATGTGGGAGGAGCTCACATTCGTGGCTGCGGTGTGCCATGGAAGTCCTTGGTTGCTTGGAGGGGATTTCAACATCACCTTACAGATGGAGGACAAGTTTGGAGGACGGGGAAGGCAGGATCCCTGGTCGGACTTTTTGTGGACTTTGTTTCTACTCATGGCCTCGTGGATTGGACTCTGGCATCCTGTGCTTACATTTGAAGGAATAACAATGGCCAAATGTCTAGGATTGACAGATTCCTCTCCAACATGGAGTTGGCAGAGGCTTTCCCTGTGGCAAATGTATCTACTTTGGAGAGACCTTTCTCGAACCATACGCCACTTCTGTGGCGGCCAAATGAGGGGATACAGTTTGGCACATACTTCAAATTTGATAGGTTCTAGCTGATGGAGGAGGTATTCAGGAGTATGGTGGAGAAATGGAAGTCCATAGAGGTGGAGGGATTGGTAGTGTCGCCTGGCGAAGAAACTGAGTGCACTGCGAGACGCACTTGAGGGTGTACAAGAGAGAGATCAAGGCGTCCAGGAGGGGCAGAAAGGAGGAGGCTTTGGCAGAGATTACCAGGATTGATAGACAGGAGGATCAAGCCCCTATCTCGTTAAAGGACAGGGAGGTCAGGGCGAGAATGACACGGGTGGTGCAGGAGGTTATGAAGGCAGAGGTGGAGTGGAAGAAGTCGAGACAGAGATGGCTGAAAGAAGGTGACTCCAATACCAGGTTCTTCTACTCAATGAATTTTGCTAGGAGGAGAAACTGGATAGAGAAGATGTCGATACATGGGGAAACCTTCTCAGGTAGGGAGAAGGTGGGATAAGCAGTGGCAGATTACTTCAGAGAGTTCACTGGGAGGTGTGTTAGGAGGTGCTAGAAGTGGAAAGGGGAGAATGCATAGTATGTCACGGAGACTCAGGTGAAAAGACTCACTGTTGGCTTCTCTGAGGATGAGGTCAGACAGGCAGTTTGGAGCCTGAATGCGAAAGGGTGTCCTAGCCTAAATGGTTTCCCTATCTTCTTTTTCAGGGAATTCTGGCCCCTGGTGGTTGCGGATGTAATGCAGATGATGGAGTTCATGGCTAGGAACAGAGGTTTCAATAAACTAAATAAATACTTGTTTTTGCTGCCTAAGAAGGAATGAGCGAAAGCGATCCAAGATTTTAGACCAATTGCGTTGTCAAATGCCGTTTATCTTATTGTTGCTAAGGTCTTGGCCAACAGGCTCAAGAATCTTCTTGGAGACCTGGTCTCCTCGGTACAGACGGCCTTCATTCCAAGGAGAGGAATCCTAGATGATTTTGTGGTTGCCTTGGAGGCGTTGGCCACTTGGAGGAAGGAGAAGCATGCCTTTCTGTGGAAGGTTGACTTCAGTAAGGTGTATGACTCAATACAGTGGGATTTTCTATGGGCTTCCTTATTGAGGAGAGGTTTTCACGCAGTTTGATTGATTGGATGAAACAGTGTGTGACATCCTTTTCGAGCCTCATCAATGGGAACCCAGCAAGCGGATGGGTATAGCCTAGGAGGGGGGTCAGACAGGGTTTCCCTCTAGCACCTATGTTGTTTGTACTTGCGGCGGATGCTTTGGCACAGGCAGCACATAGGGCCTATGCTAGGGGTCTGATCAGAAGCTTTATGGTTGGTAAGGATAAGGAGACAACAGTCCTACAGTATGCTGATGAAATACTATTTCTGGTCGAGGGTACAGATCTGGAGGCCAAAAGGATGAGACTCCTTCTGGAGCTTTTTGGCGAGGCGTCAAGGTTGCAGATTAATTATCAGAAGTCAACTTTTGTCTTGTTTAACTTGTCAGTCTCAAAGACAGAGAGGGTGAACGGTGCTTTAGGGACAGAGTTGGGCTCCTTGCCATTGGTGTATCTGGGACTTCCTTTATCAGATCGGTGCCTCAGGTTACAGGATTCGATTCCTTTGCTGGAAAGGATGGAGGAGAGATTGGCGAGATGGTCTTTCAGACTCCTATCTAAAGGTGGAAGACTGACCCTGGTGAAGGCAGTTCTGACATCCATACCATCGTATTTCCTCTCGGTCTTCAAATTATCATGCCAGATTGAGAAGATCTCAGGGTTGATGAGAGATTTCTTCTGAGCTAATGTAGGGTCAGTAGGCAGAGGGGTGAGGTTGGTGGCCTGGGAGGAGGTATGTAGATCGATTCAGGAAGGGGGTCTAGGCATTAGGGATGTGGATAAGGTACACTGTTGGAGTGTGTGTGGTTTAGTCCCACATTGGTTAGCATGGGACTGTGTGGTGTGTGGTGGCTTATAAATAGGTAGTGCACCTCTTCATTCTTTTTTGAGAAAATATAGACACGCATGCCCTATCGAGGCCTTCTCCTGTGATTTTCTCCCCGCTCTTCGTGAATGGGGTTTCCACGTAAACCTAAGCGTTCTTTAATTTGTTATGCTTTGATATTTATGCTTCCGTTTATTTTAGATTTTAACTTGATATCAAAGCAATTCGATTGTTGGGTTTATTATTTAAATTGTTATCTTTTATCATTATTTTGTTCTTGGAGTTCCAATATCTTGATTTGAAGGAGAATCAAGGAGCATATGGCAAGGTGATCTTCCCCTCACTAGGGTTTTGAGGGTCACTCGAGGTGCGAAGTAGCTGACATTCCTAAATGGGCCGAAGCGGTGGCTGAGGAGGTGGCACAGGGACTGCCCAAGCCTTGGTGGCGGCGCATGTGGTCAAGTGGCGCTCAAGCGAGTGCTGGTGGTGCTCGATGATGGCGCTCAGGCGAGCGATCTTCGCTGAAGAGTGTGGTGGAGGTGAAGAGGCCGTCGTGATGGAAGAGATGGAGGATGCCATCGATGGCGTGATGCCAGGGTTGAGCATGCTGGCGCCGACCCTTGTGGCTGCACTTGACGACAATGGCATCGCAGAACCACATCTGGCGATCGCAAGGAGCAGCGCCTGCTGCAAGCGTCGGCTGCAGCCACGCCAGTGCTCTAGGTAGATGTGGCCCACTGCAGGCGGCGAAGGTGGAGATCTGCGCGGTGGAGAAGAGTGAAGAGTAGCGATGGTGGCACCACCGTTAAAGGAAGATGAGGACAACGCCGGCGAAGATGCCCATATAGAGGGCGATATGGGCGGAAGAGGGCGCCGGCAACGAGGTCGTTGCAGACGCGAAGACAGTGAAGCAATGCGGTGAGGATTCCGAAGGAGGCAGTCGAAGCGAGGCAGCCGAAGCGAACGAGGCTAGAGGCACCTATGGCATCGAGGTGGTCGGTGCGGGAGTTGGCAGCGTTGAGTGGCGGTCGTGCACTATGGTGTTGGGGTTCTCCCGAACCTTAAGAGATGAGGGAGTTCAAAAAGGAAAAGATGCAGTAAAAAAAAATGAAAAAAAAGGAATGGAAAAAGAAAAAAAAAGGAGAGAAATAAAAAAGAGGGGAAAAGAAAAAAAAATCATCATATGAATTCAAGAGAAGAGCGTGGAGAAACTTCTGTATATATGTGTATTTCTCGATTTTTTATTTCTTCTCCCATACGAGTATGGGAGAAAAGGGGAGTATAGGCCTATTAATGTCATCTTCTAGGAGGGAGTCCCTTGTTCAAGATCACCACGCGAGAATCCACAAATCTGGGAGGTCCAGAGTTTCGAGATCTCCAGGAGGGAGATCCAGTTTCGAGGTCCTCAGAGAAAGGACCCATTTTAGATTCCGCATGGGAGATCCAATTTTGTAGACTTCAAGAGGGAGACCCACCTTTCGAGGTCTTCAGAGGAAGGTCCTTTTACAGAGATACTGAATGGAGAGCTACCAGCACGTGTTGAGGTCTCCAAAGGAGAGGCCATTTGTCAGCTACAACATCCAGTAGCTCCAATCCTCATTGATGTGTCGACATCAGCATACCCGCCTGCAGACAAGACCAGTAGAGAGTGTGTGTTCCGTTGTGTAGAGTGGGATTTGAGTGTTGTACAAGCTAAGCATTGCATACTCCAGCTTAAGGGAGAGTGTTGGAGTGTGTAGTTTAGTCCCACATTGGTTAGCATGGGACTGTGTGGTGTGTGGTGGCCTATAAATAGGTAGTGCACCTCTTCATTTTTTTTTTAGAAAATATACACACGTGCCCTATTGGGGTTTTCTCCCATGGTTCTCCTCGCTCTTCGTGAGTGGGGTTTCCACATAAACCCAAGCATTCTTTGATTTGTTATGCTTTGATATTTATGCTTCCACTTATTTTAGATTTTAAATTAAACAGCAGCCTCCTCACAAAGTGGATGGCCAGGTTGATGGGGCAGGAGCAAGGGCCTTTCGATGATGTTATGCAGCGTTACTACGACCCTTTCCTGTCGTGGGGGCTGCTAGTTTCCTCTCCTCCCGGAGCCTCCCACTTTCTCAGGGACTTGGCAACTGTGGCGATGAAGGTGCACGATTTCTTCTCCCCTACATTGGGAGAGGGGGATGCTTTTCGTTTTTGGCAAGACGACTGGTAGGGGCTGGCTATACTCTCGGCAACAGGTTCCCCCGCCTTTTTGGGAGTGTTGTGGACCCGTCGGCCACGATGGGAAGTTATTGGGATGGAGCTTGGTGTCCAGCTTTTTGAGCGGGGAGGGCACTCCAACCAGAGATGCGAGGAGTTCCAGTGGCTATTACAGGAGCTGGAAGGTTGGGCACCGACGGATGGTTCTGATGCTTTTCCTGGGAGGAAGGAGACTTCCCAGTGGCAAAGGTCTTTCACAGATTGGGGGGTGGCACAGTTAGCTCGAATATCAATTTCTTGCGGGACTACAAATTACTCTGGACGGCAGAGTACCCTTTGAAGGTGAAGATTTTCACCTGGTTGGTGAGAATGGGGAAAATTATGACAGAGTGATGGAGAGTGAAATGGACCCAGACCGATGACCTGACATGTCCTCTTTGTGGTGGAGCCGATGACGTCCAACATCTCTTTTTCCAATGTCCGTTTGTAATACAGGTCTGGCAAAGGATAGGGATCAACTGAATCATCCATCAGGATGGGGTTACCTTTTGGTCCTCGTTCTGCAAAGGAGATGCCTGTGATGAATGGATCACCTTTATATCCAAGAAGGATAGAGCCAAGGTTTTGGCAATCCTGGCAGGTATTTGGCTTAGGAGGAATGAGGTGCTTTTTAGGGGAGAGAGACCCTATGTTGAGAACTTCGTTTCTTTGATTTCTTCCCAGGTGGTGCTCTGGGGATCTATTTTGTAATTTCTGATGTAAATCGATTTTTTGGAATGGAATGATTTTGGGTGGTTATCATTCGGATAATCGCTCTTTGGCTTTTCGAAAAAAAAGTCATTCATCATAGGAGACAAGCTATTTTTAGGTGATAACCCAACTTGGATAAAAACAATCACTTAAGTTTCCCAATTTAGGATTTTTTAATCAGCTAAGTCAATCAAACCACTAACGTATCACTTAAACAAGGGTGATACAACCTTAATACAAACCATATTACTTTAGACGAGGCTAGTGTACCTCTTCAATCACTCTTCTCCATAAAGAGTATCACCTCTAGGAGACGAGAATTTGCAATGCAAATAACTAACAAAATAAAACAAATACAAGTACTATAGAACTCAAAAATAAAGTATAAATGTAAGATCCTATAGTTAAAGAAACTTCCTTGACATTGAAGTAGATTGACATGAGTGAACAACATAACAAGGCTCTTGGATGTTGTGTGTAATGCTAGGAGAGCTAAAACTGAATTCGTCTTCTTTGATCTCTCACTTAGTGGATGTAGGTGGAAAGAATTGGTACGCTAAGTGTTGTTCTCTTTTCTTATGTGTCACTAGACTTAGGAGTATTCAAGGCTAGTTATAGAAGTGTTAGGACCACTCTAGCTAGGCATTAGGACAAGTTATAGCCGTTGGAGCAATCAATGCTCATAGTTATTGGAACAAATTTCTGGAAAAGCCAATAGATCCAACAATCAGTACAAGCCAGTTGGCATCTAGTCGGCTGACCAGTATAGGGTCAATCGACCAACCCAAAAGATAAGTCAACGTCCTTGAACGGGTGAGGGTAGCCAAGTGGGTTCTTCTAAAGTCGGACAACTAACAATTGACCGTTGCTATTCTAGCAGATCGACATGCAATCGTTTAGCTACTAAAGTGTTTTTGGTTCTGATTCCTATACTTGGAATTTCTTAACAATAGGTTGATGGGTGCTATAGTATTAGGCAACTTGTTATAATGAGATTGGTCAATGCTTAGTTGAAGGCAAGTTGACTGGCTAAATCATCAACCTAGGGTAATTAACCAATTAATTAGGCACAATTTCTAAGGTTTTTGAATGTTAAACAACCAATGTTCGGCTCATGGGTCAATGGCCAATCAGCACCCTTCATAGGAGCAAGTCAGTGGGTTAGCAAGCAAGTTGACTAGCTATTAAAGGACTAATCGATGCATAGAGTTATTGGTCGGTGCCTTTAAGTTAAGTTTTGTTGTTTTAGGGCCTTTAAGGGCAGGGTTTGGTTTTCAAGGTTTCCTAACGACTATCTAGGGCATTTAACTCTATTTTAAGGTTCTTTTACGAGTTTCTAGGAAATGAGAAGAGCAACAAAAATTACATCAAATAAAGTTAATCCTATTCTTCATTTCTTTTCGTCTTTTCATTCTTAGCTCTTTCCCCTAATGCTTCTTGATCCTTTTCTCCAAGCTCCTCCATTGCTTCATGGATCTTAAGCTTGAGTTTCCATCAACCTTCAATAATTACATTTTACTTGATATCTAAAAATTCGAATGCAATAATTAAATGACATTTGTTATGTTATCAACAAAGTCAAATATTATGGTGCAGTTGCACCAACAGGGAGGGGAGAGGAGGAGGTGGGGAGGTGTGTAGAGGAGGGGTGGTGCAAGGGGTGTAGGAGGGGTTTAGAGGAGAAGGAAGGGTGAAGGAAGGGAGGTGTAGAGGGTGAGGAGGGGAGGAGGAGGGGGTTGGAGGAGGAGGGGAGGTATAGGGAGTGATGAGGGGGAGGGGCAATTACAAGGGGAAGGAGGTGCAAAGGAGGGGGCTAGAGGAGGAGACAAGGCTGGCGGTGGGGGGGGAGGGGGGGAAGGTGCAGAGGAGGTGTTGCCATAAGGGGTTGGGACATCGAAGATGGTGGGCGGTGAAGGTGGCTGGAGGAGGAGCTGGAGAGGAGAGGTGGACTTGTTGGTATGTAAAAAACAAAATAAAAGAACTTCCGTATAAAAGTTTCTTTATTATTTAATCCTAACAGTTTATAAGGGCATCCAAACAAGCAAATGAACATTTTTGGAGATATATATGCATATACAAAATAAGTGTGGTTATATATGTCTTTTTCAAAATTTACAGGGATACATATGTAAAAACTTCTATCAAAAATTACTCTAAGAAAAGAAACAATTTCACAGAAAGAAAATGAGTGAATGCATATGCCTAATTGATTAGTGATCCAAAAATACCTGTGCATGAAAGTGTCTTTCATCCCTGCTGTAGTAAACCATCCCTGGCATTTTCATTACCAACTTGAGTCTGCGGAGCAGTAGTATTGACGATTCCACTTTCTGGGTTTTCTTGTGATTCAGGCTGTCTTACTATGCTACTTTGATGCTGTGTAGCCTGAAGTTGCCATCGTGCTCTCCATCTCAGATACTCAACCAGCAGAGAATTTGTGCTGATGGAAATCCCAAAGCCCGTGAATGATGAAAGAAGAACAGACAGGACAGCAGGAACTTTCAGCTGCAAAGAATACACATGCAAGTTTTTATCCTTGTTAAGATCAAGATACAGTACTCCAGAAGACAACCAAGCAAAGCTACATGCATACCGCATTATAGAAGATATGGGCAAATAGAATTACAATCGCAAACTGAAAAGAAGCATATGCCCAGACAAAGCTCCTGCTAACTGCAGTGGAAGACAAGTTACTTATGAATATCAGTGATTCGAGAAACTTTATAAACAAGCACGGTATAGCCAATTAAACTTCCTGGAAGATTCTCGGCAAGAAGAAAATACTGCTCAAGTTTGTGTAACTATACAATTGGGCTAAATTACAATCCATGTGTAACAAATAGGTATTACAATGATTTAGATGAATGGCTTTTCCTATACCTTTATGTGCCTAAAGAAGAAATATGTAAAGGCTAGGGTCCCTTTCTGCCAAGCAGCTTTTTCTATTGTTTTCTTTTGTTGTTGTGTTGGTGTGGCCCAAAAAACTATTTCTGACCAGTTGTCTCTACGTCTTGACCACAGAAGGGGACAAAATGTCTAAGTTTAGGACTGACTGCGATCTGCACTTTTGTGCAAGAATCCTCCGCATAAACTGCACATAAGTCTGACTTTCAGAGGTGTTTCCAAATGCGAAGAAAGTCTTAGTAGCATAAACTCTAGCAATATCACCATCGGCAGATGGAAAGAAAGTAGAGAAATCATGAATATGCCAAGAGTTGACCATGTCAACTATTATGGGTATGCAACCATTTCCAGATGCCATGTTTAGTGGCTCAACAGCACATACCCTAACTAGGAGAATATAATCATACGAAAGTGATCCTAATGCATCTTGCAGTAGATTTTACTGCAATATTAGTTTGGCATATTTCACTGCAATCTGCGATCATGAAATAGTGGAGGCTTTGAAGATGATAAAAAGTGAGAGGGTTGTTGGGCCTGATAATATTCCTATAGACGTTTGGAGAGTAATGGTAGAAAGGAGTATAACATGGTTTATAAAATTATTTAATATTATTTGGAGAGGCAAGAAGATACCAAAGGAATGGAAGAAAAGTTTTGTAATAACTTTATACAAGAACAAGGGAGACATACAAAATTATTCCAACTATAGAACTATTAATTTGATGAACCATACGATGGAACTTTGGGAGAGAATAATTAAAAGAAAGGTGAGGCAAGTCTTTGTAGTAACTGAAAATCAGTTTGGCTTTATACTAAGGTCACTCTACTATTGAGGCAATACATCTCTTAAGACGTATGATGGAGACCTACAAAGTCAAGAAGAATGAGTTACATATGATTTTTATTGATTTGGATAAGACCTATGATTCTGTCTCAAAAGATATCTTATGGAGAACTTTGGAGAGAAGACTGGTATCAGTTTTATATATCAACCTCATAAAGGATATGTACTATGAAGTTGCAGCTTGTATAAGAACTAAGGATGATTTGACGTACTTTGATATCACCATTGGTCTGCATCAAGGATCGGCTTTAAGCCCTTATCTCTTTGCCTTGGTTATGGATGAGTTGACGAAGCATATCCAAGCTGAGGTGCCATGGTATATGCTTTTTGTTGATGACATTGTGTTTGTTGATGAGATGAGACTGAGTGAATAGAAAACTTGAACTTTGGAGAGAAGTCCTGCAAGCTAAAGGACTACACCTAAGCAGGACAAAGACTGAGTATATGGAATGCAAGTTTAGTAGTAGAAGGAACAATGAAGGGATAGATGTAAAAATTGGAGAAGAATGCATTCCAATGAAAGATGCTTTTAAGTACTTTGGATCCATTTTCCAACAAAATGGTGGAATTGATAGAGATGTTATACATAAAATTAATGCAGGGTGGTTGAAATGAAGGGGTGCATCTGATGTTCTCTGTGATAAGAGGATTCCTTTAAAAGTCAAAGGAAAGTACTATCGAGCTACGGTAAAACCAACCATGTTGTATGGTTCTGAATGTTGGGCTATCAACTATAGGCATGTGCAGAAGATGTCTATGGCAGAAATGAAGAAGTTAAGATGGATATGTGGTCATATAAGAAAAAATCATATGTCAAATGAGATTATTCGAGAAAATGTTAGGGTGGCACCGATAGAAGATAAAATGAGAGACACACCTAAGATGGTTTGGACATTTGCAAAGAAGGACACTAGATGCTCCAGTCAGGAGATACAAGAAGTTGGAGGCTGAACCTACTAAGACGGGGCGAGGAAGTCCAAACAAGTATTGGAAGGATACTATTAAGTATGACCTCAATTACTTTAATTTAAGTCCTGAAATAGCTCAAAATCGATCTGTGTGGAGGTAAAGAATCCATATAGCCGACCCCACTTAGTGTAAGAAAAGACTTGATTGTTATTATTATATTAGTTTAGGATATTGGGACTTCCAGAGTAGAAAGCCAAGTTGGCTACCCTAGCAGAATTCCTAGTTTGATCTCACCAGCTCTAAACTTCAATAAAAACATAGCTATAGCATGAATACCTATCTTAATCACAAAGTAGATTAAGTGTGAAAGGAGTGAAGGAACCTGTGAATCACAAGCTACACTAAAAGGGCGGTGATTAGTATAGCACCCGTTGTATTTAAAAATGTAAGCACAACAAAAAACTAAGACGAATTATGAATCAATAACTAATTAATAATCAAACAAGAATTTGCAAATATTTATAGTGGAAAATTTCTATGGGTAAAAACTATTACTTCCAACTTAATATTTTTACGATCGATTCGAACTGATCAATCTACTATACCAAGCTACTTAACCTGCGGGTAGCTTAACCGCACAATATGGCAACTCTGGATCTCTAAACCAAAGCACTTTGATCTCTCATTTAGAGGCAAAGAAGGGAAAGTCGATAAACTGAATGCCTTCACAAATAATATAGAAGAATAGAAAAACAAAAGTACACAAATAATCCTATTGACCTCAAGATGAATATGAAAAAGCAATAAGATTAGCTAAACCACTTTTGAAGTGCTTACGAAGAATGAAGATAGTCAGAGAAAATGATGAATCTTATTGAACTCCAAAACCCTACATCTCTTTATATTGAGAGAGGTGAAAGAGAAGATTGTAACATAAGTTCAGGCAGAAATATAAAATAATGAAACAATACAAAAAGGACAAGGAATGCCTAAATGATAATAACTATCATACTAACACTCCCCTTCAAGTTGGAACATAGATATCAATTATGCTCAGCTTGGAGTAGTACACATCAAATGTGGAGCAAGGAAGGGGCTTCGTGAATATGTCTGCTGTCTGATCTTCAGAGGCAATTGAGGAGGTATAGATGACTCCACGCTGTATCTAAGGTTTTAAAAAACACAAGGCAGTTTGCCTTCATCGAGGCGAAACATAAGCCTCGAGGCGGTTAAGGTATAAGCCTCAAAATTTGCATAAAAAATATAGAAAAATAATATGATATATACTTGTTAAATGCCAATAAGGAAATAATAATGTTCAACTTGAGACCTTACGAAAGTATTAGATCATTAAGATTAATTAGTAAAGAATTCTAATTTAGTTAAGTTTGAAGATCTTGAGTCCTTTTAGTATTCATGTTTGCTATTTCTTATTCCTATTAGGTTTACTAATGTAATTTGTTAACCTTACTCTATACAAAGGTTAGATTTCATATTTTCAATAGCACGAGGAATTATTTTCTTCAAAAATAGCATTACACAAAATCCTTAATTTTTCAACCCTTATATACGATTTAGATATGCATCATCAATGACCCTTATTGTGAGATCCATCAATAAAGTCGCACATAAATAATGATGATTTACATTTAAAGTACCCATATAACACCTAAACCATATATTTTAAGGAGGACGCATAAAGAAAATCTTAAACAAGCAGCAATAGGGAAGGTTGTTTGAAAAGTAGCATCCTTGGTACAATTTAGTGGTCCACTTTTCTCTGCCTTCTAGAACTCCATTTGACTCAGCAAGCTTGGTATCATGTCTCTTGGACAATTTGGATACACATGGTGCAAGATGATTCCATATATCAAGCCTGAATGCAACCAGACATATTCGCATCAAACTTAATTACCCTCTTTGTCTTGATTTGGTAGGTTGTGAATCAAACAAGAGGTCTTTGATGTATACCAAGTTCAAGCTATTTCTTTGGAATGTTCAACAAGGCTGAGACTGCCTCAACCACCAGAATGGAATGTTCAACTTAAAGTACCTGAGGCGGCACCTCAGATGCTCCTCAATGCCTCAGATTGCCTTGAGCGCCTCAACTCAGTGAGGCATATGCCTCGAGGCTATTTTGGGCTGCCTTACCTCAAGGCGTATGCCTCGATGCACGTTTTTTTTAAACCATGGCCATATCAGGTCTCTAGTATAATGACAATCAACCTCAACATACTTTGTACATTCATAGACCATTGAGTTGTTTGCTATATAAGTAGCAGCACGATTATCACACCTCATCTCCATTGACCTCTCAACCTGGACATGCAAATCCTGTAAAATTGATCTAACCCAGATCATCTTTGCGGTAGTCTGTGCCATGGCACGATACTCAGATTCTGCACTTGACTTGGATAAAACCTACTACTTTTACTCCTGCAAGTTAAAAGATTTCCTGCCACATAAGTACAAAAACCTATAGTTGACTTCCTATCTACCATGTAACCTGCATAATCCGCATCAGAATAGCCAACTACATTCATCGACTCTCCTTTCCTGAACAAGATACCCCTGCTTGATGCTCTCTTTAGGTACCTGAGCACCTGCATAGCAGCATCCTAATGCTACTTGATTGATTTATCCATGAACTGACTAAACTTCCCCACTACAAGAGAAATGCCAGGATAGGTAATAGTAAGATATAACAATTTACCAACCAATTGCCTATAAGACTTGCTATCAATAGGCTGAGACTCAGTATCGCAGAGATGCCTTTTAGGATCCATAAGTATATTGGCAGGCTTTGATCCCAACATCCCTATATCTTGTAACATATCAAGGGTATACTTGCGCTGGCTTAGAAATATGCCATCTTTGCTTCGTGCCACCTCAATGTCCAGAAAATATCTTTCACCCAGGTCCATAACAAACGAATCAGTTAGCTTCTGCTTGATCTCTGCTATCTCAATTATATTATCTCCAATAATGTTAAATAATATAAATAAGAAGAAGTATAACATGATATCAAAACATAAACGATAAGAAAAGCTTGGATTTACATGGAAACCCTACTCACGAAGAGCGAGGAAAAAATCACGGGAGGCCCCGATAGGATAAGATTATTCTATTCTTCTCAAGAAATAAATAGGGGTACAATAGCCTATTTATAGACTCCCACACACACCACATTTCTTCATTCTACTATGTGGTACTAAATGTACCACTACAACACACCCTATCTCTCAACACTCCTGCTCAAGCTGGAGCATGGAATGCTCAGCTTGTATAAGAGATATTCCCATGTACAAAGCAAAAAAACACAACACAAATAAAAATGAAGCTGTTGCGTCACGGCTTCTTCATGCCTTTTGTGTCACCTGCTTCTTTGCATCCTCAACTAGTGTTACTAAGTCACGGTTGCCTTGTGTCGCCAACTTCTTTACATCTTCACCTTGCTTATAGACAGATGTAGGTAGGAGTTCGAAGATGAGCCATAGACAATTGATTTGGTGTTGATTGAAGTCCATAAATAAGCTCACACTCCTTTCTCCATACAAGTATGGGTGAAGAATATAAAAATGAGAAGAAAAGAATTATGAAGAAAAGAGCTCCCCCTCTTCTCCTTAATTTCATTATTACTTTTTTCTTTTTTTCCTTCTCTTTTTTTTTCTCCTTCCTTTTTTTATTTTTCCTCTTCTTACTTTTTTTTCTCCTCTTTCTTTATCAACTTCCTAATGTTCTCCCTTTTTTTATTTTTTTTCTTTTTTTTGTAAAGTTAACAGATAAGAGAAACCTAAAGGGCTAAAAATGCAAATAACCCAAAAATATCTCCTTTATTAGGGTTCAAAGAACCCAAGTGATCCACACATCGCCGCCTCACGCCAGCATGGCTTCGAAGGTCTCCATCTTATCTTCCTCGTGCCAAGACTCTCGCCGCAATCATTGTCGAGCCTCCTCGCTGAGCTAGATCTTGCATGATCTCTACCATCGCCATCGCAAGATCGACGTTGCCATCTTTGCCACTGACCTCGACGCCACTTTCCTACAAAGGATTCGAAGAACTCAATCGAGTATACCACTACTGACCTTGCTGCCAAGCACTACTATCAGTGGCAATGGTCTGCAACTTTGATCCAATCTGATCTCCTTTGGCATCAACCACGCACCATCGTCCCTCCTTAGGCTACTACTCTCATATCAGAGCAAGCTTCTCCTTTGGCTCCTTCTGCTCCTTCGCTGCTTTGCCTTCTTCACCTAAGGCTGCCTCGTGTAAGCGATGACTCCGACAATGCTCTTCCTCGCTGCTGATCTTGTCCCACAATGCGGCCCTTAGCGTTAATCGCGCACGGATAGTGCAAGCGTCATCGCTCCCTTCTTCGCCTTCTCCTGATCTCCACCAGCAGGGGAAATACTGAGACCCAAGCGCCCTATGGACAAATCTTCTCCGAATAACATAAAGAAAGTTGAAACTCCAAATAGTGATAAACACAATACAATGAACCCAAGAATCGAACTTGCTCAGATGCCATGTTAAATAACATAAATAAGCGGAAGAATAACATGATATCAAAACATAAACGATAAGAAAAGCTTAGGTTTACATGGAAACCCCACTCACGAAGAGCAGGGAAAAAACCACGGGAGAAGGCCCCGATAGGGCGAGATTATTCTATTCTTCTTAAGAAACAAATGGGGGTACAATAGCCTATTTATAAACTCCTACACACACCGCACTTCTTCATTCTAGTATGTGGTACTAAATGTACAACTACATCACACCTTATTTCTCAACAAGAATAAGGTTATCAACATGAATAGGTGTCACGACTCCTTTTCTCTTCCTGATAGAGCGAGTAATCTGCAGAGGATCTCAGGAGTGTCATGCCTATACCTCCTCTGACAAGTTCTGAAACCACGCACGCTGGCTCTGCTTTAGGTCATAGATGGCCTTCTTCAGCCTACATATACACTCCACCTGAGTCATAAAATCCGGAGGTTGTTGCATGTAGACTTCCTCCTAAAGATCATCATAAAGAAAGGTATTCTTCATATCTAGCTGATGCAACTATCAGTCATAGTGTGCAGCTACAGAGAGAAGGATGAGAACAGTAGGAAGCCTTGCCACCAGAGAAGTGTCAAAGAAATTCACCCATAGGTCTGCGTGAATCCCTTCGTAACCAATCTCGCTTTGTGGCGCAAGATGGATCTGTCTGAGTTATACTTCAGTGCAAATACCCAATGACAACCTACAACCTTGGTGTGTCTGGGAAGATTTGCAAGCTCCCATGTCCCATGAGAATGCCAGGTAGTCATCCCTTCCTCAATAGCTTGTGTCATTTTGGATCGAGCATGGCTAACTAATATGTAGTGAGAATTTGTGTGACAGATAATGCAACAGTGAACATAGCAAATGGCTTCTCAAGGTTAACATTAGGCACTACTCCAACAACCTGGTAATGAGCACAACTACGAGGAGACTTTTGAATAGCAATGAGAGGACCTAGATCCTCCTCCTCAGCCTCTTGCATAGTATCAGGGGAAACATCTTCCCCAGAAGGTTGGCCAGAATCACCTGAAGAACCTGCATTATCACCACTAGGACAACTCATGTCAGTATTAACACATACCTAATTGTGGGAAGATAGAGGTGGCTGAGGTGGTGGGGAGTGTGTAATTGGCATAATTCATGCTACCTATAAGTAACTAGCAATCTGCAAACATGAGTAGGTTGTGTTGTATATTGCTATCCTTCTTAGTAGTAGTACCCTGACTGTAAGTAATGGGGATTTGTTCGAAAGGAACTGATGGCACTGACATAATAGTAAGATTTCCCCCAAATGATAATTAATGACCATCAGTGAAGAAGTATGGAATTGGCTCATGAAACGTAGTATCACCACTGACATAGTGCTTCCTGCCCCGTGGGCCATAACACCTGTATCCTTTTCTGGGTACTACAATTCCCTAGAAAGACACATTTCATAGCTTTGGGATCAAGTTTGTCCCTACTTTGTCCCAAAATATTAACAAAGGTCACATAGTCAAACACCCTAGGTGATACATGAAACAGTTCCTTGTTTGGATGAACTTGCCATGGGACTTGCTCCTGTATTGCCAAATTAGGCAACCTGTTAATCAAGTAGCACGCAATAAGTATTGCATCTCCTTAATATATTTGTGATACATTGTGATGAATAAGTAGTGCCCTGACCACATCCAATATTTAGTAATATTTTCTCTCAACTACCCTATTTTACTGCGATGTATGGGGACAAAATATTTGGTGAATAATACTAAGAGACCTGTACAAGGTGGCTAACTTTACCATACAAAATTCAAGTACATTATCAGAACGAACAATCTTCACAGTACCAGAAAATTAGGTCTTTATTTACATAATAAAAGTTTCAATCATTGATTCCACATCAAACTTATTCCGTAATAAGAATAACCATGACATTTTAGAATAATCATTCACAATAAGTAAATAAAAGTGATGACCCAATCTATTACACTCTACCTGAACCCCAAACATCCATGTGCAGTAAATCAAAACGACAACCAGAGCTCTGGAAGGAACTAGTAGGAAAACCGATGTGATGATGCTTCCCTAGTTGGCAAGCATCATAGTAAATCTCAACTATAAATGAAATGTGAGAAATGACACGTCGTAGCTTGTCTAGCCAAGGGTGTCCAAATCGACGATGCTACTAAAGAGTTGTACCAGCACTAAAGGCAACCTCTCCTTGACATGAAGCAGTAAACGATGTCTGGATCAGGCAATACACACCCTCATGTCGACCACCAATCGTCTTCTCCATAAGTTTATCCTGAAAGGTACAACCCAACTCATTAAAGAGGGCACGATGATGTAAATCTTTTCTAATCCAGCTAATTGACAAAAGGCTAATAGGACAGTCAGGAACAAATGGAGCATTTAGCAATCTCAGTGATAAGAGTAACTGCAACATCTCCTCTGCCATCAATTTTGGAATGCTTGCCATCTGCCACCTGAACAGTTCTACCAGGAGGAACAGATTGAATGTGCTAAAAACAATTCTCATCTCCACTCAGATGATGAGATGCTCCTAAATCTACTAGCTACATAGTGCCATCAGAAAGATCATTACTAGATCTTAAGGAGGAGGCGAAAGTGGCAATATATGTGGTAGTCGTAGGCTCCTATGTCAACTGGGTGAGGTGCTGCACTATTGCGTCATAGTTAGCATGTGATACTGCGTCGCTCAACTCCTCTTAAGAGACAACTTGGTTAGCCATGGGAGGTCTACCATGCTTAGACCAACACGTAGCCTCTACATGACTAACCTTGCCACAATGAGAGCATAGAGTTCGAGGTCTACCAGTCTGACCTCGACTACATTTTCTCCCCTGGTAGATGGAGATGGAGCACTACGTCCACCACGTCCTCCAATAGCCAACAAGGCAGAAGTCTACCCAATATCTAGTGTGGATGGCTTCACAACCACTCTACTCATCCAACTATATGCTTCCTCAAGAGATGGAAGCTCTAAAAGTATCAGAATTTAGGACATTGTTGCCTCATACTCAGGTCCAAGGCTATCAAAAAATTGTAGGACTACATACTCTCTCCTGTATGTTCTCTAAGTAGCATAGGTGCAAGTCAATCTGCATGCATTATTGATAGGAAACATGATCATCAAGTCTACCTTTATATAGAGAGGTATAAAGGGAGAAATTACATACTACACCCTTACATAAAGAAACAATTAAAAAGACATCCTTGAAAGATAGCTCAACACTTCCCCTCAAGTTGGAGCATAAGCATCAAACATGCTCAGCTTGGAACAAAGACTGTGCAATCACTTTCTGCAGAGTGCTTTAGTGAAGATCTCTATAATTTGATTTTCAGTACATACATAGGGTGTATAGATCTTTTTTTCTACAATTACCTCTCCAATGAAATAGCAATCAACCTCAATGTGCTTAGTTCTCTCATGGAAAATAGAATTGTTTGCAATAAATGTGGCAATCTTATTGTCACAGTGTATAGGAATAGGATCAGAGACCTGGACACCAAAATCCTCTAAGATGGATCGAACCCATAGTTGTTCACAAGTAGTTTGAGTGATAGCTCTATACTTTGATTCAGCACTTGACCTTGAGACCATTGCTTGCTTTCTACTTCTCCATATAACTAGATTGCCTCCCACAAAAGTACAATATCCTGTAGTAGACATTCTATCCTCATAAGCTCTAGCACAATCAACATTTGAATAGCCGCACTTATCCAAGTGTCAATTATTTTGAAAATGAAGTCCTTTCCCAAGGGCACTATTCAGGTATCTGAGAATCTAGCAAACTCTATCCTAGTGAACCTCTCTAGGTGCCTGCATAAACTGGCTTAGCCTCTCAACTGCAAAGGCAACATCAGGCCAAGTGACGATCATATACAATAGCTTACCAAACATGGCACGATATCTAGTTACATCCTGTGATAAGGGACTATCATCATCTGCAAGAGGCAAGGAAGCATCCATAGGCACATAAGCTAATTTGCAACCCATTATACCAGTCTCTCTCAACATATCAAGAGCATACTTGCACTGAGATAGCACAAGTTCTTTTTCAGTGTGTTGCACTTCAATACTAAGAACATAGTTGATAGGGCCCAAATCCTTAGTCACAAACTGCGACTGTAGCAACATCTTCGTATCTTCTATGCCTTTCTTGTCATTGGCAATCAAAAGTATATCAACGTAAACAATAAGTATAACAGAGACTGTCTTCCCATGTAGTGTAAAAACAGAATGATCGACAGAAGATCTAGCAAAATTATGCTCTTGGATTACCCTGCTAAATCTTTCAAACCAAGCTCTTAAATTTTGTTTTAGCTCATAAACGGCCTTTTTTAGCCTTCATACCTTCTGACACTCCCCCTTACTGTGAAATCCTGAAGGCTATTGCATGTGTACTTCCTCCTCCAAGTCTCCATAAAGAAATGCATTCTTTATATCTAGCTAATGAACAGTCCAACTTTTGGACCTTACATGGGCCCCAAATATCAACATGAATCAAATCAAATACAAACTCGGTCTGTTTATTATGTGACGAAAAAGAAGACCTATGGCATTTGCCCAATTGGCAAGCTTCACAACGAAAGGACTCTGGAAAAGTCAGCTTCGAAAACTGACGACAAAGAATAGGGAAACGAGGATGATCAAAATGGAGATGCCATTGAAGGACAGTAGTGGCACAAATAGCATCAGCAATAGATGATGGTGGAACATGGAGGTAGTAAAGGCCATTTTGCTTAAGTCCACCAATCCACCTCATCATCTGGGGGTCCTACAAGAAAAAATACTGGTCATGAAACACTACTTTGCACTGTAAATCCTTCATAATTTAACTAATAGACATCAAATTCAGAGCAAACTTGGAAGCATCATCATCTGGAGGTCCTACAAGAAAAAATACTGGTCATGAAACACTGCTCTGCACTGTAAATCCTTCATAATTTAACTAATAGACATCAAATTCAGAGCAAACTTGGAAGCATCCATAACATTAGACAATGGCAAAGTAGGAGAGATGGAGATAATCCCAAGACCAGTAACTGCTGACAAACCACCATTTGCTACCTTAACCTGAAATGGGATAGCAAGATCCCGTAGAAACAAAAATAAAGTAGTATCACTAATTATATATAAGGAGGCACTTGAAGTAGCAAGCCAAGCAGGAGCTTCGGATCTAATAGACATGCCGAAGTACCTATAGGTTTCTGGACTAAGGCTCCTGTCGAAGTAGAGGCCTGAGAGGCACTGAATCTCTCATAGTCTGCCCTGGATATAAAGATCTGACTATCATCTCCGTGCACCGAAGTAGTATGCTCTGTAGATACCTGGTGAGTACGTAGGTCCATTCCCTGTGGATATCCATGCTTCGCCCAGCAGCGTTCTACAGTATGTCCATTCCTGTGACAGTACTTACATAAAAGGGAACTCCAACTACGATCACAACCACCATGTGTACCACCACCACCACCATGACTACCTCTACCCCATAATTTTCCCGACCACAACCAACAGCAGCCATGGCAGAGAAATCGACTACGGGTGCGGGATTAGAGGAGTCAAGTCTCAAGAGAAGAGCATAAATCAGTGCAGGAGTGGAAATCTCATCCATAGTCATAAATTGATCTTTAACTACCTTGTACTCAGGATCAAGGCCAGACAATAGCTGAATAGAATGGATGGCCTCTGTCTGCTTGGTTATAACGGCTGCAGCTGTAGATATAGGCTGATACATATCTTACTCATCCTATAGATTCTTCATAGTGCCATAATACTCTAACAAAGCCATGGTGCCTTTTTGAAGGGTGTGAATGTCTTCTACAACTCGGTACAACCTGCAACCTGGTGATATTGTTTCAGTGGGAGTGGATTTCATGTAATGCCTCCCACATCCTCTTCGCCGAAGCGTAAGCCATGACTTGTTCGGCAATTGTCTGGGTCATGCTGTTCAGAAGACATGTTGCAATCCAATCAATATCTGTCTTCCAATCTGCAGATTTCACGGCAAGTAAAACTTATGTCAATATGTACTTCCGATGGAATCCGACAAACCGGGAGAAGGATGTGGACCAAAGTAGGAAGTTGGAATCATCCAACTTAATAGAAGTCCCTTGTATGTGTGGGGGAGCACTTGTGGTGGAAGACTTCCTCGACAAGTCGCTTACAGATTCCTTTTGGTTTGCCATATTATCCGAAGTCACGATCCACGAAAAAATAAGAGTTTTGTAAGTCAAAAATCAGATCATAAGCAGTAATTTCAGACCTAATAGGATCCCAAAAGTCATTTAGGATCAAGAATCCCTTGATTTCAGATCATGGAACCAAAAATCTATTAGGAAAGAAATATTTGCATACACCTGGTGGATCAAGAACCCCTTTCAATCAAGAAAACTCCTGTAGAAGCCCTGTAGAGGAAGAAAGGACTGATAAACTCCGATCTTAGTTGATGTAGGTGACCTTCACTGCCCACCAAGCAAGGATCAGAGGAGAGGGGGCTCTCCTAAGGCTTGATCTAGGCCAACACAGCCTTGAGGAGAAGACCCAACAGGTTGTGCTAGGCCAAAGGAGGGGAGGGCAATGCCAAGGAGACCTCCTTACACCACCTAGCGACAATGCAGGTGGCGCAAGGAGAGAGGGAGTCGGCAACGCTGCAAGGGGCCCCTACACTTCTGCAGTAGTGTAGGGGCGTGGCAGACCGACAGCGAGGTTCTGTAGGGCCTACTACTGGTCAACGATGCTGTTGGCTTTGGAGAGGTGCTGGCGACGCTAAGGAGAGAAGGGTTTGGGTGGTGGGTTGGTGGTTAGGGTTTGGGTGGGATACCCGAGCACCGACCTAGGACCACTGCTTTGAATCCATGATAGGAAAATGATCATCAAGTCTTATTCAAAAACCCGGATACCTTTATATACAGAGGTACAGAGGGAGAAATTACATACTACACACTTACATAAAGAAACAATTAAAAAGGCATCCCTGAAAGACAACTCAACAATTATATTTCTCTAGGAACCCCTTTAGGGTAGCATAATATTGGGACAGTGACTAGCCTTCCTACTTCAAACTGTCGATCTTATTGTGTATCTCAAAGATTTTTCTGGAATTCTTTTCATGTGAATATGCATCATGTAAAGAATCTCACATCTCCTTCACTGTTTTATAACACATGATGCTATCACCAATCCAGGGTTCCATTGAGTTCATGATCCATGCCCAGACCATGCCATTATCTTTCTTCCATGTGACGTATTTCCCAATCTTATTCTGTGGCTCCATCTCCATCAAAATATGCTCCTTATCATATCACTCAACCGTCATGAGGAACGTTTGAGATCATTTAGCATAGTTGGTCTCACCTAACTTCGCGATAGGACCAAAGAACAGAGTTTTGTAACTCCCTTCGTCCGTACGGTATCCAATGTCACTTCAAAACTACTAGAAGATGCCATCGTGCCAATGGAAGAGGGAAACATGCCACCAAAAGAGATCTAAAAGACAATTTCAAATATGAAAAATTGTAGATCAAGAAGGTTGTGACGTCTTGATCATGAGATCTAAAGATCTAGAGGCCCTAGAAATCATCCCAAGAAACACAAACCCTTAGGATCAATCGAGATGCATGTTAAGGCATGAAGAAGCCCCTAGCAGCATCCCTAAGGAGTGCTTCTCCCCCTTGCTAGGGATGAAGACCCCCACCGATCACCACCACCTGCTAACGATGGCTGCTGGTGACACTAGAATGCCATTAGCGGCGACATGCAGCCACTAGAGGTGACTGACGACAACATACAAGTGCTGGGAAGCAGTGGCGACGTGGGTTGCTATTGTTGCAGTAGGCGGTGGGCCGCTGCTGGTCCCTGGCGACAGCGGCGACGATAGGGGAACCAGAGAGAGAGATGTGGGTTAGGGTGGAAGGTGTGCAGAGGCCTTGAGCAGGTGGGATACCAGAGCACTAATCTAGGATCACTGTTCTAATACTAATTCAAAGAAAATGATGAATCTTATTGAATTCTAAAACCCTACACCTCTTTATATAAAGAGGTGAAAGAAAAATTGCAACATAAGTCCAGATAAAAATATAAAATAATGAAATAGTACAAAAAGATCAAGGAGTGCCTAAATAATAATAACTATCATACTAACAAAAATGATTGAGCTCATGGAGCACAATAGCTAAAGGTTACAAGATGATTAGCGTTGTGGGTGTAATGACAAACATGTTCTCCAAAAAGTGCTTTTGATCTTTTTGTGCAATGGAGAATGAAGTGTGATATGTTTTGAATGAAAATGGTTATTTATTTATAGAGAAATTAGTGCTAATCAAAATTGAAAGGTAATTCGTGAAAACAATGGTCATAATAGCTAAAATGATTTAAAATTTGAAGTAGATTGATCAAAATACAAAATCAAGTGTAATATCAAGTGTGAAAAATATAACACAATAAAAACAAATACACAAGATACGTAATGATTTATAGTGGAAAATTCGTTTGGGTAAAAGCAACTACCTAAGCCATCAAGCTTAGAATTTTACCAATAAGTTATAACTGATTAAATCCATTATCCAAGATAATTAACGTGTTGTCTCAACTCTTATAAAACCTCCAAGGTGAAGTATGGGTCAACTTATCTCAACTCAATTTCAAGACGATTAGCAAGTTGTCTATCTACAAATACAAAAGAGAAAAATATAGAAAAGAAAGTACAAATGATGTGATACAAATGAGCACAAAATAAAATACTTCTTTCATATGCCTTATTCCTTCAAGAGATTATAGATTAGTTGCTTCATTCATGAGAGGTAGGAAATTGAGGCGGCTCAACAAATTGGAGCCAAAAGTATATGTACAAGGAACCTAAATGCCTTCTTCTCACTTGAAATGATGGAATATAAGAGTATTTTGTATCTTGTTTCTTGTTTTAAAAGTGGTGCAAATGGTTCTATGTATAGAGTTAAAAGGCTTAGAAATAGTCTACTAGCCATTGGAATTCAAAATCAAAAGATTAGGTTATTAATGTGATAAAAATGAACATTTTTAAATGCTCAAATGTTCGCTCAAATGGTCATTTGTGAACAGCTTTGATTAATTAGTTTGAAGTTTGATTGATCAAAATGCATAAAAAATATGTATTAAGTTTTTGAACAAGTTTAGTCGACATCAAATGTAATGTTTGCTCAATCAAAATAGTGTTTAATCGATCAAAATGTGAGGAAATGTGATCAAGGTTTCTTGCTCTATTTTGATCCATCAAAATAAATTTTGGTCGATCAATTTTTGATTTTGATACATCAATTCTAAATTTTAGTCAATCAATCTAGGCTGCATAAGCTTTAATGTGCACTCTTTCTCATCCAATTGTAACTCATTTTAAAAATTGATTTTTCTAGTTTCTTCGAGGTTCTTTAGAGGCTAATTCTAGAATACTTTTAATTATATTAACAATTTTCTTAGACTATTTTAATCAATTCTTTTGGAAGCTTAACCAGAGATCTAAATGTTGATATGAAAATATATTTCAATTTACATATTAACCTTCCCACAACAAATAAATTTTCTACATTCCAACTTTTCTAGGAAAGAAACTTACAATGGCATTCTGTTCATGTTATTTACTTATCTCTCTTCTTTTGCACAAACTATCTTCAAACCAAAATAACTCTGCCAAGATATCGTTTTGAGATGATATGCCATCTTTATACAAAAAATAAGTCTTAATCAAATTGTAACTATCTACTACCATCTAACTCTTTGAAATTATTATTCCAACAATATGATAAGGAGACGCCTTTTTTCTATTTTCCCTTACAAGACTAAATATATGATTAAGCTACATGTCCATATACATCAATCAATGATTCTTGCATTGTACCACTTATATAGTTGAAGAAAACAAACTTTCTTAGATTACCAAGCAGTTTCTACACCTCCATATAGGTGTGGAAAAAGTACATCATAGACCCACTACACAAAATAAAATAACACAGCACCCCTTACAAACATAAATATAACTCAACACTCCTCCTCAAGATGGAGCATATATATCCATCATGCTCAGTTCCTTTCTACACTTCTCAAACCAAGAACGTAGCAACGGCTTGGCAAACATGTCAGCAGTCTGATTTTAGGAGGCAAGACAAATAGTACGAAGCAGATCCTGTTGAATCAAACTCTTGGTGTAATGACAATCCACTTCCACATGTTTTACTCTCTCATGGAACATATGATTGTTTGCAATGTAGGTAGCAGCTCGGTTGTCACAATGCATCTCCATAGGTTCCTGAACATCAACATGAAGATCTTGTAATAGAGATCTGATCCATATCATCTCAGCAACAGTATGTGCCATGACCCTGTACTCAGACTCAGCACTAGAGCGTGAAACAACACTTTGTTTCTTGCTCCTCCAGGTTACGAAGTTCCCAGCAACAAAAGTACAGAAACCAATAGTAGACCCCCTATCCCCGACATCACCTACATAATCTGCATCTGAGTATGCAACAACGGCCATAGGTGCCTTTCTCTAAAAAGAATGCCTCTACCTAGGCATCCCTTGATGTACCTCAACACCTGCATCACAGCCTGCCAATGAACCTTAGTGGGCTTATCTAAGAACTGACTCAGCTACCTCACTGCAAAGACTAATATATGACCTAATGATAGTCAGATATAACAACTTCCCCATTAGCTGTCGATGTGCCTTCTTATCTTTCCTCTGCGACATAATTGTCCCTTGTAGTAAACTCAATGCCTAAAAAATATCTCAGCTTCCCAAGATCTTTCATGACAAACTAGTGTGCCAAGTATTTCTTCATCTGAGATACACCCTCTACATCATCACCTGTAAGAATAAGATCATCCACATACACAAGTAAAGCCACTGTACCCCTACTGGACTTCCTTACAAGTAGTGAATGATCCGATGAAGATCTCTACATCCCAATAACAGACAATGCCTTAGACAAGCACTGGAACCAGACTCGGGGGCTCTGCTTAAGACTATAAATGGCCATACGAAGCCTGCATACACACTCCCCCTGAATCTCAAAGCCAGGTGACTGCTACATATATATCTCTTCCCTAAGTCTCCGTACAGAAATGCATTTTCAACATCCAACTGATGTAACTGTCATCCAGAATGAGCCGCAACAGATAAGAATTCGAACAGTAGAGAGTCGTGCAACAGGGGAGAACGTGTCAAAGAAATCCACCCCATATGTCTGGGTGAATCCTTTGGCCACTAAGCGGACCTTATACCTTGAAATAGACCCATCTGGGTTGAATTTCAAGGCAAAGACCCATCTAGCTCCAACAAGATGTGCACCAGACGGTAAAGGTGACAGCTCCCAGGTACCTCTGGTAGTAAGCGTAGACATCTCCTCCTCCATAGCTGTCTTCTAGTGTGGATGTAATAGAGCCTGCTGATACGAGGTAGGTAACTCAACACTAGATACAACAGCTATGAATGCATAAAACTCCGAACTTAGAGAATCATTAGTAACACCACTCCCAGCAATACGATACTTGCCACAAGATCGCGGAGCCTTTCTAATAGCAATAGGAATATCTTCATTAGTACTCATGGAAGCAGGACCTGGAGAACTATCCTCAGGTGGCAGACTCCCACCTACTACATCTGCTGACACTGTGCCTGAAAAATCTCCTAAGTAGGAACCACCTCTAGGTTATCAACACTAACCTGAGGAGTCCGTGGAATAGATGGAGGGGGCTTTTCCCTATACACATTTGGCAACTGATAAGCGTGACCCTTGAAGGTCCCTTCATCCACTGGTGCTGGTCTGAATGTGCTAGTAGGTGGCTCATCAACCTGAGAAGGGCTACTAGTATCTCTAAATATACCAAATGGTATAGGAGCAACTGGTACAGGCACACTCTCCGACATACTCTACACCTGCCTGGCAGCAAAAGAAAAATAAGGTACTGTTTCATGACAGATGACATCTGCATTGATATAATGCTTCTGATGTAGGGGATCAAAACACCGATACCCCTTTTGAGTACAAGAATAGCCAAGAAACACACACTTGACTGCTCTAGGTGCTAATTTATCATGCCCAGGTTCAAGGAGATGTGCAAAAGCCACACACCCAAATGTCTTGGGTGGAAGATCAAACAACTCATCATTTGGATAAAGCACCTGCCATGGTATCTGCTCGTGAATCACTGAGGAGGGCAATCTATTAATAAGGTAGCAAGCAATGAGAACTGCATCTCCCTAATAGTTCTGTGGCACACAGTTATGGATAAGAAGAGTTCTGGCCAGATCAAGGATATGTCTATGCTTCCTCTCTGTTACTCCATTTTGCTGAGAAGTGTGAGGACATGAGGTCTGATGAATTATACCATGTATGCCATAGAATTCTGCCAACCGACGAGTATAAAACTCCAGTGCATTATCAGATCTGAGAGACTTGATGGAAACATCAAACTGATCTTTTATCAACACAAACTTCTCAATTAGTGGACCTACTTCAGACATTCATCATGAGAAATAGCCAGGATAATCTAGAAAAATCATCAGCTACAATCAAATAGTACCGATGTCCTACTCTATCAGGAGTCCTACTGGGACCCCAAACATCAAGATGCACTAACCGAAAACATGAAATTGAACGTGGTCCTGTAGCAGCTGGAAAGGAAGATCTATATTGCTTCCCAAGTTGACATGCATCGCAGCAAAGTTGCGTAGTTGGAGACACGTAAGGAATAAGCATTCGTAACTTTTCCAAAGAAAGATGACCCAACCGTCTATGCCTCTGTAAAGCACTCCCAGATGTGGTACTAACCCGACATGCAGTAGCCATAGGACCCTGCTGAAGTCAGTAAACTCCTTTATATCCACTACCAATAATCTTCCCTGTCATTCTATCCTGGAAAATACATCCACGCTCATTAAAGATGACTCAACAATTCATCTGCTTAATGATCTCACTGACAGAGAGCAAGTTCATAAATAAATCTGGAACAAACTGAACATGATTAAGCTGCATAGAAAGGGTAACATTAATTTCCCGTTGACCACTAATAGGAGCAAATCGCCCATTAGCCACCTGTACTGTATGACCCCGAGAGACAGGTTGAATATGTCCAAAGCACTGCAGATTCCCAGATAAATGATTGGAAGCACCTGAATCAATCAACCACGTCACACCAGTGGTTTGAGTATCACCCACAGCAGTCCCTAGTGTAATCTCTGACTGAGATACTGCCATGTTTATTGAACCACACTGCCACAAACAAAGTTCGACATGCCACAGAGAAGGGTACACACCCCTGAACTTCTTCACACTTCAAATCTGAAAATTGACAGAAAATGAGGACTACACACCCCAACAAATATACCAACCAGGGAATACACACCCCAAAAAACTCCGCTCACACGCGGTCAATACTCAAGGGGATTACACACCCCAAAAACATACATCAAAGGGGAATACACACCCTAAATCTAAAAGATAAGATCTAAAAATACCATCACATCTTTCCAGAAGATCCTTGGCTTTATTACTCCATTAACTACAATCCAAATATCTTCTAATCAGACACAAGGCAGAGATGTGCCCTCTCTCTACTGCCAAACACCAATAGCAGGAGAGAGCACAAAAAATCAGCGGCTAGGCCTGGGCGGTGGTGGCAAGTGGCTTAGGAAATGGCCTGTAGCAGCCCTTCCCGACGTGACCTCCAACTACTCCCGCCACCAACAGTGGCCTGCTGCTACTGCTGCTGGTGGCGGTGGCCCTACGTCGCTGCTGCTGCTGTTGGTGGCGGCGATGGCCCGGTGCTGCTGCTGCTGGCAGCGGCAGTGGCCTGCTACTGGCCTACTGCTGCAGCAACTAGCGACAGCAATCGGTGCTGCTACTGCAGCAGTGGTCCAATGCTGGCGTGGCCACCAAGGTGGCAGCGATAGCTCCGGTGAGAAGGCTTAAGGTAGGTTTAGGGTTTTGTTTTTTTTGGTGGAGTCAACCTTGGCTATAATACCAAGTTGAAAACAATAAACTTCCTTAGAGTGCCAAGAAGTCCCTACACCTCTATATAGGTGTGGGAAAAGTATATCATAGACCCACTACAAAAAATAAAATAACACAGCACCCCCTACAAACATAAATATAACTCAAAATATATGTTACAGGTTTCCCAAAATTATATCGATAAATGTTTGATAAATAAGGGGATGTTCTGTCAAATCTTTCTTAAATTACTACCTTTGATTGCTCCTTTTTCTCATTACCATAATAATTACATTACTATTTTTATGTATATTGCGCCCTCTTCTTCCAAGGTTCCCAAGTTCATTTTCACTCCCGCACCAAAGCGTAAGCTAAAAACTAGTTTCTTTAACGCAAAGCAACCACCTTGAACCAAAGTAAGGTCATGTGTACCAGTGCATATGGACTACAGTATTGATTGAAAGTTTTGTTACCGATGCATCAACTAAACTATGGTCACCCAAGATTGATGCATCTCCAAGTGAACTAGTTTTTTGCCTAAGCTTTGCCCCAAGGAACAGAAGATTAGAATTTATAACATCTTTTGAAATCACAATTGAAATAATACAAATGTTGAAAATAGATAACAAACTACAATGGCAACTTGGCAAAGAGAACATAGCACCAAGATGCTATGTTGATCCAATTATCCGTTGGATCACAGCCTCCACCCCTACTTTGGATTTGGGTGTTGCTCCCTTCTCCCTCCCAACCTTCGTCCCCCGAGGTCAGATATTGCTACTGGCAACAACAACCACGGCAACGACCATCACCGTGGACTCCTCTCCTGCCTTCTTCATCCGACGTCCGTACACCCTCGCTCCCCTCCTCCCTCCCCTTCCACTATGTTGGGAAATAAATAAGGATTAATTAGTTGGTTGTCAAGGATCCAACTAGTTGTCTTATTTTGGCGCATGTTATTTTTAGTATGTTGGTGCGTTTTCCCTCTTTGTACCAAACCGTCTCTGTATATATTGGTGATTGAATAAGAACATATTATCCCAAAATCTCAACATGGCATCAGAGCTACCGATTTTGGTGATCTAGGGTTTAAAGAAGAAGATTTAGAGGGGGAGGCCCTCCGACAGCACTGCTGATCTCCAATAAGCCATCGAAGAGGCTTTATCCTCTCTCAACTTCTCTTTTCTTCTTCTGCTACTGCTGTTCTCACCTTCGCCAGAGTAAAAGGCACCATTGGCTCACATCGGCGAGGGACCACCGTGGGGGTAGTCGTCGGTGCCCTAGTCTTCATACACTACACCTTCGAAGCTCGTCGAACAGGCTACGTGTCGCCAATAGCCACATCTTCGACCGACACCACCCCAACAATAGTAGATCGGATCTCGAGGTTGGCCCAGCAAACCTCATTCGCTTGACAATCTAGCACCGCCATTTGACTCCTTGGAGGTTGGGCTACTAGATCAAGGTGGTTCGAGCGACCTACAACTCACCGGAGCATCACCACCAAAGCCACCAACTCCACTACCGTCGCCTATGAAGGAGAACAACCCCCTTTGTTCGATTAGCTAAGAAGAAAAAAAGGGGTCTTAGGGTTGTTTGTGTGAGTTTTCCATTTTTTTAAAGTTGATATGTTTATTTTTAGTTGTCTTATTTTCTTATTTTCTACTCAAGATGTCAAGTTAATGGGCGACACTCTCACACACCATGGGAACACTAAGCAAAAGATCTTGATTCTAGGGCGTACAAGAAGAGGCACTTGAGTTTGAAGGCACCACGAAGGGACTACTACGTCAACTATCGTTGATCTCTGCCATCATGAACGTTTACGGGATCCAAGTCTTCGCCGTCTCCCTTGTCTCGACTTGTGGGGGAGTATTAGGAAATAAATGAGGATCTAATTAGTTGGTTGTCAAGGATCCAATTAGTTAGTTATCTTACTTATTTTGGTCCATGTTATTTTTAGTATGTTGGTGTGTTTTCTCTTTTTATACCGAACCCTCTCTCTATATATTGGTGTTATTGAATAAGAACAAATATTCTCCCCAAAATCTCCATACGTTGCAACCCCCCACTCCTACCTCCACTACTCACTACTCTTCCATTTCATGTGTCCTCTTACCCCATTTGCAAGACTTCCCCCCAACGCTCCTCACAAGTTTCCCTCTCACCTTGCAACCAGTGCCCGGTGCCTCCTCCGCACCGGGCTCCCGTCCACTATCTGATACCCTTCCCCTCTCTCCATCCATCTCCAATTCCTCTCCCATCGATCCCCATTGGCAATCGATCCCTAGGAGGCAACTGTAAAATCATCTATACACACACAATGCCATGGATAGCAGCTGGTCCTTTAACCAAGATGCGAAACAGGAGATATCTCATTATGATGAAGGTGCCTTGAGATCGCAGGTGCCCTCGAGAGCTACGCAATTGTTCTCCCGGTGGGACGACACATGCACGGCCATGCTACCACCCTTTTGAGGATATAGAAGATGGCCCCACCAACGTTGTAGGCAGGGACGGCCATAATTGTGAAGAACGGAGCCTTACTCTTGCAGAGAAAGCCAAGACGATAGTCAAGGTGAGGGGCAAAGGAATCAAAGGAGGAAGAGGAAGGCCACGATAGGGAGGAGGTAAGGGAGAGCAATAGGAGCCTGAGGTGTGGACATGTGTAGGGAGTGGGAGTGGTGGGGGAGGTGAGGGGAGCCATGGGCTGTGGAGATGTGTAGGGAGTGAGTCATGGGCTAGGTTCTAATGTGGCCTTTCTCACTTCATGTCACCACAGAGAGTGAGAGATGAGAAACAGACATGGTAAGAGAAAGAAAGCAAAAGAGGCATGACTTTTGCAATTACTACATGTAATGCCATTGAAAAAGTTTGCTATAGTGGTAGGTTCACACTCGTTTTATATATATATATATATATATATATATATATATTGGCTCAATCACCGACTCATAAGCATGTTGAATTGGTGCACCATCCTATAAGCCAATGCATACCTAATAGAAGGCAAGGTCTCTTAGAAAGGAAAATCCAATGCTCATTTTTTTGAATGTTGGGCACCCAACATTAGCCACGATTTAGATAACATTTTCTTGCTTAGTATTTAAACTAGATTAAATTGCGTTAACTAAGTGTGTAAAAGTCATTTTAGAGCTTTATCTTTTTTCTTTTTTTTTTTTTTGAAAGAAAGAGCTTTATCTTACTATCTCTACATTAGTTTTAACTTATGGGTTGCTCTCAATGTAGGCTGAGAAAAAATCTAAATCCTAAATTAAAAACTATGTTTTTTTTAGAGCTTCCATGCTTGAGTTTGCTTCCCTCTTAAATCAACTCTTCTTGAGCTTAAATTTTATCATGATCATTCTATAGCTTCAAGCTTCGCTTCGAAAAATTCTTCTTTGTACCAAGGTTAGCCCAACTGTAAACAATATTAAAACAATCTTGTTCACACCAAAATAAACCAGATCCTCATACAAACACATGAAAAAGAACCCCCGAGCAAGCTCGTTAATAAAGTTAATATGCATAGAGCTCCTTGTAACACCTAGACTTTTGTGAAGAAATTTTAGCAACTTAAGGAAAAGTTAGTACCACTATATCATGCTTCAGAGAGTAGGACCTTATCAGTAGCATATGCTAGTATTGGGCTAGTTATAGAAAACTTCTAGTCCCCATTTTCTGTTCTCATATTGCTTAATATGTTTGTGTTGAGTGTGTTGGTAGAGCATTCTAGTTATGCTTTATTACTATTTTGAAGTTGTTTGTTATTGTACTTGTCCTATTAGACTTATGATGTAATTTTTCCAACACCTCTCTCTATATAAAGAGGTGCAGGATTTCATTTGAGAATAAGACTTTCCATTCTCTCCGACTTGGTATCAAAGCGGCAATGCTAGATCAGTGTTGTGATATCCCACCCCTCACAAGCCTCCGAAACTTTCCCCCAAAACCCTAATCTCCTCGGTTGACATCTTCGGGAGCCCACACTAGCGAGCCTCCATCCTTCACCGGCTCCAGCAGGCTGCTACGGGCTTCTCCAGCTGGAGCTACAGTGGTAGCAGCCGCTAGTGATCGTCACTGGTGACTACTAACCACAATAGGCTACCTCCACCGGTCGTCTGGGGGTTGTTGCGGGCTTGCAGAGCACCGCCACCGACAGATCTCGCCACCAACAGCGCCGCCTCCGCCTCTCCAATAGGCTGCACCACCTCTTGCGGCCCTGATCCGCCTTCTGCCTGCCGTGTGCAGTAGGTAGAAGGGTTGGTGGTGTGATCTTCTTGCTGGAAAGGAGGCGCACCACCTTGTAGAAGTGTTGTTAGAGTATTTCCCATACCCTAACATGCGCTAAGTCGTGATCTAAAGGGTGTGCGTGACACTTGGGATGTTATATAAGGTCTTTTGATCTTAGATCTCATGATCAAGAGATTGCATCACTCTAGTTGTGTGAAGTTTCATATCTGAATATTGGTTTCAGATCGTATCTGTGGCATCTTATGGCAGTCTTAAGGCACGATGGCCTCAGATTCTTCGGAAGTGTCGTTAGTTACCCCTATGGACAATGGGGGTTACAAATCTTCTTTCTTTGTTCCTATCGCCAAGTTGAATGAGGTCAATTATGCTAAATGGTCTCCAAGATAAATCAAGAAAAAATGCCACGTGGAAGAAAGACAATTCAATGATCCGTGCTTGGATCATGAATTTTGTTGATCCTCAGATTGGTGATGGGATTATATACTACAAGACCACCAAGGAGATGTAGGATTTTCTACATGGCATATTCTCATGAGAAGAATTCTAGCAAAGTGTTTGAGATTCACCATGTTATTAGTAGTCTCAAACAGGAGGGTCAGTTACTTTCGCGGTACTATGCCACTTTAAAGGGGCTCCTTAAGAAATATAATACCTGTCAACCTGTCTGCACTTGTGCCACTCAGAGGACACATAGGAAGGAGTATGTTGTCCTACAGTTTCTTGATGGACTTGGACCGGACCATAAGGCTGCTAGGTCCCAAATCCTTACTCTGGCTGAGTTTCCATCCATAGAGAGCTTATAGCCATGTGAGCAGGGTGGTTGTTAGGCCATCCATGTCAGAGAATGGACAAACACCTGCGCTTGTTGCTGCTGCACGTAAAGGACGTGGTGCTCCATCCACTAAGGGGAGAAGGCGTGGTGGTCAAGGTACGAGTGGCAGACCTTGTACCATTTGCTCGCATTGTGGGAAGATTGGCCATACAGAGGCCCCTTGTTGAACGAAGCATGGTAGACCTCCCATGGCCAACCAAGCGTTTCTTCAAAGGAGGTGAGCGACATGGTGTTTCATGCAGACTATGGTGTTGTGATCCAGTGCCTCTCCTAGTTGACCCAAGAGACCACTACTGCTGCTAATACTACCGCCTTGGCCACTTCAAGCATGACTTCTGCTTACAGGTCTGGTAGTACTGACAATGCTTTGTTGTTGGTGGATTCAAGTGCATCTCAGCATCTTAGTGGGGATCAAGGTTCGAAATGGTGATTTCGACGCCGTGCCGATAAAATTGTAGGTATGCATTTCGTGGGCATGCCGAAGGAATGCCGTGGAAATGCCCATTTTTCGATGGCAGATTTCGACGGCCCGAAGAAATGACATTTCGAGGCATGCCGAGGGCACGCCCGACAGAAATGATTAAGATTATTTTAAGCTGTATGACAAAAAATCGTGTGTCGAGATTCCCTCCAAAACCCCCAGCGCCTATGTGTGTCCAGCCGCGCCCCTACTCCCCTCCTTTCAAGATTCCCTCCAAAATTCCCTCCGCTCACCCATTTCAAAATCAAAATTCCCTCCGATCCCCTTCCCAGTGCCCTATTCCACCTTTCAAAATTTCCAGCATCCCGCTCAGCCTATTCAAAATTCCCGTCGCTCCCATTCCCAGCGCCGCTCAGCCACCGTCGGCATGCCGCCATTTCGTCGGCAACTGTCGGCATGCCGGCGATAACCTCGGCATGCTGACGGTTTCCCTGCAAACCGACACTATCTTTGTGTTGATATGCCCTCTCTCCAAAAACCCCCTTACTGACGGCATGCCGTTGACATTTAAATCACAGGTGGGGATGAAACATGTTTCGGACAAGTTCATGATGTTCCCTAAGGAAGATCTGTGCAGGTAGTAGATGGCAAGCAGTGTAGGGTTCATGGCAGAGGAGATCTGGCAGTGACTCCTGCATTGACGCTGCCTAATGTTCTTTATGTTTCATAATTTTCGATCAGCTTTTTGTCCATTAGTAGAATTAGAAAAGACTTGCACTGTCGTGCAATATTTGATGAGTTGGGGTGTACTTTTCAGGACAAACTCACTAGAAGGATGATTGGTGGCGGACATGAGGGGGGTGTGTATCGCCTGATCTAGACTCCATTTCCTGCCATGTGTCAGGGCTAGGTTGCATTTAATGCTGGTACAGCTCTTCAGTGGCATTGTCGTCTTGGGCACCCCTCACTGGATAGACTTCAACGCGTCATTCCTCATATTTCGACAGCTATGGAGATTGTGTGATGCATGCCAGCTGGGAAAGCATCACAGAGCTAGTTTTCCTCCTAGTTTGTCTCAGAGTTCTACTGTTATCTTTTATTTACTACACATGAATGTATGGGGACCGAGTCATGTCCTAGATAGACTGGATCAGAGATTTTATCTACTTATTGTGGATGATTTTTCTAGAATGTCATGGTTATTTCTTTTGAAAAATAAATATGATGTTGAATCAGTGATTGAAATATTTATTTTACAAATAGATACTCAATTTTCCATTATTGTGAAAATTGTATGGTCAGATAATGCTCTAGAGTTCTGTACATCTAAGTTGGTGGCCATTTACAGATCTCTTGAGATTGTTCACCAGACATCTTGTCCCCATACGTCGCAACAAAATGTAGTGGAAAGAAAGCATCATTGCATGCTTAATGTGGCTAAGACACTATTGATACAGCATAATGTGCCACAGGTATATTGATGAGATGTAGTGTTAACTACATGTTATTTGATCAATAGGTTGCCCAACTCAGCTATACAAGAGCAAGTTCCTTGGTAGGTCTTCTATCCTGAGAAGGATTTATTCACTGTCCCACCTTGGGTATTTCGCTACGTTGCCTTTGTTCACATTCTTAGACCTGGTAGGAACAAGTTGGCTCCAAGAGCAGTGAAGTGTCTTTTTGGGTTACAGTAGCACCCAGAAAGGATACAGATGCTATGACCCTCGTGGTAAGAAGCATTATGTGACTGCAAATGTCACATTTCATTAATATATTCCTTATTTCTTTACAAATGGTCATCAAGTGACATTTGAGGGAGGCTTGACTCCTATGCTTGTTCCACCAGTTCCCTTGGAACAGATCCATGTTACACATAGTAAGGATATCACTACCACAGAGACTCCTATGAGGTAAAAGACTGAGATCACTCAGGTTTATAGGCCACCTGTGACATACATACAGCATGCATGGCGAGAAGAACACACCCCCCCACCACCTCAGCCACATGTCTTCTCCCCTGGTCAGGTATGGGTTGATACTAACATGAGTTGTCTTAGTGGTACTTGTACAGGTCCCTCTGATGAGTTTTCTCTTGCTGCTACTAAGCATATTGAAGAGGATCTTAATCTTCCAATTGTTATTAATAAGGCTCCACGGAGTTGTGCCCAGTATCATACTGTACAGACAGTCTCTAATGCCAATCTTGGCAGTTCATTTGCTACCTTCACAGCTGCTCTCTCTGCGACGCACGTTCCTACCTCCCATCAGCATGCCATGGTGGATCCAAAATGGTGTCAGGCCATGAAGGATGCGATGGTTGCTCTACGCTCAAGAGGGACGTGGGACTTGACCACCTTGCCTCCTCATGCCAGAAAAGTTGGGTGTCGTTGGGTCTTTATTATCAAATACAACCCAAATGGCACAATTTCTCGCTACAAGGAGACTGGTGGCAAAGGGATTTACCCAAACGTATAAGGTAGATTTCTTTGATACCTTCTGTCCTGTCGCTCAACTGTCTACTATTCAGATTTTGATGTCTGTAGCTGCCTACTACGACTGGCCTCTTTATCCGATGAATGTGAAGAATGAGTTTTTGTATGGAGATCTTCAAGAGAAAGTTTATATGCAATAGCCCCCTAGGTTTGAGGCTCAAGAGGAGTGTGTATACAGATTGAAAAAAGCTATCTATGACTTGAAGCAGAGCTCAAGAGCATGGTTCCAGAGACTCTCAGAGGAGGTGCAGGTCATGGAACTTATACGATCTTCTATTGATCACTCTTTATTTGTTAGTAAGAGTAAAAGGGGAGTGGTTGTACTCCTTGTCTGTGTAGATGACCTGATTCTTACTGGAGATGACTTTGCTGGGATAGCTGAGGTAAAAAGGAAGCTGGCTGATGCCTTTGTGATGAAGGATGTAGGAGAGCTCAAATACATTCTTGGGATTGAAGTAGCACGTAGCAGAGAGGGTACTGTTCTTAGTCAACACAAATATGCCCTTGATATCTTGTAGGAAACAAGAATGACGGGGTCTACATCTGCTAATATACCCATGGATCCCAAAGAACATCTCTATGATGCCGAGTCTCCACCTGTAGGTAGTAGATCTATAGGAAGTTAGTTGGTAAATTATTGTATCTTACTATTACTCGTCCAGATATTTCCCTTGCAGTTGGGAAACTCAGCCAATCCATGCACAAGCCGACCAGGCAGCATTGGGATGTTGCTATAGAGGTGCTTAAGTATGTGAAGAAAGCACCTAGCAGAGGTGTTTTATTTCAGAAGGGCCCATTAATGAGTGTTGTTGACTATTCTGATGCCAATTATGTCGATACTCCTATTTATATTTCTTGTTTATGTTTACTGGGGATTGTTTAGTTATCTTTATATTTTGTCTGGTTCTTTTATGTATTTTTCCCTACATCTCTCTCTATATAGAGAGGCATAGAGTTTTCTCAATAAAGTAGATTGGTCATTTCCTCCCACTATGCAGATTGCATGATAGACAGGAAGTCAACAACTGAATTCTGCACTTATGTAGCAGGCAACTTAGCGATCTGGAGAAGCAAAGCAGAAGGTGGTATCCCGATCTAGTGCAAAGTCAGAATACAGGGTTATGGCTCAGACAACTACAAAGATGTTTGGGTCAAATCAGTGCTACATGATCTTTATGTTCAGGTAGAGGGACTAATGGAGATGAGGTGTGATAATCATGCTGTTACATATATTACAAACAACCTAATGTTCCATGAGCATACAAAGCATGTTAAGGTTAATTGCCACTATAATAGAAATCCAATACAGTATGGAATCATTTACACTTCATATATCTTTTGAAGATCAGATAGCGGACATATTCACAAAGCCCCTTGCGAGATCCACGTTTGATAACTGTTGTTCCAAGCTGAACATATTGATATATATGCTCCAGCTTGAGGAGTGTTGGTAGAGCACTCTAGTTATATTTTATCATTGTTTTGGAGTTGTTTGTTATTATTCCTGTCCTATTAGACTTATGATGTAATTTTCCCAACATCCCTCTCTATACAAAGAGGCATAGTATTCCATTTGAGAATTAGACTTTTCATTCTCTCTAACTGAGTGCTATCCTGAAACGGCCATCCTTCTCCCTATAGGAAAAAATCATCAATGAATTCGCATATTTCATGTTTAACAGAAGATGGACGTGAATGAAACGAATGATGTCATTAAAATTGCATTTTTTTTGTTGTGCTAACTACTATACCGTTGGAGCTAGAGAACATACCCACACAGACCAGCCAGAAATAAGATACTCATGACAAGCTACAAAAAATATACTTTTGATGAAATGGCAAAAGATATCCTCAGTGGAAAAGTGAAAGGAGAAATGCCCTTCATATTAATAACAATTTTGGGCAACAATAACGGTATTCTATCTTAAGCTACATCTTACCCATAGTAGAAGCTATCATAGATGATAGTAAACCCAAGACACAAGAGAAAGGCAAAGATACAGCGAGAGCACGAGAACCCATGTCAGTGACCTGCAGATAGGGACTTGCATCAATTAATTGATCTGACTAAAACAAAGGGAACAAGAAAAATAACAGGTGGTGGATTGGTGGAGTTAAGCAAGAAACTTTACCAGAAGTTGCTCCAAGAAGCAAAAATAAGCTAGCATGCTCACCATGACAAGAACAGGTACTTCATGCCAAACCCTAACGTGGCATCAAAGATGAGTAAGGATGTCATAACCCATTATAAGATGGAAAGAAACATTGTTATACCCAGAATGAAGTAATAGCATTACTTAGAACCTCAACAATCCAAGTACTTATGCTGGTCAACCTTTGTAAATATAATCAGAATCACAAATGGGGGAATACAACTTCTTCCTATTTTACAATGTTTTTCTAATCCTAATAATGATATATTGGCCTATGAATAGCAACAATGCGTCTCTTCTAGCATGAGCATGATACAAGACCTTCAAGTAGGATGCATATTTGATATAAAGTACAGGAAAATGAGAAACTTCAAGCAATAAAAGGTTCATTTTCCAATACCAATGGTTGGAAACCCTATTCCAATACCATCCAAGCTGCGAAGATGAATTTCATTAATGGCATTCATCCTATGCTCGTTACATAAGCGTCCATGAAGTAACAAAAATAAACAAGATAGGATACTATCTAAACCATTATTAATTATCTCCAATGCTCCAAGCACCTTTAGTAATAAAGATTTGTTTATTTTTTTGAAAAGGCCCTCTAACGATAAAGATGTCAGCCAGCATCGCACATGATGTCATCAAAGAGAACCTGGCCATGTAATAACTTTTTTTGAAAGGTCCTAGCCATGTAATGTGCCCTCACTTATCAAGAATACCTAAGTTGAACAAAAGAATCTTTCTTACATTACCAACTAGTCCCTACATCTCCACATAGGTGAGGAAAAAGTTACATCATAAACCAACTACAAAAAATAAAATTAACGAAACACCCTTACTCCAGAAAACGCAACTCAACACTCCCTCTCAAGTTGGAGCATATGTATCCATCGTGCTCAGCTTTTTTCTACACTTCTCAAACTGGGAGCGAGACAACGGCTTGGTAAATATGTCAGCGGTGTAGTCTAAGGAGGCAAGACAAGTAGTACAAAGCAGACCCTATTGAATCAAATTCCTAGTATAATAACAATCAACTTCCACATGTTTTGTTCTCTCGTGGAACGTAAGATTGTTTGCAATGTAGGCAGCAGTCCGGTTGTCACAATACATCTCCATAGGCTCCTGAACATTAACATGAAGATCCCGTAACAGAGACCTAATCGATATCTCAACCGCAATATGTGCCATGGCCCTGTACTCAGACTTGGTACTAGAGCGTGAAACAACACTTTTTTACCCCTCCAGGTCACCAAGTTCCCAGCTACAAAGGTACAGTAGTCAATAGTAGACCACTGTCACCAACATCACCTGCATAATCTGTATCTGAATAGGCAACAACAGACATAAGTGCCTTCTCTGTAAAAGAATGCATCCCACCTAAACATCCCTTGATGTACCTCAACACCTACATCACAGCCTGTCAACGAACATCAGTGAGCTTATCTAAGAACAGACTTAGCATACCCATGGCAAGGCTAATATCTGGCCTAGTGATGGTCAGATTTAACAGCTTTCCCACAAGCTGTCGATTTGCCTTCTTATCTTTTCGCTTCATAGTATCCTTAAAAAGGTGAATTTTAAGATCCATAGAAATATTAGCATCTTTGGATCCTAACATACCTGTCTCCTGAAGAATATCAAGAGCATACTTCCTCTGTGACATAATTGTCCCTTGTTTACTTGTGGCAAACTCAATGCCCAAAAAGTAACTCAGCTTCCCAAGATCTTTCATGACAAACTAGCGTGCCAAGTACTCCGCTTGAGATATACCCTCTGCATCATTACCTGTAAGAATAAGGTCGTCCACATACACAAGTAAAGCCACTGTACCCCTGCTGATCTTCCTGAAAAATAATGAATGGTTAGATGATCTCTGCATCGCAATAACAGACAACACCTCAGACAGGCACTGAAATCAAGCTCGGGGGCTCTACTTAAAGACCATAAATGGCCTTACGAAACCCGCATGACCACATACACACTTCCCCTGAACCTCAAAGCCAGGCGACTGCTGCATATAGATCTTTTCCTCTAAGTCTCCATACAGAAATGCATTTTTAACATCCAACTGATGTAACTACCATCCATAATGAGCTGCAATAGAGATAAGAATGCGAACAATAGAGAGTTGTGCAACTAGGCAGAATGTGACAAAGAAATCCACTCCATAGGTTTGGGTGAATTCTTTAGCCACAATGAGGGCCTTATACCTTGAAATAGACCCATCTGGATTGTATTTCAAGGCAAAGACTCATCTGGCTCCAACAAGGTGCGCACCAGACGGCAAAGATAATAGCTCCCAGGTACCTCTGGTAGTAAGTGCAAGCATCTCCTCCATAGCTACCTTCTAGTGTGGATGTAGTAGAGCCTGTTAGTACGAAGTAACTCAGCACTAGATACAGCAGTTGTGAATGCATGAAATGCCGAACTTAGAGAATCAGCAAAAACAAAACTCCCAGTAACACGATACTGTGCACAAGATCGTGGAGCCTTCCTGATAATGATAGGGATATTCTCATCAGTACTCGTGAAATTAGGACCTAGAGAAACATCCACAGGTGACAGACTCAACCTCTACATCTGTTGACACTATATCTGAACAAGCCTCCTGAGTAGAAGTAGCCTCCAGGTTATCAACACTAACCTAAGGAGTCTGTAGAATAGATGGAGGGGGTTTGCCCTATAGGCAACTGGCAACTGATAGGTGTGACCCTTGAAGGTCCTTTCATCTACTGGTATTGGCCTGAATGTGCTGATAGATAGGTCAGTTGCCTAAGAGGAGCTACTACTATCTGTGAATACACCAAATGGTATAGGAGAAACTGATACAAGAGCACATTCGACACACTCTGCACCTGCCTAGCAGCAACAGAAAAATAGGGTACAACTTCATGAAAGGTGACATCTGCACTAATGTAATGTCTCTGGTGTAGGGGATCAAAACACCGATACCCCTTCTGAGTAGGAGAATAGCCAAGAAACACACACTTGACTACTCTATGTGCTAATTTATCTCGCCCAGGTCCAAAAAGACGTACAAAATCCACGCACCCAAATGTCTTGGGTGGAAGATCAAACAGCTCATCATTTACAAAGAGCCCCTACCATGGTATCTACTCGTGAATCACAAAAGAGGACAATCTATTAATAAGATAGTAAGCTATGAGAACTGCATCTCCCTAGTAGTTTTGTGGCATGCTATTATGGATAAAAAGGGCTCTGGCCATATCAAGGATATGTCTATGCTTTCTCTCTGCAACTCCATTTTACTGAGAGGTGTGAGAACATGAGGTTTGATGAGTTATGCCATGTAAACCACAGAATTCTACCAGTCGATGAGTACAAAACTCCAATGCATTATTAGATCTAAGAGTCTTGATGCAGACATCAAACTGATTCTTTATCATCAATACCAACTTCTCAATCAGCGGACCTACTTCAGACTTATTCTTCATGAGAAATAACCAGAATAATCTGAAAATATCATCAACCACAATCAAATAGTACCGATGTCCTGCTCTATCAAGAGTCCTACTGGGATCCCAAACATCAATATGCACTAACTGAAAACATGAAGACGAACGTGGTCCAGTAGCAATTGGAAAGAAAGATCTATGGTGCTTCTCAAGCTGACATGCATCGTAGGTGAGTTGTGTAGTTGGGGATACATAAGAAATGAGCCTGCATAATTTCTCCAAAGAATGATGGCCGAACCATCTATGCCACTATAGAGCACTCCCAAACGTGATACTAACCCGACACGCTGCAGCCATGGGACCCTCTGAAGTCGGTAAACACCTTCATATCCACTACCAATAGTCTTCCCTGTCATACGATCCTGGAAAATACATCCACGCTCATCAAGGATGACATGACAATTCATCTGCTTGATGATCTCATTGACAGAGAGCAAATTCATGGATAAATCTAGAACAAACTAGACACAATTAAGTTGCTCAGAAGGGGTAACATTAATTTCCCCCAGACCACTAATAGGAAGAAGCTGCCCATCAGCCACTTGTACTGTGCGACCTCGAGAGAAGCTGAATCTGCCTAAAACATTGCAAATTACCGGATAGATGATTGGAGGCACCTAAGTCAATCAACCGTGTCACACCAGTAGTTGAAAGAGTATCACCCACAACGATTCCTAGCACACTCTCTGACTGGAATACTGCCATGTTCACTGAAACACACTGCCACAAACTGATTTCAGTGCACCACAGAAAAGGGTACACACCCCTGAACTCCTTCACAATCAGATCTGAAACTTAATAGAAAATGGGGAATACACACCCCAACAAATCACCAAACAGGGAATACACACCCCAAAATCTTCGCTCACATGCAGTCAATACTCAAAGGGAATACACACCCCAAAAATATGCATCAAAGGGGAATACACACCCCAAAAATCAGACCACAAGATTACAGAGAATTATACCACACGTAGGAAGGTTCTTGATTCAAAACCCCATCTCTACAACACTCAAAAACCTCCCTACAATGATCTGATGGCCAGCAGCCTGCTCTCCGATGGCTTGGGCGGCGACTCGAAGAGAAGACGGCTGGCAGGAGATGGTGACCGGCAAGTTGCTCTACAGCAGCGTCGAACGCGGTGGCGACGTGCTGCTCTAGAGTAGCTACAGTGGCCTAGAAGATGGTAGCAACCTGCAGCACACTACAGAACAACGGCGGCGACGTGCTGCTCTGCAGATCTGCTGCGGAGCCCTACACAGCAACAGTGGCAATGATAAGTTGCAGATCTGCTAGCGCGACGACAGTGGTGGGCTACAGATCTGCGGCCGGTTATGACTGTAGCGATAGCGACCGACGAGTTTGCTACAGCGACAGTGGGGAACCGACGCAACGGTCGGGAGTGGCGGTGGCTGCCGACAGTAGGAGGCTTGAGGTAGGGTTAAGGTTTGTTGTTTGGTAGAGTTCTCAACCTAGTGCTTTGATACCAAGTTAAAGAAAAGAATCTTTCTTACATTACAAGTAGTCCCTACACCTCTATATAGGTGAGGAAAGTTATATCATAAACCCACTAAAAAAAATAAAATTAACGAAATGCCCTCACTACAGAAAACATAACTCAACAACCTATCCATATGTTCATATATAATCTCTTCCTTACATATAGATAACCACTACATGGACCACTTTATTTTCTTGGAATGAATCCTTTCCAAACTCCAACGAAATCAATTGATAGAAATAAGCAAAATCATCCATTCTATAACCCTACATCTCAATATATAGAGATGTGAGAAAAATACAAAGTAACCCATACAAATAAAGAAAAAGCACAAAAAACACCCTCAAGACAACTCTCAACAATCCCCCTCAAACTAAAGCATATATATCAATCATGCTCAGCTTGGAGCAACATTTATCGAAAAGAGCCTGTGGAAGTGCCTTGGTAAATATGTCTGATCCTCGGATGCCACATGAGTCATATGAATGAGTTCTCATTGGATCTAAGTCACGCGTATGGCAACAGTCGACCTCTACGTGCTTGGTCCTCTCATGGAACATATGGTTGTTTGCAATATAAATAGCAGCTCGATTGTTACACCTCATTTCCATCAAAGACTTAATCGGTTTATGCAGATCCAATAGAAGTGATTGTATCCACATCAACTCAGTAGCAGTTTGGGCCATGACCCAATATTTTGACTCTACATTGGACATGTAGACAGCGGCATATTTCTTACTTCTCCATGTGACTAAGTTCCCAGCCACATAGGTACAGAAGTCAGTGGTAGACTTCCTGTCAGTAAGGCTACCTACATAGTCTACATCTATATATGCCACAATGTTCAGAAAAGTACCTTTTGTAAATAAAATCCCATTCCCTGGCGAATTCTTTAGGTACCGTACCACCATCATGGCAACATCCCAAGAGATGCTTGGTGGGCCTATCCATAAACTAGCTTAACTTCCTAACTTTTAGGGAAATATCAGGTCAAGTGATTGTCAGATAAAGAAGCTTCCCAACCAATTCTCTATACTAACATGTGTCCACTAGCTCAGATTGCTCATCATACAAATGTGCCTTTAGATCATAGGACTATTTGTTGGTTTAGCCCCCAGCATACCTATCTCCTATAACAGATCAGTTGCATATTTTCTCTGAGAAAGAACAATTCCTTGCTTGCTCCTGGCAACCTCTATCTAAAGAAAGTACTGAAGGGGTCCCAAATCTTTGACAACAAAATTCTCTGCAAGGTACTTTTTCATATCCGCAATGTCTTGTCCATCATCACCTGTGAGAGTGATATCATCTATGTGTACAAGCATGGCCACAAATCCCCATATAGTCTTCTATATAAATAGAGAATGATCGACTGAGGATCTGCGAAACCCCAATGCCTCAACTACCTTTGACAACTTCTGTAACCAAGCCTTGGGATTCTGCTTTAGGCCATAGATCGCCTTGCGGTGACGACATAACTTGGAGCACTTTCCTTGAGACTCATATACTGGTAGTTGTTACATCTAGACTTCTTCCTATAGATCACCATATAGGAAGGTATTTTTGACATCCAATTGGTGGAGTGGCTAGTCCCTCTAAATAGCAACAAAGATAAGGATCCAGACAATATGCAAATCAGCCACACAGGAGAAGCTATCAAAGTCAACCCCATACGTCTACATAAAAACCCTTTACAACCAGTTGGGCCTTGTATCTGGTAATAGTACAATTTGGATTGTATTTGATAGTAAATACCCATTTGCAACCAACCACAGTAACTCCTGGAGGAAGCTCTGTAAGCTCCCAGGTACGATGAGAGAGGACTAACATCTCATCCTTCATGGCCTGACACCACATTGGATCAAGAAAAGCCTCCTGATGCAAACTAAGGACCCTTACATTAGAGAGAGCAAGGGAAAATTTCTTGCAATCAAGGGAAAGCCTGGCCATAAAAACATACTTGGAAATGAGGTTAACCGTGCACGTCCTAGTTCCCTTCCTTAAAGTAATTGGTAAATCAAGATCAACATCACCCTGGGCACTAGAGTTGGCCAGAGAAGCTGGAATGTCATGAGCATTATCCACCATACAATGGAAAGATGGAGTCTTAGGAGAGGATGATGGCCCAAGCACTGAAGGTAGAGAATCTTGTCTAGGATGGTAAGAGTAGACTCACTCAAACATGTTGTCAAGGCGACCATTGGGGGCAGAGGTCCCCTCGAGTGCCCTACTCTATAAAGTATATGAGAGGATTGGAAATAGTATGAAAGCAACATCCACAGAAGTAGGGGTACGAAGATGAGAGCCAGTTGTAGAGTAGTAAGAGATTAACTGATGTAAACACGTTTATATCACATAAACCATCTATTTATGCGTGTTCTTAGGCATGTAGCTACATCATACATTATAAATATTGCATAACATGTATCATCATGCATTTAAGATAGATTGTATACATTTTAGGTTAATTTTCTCTTTTTGTGGATAGGTAATAGGGCAATATTATTTCGGGGCCTTGGATTGAAGATCCAACTATACGGATCTAATCAGAGCGACGATTGGAGTTCAACGACCCTAACATTGCCCCGATCGGACTTCCGTAGCATCTGATACAGTCTGAGAAAGATCAGAGGTCAAGGGCCAAAATGGTGTAAATCTGTACATCATATGACAAATCCGACCACACGAATGGGTTCAAATCAACGATCGTAGCCCAACGATGCAAAAATCGACCCAATCCGACATCTGTGGCACCATTTATAAGATACAGATGATGGACGGCCAAGATAACGCCATGTGGCACCATCTCCGCCGCCCATACCGGCCAAGGACACCTACTCACTCTCCTCAATTGGCCATTAGATTTAGGCCGTTGGATTTTGATCCAACGACCATGGATGCTCATGCCTTAATTCTTAAACGCGCCTCAAGTGACCGCGTAGCTCAGCGGTTGAGCGCTCAACGCGCAAGAGGACGAGGGTTCAAAGCCCCGTGCACCTCAAATAGAGCATAAACGCAGGGCGCGGCTCGATTTACCGTCCGATGCATGATGAGCGGCTTTGGAAATGTCGACGTGGCGTAATCTGGGCTGCCGATTGAACACGCGTGATCTCACGCGCGCTTGAACGCCTGATCACACGCACAAGCGCGATGAAGGCATGGGCGCGATGGCTTTTAAGTCGTCCGATCTCGCGATCAGATGGCTGAGAGCACACAAACGCGCTCATGTGTTTTGTGCACGGGGAGAGGAGGTGCAGTGTGCGCTTCCACGGAAGCCCACATTCAGGGCTTTAGTGACGAATAAATCCGTCACAAAAGACCCTGACATTAATATTTTGAGATGAAATGACCTAATTGCCCCTCCATTCTTCACCCATAAATAGCCCTATGACCTCCACTTCCTCTCCATCCCTTCCTCTTTTCTCTCACCCCCTCCAAAGCTCTAAGAGCTTGTCTCAAACCTAGGATACTCCTTTAGAGTTAAAAATATAATTTTTCCACATTCTCATCCCGTTCGTGAAGCATCCCACGGTGGTCCTCTCACCACCATTCAAGAAGCGGATCCCACTGTGATGTCGCCCTACCCGTTCTCCGTCAACTGTTGCCGTTCTCCCTCGTTCCGCATCTCACCATCTTCGTCTGGGCACTCCGTCAACGCGGCTCGTCCTCCAAGCGGCCGTCGATGAGGCAAACTTCCTCCACCTTTTTACTACTTTCTAGTTGTAAGATTTCCGACTTTCTACTGTAGTGGTTAGTTGTAATAGACATCATTCTGTGCTTATGAAATACCTATTTATTCTATTTCTATTTTGTCGTTATTTGTAATATTCTCTCTCTTCTATTGATTATTCTTTAAGTAGATAGCTAGTTTTGAATAAATTCAACCAGCTAATCTACTTCGCGATAATAAAACAAATGTGATTTTTAATCAAATGTCCGCCACCCTGTGTTCGACTTGGAATTCCTTGAGTTTCAGTAAAATTATCTGTTAGACAATTTTCCTCGCAAAGCGCACTACGACGGGTTTTCCAAACTCAAAACATTTGCGTAGAATTTCTCGATTTAACATTTTGGCGCCTAGAGTTGTTTGGGCCGCACCACTTCAACTAGAAACAACTCATCAAGTAGCTACCACATAGGCTCAACTTTTAGGGATTTACCAGACACTTCACATTCTTTTAAGCTTTAAAGGAAAACATCTTCACATGTGCTTTCAAAACCTCGTGTGCCAACTAAACTTGATTGAATATACCTAAAGTTGAATCCTAAAAGCTACTGAGCCAGATTTAAATCCTAAAATTCACTACATCCAAAAATAATCTTGCCTGAAAATCATTGGTTGTGCACGCACATACATATTAATCAATCATTAAGGGCACAACCCAGATAAAGGGCCCATCACATTCCAAAGCACAATCAAACCTAACCCTAATTAAAATATAGTAGACGTTGGCCTCAAGCATTGGACTCTCTTCGGAGCCTAGATCGAGATTATTTTCGATTAGTTTGTTTCTACCGTTCAATCTAATGTCTAGCTAGGGGAACAGAATCAAACGATCGCGATTGGAAGGTACACTAGGAACTGGAGGAGCAAGCCAAAGGAAGAACCTTCTCCCCAGCCCCTCCCTCTAACTGGTTGGATTGACCGAAAAGAAGTAAATCAAATCGTTTCTTCATCTCAATACGGGTTCTGGGAGTCTATAAGTTTTTAGGCTAGCCCACTTAAGGATAGATTTGATTGTTTGTATTGCAGGGCACCTTTCTTCCTTCCGTTCTGTCATGGATCCTTCCACATCCTATTCGCACTTCCACTCTTACCCTCCTACCACTACTTATTCCCAAAATGATTATTATTCAAACCAGACTTATTCTCATCCATCTTCTAGTTGGGATAATCCTAATTGGGAATATAATTCCAGACCCCGAGTTCAAGGTCTAACCCTGAACACCATGATCTTGATTCTTATCCTTCTTTGAGCTACATCGATTATAGATCACCGCCCTCACTTGGATAACCTAATATAATCTACAATCAAGAAGGATATGTTGATCCTTACCCTTCCCTCGATTACAATGCATATAGGTCACCACCTCCTTATGGACAACCTGAAATGACCTATTATCAGGGAAGGTATCAAGAACCTTAATTCGTTGACTCCCCTGTACTGAACCCAAATCGGCTCAACCCTGAACCAAATCATTTGGTTCAGGTTAACCAAGTCAAAGATAAGGTGTTGGCTAACTTAAGAAATATCATTCAATTTCTAGAAGCTCAGCCAACACCTTACCCTAAAGAATTGAAACCTCTGATTGAAATGATTGACGATCTTAACAAGTATTTGTTGGATTGGCTACAGGATGTTAAGGATAAGAACCCAAATGAGCTTTTACTTAGGAAGTTATCGAAATTAAGGGTGAGATTTGTGGTTGCTTTAGTTCAATCTTGGGATGATTCCCAAGATGAACCCCTTCAGGAGAGCCAATGTAAGAACCCGTTCAGGCACCTGTAGGGGGAGACGTTTTACGAGATGGGTTGACCAAGTTGTTCTAGAACAATCACATAAGAATGAATTGGTTTCTTCACCAAAGGTCTCTGAACCGGGAAACGAGGAAATGCATGTCTCCATTGAACAAAAAGTGATTGATGATTTTGAGACAAACATCAATGCGGATTCAGAATTCTTTGATTCTGAAGGTGAAGAATTGTTGTGTGAAGTCTCACCTAAATTTGAGGGAAATAATTTTAGTGAGACAAACGGGCCCGCAAAGTATGATAAATCATTTGACAGCCCAATAACTGAGGAAATTGATCTTGTTAGAACTTGCATGGCGGATTCAGATCCTCATTTTCTGAAGGATTCAATTCAAAGCCCCGATCCTCAATCACACCCCATTAAGCTTACTGACAAGTTTGATTTTGAGATCACTAGACCTAAGTCAATTCTGATTCAGCAACAAATCTTGGACTTGGACATTTTAGATGGGGCGATTAATATGTAGGAGGTTCCGAAATTCGAAATTCTGATTGCGAAGGATAGGAATTGGGAAATGATGATATGAGAAGCCAATTCCGGAGGAAGCAGAAGTCCGAGTCTAAGGGTGCCTAGTTGTCTGAAACCACCAACTTTCTACCAGGACCCTTATGACATCTTTGATTCAGAGGATGTCCAACCCAAGTGCACATTCATTGATTATCCTTTTGAGCTTGATTTCTCTGTAACCCGACTTTTTGGTCTTGGGTTGCATCCTCACAAATCGCAGGCCCGACCTCGCTTGAATACTAATCTCAAGTTCTGGGTAATTATTATCCAGAATCTTAGATATACTCGATAATGGGGGTATGGGTTTGCACCACAATCTGTTCCACATCTGTGGACATCTACTGGCAGCTACTGAGGTGAATATTTTTATCCTGATTCTGACCTGTACTTATGAATTCTTTGTTTCTCTATTTGTATAGTGTGCCTAGCTGAAGGCACACTATACTCCACTCTTTGTTTTATTTCAGAGCTGACCAAATAGTCACGCAATTCAGGTGCTTTCTTCTCTACTCCACTCTTTGTCATGTCTTTTTAATATAATGAGGACATTGCATTAAATAGGCATGCGGGGGTGGGTATTCATCTTTGAATTATTTCGTTAGCTCCATAGATTCTTTTTGTTTTCTTTTTTTATTAAAAAAAAATTGTCGAATTAAGAAAGAGAACTTGGGCTTTAGAAAATTTTCAATCTAAGAGAATAAAACTTGTATGACTTGAACACTAAGACCCTTCAGGTCTTCGGGCTTAATCAACCTAGATGTCTACTAAAATGTGGATTTGTTTCTCAAGTACTCGCCGGTCTAAATATATTTCTAATTCGATTAAATAAGTTGGGGTGATAAATACACGGCTTATCAACCCGCCCTCTGATTTGAGAGAACTTTAAATTTGAGCATCTATACACTTTTCGCACTAACTCGTTCGGCGATTTTTACGGAAATTTGGTAGCTAATGAACCTTCTAAGGTGGTATTGCTAGCAAGTTATCGTGGATAACATTGGTAGGTTGTCCAGAGTCCAGTCACATGACCATTCTTTTCCTGCTGCATTTAGGTAAATCTTAAATTGGGAAAACCACCTACTTAGAAAAAAAGAAAAAATAAAAAAATATCCAAAAAGAAAAGAAAAAGAAATAGAAAAGGATAAAAGACAAAGAAAAAGAAAAAAAAAATAAGCAACATTTCACCGCACGAGTATAACTGGCAAGTTATCATGGGTAACAGCCCATTAGTAAGTTGTTCAAATCCCAGCTCACCAAAATGCACGTATAATTCTTAAACACTTAGAAAGAGGCGAAGAAGTAGAATAAACCGGAGAGATATACACTGAGTTTGCCCTTGTGTTGACCCCATAAAAATAAAAGTAAGGAGAAAGCTATCGGTCGAATAGATACACCTTTAGGCAGCATTCCTTTTCAAGGTCACCTAGGGGTGAAAACCCAAAGTCCGTTCTGATTGCCGATCAGTGACTCTATCACATTTCACATATAAAGATGCTTACAACTTAAGGTTCTCTTCGAGTCTTGGGTGGGTTGAGTTGCAGTAGAAAGCTGCTCCGAAACCCTAAACACAAAAATCCAAAAAAATTAGAAAAGAAAAAGAAAAAAAGATCCTTCTTTGAATAAAGTGAGGGCTTGAGGAGGTCTACACTTTGGCAGACTCCCGAGCGCTGTTGTCTATAATTTAGGTCTTAGTTGAAATCTCTAAGAGTTGAAAAATAACTACTGCACAAGAAATCCGACATAATTCTCATATAAATAACATGTAGTTTTGCTAGGGACTAGTAAAAGATAGGCATGTGGGTGTGATGTAAACACGTTTAGATCACATAAACCATCTATTTATGCGTGTTCTTAGGCATATAGTTGCATCATACATTATAAATATTGCATAACATGCATCATCATGCATTTAGGATAGATTATATAAATTTTATGTTAATTTTCTCTTTTTGTGGTTAGGTAATAGGGCAATATCATTTCGGAGACTCGATTGAAGATCCAACCATACGGATCTGATCGGGACGACGATTGGAGTTCAACGACTCCAAGATTGCCCTAATCGGACTTTCATAGCATCTGACACAGTCCGAGAAAGATCAGAGGTCAAGGGCCAAGCTGGAGTAAATTCGTACTTCAGATGACAATCTGACTGCACGGATGGGTTCAGATCGACGATCGCAACCCAACGGTGAGAAAATCAGCCCAATCCGACATTCGTGGCACGATCTACAAGACACAGAAGATTAACAGCCAAGATGGCACCATGTGGTGCCATATCAACCACCCATACTAGCCAAGGACACCCTCTCTTTCTCCTCAACCGGCCATCAAATCTAGGCAGTTGGATTTTGATCCAACGGCCATGGACGCTCGTGCCTTAATTCTTGAACGTGCCTCAAGTGACCGTGTAGATCAATGGTTGAGTGCTCAACGCATGAAAGGAGGGTGCAGGTTCGAAGCCCCGTGCGCCTCAAATCGAGCGCAAGCACAGGGCACGGCTCGATTGACCGTCTGATGCGCGATGAGTAGCTTTGGAAGCGTCGACCTGGCGTGATCTGGGCTGCCGGTTGCACATGCGTGATCTCACGCACTTGAACACCTAATCGCACACACAGGCGCAATGAAGGCGCGGCCGCGATGGCTTTTAAGCCATCCGATCTCGAGATCGGACGACTTAAAAGCCATCGCGCCCGCGGATCGAACAGCTGAGAGCGTGCAAACGTGCTCTTGCATTTTGTGCATGGAGAGAGGAGGCGCAGTGCGCGCTTGCACATAAGGCCACGTTCAAGGCTTTAGTGACGAATAAATCTGTCACTAAAGACCCTGACATTAATATTTTGAGATGAAATGACCTAATTGACCCTCCATTCTTCACCTATAAATAGCCCTACGACCTCCACTTCATCCATTCCTCTCTCACCCCCTCCAAAGCTCTAAGAGCTTGTCTCAAACCCGAGATGCTCCTTTAGAGTTAAAAATATAATTTTTCCACCTTCTCATCCCGTTCGTGGAGCATTCCGCTGTGGTCCTCTCACCACCATTCGAGAAGCGAATCCCGCTGCGACGTCACCCTACCCCATTCTCCATCGTCCGTCATCGTTCTCCCTCATCCCACATCTCACAATCTTCGTCCGGGCGCTCCGTCAACATAGCTCGTCCTCCAAGCAGCCGTCGAGGAGGATAATTTCTCTCCACCTTTTTACTGCTTTCTAGAGTAAATTTACCGCTTTTTAGTTGTAAGATTTCTCGCTTTCTACTATAGTGATTAGTTGTAATAGACATCATTCTGTGGTTATGAAATATCTGTTTAGTATATCTCTATTTTTTCTTTATTTGTAATATTCTCTCTTCTATTCATTATTCTTTAAATAGATAGCTAGTTTTAAATAAATTCGACCAACTAATCTACTTCGTGATAATAAAACAAACTCTATTTTTAATCAAACGTCCGCCTCCTTGTGTTCGACCCAGAATTCCTTTTGAGTTTCAATAAAATTATATGTTGACAGTTTTCCTCGCAAACCACACTACAACAGGTTTTCCAAACTCAACCATTTTGCATAGAATTTCCCAATTCAACACTAACTCATGGAAGGTGACAACAGCACTAACATAAAGATGTCTACCAATTGAATCATAGCATCGATACTGCTTTTGTGCTTTTAAATATCCAAGAAAGATGCACTTGACAGCACGAGGAGCAAGCTTATCCCTGTTGAGCCCATAAATATACACAAATGCTACACAACCAAAGACTCTGGATGATACTCCAAATAGTTCACTATCCGAAAACATGATAGAATAATGAACTTGCTCGTTAAGGACCGTAGAGGGCATCTGATTAATTAAATAGCATACAGTCAACATTACATCTCCCTTGTATCTATCCAGTATACTGTCCGGTATCAAGAGTGTCCTTGCAACATCTAAGATATACTAATCTTTCCTTTCAACCATACCATTTTGCTATGACATGTCGAGACAACTCGTTCGATGAATGATTTCACGCTCCTAATAGAAAGCACGTAGGGAGGTAGCGCAAAACTCTAGGGCATTATTTAATCGAATGATTTTCACCTTCACCTCAACCTGATTCTTGATCTATGCCAAAAAGGTATGAATCTTATCGCCAACTTCAGACTTGGCTTTCAATAGGAATATCCAAGTGAGACGCGAGAAATCGTCCACAATCACAAAATAAAATCTATACCCCAAACGATTCGAAGTCTGACGCGATCCCCAGATGTCTAGATGGACTAACTGGAACAAGGGTTGAGACCCCTAATTTTGGCTCCTTGGAAATGCACTTTTGTGATGTTTCCCAAGTTGACAAGAGGTGGCAATTGGAGGAATTTGTGACAACATCCTTCAGAGTTTAGGCAAAGGGAGATGACCAAATCGAAGGTGCCACACAAGTAGTTGGAAGCATTACCTAAAGGGAGAGACATGGCACGCATAGGGTGACTGTAGAAGGCAATAGACTTTGCCTTCTTCATGACTATGCACCCAATTGTGTGTCCCGTGAGAACATCCTTGAAAGTAAAAGATACTGCATCAAAAATTGCCCTGCAATTCAACTCATTTGTGATCTGGCTGATCACAAGCAGACTCAAAAGGAAGTTTGAAGCCAGGACATTCTCCAATTTCATGCGTCGTACAGCATGAACCTCCCCCTAACCTGCTATGGGAGAATGCCACCCATTAACCTGCATAGTTTTGCTTAATGGGATTGAACTGAGTGGAGAACTGTCTTGCATCACTACAAATGTGTCGAGATGCACCTAAATCAACAAGCCAATTTGCTTCCTCTGCTTGAGATTGAGATGGAATTCCTGACTAAGATGTACCATGCTTAGTCTTTGAAGCAGTTTCTCATACTCACCCCTAGGAACAGTCATACGCAAGGCCTAATGCTCAATAGTAAGAACTCTTTTCTTCCCATATGTAGTTTCCATACTCCCACATTTCTTTAGAAGTCTTGTAGTGCATTATCTTATACCTAATCCTTGGGTTGACAGAGTTCATGATCTAGACAAAGACTATGGCATTGCCCTTCTTCCATGTGGCATTCTCGCCTCCCTTGATATTGGTCTCAGGTTCCATGAGAATATGCTCCTTGTCATGACCCTCCATGGTAATGAGAAACATTTGAGACCACCGCAGATAGTTAGTCTTGGGGCTGAAGAATGGGTTCTTGCAACCTAACGCTTCTAACTTCCCCTATGAATACTTTGAAGAAGCCATCTCCCATGCGAACAACCCCAAAGAGCAAGAAAATGTCTCCTAAATCAACTTAGGTCATGAAAACAAACCAAAAGGGGCCAATTTTAGGCCAAAACTAGACCTACATCAACTTCCTCGCCCTACTAACGGCAAATCGTCAGGGTCCAACGACCATCGCCAGAGTAGGCCAACCTTGAGCAACCCCTCTAGTGAGGTGGACCAATCATGCACCTAGCAGCAACCTCTGGGCACTCCTGGGTACCTTGCTACCGATGGTGGCTCCTAGTCGATCCTTTGCTGCAACCGATGGTGAGGGTGACCGATGGTGGTGGGGTCTTCAAATGGTGCCCGATAGTCTAGTGACCTCGTTGGAGGGTGTAGTGGTGGTTGATTGAAGATCAACCTCCAATCGAAGGCTCTCTTTCCTTAAATGAAGATGTTCAAGGAGAAACCTAGGGTTTTCTTGTTTGGTGGAGAAAACGAAAGGGAGAAGAACAAGGAGGGTAGCAAACGCTGGCCTAAGACCATCGCTCTGTACCAAGTTGATAGAAATGAGCAAAATCATCTATTCTCTAACCCTACATCTCAATATATAGAGATGTAGGAAAAATACAAAGTAGCCCATACAAATAAAGACAAAGCACAAAAACACCCTTAAGACAACTCTCAACAAAAGCAAAATACAAATCCTTGGATCCAAAAAGATGAGTAAGGGAAGGAGAATAGAGATGGGTGGGAACTCTTAGGTCTTGCTCGGAGAAGGTGCCATCCTCAATGCTCTTCTATCATCAACAAGGAAGGGTGGTCATTCTCCTTCCGTTGTTCAAGATACTTCAAGTATCTCTCACTCAGCCATCTTGCAAGTGAATGGCGATCTGAAGTTTGTTTATAAGAGATGCTATGCCATTGGTCACTGCTCATTTACTTGCAAGCTGAAACCCATAACTTCTACATTGATCTTTAGACTTAAAGATGGTGTGGTTGATGTTTTGGCACCTTGGTCATCTTCTAAGAGAGAACAATCGTTTCGTAAAGGGATGCTTGATAGGTGAGGTAATCTACAAGTGACCAGTAACCTCTAAGGTTTGGTCATTGGTTGGGTGATTATTTAAAGAGGCTGATGGGTTATGAGTCCCTACACTAGCGGTTAGGAAGATACGGTTTAAGGGTTGCACCAAGGGGATTCTTGATCAAAGGATCTTCACCATGATAATGTGCAAGACTTGGTCCGCAAGATGGAGGACAATGTGGGTGCTTGATACGGCCCCCAAGGAGCTTAACCTTTGCTCCCAAAGGTGCAAGTCAACATCTTTGGAATCCCTCTATGTTGTGATGTGTTGAGGTCATAGAGGCCCTTGTGGCCTCCTTTGGGACATTGTAGCTGCTCCAGCTCTCTTTTGACGTGGAAGATCTTTAGAGAAATTCGAGCAAATGCTTGAAGGTGATGCCAACAATGAAGGTCCAAAAACTATTCTGCTACAGTCAAGCTCTTCAACAATGATTGTAAGATTGAAGAAGAAATTCCCTTTAGCCGAATGGTTTTGCAAGGGGAAGGTTCGCTGAAGACACTTGTTGGAGACAGGCAACGTTGCCAAGCTAGATAACTTAGAGGATAGTAGGAACAAGTATTAAAGATCACGAACCTCACCATCGATTCTTGCAATGCAATCTCAGATTCCAAGGAGAACCCTACAAGGTTCACATCATATGGGAATTTATCATGCCATATTGGACCATACAAGGCTTCCCCCATGTCTAGTGTACATAGAACGTTAACTCCATTCTTGGTTGGGTGGCATTTGGATATTCTGAGATCAAAATCACCACGATTCTTTAGCCACCACCTACTTCAAAGTAATAGGGTCAGTTTTAGGTCTTTTGACATTGTAAGGTTCCATAGCCACGATGCACAGGTGAGGACTTTACTCTTGATCGTTGAAATCATTTCGATTATCAGGGTTGATAAGGGACCTCTTCATAGGTTGAAGGAAGGGAGGGGCTCGCACCACATTGCGAGTGATGGAAAGGACATCTTGATGTTGGGTGTTGATTGTTCACAAGGCATGCAAATCAATGGTAGAGGCAGTTTGAAATGTTGATGCTTATTGGCGGCATTGGACAGGAGAGCCTACCAACAAGTGACCTACACATAAGGACAATGAATTATGAGAAAATCAAGGTGCACGCAGTTTAGTTGGCATTGAGTATAGATGTTCATATGAAGGTTGCATATGTAGGGGATTACAAAGACAAACCCATGAAGATCCTGACGTTATGTATAGGGGTTATAGGATCCAAAGAGGAGGGTTCTGGGAAGTTATTTATGCAAGCAAGTTGTTGATATTACTCTCTTGTAAGAGATGAAGATGGAATATTCCAGACCAAGGGATTGAGCAGTTGTAGTCGGTTCAACTTTGAATGCATTTGTATGAGTTTCGACTATGGGTAGAGCTAGGAGCCCTATACTTGCTTGGAAAGATGGTCTCTTTGACAAGGCTAGTGAATGATACGGGACTCATCAATCATGTACTTAGGAGTTTGTTTGATACAAAGGTGGTATATGCTTCACTGTTATCTGTGTTTATGGTTTAGCCTCGATAGATGATCAAAGCACACTTTAGGTGGATACCAGGCAAGCTGCAATGCATTTTGGGGATATCTTTTTCATTTTTAGCAGATGATTTAAATGAAAATCAAGATGTTGATGACAAACCTAGGAGTGGGGAAAGCAGTGATGTTGGATCTGAGGAGTTTTAAGAATCCATAATAGAGTTCGATTTGCAGGAGGTTGGGGCCACAAATTGCCATTTCACTTGGAGGAGTATAGCATCACAACTAAAATCAAGTTGATTGATTCCTTTGCTCCATGGCCTTCCTTGAAGCCACTCCTTTATTTGTGGTGGAAGAGTAGGTTCGACCTTTTTCCAATGCTGTCAATGCGAAAGGCGATACCAAGGCGACACGGCTCAAAATCGCCCGAGGCGAGAGGCGACAAAAAGGCGACAGCCTGAGTAAATTAAGGCAATCATTTTTTATTTGCATATATATATGTCTTATTAACTCAATTTAATAGCACTAAGTTAATAAAAATATGTCTAATAATAATGTTAGACTTTAAGTAGAAGAAAATGATATGAATTGTATGGTCAAAAATTGTTTCACATTATTTCAAATGGTAAAGAAAGAAAAGCTTTAAACATAAAAATCAAAATTGTTATTGAAGTAAAAAACATAAAAACTAAAAAATATATATATGCATACTTATACATATACATAGTTACAATGTTACATACAAATAGCGCAGTATATATATATATAAAGAAAGAAAACAAAGAAAGAGTTTCATTCCCAGCTTCATCGCGGAAATGCAGAAGCTCAGGCCGATGACGCTCAGGCAGTGCAGGTCGAGATCATACATGGGCGATCGAGGTTGAGGCACTGCAAATGGCAAGCAACGCTCAGCAACTCAAGACGATGGTGGTCGAAGAAGCTCACCACCATTTCAAACAATCTAGGGTTCAGGCAATGAGGCGACGAGGCGCTGCCCAAGGCAAGGAGGCACGTCGCCTGATCAAAGGCCATCGCCTGGGTCTTCATCGAGGCGACAACTCCCTATAGCACCTTGCCTCAACGCCTGAGGCGCTCGCCTCGACAGCATGGCCTTTTTCAGACCAAACACCTCTTGTATGGCTCTTGAAAAAGCATTATGGTCATTTATTTATTTCAAATTTCAAAGATATTGGTTGATGGAACAAGATTTTAGATAGGTGGTTGACGATTCATGGAATGCTTCTATTAGAGCTGGATTAGCTATGACAACATTGGCTAAATGTCTACAAGGGTTGAAAGGGGCCGATGGATTTATATAGGGATTAGAAGCAAAAAATGAAGAGAACAAATGCTTTGAGTTGAAGGAAATAAAAAATCTTATTGAGTAAAAAAATTCTACACCTCTTTATATAAAGAGAGGTAAGGGAAAAATATTACAAGACTCCAACCACAATATAAAAATGATAGAATAACCCTTACAATATAACATAACACACCCTCTCAAACTAACATATATATCAATCATGCTCAGTTTGTTTCTACACTTCTCAAACAAGGGGCATGATAAAGGCTTGGTGAACATATTTGCGGTCAGCTCTGAAGAAGTTAAACATGAGGTGAAAAGTAGACCCTGCTGAATCAGACTTCTAGTATAGTGACAATCTACCTCCACATGCTTTGTCTGCTCATTAAACATAGGGTTATTAGCTTTGTACATGACAGCTCTATTATCACAATACATCTTCATAGGCTCCTCAATAGTAACATAAAGATCCTTCAATAGTGACCGTATCCAAATCATCTCAGCAGCTGTATGTGCTATAGCATGGTATTCTAATTCTGCACTAGAACGTAACACCACACTTTGCTTTTTACTCCATATCACCAGATTTCCTGCAACAAAAGTACAGAAACCTGTAATGGACCTATCCCCAATATCACTTGCATAATCCGCATTAGAGTAACCAACAACAGTCCTAGAAGCTCCTCTCCAAAATAAAAGGCCTCAGCCTAGAGCCTCCTTGATATATCGCAACACCTGCATCACTGCCTGCCAATATTCATCTATAGGTCTGTCTAGAAACTAACTCAACTAACCCACTGCAAGACTGATATTTGGCCTGGTGATGGTCAGGTAAAGCAATTTTCCCACAAGCTTTCCATATGCTCTTTTATCTATTAATCTAGCAGACTCATCAAACAAATGAATCTTTGGATCCATAGTGATATTTGCTCCCTTGGACCCAAGCATGTCAGCCTCCTAAAGAATCCTTTGGGACAGAACAATTCCCTGCTTGCTCGTGGCAATCTCAATACCCAAGAAGCACCTAAGTCTACCAAGGTCCTTCATAACAAACTGTTGTGCCTAATACTCCCTGATCTGAGATATACCAGCGACGTCATCACTTGTAAGAATGAGATTATCAACGTAAACAAGGACCACAACACTCCTATTAGTCTTCCTTACAAATTAGGAATGGCCAGAAGAAGACCTCTGCAATCCAATCACTGACGCCTCTGAAAAGTGCTAAAACCATGCTCTAGGACTCTACTTAAGGCCATAGATTGCCTTGCGCAGTTTGCACACGCACTCCTCCTGAACCTCAAAACCTGGAGGTTGCTATATGTATATCTCCTCCTAAAGGTCACCATAAAGAAAAGTATTTTTGACATCCAGCTAATCAAGTGACCATCCATAGTGTGACACCACAGAAATGAGAATACAGACAGTGGAGAGCCGAGCAACTGGTGAAAATGTGTCAAAAAAAAATTCACTCCATAAATTTGAGTGAATCATTTGGCCATAAGAAGAGCATTATACCTAAAAATAGATTCATCGAGGTTGTATTTCAAGGTAAAGACCCACCTCGCTCCAACAAGATGTGCTCCAGAATGTAAAGAAGTGAGCTCCCAAGTGCCTCTGTCACGAAGAGTAGACATTTCCTCTTCCATTACAGCCTTCCAATGTGGATTCAGAAGTGCCTGCTGATAAGACGTAGATATCTCAAAAGAAGACATCGCAACGATAAATGCATGGAATGCAACACCCAAAGAGTAGATACTGCACTCCCAGTCACATGGTACTGAGCACATAAGCAAGGAGCTTTTCGAATAGCAATAGGGTTTAGGGCCTGGAGAAACATCAAGAGAACTGTCAGTGGGCTCAACATGTACCTGATCGGTGAGAACACTGGTGGCTCAGGAAGGGCAGAGGAAGGGGGTTGTGTAACTCTCTCGTTGATATGCAAAGCCCTTAAATGTCTTCTCATTCGGTGGTACAACCCTGAGTGAACTAATAGGTTGCTCTGAGGGAGTAGAAATGCTGCTATTGGTTTGAAAATCATCCATGGATATAGGAGGCACAGGCATAGGCATAGCAATTTCCATATCACGTAGCTGACGAGCGGACGTGAAAAAAATAGGGAATAGACTTGTGGAAAGTGACATCAGCACTAATATACTGCTTCCTGTGTATAAAATCAAAGCACCTGTACCCCTTCTTATTACAACAATAGCCAAGAAATACACACTTGACTGCTCTAGGGGCAAGTTTGTCACGACCAAGTCCAAGCAAGTGGACAAAGGCAACACAACCAAATGTCCTAAGAGGCACCAAGAATAGATCTACATCAGAATACAGCACTATCCATGGTACTTGCTCATGAATCACAAAAGATGGAAGCCTGTTAATGAGATAACAGGCTGTGAGTATTGCATCCCCCTAGTAAATGTGTGGGACACTATTCTGAATAAGCAAGGCATGAGTTGTATCCAGAATGTCTATGCTTCCGTTTTGCAATCCCATTCTGCTGTGACGTGCGAAGGCAGGAGGTCTGATGCACAATACCAAGAGAACCATAAAAAGTAGTCAATTGCTTAGTACAAAACTCTAATTTATTGGTTCTAATCGTTTTAATACACACATCAAACTGATTCTTCACAATTGAAACAAACTATACAATAATAGAACTAACATTTAATTTATTTATCATCAAAAACAACCATAACAATCGTGAAAAATCATTCACAAATAATAGATAATAGTGATGACTTGGACTCGATACATCACAATGTAGTAAATCGAAACATGTTGAACTACTAGAACTCGTAGATGCTGGAAAACATGCTCTATGGTGCTTCCTAGCTGGCAAACATCACACTGAATCTTGGTGGCATGTGAGATGTGAAATGAGCCAATGTAGCATGTCCAAAGAAGGGCGACCTAGTCGTCTGTGACATTGCAAGGCACTACCAGTAGAACTCATCTAACATGCTGCAGCAACTGGACTCTGTGTTAGCCAGTATACACCCCCCTCCTCATATCCACCACTAATCGTCCTCTCCGTCATTCATCCTAAAAAGTGTATCCAACATCATAAAAAATCGCACGACAATTCAATTGTTTTGCAATAGCACTAATAGAAAGTAACTGCATGGCCATATCAGGTACATAATAAATATCTGAAAGGTGCATAGTGCAGGTAACTGACACTCCCCTACCACAAATAGGAGCATGCTTGTTATCTGCTAATTGGACTGAACGTCCCTATGAAACACCCTGCATGTCTCCAAAGCACTAGAGATTCCCAGTAAGATGATCTGACGCACCAGAATCTAGCAACCAGGTAGTAGTCATACCTAAAGAAACAAAGCCATAGGTCGTTGTGCCTGAAGACTGAGCTTAGTCATGTGTCAACTGTGCTAGACGTACCACAGAATTGTAATCTACCTCTGCAAGAGTAAGAGACTCAGGAGCAATCACTGGGGCAAGAGTCACAGCAACCTGGTTGGCAACAGTAGGCCTCCCAAGTTTATTCGAGCACTTAGCCTCAACATGGCCAATCCTCCCACAGTATGTGCAAGTCGGCTTACCACATGCACCATCTCCACGTCCTCTACCTCTACCACGAAAGATCTTCATTTGTCACAAGCACTAATGGCTGCATGTGTAGAAGCAAGAGTAGAAAACATCTCATGTGTAGATTGTATCTACAGCCTGCTCAATCTCCTGTACATCTTCTCAATAGGGGTAACTCCGACAGGATAAGAATCTGAGAGAGAGCAACTGCATAATCATCATTTAGACCAGCAAGGAACATATACGCAAAAAATTTCTTCCCCTGCATGTGATAGACGTGCACATGGGCTGGCAAGCTCTCTAAGAGACCTTTCATAGTAGAGTAGTACTGTGAAAAGCTCATAGTTTCATGCTTCAGATGATACAAATCGTAGTAAATTTAGAAAACTTGAGTAGAATTCAGTTCATGAGAGTATGTCATCTTCAAGCCATCCAACATTTCTTTGGAAAACTTGTAGTACATTATTTCATCTCCAATCTAAGGAATAACACTATCCAGTATCCAAGCTCTCACCATAGCATCATCCCTGCTACAAATGGTGCACTTATCTGTCCTCTATTCTGGTGGTGTCTCAGTAAGAACATGCTGCTTCTCATGCCTTTCCATAGTCACAATGAAGGTTTGCGGCCAACGGGAGTAGTTGGTCTCATCCAACCTCACAATAAGTGTGAAGAACGAACTTTTATACACATCAGTTTCTCCTACTTGTCCACCTTGCCTTGCGTTAACTTCAGATTCAAAAGATTAAGTCATAACACACCTTCAGCAATCACAACTTCACAAATTGATACAAAAATCAGATCTGAAACAGCGATAGATTGGGGAATATACACCCTGAAATTCGCACACGTAGTTGAACACTCCGTCAATGCACCAAAGGGGAATACAACCCCCGAAATATCATCAAAACAGGGGAATACACACCCCAAATCCAATGAAAAAAAATGAAAATACCATCAAACCACCTTTTCGGAAGACTCTTGGCTTTAAAACTCCAACAAACATAGTCCAAAGGCCCTCCAATCATACCAAGGCAGTGATGTGCCCTCTCCCTATCGCCAAACACAGGCAGCGAGGGAGAGCATGAGGAAGAGGGGTAACGTGGGCGGCGGGCTACCTACTGCCGATGGGGCTATTGTCAGCGACGCTAGTTGCTAGGCGACCTGCTGCTACAGGTGGTGCTGACCACGAATGGCAACGCTGGTGGCCTATGCTGCCGATAGCAATAGTGGTGGCTGACGGTGGGGTTAGGGTTCTTTCTTGATGGAGCCCTCAAATTGGCTCTGATACCAAGTTGAAGGAAATAGGGAATCTTATTGAGCAAGAAAACCCTACACCTCTTTATATAAAGCGAGGTGAGGGGAAAATATTACTAGACTCTTACCACAATATAAAAATAATAGAATAACCCTCACAATATAACGTAACACTTTACAATCTATCCAATAGTTTGATCAACTAGAGGACTCTTATGATCATTTCGTGGAGAAGGTAAGGGAGAGACAATAAGACATCATTGCAGGGGGATAGGAAAATGGAGGTGGAACATAGATAGAGATCTAAACAACTCTGGTGAAAAGGAGTTGCTAATACATGTTTCTTCCATATGGCAACCAATAAAAGGAAGAAGTTTTTATATAGAAGGTAGTTTGCAAGGTAGGGAGTGGGTTGAGATACAGAAGGTTGGTCATGCTTTGGCAAAGCACTTTCATACATTCATTAAAAAAAGACAAAGGGACACTTGGTATTGAAGTGGTAGAGAAGCTCAAAGGCTTTCTCATGAACAAGTGTGGTTAAAGAGAGAAATTACAGAAGATGAAAATTAGAAAGCATCAAGGGGGTAGCATGTAGAGGGAGCTCCAAGGCTAAACGATTTTCCTATTCTTTTCTTCAAGGAGTTTTCAACGTTGGTTAGCAATGATGATATATAATTGGATAATTTCAAGAGGGCAATGTAGGACTTGGACACTTGAATAAATCATTGTTATTCTTGCTGCAAATAAGGAGGATGCCAAGATTATGGAGGGATATATGCTAATATGTTTATCCTGTGCAATTTATCTCATTGTGGCTAAGGCATTGGCTAATAGACAATGAGAGGTGGCGGATGGGTTGATGAGTAATGTCCAATCCACTTTCATCCTAGGTAGACACATGGTTGACAATGTGGTGATGGAAAATGAAATCATTTCTTTAAAAAAGAAAAAGGATAATCACATGAGATTAGTGATCATCCCACTTCATTAATAACAAACAGGATACATAAAATTAGGAAATTACTAAGAGGACCATACAGATAAGAGCCTAGAAACTCCCCGACAAATATTCTTAATGAAAGCCCTTTCCTCCATTAATAAGAGCTTTTTGCTGATGACATTGTGTTGGTTGATGAGACAAGAGATGGAGTGAACAGAAAACTTAAGCTTTGGAGAGAAGTCTTGGAAGATAAAGGATTACGCATAAGACGAAAACTAAGTATATGGAATGCAAGTTTAGTAGTAGAGGAAACAATGAAGGGATTGATGTAAAAATTGGAGAAGAGTGTATTCCAATGAAAAATATTTTTAAGTACTTGGGATCCATTTTCTAACATGATGGTGGAATTGATGGAGATGTTACACATAGAATTAATGCAGGGTGGTTGAAATGGAGGGGTGCATCTAATATTCTCTGTGATAAAGGGTTCCTTTAAAAGTTAAAGGAAAATACTATCGAGTTGTGGTAAGACCAACCATGTTGTACGGTTCTGAATGCTGGGCTATAAACTATAAGCATGTACAGAAGATGTCTGTGGCAGAAATGAAGATATTAAGATAGATGTGTGGTCATACAAGAAAGGACCGTATTTCAAATAAGATTATTAGAAATAAGGTTAGGGTGGCACCGATAGGAGATAAAATGAGATAAGCACGTTTAAGGTGGTTTGGACATTTACAAAGAAGGCCACTAGATGCTCCAGTCAGGAGATGCGAGAAGTTGGAGGCTGAACCCGCTAAGAGGGGGCAAGGAAGACCAAACAAATGTTGGAAGGAAACTATTAACTATGACCTCAATTACTTTAATTTAAGTCCAAAATTAGCTGAAAATCGATCTGTGTGGAAGCAAAGAATCCATATAGCCGACCCCACTTAGTGTGGGAAAAGACTTGGTTGTTGTTGTTGTTGTTGAAAGCCCTTTCCTCCTTAAAGATGACCCTGTTTCTCTAAATCCAGATGGTTCACAAAACAGACATAGGTTGCGAACATACCTTCTTCATCTTGAAGGTGTTTTTGTGCATAGATGCCCAAAAATCTTCCCAAGAGGCATGGCCCACCCAACTAGGTCAAAATGGGCAGCCAAAGAACAAAGGCTGAAAAGCTTCCCACACATTCCCAAATAAAGAGAGAAGAATCCTCCATGGGTTCAAATGTCCTCCTATACTCCTTTGTCGTCACTCTTTTTCTCTGAATTTTCTGAAAAAAATCTTAACCATTATCGGCATTTTTTCTTTCCACAACAATCTACAGTCCTTGAGGAAATGTTGATCTCTCTCCCATATATGGCCTGCAAATGGCAATATGCCAACCATATGGTAAATTCCCTGCGTACCCAAGCCCAAGCGTCAATCATGTTAGGCATTAGCTCTCCATTAGCCAACTCATTCTGTAATTTCATGAAATCTTGCACCCTCTGATGTGATAGCAGACCCAAAAAAAATAGGGGTCTAACAACTTCTTTAATGATCCCAAGAATTCACCATTTTCACCAACATACCAGCAGCAAGGTGAAATAGACGTGGGAATCTGTCAACCAACTGGCTATGCATAATCCAATCATAATTTCAAAATCTGAATGTTTTGCTATTTTCCAGTTCTGCACAAAAATGATCATGCAGCAAAGTGGTAACATGCATAATTCCTTTCCAGAAATGAAAGGCACCCCAAATTGAAGCAATCTCTTTACCCAATCAAGCCTTCTACCATGGTACGCCTCCATTACTGTACATAAAAGATCCCTCCCCTTGCACATTAGTTTGTAGACCTACTTCAAGGAATCGAGGGTAATGCGTCATTCATCACATGAAGGTCCAAAACTCTAAGCCCTTCTTCCACAAATGGCCTACAAATATCATCTCAAAAAACCATATGCACCGACCTTGATCCATCGCCAAGGCCCTTACCAAAAAATTTTCTCAACTTATCTAACACCTTGCCTATTTTAGTTGGCATCTCAAAAGCCAACAAGAAGAAAAGGGGAATAGTTGAGAGAACTGACTTAAGGAGTACCAATCTCCACCACTTTGAAAGCAATCTAGCTTTTTCAGCATCTAATTGTCACCCCACCTTCTCCAGCACTACCTTCCAGTCTGCAAATCATAAAGAACGATCTGAAAGTGGCAGCCGAAGATATATTACAGGAAGAGTTGCTTGTGGTGTACTCAAGATCTAGAACAAGAGGCCATTTTATTCTCCTTCATGCCAAAGGGACAAAAAAACTTCTTTCGTCTATTCAACTGTAGACCAGAAAACTTAGCAAATATGTCTAGCATTATAGATATGTTCCTGGCTGCTTCAAATGGCCCTTCCACACAAAATGCCACATTATCAGCATGCTGTAAGATTGAAGGTCTGATTTTGACAGGATTGTGCACTTTTTTGGAAATTGAAGGTCCCGCTGAAGATTAAAATATTCTTGTGGCTTCTGCAGAGAGTCAAGCTGGTGACTAAAACCATAAGAAGAGGGTGGTCAGAGGATCTTGATGTTCAGTGCCCATTCTGTCATGATGATGAAGATATCTCCCATCTTTTCTTCATGTGTAATTTTTCTAAGGAGGTCTGGCAGTCATTTAACCTGTGCACAGTGGATGCTTTTTCTCTGGAGAATTTCAAGAGGTCTTTCAGAAATAATCTGCATGTGGATACAGCTGGGTGGATCAACGCATCAGCTATTCTGTGGTGCCTATGGCTGCAATGGAACAATATCATTTTCAATTTCAAAATCACCTGTAAGTCCATTCCACTTTTAATGAAATTCTTTAGATGATTACTGACCTCTGGTAATCATCCCATACTCCTTTCAAAAAAAAATATCAGCATACTGTGAGACTCAAACAATTTTGAAGAGATAAAAGTAACCAAAGCCCACACGTGCACAGGCTTTGAAGAGATAATAGGCAAGTTAATCATCACATATCTCTATTCCCAGCTGCACAACTGTCGTGGGCATAAGAAATTAGTGAGCAGATGGATCATCAAGAGAACCCAACTACCCATCCAAACTGCTCAGTCCTATCCATGTACTAGTAGTCTTCCTATTCATAAATAAGTGAGACCTTACCCTCGATCTAATTCATATATAGCCTTCTTCAGAAATATTTTACCAGCTGAGAAAACCCCAGGTAGAAATATGTAGAAAACCTCATCATGAACACAGCCACCGGCCATCCAAGAAAAAGCTTTTGAGATCGTTTCATTGGTTTCAATGGAGACAAATAACACAAGATTGTGCATAACAAAACTTATAGGTCTGCAGTAACATAATAATATCTTAGCCCTTATGTTTTGACGATAATTGCTGCAGTCATTTTCCATATTCAACAAAGACAGTTTTTTTTTTTTAATGAATTCAACAAAAACATTGTAGAGGTAAAAATGTAACTACAGCATTCATGTACACATCAGCGACAATAATCATTACCTATAAGGTGGGACTCCTGTGGACTGAACTCCTGCTCTTCGCCTACCAAACTGAGGATTCTGTAATCTAAGCAGTGTCACAGGCAGGTTTTTAACATCTTGCTTGCAGATGTCACATGTTTTGTTACCCTTGATGCTAAACCATTTCACTGCACAATCCTTGTGAGCAAGTGCAAGCTCACCTTTGCAACTGCATTCCATCTTTAGAGTCTCCCCACCTTCTGTTAGTTCCACAAAGCATATCCTGCATACTGCTTCTTCTTCAGGAATATCTTCACCATCATCCTCATTGGCTTCAAGAATAAAATTAATATTACCAGAAAACCATGAATAAGAACTAAAGATGTCAACAAATATTAATAATAAGATTTTCTTTTTTTCAAATAAATAGAATAGCCATCAAGATCTATATTGAGTCATAAAAAGAACTTTGTTGGAGTGAAATAAAACAGAAACAGAAGCCTAAACAAATAAAATAACATGAGAAAGAAAGATAAACATCCCAGGAGGGAAACTTGGCTTCCTGGAAAACTTATTGAAAGAAGAGAAAAAAACCATGGGAAAAGCCCTTCTTGGCAGATCTTCTATTGTTGCTTCTCTCATAAAAAGGGTATTGAAAAAGATCAACTTAGTTATTGTGTTATTTTGAAAAGAAAACTTTAGGACTTTTTATACAGAGAGAGAGAGAGAGCTTAGGTATATAAGGAAATACAATAAAACACAATAACTCACTAAAAACAACGATGACTAAAAATAGGACATCTAATTCTAATTAATTTATCCTTAAAATATTTAACTAATTTATTTCCTAACACTCCCCCCAAGTTGGAGCATGAAATGCTCAACTTATTACACAAGTAAACTCCCCCCAAATGTAGACATCTGGAGGAGTAGACGGTAGATCGGAGGAGGAGGAGCAAGAGCAGGCAATAGGTTGAAGGAATAGAAGGCGGTTGTAGTAGAAGTAGCAACTGCAATAGAACAGGAGATCTTTGAAGTGGGTCTCTCCATAAAGACTAAGAGATTGGGCCTCACCCCCACGAAAACTCGAAGTGGGCCTCTCCTAGGAGACCTAAAGACTGGCCTCTTCTATATAGGAACTCAAAGTAGGCCTCTCCCTTAGAGACGTTAAGATTGGCCTCTCCCATTCAGAAATCTCTTTGTAGACTTCTCTCATATAGGAACCAAGAAAGTGCTCATCTCATATAGGGACCAAAAAGCAAAGAGTGAGTTTCACTCATGTGGGGACCTTAAAAAAAAAGAATGAGTGTCCTATTTTCTTCTTTCTTCTTACTCTTTTTTTCTTCTTTTTTCTTTCCTTCCTTGTTTTTCTTTAGAATGCTAACAAATAAGAAACAAGGAACCAGGGGGCTAACAAAAAAAACCATCACTTCCTCCTCTCTTTTGATAGGAGTTGATGAACCCAAACAAATCATGTTGAGGACAAGATTGAGGTTGCAAAAGTTGGTGGTGAGGTGTGGGGCAATGTGCGGAAGAGGTGGTCGCCGATGAAAGGCAATATGAGTGAATGAGATCCCAAGCAGAGGAAGCCACCGGAGAGTAGGTAGCCACTTGGAGGTGATGAGAGGTGAAGCTATGACTTGGAGAAAGCCCTGTAGCAGACACAATAGTGGTGATGTGTGGCCACCAATGAGTCCCACAGGGTCAGGCAATGCCTCAAGAGGTCGCCAGCAAGAGGCAACATTACACTAGCAAGAAGAGGATCCGACCTTCGTAGTGGTGATGCAGATCGAAGATGACCTCATACGTAGCACAACAAAGAGAAGCGATGTTGCATGGCCATCGAAGTGCCCCATAGGGCCTAACAACATAACCAAGGGGGTTTGATGGAACCTTAGGCACTGACACTGGTGCCGATGACCTTCTTTGGTTGCCGCCCAGAGCGCAAGAGAAAGAAAGAGGTTGATCTCGACCTTGGTCAAGTGAGGAGGGAGAGGAGAGACCCTGGAGGGGTAGCTCCGAAAAGAAGAGCACTGGAGGCTCGCCACGAGGCCCAGCGGCACTATCGATGACCCTCTCTTAGGGCTTTCAGCAGGTCCCCCCCCCCCTGCTCTGATACCATGTTGAAAAATATCAACTTGGTTATTGTGTTATTTTAAGAAGAAAGCTTTAAGTATTCTTTATATAGAGGGCTTAGGTATACAAGGAAGCACCATAAAACATAATAACTCACTAAACATAATGATTAAAACTAGTACATCACCTAATCCTAATTAATTTATTCCTAAAATATATAACTAATTTATTTCCTAAGGGGTCACCACTATATAGGCCTCCTCACCTCATGGCACTTGATAATAAGGTGGGATTAAATGTAAGCCCACATACTGCACCTGATTGGATTGTCAAAAGATCCCTTAATCTGAAAAACACTTATACCTCTTCCAATGAAGTTTAAAACATTACTCCCTACATCAAAATAAAAAGCCACACAAGCCTACTAGTATTCTCTATGTAAACCCTACTACTACAAAAAATTGTTGCATTTCTTTGAAGTTGCACAATTCTAATCAAATAAGTGGATCTTAGGTGTGGATCCACTTATCTCGTGTCCATATAATACACACCCCATCTTTCCCATTAAGATAATAATAGGAAATTGTTTGTCCTTGTGTGTTTTTGATTTCCCACATAGTAAAAGAGCCTTAAATTGGTTCCAAGGGAGTCGAGTTTTCAAAGTGGCAATCGTAAACTTGAATGTGATCTACTTATCACTCTATATAGGAAAAGCCCAGGCTCCAAAGTGTGAGACTTTTGTTTGAAGAAGATGTAGTTCCTCAATGAAATCAACAAGATTGAACATAGGCCATCATCATGGGTAACGAAACCAATAGTAGGCACACCACAATCAAGGAATGGATCTCATCAACCTCTACCTCATCTTAGGTAGTGGTCAAATTGAAAAGAATAGGAGGTTTTTTTTTAATGTTTTGGTTGTTTTCACCCAGAGGCATCTTGCTAGGAAGTTGACAGGCTTATCATGAATTAGGTTCGGGTCATTGGTGGTTTCAAGATCCTATAGAAAATGCCTCTTTTATGCCTCAGGTCTTTGGTATGACTTGCACTACTTCTATAATTCAATCATTTCTTTATTCTTGGATCTCATTTCTTAATATTATAACTTCTCTATTATGACTTAGGAACCTTTTCAATACGTTTTGGATCACTAGCTTCCATTCATAGTTTTGTGATTATGAAAATATGTTTTGATGATAATAAACTAGAGAACATTAGATGTTATTTTCACCATAATGCTAACATTTCAAGGCTAAAAGAAAGAAGATCAAAAGAAAGAAAAGAAGACCTTTCAAAAAACAAAGAGGACTCAAGGAAGGAGTTTCGAAGAAGAAAACCTCAGGAAGAACTCTTAAATTTTAGTTTTCTTCACTTTTGTAATCTTGTGTATTCTCTTGAATGCTTGTGTTTTATCCTCTCACAATACTTGTGAAAAGAGCCAAAACAAATAAGCATTTTAGTAATTAAAATCCCTAAACTCTTAGTCAAAACCCTAGAATTAAGATATACACAAAGAGTATAATTGCTCCTGAACAGCCACTAGATCTAATTGCTCCCGAACGGCCATATGATCCTCTGCACGAGAGTTTCGAGTATCGTTGATTTTCCTTGTTTAATGACATAAGCCAAGATCACCCCAAACTATCTTGATTTATTAATTTTGACCTTTGGTTTTTTAGACACTTAAGACATGATTTTTGAGTATTGACCATTCACTTACACTTAGCATGAAAAATTCACCTTTTTCTCTTCATTACTTCTAAGTAACTCAACACCTCTTTATACGAAGAAGGGTGTTGGGTAAATAGCAACATAAACCTACAAAGAAAGTAAAATAGGACAAAGGTACAAAAGAAAACAAAAAAAGACAAAAGAGAGAGTATATCAACACTCTCCCTCAAGCTGGAGCATAGATGCAATCATGCTCAACTTGCTACAACATACATCAAAGGTAGACCGAGGCAGAGGCTTTGTAAAGATGTCAACTGTCTGATTTGTGAAAGCAACAGATGTACGAACGACACCCTACTGTATCAGGCTACGAGTGTAGTGGCAATCAACTTCGACATGCTTTGTCCTCTTATGAAACATAAGTTTATTGGCTATATAAGTAGCAACTCTGTTATCACAGCACATCTCCATGGGTTCCTCAACCTAAATATGTAAATCTCTCAACAAAGACCGAACCCAGATCATCTTAATAGCAATTTAGGTCATGGCCCTGTATTCTGACTCTACACTCGACCTAGAAACTGCAGCCTTTTTCTTACTCTTCCATGTCACCAAATTTCCAGCAACAAAAGTACAAAAGCCCGTAATGAACCTCTTATCAGCAGAGTCACCAGTATAATCAGCATTAGAATATCCAACCACAGTCATAGGGATTCCTTTCTGAAACAGGATACCTTGTCGAGGTGCTTTCTTCAAGTATCTGAGTACCTAAAAGGCTGCCTGCCAATGCAACTTGGTTGCTTTATCCATAAATTGACTAAGCTTACCTACAGCCAAAGCAATATTAGGCCTAATGATAGTTAGATATAACAATTTTCCTATCAATTGTCTATGTGCTCTACTACCTGTAACTTCTACTTGCTCATCATATAAATGTGCCTTAAAATCCATAGGAATATTAGCCACCTTAGACCCCAGCATACCAGCCTCCTGAAGAACATCCAGAGCATATTTGCATTGAGATAGCACAATGCCTTCCCTACTGTTTGCCACCTTTATGCCAAGAAAATACTAGAGTTGCCCTAGGTCTTTCATCAGAAACTATTGTGCCAGAAACTACTTAACCTCAGTGATACCCTTCATATCATCCCCAGTAATAATCAGGTCATCCACATAGACCAACAAGGACACCATACCATTATCTGTTTTCCTCACAAAGAGTGATTTGAGGACCTTTGCAACCCAATTGTGCTCAATGCCTCTGACAGCCTATGAAACCAAGCTCTGGGACTCTGCTTAAGGCCATAGATGGCCTTCCTCAATCTACACACACATTCCCCCTAAATCTCAAACTTAGGGGGTTGCTGCATATATACTGATTGCACAGCAATCATACGACCTAATCTACCTGAATTAAGTTAAAATCTAGCATAACTTAGGAACAATACATACATAAACATCAAATTTTGCATAAAAATAGTTTAGTAGCCTTAGAGATAATATTACCATTTTATGCTCTAAAAGAGAAATGAAATTGATTGCAGATGATCCGAGACCGTAAATGATAGATCAAACCATACAGATCAGATCAAGACGACGACGGGAATCCAACGCTTCCGAAACCGTCTTAATCTGACATCCGCAGCAACACGTGTAGCCCATAGAAGATCAGAAGCTAAGGAGCAAGAATATAGAAATCCGGACCTCAGATGCCAAATCCGATCACACGGATGGATTCGGATCAGTTATCGCAAGCCAACGGCACAAAAATTATCTCAATCGGATGCCTACAGCACCGTCTACAAAGCAAGGAAGATGGACGGCCATAATGGCACCACGTGGCACCATCACAGCTGCCCCTCGCTGCGCTCCCAATCTTTGAAGAACTCTTCTCATGCATTGTGGGCCGTTGGATAGTCATCCAACGGCCACCATGTGCCCACATCATCCCATCTTACGCCATCAGCTGAGAGCGAAGCTGCCTAAAACCTAAACGCAACACAAAACGCGACTTAGCGTGTTGGTTAGCGCCTACGCACACAAGCGCGAGACATGCACTCAAGCCTCGCTACGCACCAAATCAGGAAGGTGGTGCACTCGATCTCAATTAGACCGTTGGATGTTGAGCGAAGGGTGTGGATGCGGGCGCCTAACGCGACGAGGGCCATCAGATGCCTATGCGCGGATGCACGCTCAATAGAATGTGTCGTTGCACGTGCATTCACGAAGGCAGTGCAGCGTGCGAGTTAAGCTGTTCAATCGCGAGATCGGACGGCTGAAATCAAGCGCGCGCGATTTGAAATCGAAGCACGTGATGAAAGCGCAAGGCAGGCACGCAAAGAAGCGAAAGGCGTGATGACGACCGCACGATGGCGTTCCGAGGGCACTTGAGCCACCACGTGACGCCACCAGAATGAATCCGAGTGTGGAAGGTGTAAATAAGGTTATTTTGAGGCCAAATTAGAGTCACTGATCTCCCGATCGACGGATCTGATTAACCTAAAGTTGTTGCACGAGTTGGAGGGCTAAATGCCCAATTTTCCCCTCATTAAAGCTATAAAAAGAGCCCTAGGGCCCCCGGTTGAAGGCAACTCCCACAAGATACAACTCCAACCGCTCTCCTCTGCAACTCTTCTCTAGACTTCATCCCAATGCCCTGGATATGAAGTGTTGCCGCACTTCCCACAAGAATCCCATAAGCAACATCGTCGCCATCTGCTATCTCTCTCTTTATAGCATAGTAATTCCAATTTAAAAATTGTTTCCAAATAGCAATAAAGTTCTGATTTTTTGGATATCTGATGTCTATATATACATATATAAATATATAAATATTTGTCTAGAACAACTTTCTAAAGAGCTTCTGCATAAAATCATGTTTTGTCTTTCTGCAAACGACTCGGTACTCACCAAAATCCTTATAAAAATTATTTGTTTCATCGCAAATCGCAATTACGACGATAGAACTAATTTTTAATGCATCTCACAAGTGAACAAGCCGACGTCATTGCCGGTAAGCTATCGAAAATTTTTAAAAGCTTTTCCTGTAAAAGTGGTTATTTGATATTCTAACTTGCTATTTTTAATTGCATAGAAATTACAAAATTGCAAGAAGATACACGCAACGAAAAAAAAAACAAGTACTCATAGGTTAGATTAGGTTAGATTTCCTTTCAAAAAAAAAATCCAAAAAAAATTAGGTGTTTTACTTGAACCTTAGGATTAGTTAACACTTGTTTGCTTTTTGAAAGAAAAAAAACTCTTGGTAAATTTCGAGTTGAAACAAACTCTTACCTTAAAAATTTAATCTCCAAAAATCCGCACATCCAAAAATTTGGTGAACATCAGGATGAAACAAACTCTTATCTTAAAAATTTTATTCCCGAAAATCCACAAGTCCAAAAATTCTAAAATTTTTACTGGACATGGGTTTTGAAGTCAGGAACAACATATCCAAATTTCGGGCAAATCTGAGTTATAGAAAAATTTTAAAAATTCATGCACTGAATTGCTATCAATTCAGTTACTGTTCCTGATACAACTCCGATTGATTTGAAATTTGTGGCACTGAATTCCTGTTGAAATCAAGAATTTAAGAAAAATCTAAAAAAAAAAAAAAATTCTTGCACGTTTGATTGCATGGATTATTCAATCACTAACTGGGGTCAAAACAGACTGCAAAACCCCTAGTATACTTTAAATCTGAAAAAAATAAAAAACGTGCATTAAAATTCTTTAAAAAATATTTCTAAGTGCCTAGTTAGTGGTGCAATAGGACCAACTGATTGCATTGCTTAAATCGCACCACTTCCCTGAATTTGGACTTAAAAGGACCATCTAGCACTATATGCGCTTAGGGTTTCACATTGAGGGTATAGCACACATGCATTTCCATTCATAAAAGAAATCCATCAAACAATTGGGATTTGCAAAACTCTTGTGCGCCTCATCAAAACCCGTGATTGAAGATATTAACTCAAGTGAACCCTAAAACTCACTAATACAAGCATTTGAACCTTAAAATTCACTTCATCATAAAAAAAAGAATTGCTTGTAAACCCCTTGCCTGTGTACTTCACACATTTGAAAATCAATCTTAAGGGCAACAACCCCTTAACGCCCATCATATTCCAAAAGCACATCAAGCCTAAGCTTAAAACTGAGTAGACATGCCCTAAGCAGGAATAATATTCTTTGGGACTTGAAATTAGATTTGGTTAAGGTCAATGCCTCGTCTACTTGGACCCACTAGTGACAAGAAAGGTCAATGCGGTAACCGCATTAACCCTTAGTAGTGTCCCACCGTGCGGGATGTCCTAGGGGATCCCACCCTTCTAGCCATCCAAGTAATTCAAGGGTTGACCTAACCTAGTCGTGTTTTGGAGAACCAGGATTAAGTCTATTTAGGGTTTACCCTCTAAGGATTAGTTTGACTGCTTGCATTGAAAGGGTGGGGTATTCTCTCATTTGTCTTCTCTCTCTCATCTACAGACATTCTTCTGGTGCATGCAAGGTAGATCTCTACATCCGGATTTGCTACCACCTTTAGAAAGAAATCCTAGGAGAAGACCTGCGTGTCCAGAATTTGAATCTGAACCCTCTGCAATGGCTAGTCACCACGAGGAAGATGAGATCGAAGAGGAAGAACAAAATCTGGATCCAATGACTCTTCTACAAAGGCAGATCACTAAGCAAGACCGACATCATGACAAACAAATAGAGGTTATAGTGCAGGCCATTACTGGACTCGAAAACAGAAGAGCAGACCGGCCTCTCCGTGACTTTTACAATCCTCCAAAGACCCAACCTGAACCTTTTATTAGGGTACCTCAGGATGGGGAAGATTTTGAACTCAAATCACATATCATCAATCTGATTCCCCACTTCCATGGCCACAAGTCTGATGACCCCTTCCACCACATTGAAGAACTTCTACACATAGGAAGGACCTTTGGCCCTAGGAACCTGAATGAAGGTACCTTAATGATGAAAATGTTCCCACTCTCCTTGAAAGATAAAGCTGCTCATTTGTTGAGGACTATTGATAGACCAATCCTAACATGGGAAGATTTAAAAAGCACATTCCTAAAAAAAATATTTCTTGTAGGAAAAACCAATGCCCTTAGATGTGCCATTACAACCTTTAAGCAGAACCGTAAGGAACTACATAAGGCTTGGGAGAGATTTAATGATTTGGCTAGGAAATGCCCCCATCATGGGATTCTGAAGTGGCATTTTGCCCATATTTTCTATTACGGGTTAAATGACAATTTGAAGAATTTTGTTGATGCAGCATGTGGGGGAAATTTCCTAACCAGAGATGCTAAGGGAGCATTTCAATTATTTGAGAATATGAGTGAAAATTCCCTTAACAATGCCTCAATGCCCGCCTTTAACAGAGCAAATCAACCAAAGAGCGGAGTTTATGAAGTTATGGATAATTCAAACTCGGTTGATTTAGAGTTAATTGCACATCAATTGGACAAGGTGGAACTCGTGGGAAAGAACGTAGAGAATTTGGATAACTGAACAACCTTCTGAAGGGCGAGAGTTCCTTACGTACACATTCCAGAATAAATCCTATGCCTACCCAAGGAGTTCCTATGTTAACCCGTACCCAACTCCCCAACCCTTTAGGTCAGGAAATGGTGCACAATCTTAATGACTTGACCATGGATCCACCAATGAGCCAACTCTACTTGAACTCATCTCTTTCTGGATACCAAGGAGGGACATCGATACCCTCGAATGCTGAACTAGGCATCCCGATGCCTAGTTATCCTGAGGATGTGAATGCACTCCAGGGTTACACTAGATATGATCCCTATTCAAACAATTACAACCTGGGATGGCACAACCATCCTAACTTTGCTTGGTCAAGTCAAAAACCCACCCAGGGTCCTAACTTGACTAAACCTAACACGTACGGGCAACCAGTAGGTACACACAACCACACACATATCAGCCACAACCTACATAGGAAAACCAGCCCTCTGATCTGAGTCTAGTCCTCAAGGAAATGCGAGAAATGAATTTGAGGCATAAGGAAGAAATGAATCAATTGAGGACAGAATTGACAGGATGACTAGACCAGTTAGTTGATGCTCGACAACACGGGATGCTGTCATCCCAACCTAACGAACTTCAATAGAGTTAACCAGCACAATACATAGGCACATATAGTTCAACCTGCTCCCCAGCACCCACCTAGCTTTGTTAACCCTAACCAAGCTCCACCTATTTTGCAGAACCCACTTCAACCTTCTAAGCATAATGCCTTTGCTAGTGCTGTAATCTTGAGAAGTGGGAGACAGATCCAAGATCCTTACCCCTCCAAATCTAAATCTAGACAAGATCTTGAGGAGCCCGAATCTGACCTAAGAGATCAAGAAGACAAGAATCTGGACCCGAACACTCATGATTTCTCTCAAGCACCCTTTCCTGAAGCCTTAAACAAACCTAGGAAAAAGAAAACCAATACATCTGAGGAGTGGCTTGATATTTTTAAACAAGTCCAGGTGAACATACCACTCCTAGAGGCAATTAAGAATATCCCAGCCTGTGCGAAATTTTTGAAGAAAATGTGCACACCTAAACGTTAGGCCAAATCATCTAAAAGGGTAGTGTTATCTGAACAATCTAGTGCAGTTATCCTTCAAAACCTACCCTTAAAACAAAAAGATCCAGGAGCCCCTCGATATCAGTGTTATTGGAGATACTACTTTTGATAGGGCTCTCTTAGATTTAGGTGCCTCCATAAATTTGATCCCCATAATGTTATACGAAAAATTTAACTTTGGAGAGCTAAAGCCTACTAAGGTCACATTACAGCTGGCTAATCGATCTGTGACCACACCACGAGGTATTATTGAGGATATAATCCTCAAGGTTTGTGGTTTTTATTTTCTTGTGGATTTCTTGATCCTTGACAAGGAGGTGCCAGAAGAACACCTCGATTATTCTGGGAAGACCATTTTTAGCTACTGCCAAGGCTAATATTGACTGAATCTGGCAATATGGAAATCAAATTCAGAGACAAAAAGATGAAGATTAACATCTTCAAGGCCATTAAACAATTTGAGGATTGTGAAATAATAGAAAATTCTGAGAATCATATTGTTGAATATTGTACGGAGTTAGGAGTATCCCACTCCGATCCTACAAGCCTTAACCCCCAAACCAATCAAGAGATCAGTCACCCAATCACTGACTTGATTCCAAGGCCTCTTGAGGTTAACTGTGATCCACCTTTGGACCCTTCATCCCAAGGACCCAAACCTAAGCTAAAACCTCTTCCAGATTATCTTAAAAATGTTTTCTTAGGATCTGATCAAACTTACCAAGTGATCATTAGCTCTTATCTAACCCAAACTCAGGAAAATCAATTAATTAAAGTTCTAGGAAGAATCAGTAGAGCAACTGGTTGGACACTGGATGCTCTGAAGGGAATCAGTCCTACTTACTGCACCCACAGAATCTATATTGAGGACGGATCCAGATCCTCCCGGGAAATGCAAAGATGATTGAATCCTAACATGCGGGAGGTAGTAAAAAATGAAATAATTAAGTGGTTAGATGTAGGAATAATCTACCCAATCTCTGACAGTCTGTGGATCAATCCTGTACAAGTGGTTCCTACGAAAGCCAAGTTGATCGTGATTACTAATGACAATGGGAATTGATTCCAACCCGCACAACTTCCTCTTGGAGAGTCTATATCGACTACATGAAGCTTAACAATGCAACTAAGAAAGACCACTTTCCACTTCCCTTCATTGATCAAATCCTGGAAAGATTAGCCAGTCAAAAATTCTTCTATTTCTTGGGTGGTTATTCTGGCTACAATCAAGTAGCTATCAACCCCGATGATCAAGAAAAAACCACCTTCACATGTCCCTACGAAACATTTACCTTCCGTAGGATGCCTTTTGGATTATGCAATGCACCAGTGACTTTTCAAAAGTGCATGCTTGCAATCTTTTCAAACATGATAGGTGACTTCATGGAAATCTTTATGGATGACTTCTTTGTGTTTGGGAACTCTTTTGATTCTTGTCTGATCAACCTAAAGAAGACTTTACAAAAATGCATAGAGGTGAATCTTGTTCTATCTTGGGAAAAAAGCCACTTCATGGTTAAGGAGGGCATAGCCCTTGGCCATGTTGTATCAGAAAGGAATTAAAGTAGATAAAGCCAAGGTGGACACTATCATTAAACTCCCGCCACCTTCGACGGTTAAATAAGTAAGATCATTCCTTGAACATGTGGGATTTTATCATCGATTCATTAAGGATTTTTCTAAGGTGGCAAGGCCCTTAAGTAATCTACTGGTAAAAGATCAAACCTTTGGTTTTGATTTGAGCTGCTTAAGGGCTTTCAATCTACTGAAGGAGGCCATTACACAATCACCCATCCTACAACCTCCTAATTGGCATCATCCATTTGAAATCATGACCGATACCTCTGATTTTGCTATTGGGGCAGTCTTGGGACAAAAAGTGGCTAGGAAACCTTCCGTGATTTACTATGCTAGTAAAACTCTTGATGAGGCTCAAAGAAATTACACCACCACAAAAGAAGAGTTGGTAGCCGTAGTTTTTGCTCTAGAGAAGTTTAGACCTTACCTACCGGGATCTCATGTCATAATTTTCACAGATCACACTGCATTAAGGCACCTAATGTTTAAAAAGGATGCAAAACCCAGATTAATCAGATGGATCCTTCTGCTACAAGAATTTGATTTAGAAATCAAAGACAAATCTGGTACCCAAAATGCAATAGCAGATCATCTCTCCAAATTCCTTGTAGACTCTACAACTCCTCAACTTTCTGATTCATTCACTGATGAGAGTATCTTGATTGCTTGCAAACTACCTTGATTTGCAAACATTGTCAACTATTTAGCCATTGGAAGACTACCCATGGATTGGCCTAAGCATAAGCGGGATAAGTTGATTTCCGATGCCAAATACTACTTTTGGAAAGATCTGGAGAGCTATTCAAAATTTGCACGGATCAAGTTATCTATTGTCGTGTTCCAGATGAGGAGATCACAAGTGTACTAGAATTCTGCCATACTTTTTCTTGTCGAGGTCACTTATTAGGAAAAAAGACAACCAAGGTACTGCAAAGTGGATTGTATTGGCCATCTTTATTCCGCGACTCGTACAACTTCTGTAGGTCATGTATTAATTGCCAAACTCTAGGAAAAATGACCAAGAAGGATATGATGCCCCTAAATACAATATTTGAAGTCGAGATCTTTGATGTCTGGGGCATTGATTTTATGGGACCCTTTACCAATTCATTTAGATACCTATACATTCTAGTTGCAGTCGACTATGTATCCGAATGGATTGAGGCCATCCCGACTCAAACCAATAACCATAAAGTGGTCGTGGACTTTGTAAAGAAGAACATAATTAGCCAGTTCAGTGTACCCAAAGCTCTGATTAGTGATGGTGGATCTCATTTCACCCACAATCAATTCAAGACCTTACTGACCAAGTATGGAGTCACTCACAGAATCTCTACTCCATACCATCCAAAGACCAACGAAAAAGCTGAAATTTCCAATCGGGAAATTAAGAAAATCCTTCAAAAGACGGTTCACCCATATCGGAAGGATTGGTCTACTAAATTGGATGACGCTCTTTGGGCCTATCGGACTGCGTATAAAACTTCGATTGGGATGTCTCCATTCTGTTTGGACTACGGAAAATCTTGCCATTTGCCTGTTGAACTTGAACATAAAGCTTACTAGGCAATCAGAACTTTTAACCTGAATCTTGATCAATCTGGACGACAAAGAAAACTCCAATTGACTGAATTGGATGAAATGAGGGGGCCTCACTTCAATTTACAACGCTTGACATTTTTGGCAAACTGCACAATTGCTTGAGATCTCTAAACTAAGCTCTCCCGAAAACCCAGACAAATTATCGCTTAAAGCATGACTTGAAAGCTTCAAGTGGAACTAGAGTGCTCAGAACATTCTTACCACGCAATAAGAATCATTTACTACCCCAACAACCCTATTTATACCCTTAAGGGAAGGGGAATCAGTGTGGAATTACTGCCTAGTCATGTCACGTCGCAATTAATGTGGCGTTAGAACTACCTATGTTCCTCCCACAAACAACATGAAACGTGGCCCACTAACAAGGCTAACATCAGACAAAATCATTACACGTCATTTTGCATTCCCCATTTGAGTGGATGCATGAAACGATGGTTGACCACCATCTGCACAAAGCATGCAAGTAGACATGCCGCCTCAACTCGCAACCAAAAACCCAACTAAAACTCAGATTGTCAAAACCACCACGTCCGAACACAACAAAGGGGTTGCAACCCTACAAGCATCCACTGAGGACACAACGATCTTACCACCATAAAAAGACCTTACATAAGCACCTACAAAGAGTGCAAGTGGAATTAGCGCTATACCACAGCCCTGGTAAAAGGAAACATAGGGAGCAACCCAATAAGGGCTATTGCAAAAGAACCCACCTACTTAACCCATGGAGGACTAGCTACTGGGGGTAAAGGGACCCCCAAGCAAGTAAAAAAAGGGGAAGAAAATTTATACTCTCGCAGTCAACACAGCTAAACATGTATCAAAGAAAAGTTCAGCCAACCCACACCCGCTAAGAGCACCCAACTTGGTACCAAATGCGGGTCGCTAAAGCATCGGAGCAGTCAAAGACTGCTTGAGCACATGCCAAAGACGCTTGCCCCCGTATCAAAGGCGAAGCAGTAGGAGATGGGCCAACTGACTTGGCAAGCAGGTGGGATGCAGTTGCAACTGGATGGACAAGGAAGTCTAGGCGGGTATAGAAGATGAAGTGACGCCACAACAGGTCCCTAGGAGAAAGGATCGATTAGCACCATCTTCGAGGGAAATCATAGTCCTTGCAATCATTACCTTAAAGCACCCAATAAAAAGGAAGATATGTACAATGTTCAAGGGTAATTGAACCCCCTATAATTGCTTATACATGGTGAACTCTTGAGAGTTAGATCCCCTCCCTAGACATATACCATAACAATGGAACTGGGTTTCCAACTTGCTGAGTCCTTTGTGTAATTGTCGGTGTGATTCTCGGATTGAGTCTCTTAAGGCTCGATCATCTATCGAACTCCAAGTACCCCTTGAAAGTAGGGTTGACATTTCATATTCCATGACTTGTAGCGACTTCAAATCAAGAAGTGCCTCTTGATGTGTGATTAGTATAGAAATAACAGACAATGCACCAACGAATTGATAGTACTAAGGGATCAGAGTTCCCATAGAAACCTACTTGGAAATAAGATGTGTAGTGCAAGACCTAATGCCCTTACGCAAGGCAAGAGGCAGATCAATATCATCATTTTCACAATCCTCTTCCTCCGCTACTTCCAAATTATTGGGAGGTGGTACAGAATCTTCCTGGACATTTGGAACACCTGCAACCCCTGATGCACCAGAAGAAGTAGAGGCATCATGACTATCTAGAATGGGAACCATTACAAGTGCTAGTGGAAATGCTGACTTAGGATGTGAAGGGCCATGTTTTGTTCTAATTCACCAAGCATAAGCCCGTCTCTATCTAGTATTATGGTCCTCATCAATATCAAATAGAAATGGCAAAGGAATAACTACCTCCCCCTCATACGATGATGTGGTGACACGCATGCTAGAAGTAGAAAGGTAGGGAAGGAATAGACTCCATGATGGTGACATCAACATCGACACAATAGCATCTATCAATCAAATCATAGCATCTATATCCTTTTTGAGTCCTTGAGTACCAAACAAAGATGCACTCAATTGCTCGAGGCACCAACTTATCCATGTTAAGACCATATAAAAGAACAAAGGCCACGTATCAAGAGGAAGAATACAGAGCGGACTCTAGGTATCCTCTTAATCCTTTTTGAAGTGAGTAAATTGTATGTAAATACAAGTAAGGGCTTATAGGTTAATTGGTTGAAATGTCCATGTTGATGAATTCTATAATTAGATTTTTATTAGAATGAGAATCGATGAAAAGAGAAGCAAGGGGATTAGAAGCAATCCTAATCACAATCCTACTAACTAAATTTGAAAACAAACTCAATCACATCAATCATAATCAAATTAAATCAAATCTATAAAAATATAAAGAGATGAAAAACAACTTTTAACTAATCCTAATTTGCCCTTTCCTAAATTCTCTGACACTCCCCCCAAGTTTGAGCATACAACGTCCAACTTAAGGAAGGCATGCAAAATGAGAACTCTCCCCTAATACAAACAATCGGAGTACATAGCAATATAAACTATAGCAAGAGTAGTAATCACCGTAGAGTACTTGTTGCTGTAATAGAGTAGCAACAGAACACAACGACCATAGTAAAAGTGGTAGCCACAATGGTCGTAGCAATAGTAGAGGCCATACATGGGAAATGTTCCCAAGTACATAGTAGTCGAGGTGTGAGAGCCTTCTTCATAGTCCCCATTAGCCATCAACTTCAACCATGAAGCCAAATGCTGGATTAGAAGTCCTAGCACCTTGATCTAGAGAAACAGTAGGGGATGCAACCATGGCAGCAGTAGTAGAGGTTTCACTCCTTAGCAGAGACCATAGGCACTCTTGTTCTGCAGAAGCAAATTGAATAGGAGACTACTCTATCCTAGTCTCAATAGTAGTAGAGACCAAAGTCTTAACCTCAACAATAATGGAAGTTGCTTCTAAAGCCGACATCTTGATCCGCAAAGCTGATTATGCAACCCTTCCTATAAAAGGAGGCACAGAGGTGCACACATGTTCCATGCGTCCACAGCGAAAGGCACGCAAATGCATATGGGGGCAGTGCAGATCATACGCTGGTGTGTGTAAAAGAGAGCAGCAGCATGCACTAGTGCGCACAAGGGGTTGCACTAATTGTGCACAGATGCAAGCAAAGGGCAATAGTGTACTCTAGTGCAGGCAAAGGTTGTGCAACATGCATGTGGATCACACGTAGGAAGAGAAAGGGAGGGAGCGTGCTATTATGCATGTGGATTGTGCTTCATGCACAAATCTTGCACACAAATAAAGGAGCAATATTGCGTAATGCATGCAGGAAGCAGTAGCAACGCATGCAATTGATGCATGCGAGAGGGGGCACGTCGAGAAGGCCATACGCAGGAAAAAGGATCAATGGCTCAGGGAATTCCCTAGGATTGTTCCCGCTCCCATACCATGTTGAAGAATTCTAGAATTAGATTTTTATTAGAATGGGAATCGATGAAAAGAAAAGACACTAACCCCTCTTTATATAGAGAAGGGATTACAAGCAATCTTAATCCTACTAACTAAATTGGGAAGCAAACTCAATAACATCAAATCAAATCTCTAAAAATAGAAAGAGATAAAACACAACTTTTAACTAATCATAAATTACTCTTTCCTAAATTCTATAACACTACTACTCATAAGAGTAATATTGTAGGTTTGAGCAACACCTTAGGTGAAACTCCAAATAGCTCATAATCAAGGAATAGAATAGGAATTTGCTCATCTAAAACTATAGATGGCATCCAATTAATTAACATGCAATAAGTACAACATCCCCTCAATACAAAATTGACACGTTATTTTGGATAATAAGTGTTAATGTTACATCTAGCATATCAAGGTGCTTTCTTTCTACGACACCATTTTTTTGAGATATGTAAAGACTAGTGAAGTGAATAATACCACACCCTTGGTAGAAGGCATGGAGAGCATGGGCGTAGAACTCTAAAGCACTGTAAACTTGGATGATCTTCACATTGGCCCTAAATTGGTACTTTATCTCCACTTAAAAGGTATTGATTACATCACTTGCTTCAGGCTTTAGACTTTAATAGGAATACCCATGATAGCATGGAGAAATCATATACAGCCCAGTAATGATCTAAAGCATGATTGGGTCCCCAAATGTCGAGATAAAATAACTAGACATCGCCTCAATGTTGTCGACTTGGAAAAGAAACTCCCATGGTGCTTTCCAAATTGGCAAGTCTCTCACTGAAATGTAGCTATAGGTGGGATCTATGGTAGCACCTATCAAAGCTTAGATAGCGGAAGATGACCAAATTGAAGATGCCACAAATAATTAGAGAAGCCTCTTGATCGGAGTGAAACATAGCTTGCCTATGGTAACTATAGAAGACAATAAATACCCACTTCCTGGCAACCACAACCAATCACTTGTCATATCAATATCTTGAAAGGTAAGAAACATTAGATTAAACACTAGCCCGCAATTCAATTCTTTAGTAGTTCTACTGAATAGGCTCAAGGAAAAATTTGAGGGAAAGGAAAACACACCACTCGTATGTGTGCAATAACTTGTACCTTCCCCTGACCGGTAATGGGGAAATGCTTCCCATTTGCTAATAATATGGTTCTACCTGACGGGATTTGTAAGCCTGGATAACTGTCTAACATCTCTAGAAATATGTTGAGATGCACCCAAATCAACTAACCAATATATGTCCTCTGTCTTAAACTGCCATGCAATGCCTACTTGGGACGTACTATGCTAACCAAGTATCTACATAAAAGTGTCATACTCTATCCGAGTGGTGATAATATCATGCACCAAACATTAAATGGTCAATGTTTCATGAGATTGGCACTAGGGTGTGTGACTCTGACCTCCACAACCACGAGCAGAAAGATGCCCCTGTACCTTCCTTGAGATTCTACTATGATAAATGTATGCTCTCGAAAACCTCCCAGTTTTTTGTGTGCTCTGATTTGGTGATAGTATCCTTGCCAACTCTTTTGATGACATAATTAGTCTCATCTAACTTCACAATCAAGTCAGATATGGAATTCTTGAACTCCCCATGCCTTACATTGGAGAGTCAATCTTATAGTCCATTGTTTGTCACCCAAATCGAAGTTCCACAAGTCTAAATAAGTAAAATAACTTATATCTTAGTGCATTTAACAAAGATATGTACCAATCTAGCAACAAAAAATCTAATCCATAGATCGATGGCACACATTTAGATCAAATCGAAACCATAGAATAGAAAGGAAGATCCCCAGGTTCAAAACTTTCGCAAAACTTCACTAAGTAGCCATTAAAAGCTTCAAGGTAGTAGCAACAATGGTACCATAGGCACTAAAAGGCGCAATAGCAACAATACTATTGCTTTGTGGTTGTCAATAACCCTACTACCAGTCGGTGGCGACTTGGTGCAACCATTGTTGGTTGGCAGTGCTATTGTTGGATGATGGTGGTGGTCTTTGGAGCCCCAATTGAAGAGTTGAAGCTCCTCCTTCAAGGGTGTTGAGTGGCATATTGTAAATGGATATATGGACCCTTGGGTGTGGGTTCACATAATCCATGCCCTTATAAATATGTAACACCCCATCTCTTTATGAAAAGTGAGTGAAAAATAAAACCCTAGTTGCTAGTGAGCACTAGGACCTTGTGGAGCTTAGGCTCCAATGGTTTTTCCTGTAATGGGTTTTCCACGCAATCTTGTGTTTCTTGTGTGTGCTTGTGTTTTGATCAACATGATTTCAAAGCCATGGCACTCTAATCTACTCTTCTTGGCTCATTCGTGCTCTCAGTGAGGAAGTAAGGCTGAGTGAAGCAACTTAAGCTTCACACCTACGGCAAACTGGTGTTGCCTACAGCAGACCGGAAACCTACAGCAACTTGGAAACAATCCGAGGAACACCTACAGCTATTGATGGCATTTCCAAAACCCTAACAAGCTTCAGCAACCTCAACGGTGCTCCAGTAACCTCAACGATGCTTTAGCAACTACTCAATTGGCTTCAACGGAACCCTAATGGGTTTATTTAACTGTCTTTGGGTGCACAGCCACCACCCTTACCTCCTCTTCTCCATCAACTTCCTAGGCAGCACTACCCCTAACCGTTCCACTATTGTTAGGACTCTAACAACCCATAAGGACACTCTGATAGGCTCCTCTTGCTCTGGTTAGAACTTCATTTTGGTCGTTTGGCCAACTAAGCAACAGAACTCTGGATATTTGCCCTCATCTCAAGCTATACTGAAGGCTTACAGTTGTGGCTTGCTAGTTCGAGCCTCTTCTCATTATTTTGTCTTGGTTCTTAGTTGTTCTTAGCTAAAGGAACAACAATATTGATCTCAAATGGTTGCAATTGAGGGTAGTGGACCGATGAGACTAAGACATCATGAATATTCAAATTACTTCAACGAAACTAATGAAGGATAACTATTTATTGTGGTTCGCAACCTACAATTGCAAGAAGGGAAAGGATGGGATATATTGATGACACCAAGCCAAAACCCAAGCAAATGGGAAAATCGTGGGAAAAATGGTACTTAAAGGAAAACCAAGTCTAGACATGGATTGTCAATTCCAGCTAAGATCCAATCACTTAACTTGAGGATGAAGATCGCTAGAGACGTGGGTGGTATTGGAGAGCATGTATGGCCAAAAGCAAATGGTGTGCATTTATCATCTCATGCGAGAAATCCATGGCATGCGAAATGGTACCACACCTGGATACTATGACGTCTTGAAATCCAAGTGGAAAAAATTGAAATATGGAAGATTACAAATGACCAAAAGTTGTTCTGGCAGCATGAATAAGGTAATCCTACCTTCACATTCTTAGCAATATTGAACTTAGAATTTAAAGCGGTAAGGCATCAGATTCTTAATTCTAATTACTTTCAAATTGAAGTCGATGACGAGCAAAATCAGGTGAACCTTAAGGCCAATTGTTAGAATTGTCAAGATGGGTGTAATCTGGAGCATGGAGACTCCCGTGTGCATAGAAAAATAGCCCCAACAGTAGGTTATCCATGCATGTGGATAGGGAGAGAGGAATAGCACGATCGGCTGGTTCGGTGGCTGACAATGGGGTTGGCAGCCTTTGGTGGGGACCAGCAATGGTGATTTGAAGAAGAAAGAGAGGAGCCTTGAGTTGGAAATATTATTACATAAATGAGATTACAAGGGAAGACTCTCTTTTATAGAAAGAACACATCTCAACTATTTGGAAACAAATCATATCTCTAAACAAAGAAAGATCTTATCTCTAAAATAAATCAAATCCTAAACTATTTTTCTTAAAACACATTTACTAAAAATAGGAAACTTGACATCTAAACCAAGACCCAAAATAGGTCCCTTTGGACCTTTTGGATGCCGACCCTATGGGCCCCTGACAGCCTACCACGTGGCATCTTTTATTCCCAACACTCCCCCTCAAGTCGAGGTCGGGAGAACAATGACTTGTTGAACATGATATTACTACATCGTTCTTCTCTTGAAGAGTTGATGATGATCTTCATGCCTCTTCCACGCTCGAGAGGCGAGCCCTTTATCTCGATGCTCCCAAATGCATTAGACGATTTCATGTGCCTCTTCAAAAAGTATGATGCATTGCTCGTAAGCCGGAAAAGACCCTCGACTTTTCTTCGAGCCAAGGTCACCAAGAGAAAGTGGAAAAGTCGATGCAGTCGTAGTGCATTTCTAGAGACTACACTATGCCTCTTCTTGAGTCGGAGTCGACACGATCACCGTGGTGCTCCTTCTCTACTCATTTGATCTTTTTGAAGTTGTTGGTAGAGCACTCTAGTTATGTTTTTTATTACTGTTTTGGAGTTGTTTGATATTGTTCTTGTCCTATTGAACTTATGATGTAATTTTCCCAACACCTCTCTCTATATAAAGTGGTGTAGGGTTTAATTTGAGAATAAGACTTTTAATTCTCTCCGACTTGGTATCAGAGCGGCTATCCTAGATCAATGTTGTGATATCCCACCCCTCACAAGCCTCCGAAACCTCCCACCAAAACCCTAATTGGCGAGCCACCTTCCCTACACCGGCGAGCCACCTTCCTCCACCGGCTCCAGCAGGCTACTGCGAGCCTCTCCGGCCAGTGCTGCGGTGGTAGCATCCACTGGTGAACGTCGTCGGTGACTGCTGACCCTAGCAACACCACCACCACCTCTCGAGGGGGCTGCTGCGGCCCTATAAAACGTCGCCACCGGCAGATCTCTCCGCCAGCAGCGCCGCCTCCACCTCTCCAAGCCTGTTGCGGATTTGCTAAGCACCGCCACCATCAGATCTCGCTGCCAGCAGCGCCGCCTCGCCTCTCCAGGCCTATTACAGGTCTGCTGAGCAGTGCCACCGGCTGATCTCAGCACCAGCAGCGCTGCCGTCGCCTCTCCAACAGACCGCGCCGCCTCTTACAGCCCTAATAGGGTTGGTGGCGTGATTTTCTTGCCAGAAAAGGGGCACATCACCCTATAGAAATGCTATTAGGGTATTTCCCGTACCCTAACATGCACTAAGTCGTGGTCCAAAGGGCGTGCGTGACTCTTGGGATGTTTTCTAGGGTCTTGATGTTAGAACTCATGATCAAGAGATCACATTTCTCTGTTGTGTGATTTTTCAAATCTGAATATTGGTTTCAGATCGTATCTGTGGCATCTTGTGGCAATCCTAAGGCAAGACGGCCTCCTCATATTCTTCGTAAGTGTCGTCAGTTACCGCTACGGATAATGGGGGTTACAAATCCCCTTTCTTTGCTCCTATCACCAAGCCAAACGAGGCTAATTATGCCAGGTGATCTCAAACTTTCCTCATTACTATTGAGGGGCATAATAAGGAACATCTATTATTGGAGTTGGAGCCGCAAGATAAATCAGAAAAGAATGCCACATTGAAGAAAGATAGTTCAATGGTCCGCACTTGGATCATGAATTCTGTTGAGTCTTAGATTGGTGATGGGATTATATACTACAAGACCGCCAAGGAGATATAGGATTCTTTACATGACACGTGTTCTCATGAGAAGAATTCTAGCAAAGTGTTTGAGATTCATCATGCTATTGGTAGTCTCAAACGGGAGGGTCAGTCACTTTCGCAATACTATGCCATTCTAAAGGGGCTTCTTAAGAAGTACAATGCCTGTCGACCTGTCTACACTTGTGCCACTAAGAGAGCACAAAGGAAGGAGCATGTTGTCTTACAGTTCCTTGACGGACTTGACTAGACTATGAGGCTGCTAGGTCCCAGATCCTTACTCTGGCTAAGCTTCCATCTCTAGAGAAGACTTAGAGCCATGTGAACAGGGTGGCTGTTAGGCCATCCATGACAGAGATTGGATAGACACCTATGTTTGTTGCTGTTGCATGTGGAGGACGTGGTGCTCCATCCACTAGGGGAGAGTACATAGTGGTCAGGGTATAAGTGGTAAACCTCACACCATTTGCTCGCACTATGGGAAGACTGGCCACACAGACGCCTCTTGCTGGACGAAACATGGTCAACCTCCTATGCCAACCAAGCTGTTTCTTCAAAGGAGGTGAGTGAAATGGTGTCTCGTGTAGACTATGAAGCTGTGGTCCAGTGCCTCTCTCAGTTGACCCAGGAGACCACTACTGCTGCTGATAATGCCGCCTTGGCCACTTCAAGTATGACTTCAGCTTATAGGTCTAGTAACACTGACAGCGCCTTGTGGTTGGTGAATTCAAGCGCATCTCAACATCTCAGCTGGGATGAAACATGTTTTAGATGGGTCTATGATGTTCCCTCAAGGAGATCTGTGCAGGTAGCAGATGGCAAGCAGTGTAGGGTTCATGGTAGAGGAGATGTGGCAATGACTCCTGCATTAACGCTGCCTAATGTTCTTTATGTTCCAGAATTTCCTATTAGTCTTTGTCTGTTAGTAGAATTACAAACGACTTGCACTGTCGTGCAATATTTGATGAGTTGAGTTGTATTTTTCTAAACAAATTTACGGGGAGGACGATTGGTAGCGGACATAAGGAGGGGGTGTGTATCGCATGATCCAGACTCCATTTGCTACTATGTGTCAGGGCGAGGTTGCATTTAGTGCTGGTACAGCCCTTCAGTGGCATCGTCGTCTTGGACACCACTCACTGGACAGGCTTTGACATGTCATTCCTCATATTTCACTAGCTACGAAGATTTTGTGTGATGCATACCAGCTTGGAAAGCATCACAGAGCCAATTTTCCTCCCAGTTCATCTCTGAGTTCTACTGCTATCTTTGATTTACTACACATGGATGTATGGGGATCGAGTCATGTCCCAGATAGACTGGGTCACAAATTTTATCTACTTGTTGTGGATGATTTTTCCAGGATGTCACGGTTATTTCTTTTAAAAAATAAATCTGATGTTGGATCAGTGATTTAGACATTTATATTACAAATAAAGACTCAGTTCTCTAGTATTGTGAAGATTATACAATCTGATAATGCTTTAGAGTTCTGTACATCTAAGTTGGCGGCCTTTCACAGATCTTTTGGGATTGGTCACCAGACATCATGTCCACATACATCGCAACAAAATGTAGTGGAAAGAACGCACCGTTACGTACTTGATGTGGCCAGGATGCTATTAATACAACACAATGTGCCACAGATATATTGGGGAGATGCAGTATTAACTGCAAGTTATTTAATCAATAAGTTGCCCAACTCAGCTATACAAGAACAAGTTCCTTGGTAGGTCCTCTATCCTAACAAGGATTTATTCACTATTCCATCTCGGGTGTTTGGTTGTGTAGCCTTTGTGCACATTCTGGGACATGGTAGGGACAAGTTGGCTCCAAGGGCAATGAAGTGTCTTTTTGGGTTACAGCAACACCCAAAAAGGATACGGATGCTATGACCCCCATGGTAAGAAGCATTATGTGACAACATATGTCACATTTCATGAGATCATTCCTTATTTCTTTACAGATGGTCATCAGGTGACATTTGAGGGAGACTTGGCTCCCATGCCTGTTCCACCAGTTCCCTTGGAACAAATTTCTGTTACACATAGTGAGGATACCACTACCATAAAGACTCCCATAAGGCAGAAGGCTGAGATCACTCAGGTTTATAGGCTACCTGTGACATACAGACAGCATGCATGGTGAGAACACACCCCCCCACCACCTCAGCCACCTGTCTCCTCCCCTTGTCAGGTATAGGTTGATACTAAGGTGAGTTGTCCTAGTAGTGTTTGTGCAGGTCCCTCTGATGACTCTTCTCCTTCTGCTGCTATTGAGCATATTGAGGAGGATCTTGATCTTCCAATTGCTATTCAGAAGGCTCCATGCAGTTGTGTCCAGTATCATAACGTACAGACAGTCTCTACTGCCAATCTTGGCAATTCATTTGCTACTTTTACAGCGGCTCTCTCTACGACGCACGTTCCTACCTCCCATCAGCAGGTCATGCTAGATCCAAAATGGTGTCAGGCCATGGAAGATGAGATAGCTGCTCTCCGCTCTAGAGGGACGTGGGACTTGAGCACCTTGCCTTCTCACGCCAGAACAGTTGGGTGCTGTTGGGTCTTTGCTATCAAATATAACCCAGATGGTAGAATTTCTCCCTACAAGGCGAAACTGGTGGCAAAAGGATTTACCCAAACATATGAGGTAGATTTCTTTCATACCTTCTCTCCTGTTGCTCAACTGTCTACTGTTCAGATTTTGATGTCTGTTGCTGCCCACTATGACTGGCCTCTTCATCAGTTAGATGTGAAAAACGTGTTTTTGTATGGAGATCTTCAAGAGGAAGTTTATATGCAACAGCCTCCTGGGTTTGAGGCTTAGGGGAGTATGTATGCAAATTGAAGAAAGCTATCTATGGCTTAAAGCAGAACCCAAGAGCATCATTCCAGAGACTCTTAGAGGAGGTACAGGTCATGGGGCTTATACGATCTTCTGCTAATCACTCTTTGTCGAGAAGAGAAAAAGGAGAGTGGTTATACTCTTTGTCTATGTGGATGACCTGATTCTTACTGGAGATGACTTTGCTGGGATAGCTGAGGTAAAAAGGAAGCTAGCTGATGCCTTTGTAATGAAGGATCTGGGAGAGCTCAGATACTTTCTTGGAATTGAAGTGGCACGTAACAGAGAGGATATCGTTCTTAATAAGCACAAATATGCCCTTGATATCTTGCAGGAAACATGAATGATGGGGTCTAAATCTGCTAATATACCCATGGATCCCAAAGGACATCTCTATGATACTGAGTCTCCGCTTATAGATAGCAGATCTTATAGGAAGTTGGTTGGTAAATTGTTGTATCTTACTATTACTCGTCCAGATCTTTCCTTTGTAGTTGGGAAACTCAGCCAGTTCATGGACAAGCCAACCAGGCAGCATTAGGATGCTGCCATACAGGTGCTTAGATATGTGAAGAAAGCACCTAGCAGAGATGTCCTATTTCAGAAGGGCTCTTTTATGAGTGTTGTTGGCTATTCTAATGCCGACCATGCAGGGTGCATGACAGATAAGAAGTCAATAATTGGATTCTGCACTTATATGGCAGGCAACTTAGTGACCTGGAGAAGCAAGAAGTAGCAGGTGGTATCCAGATCTAGTGCAAAGTCAGAATACAGGGCTATGGCTTAGACAGCTACAAAGATAGACCGGGTCAAATCAATGCTACATGATCATCATGTTCAGATAGAGGGACTAATGGAGATGAGGTGTGATAATCGTGCTGCTACATATATTACAAACAACCCAATGTACCATCAGCAGACAAAACATGTTGAGGCTGATTGCCACTACACTAGAGACCTGATACAATGTGGAATCATTTATACTTCATTTGTATCTTCTGAAGATCAGATAGTGGACATACTCACAAAGCCTCTTACGAGAGCCGCATTTGATAAGTGTTGTTCCAAACTAAGCATTATTGATATATATGCTCCAGCTTGAGGGGGAGTGTTGGTAGAACACTCTAGTTATATTTTTTATTATTGTTTTGGAGTTGTTTGTTATTGTTCTTATCATATTGGACTTATGATGTAATTTTCTCAACACCTCTCTCTATATAAAAGAGTGTAAGGTTTTATTTGAGAATAAGACTTTTCATTCTCTCTGACTGAAGTGTTTGCTACCCTTTGTTTCGATAAAACATCCTCTTTTGAAGAGTAAAAAACTGAAATATCTTCTAATAAATCTCCTCATACTTCTTTTTCTAGGTTGCATGAACAACCATCTTGCCTTCTCTTCCTGACAACGTGGCATTACCAACCATCATGGAGGCTTCCACCATCTTCTATAGCCTTCCTTCTCCATGTAAGGCACCAAATTTGTCAAGGAAGACTTTCTTAATGCGTGGACCACCAACATGCGACCAATAACCCATACGCACAAGGAGCCTAAACTGAAGGCTCCGATACCATATCAAATTTGCGCAATCTGGAGCGTAGAGACATCCGTGTGCATGGGAAAACAACCCCAACAATGGGTTGTCCACGTGTGTGGACAGCGAGAGAGGAATAGCACGGCCGGCTAGTTGGGTGGCCAGTAGGAGGGCCAACAGTCTTTGGTGGTGGCTGGCGGTGGTCGTGTGAAGAAGAGAGAGGTGAGGAGCCTTGCGTTGGAAATATTATTATTGCTCAAATGAGATTACAAGGGAAGACTCTTTTATAGAGAGAACATATCCCAACTATTTGAAAATAAATCATATCTCTAAACAAGGGGAAATCTTATCTCTAAAATAAATCAAAACCCAAACTATTTTTCCTAAAACACATTTATTAAAAATAGAAAACTTGACATCTAAACCAAGACCCAAAATAGGTTGCTTTGGACCTTCTGGACACTAGCCTTGTGGGCCCCTGACAACTTGCCACATGGCACTGGCACGTGACGTCTTTTATTCCCAACAAGAATAATTGTTTTTTACTTTTGTAGTCTTTACATTTCAGTCCTGCTATTTCCTTTTTTTGTCATTGTATATGTTTTGTCCCTTGGTTTGCTTCCTATATAAAGGACCCAAGGAATTCCATAATAGTTGATGCCATTTCAGTCCTAACATGATATCCGAACAATCCTAGATTGGGGCCTGATATCTCACCTAAACAAACCAGCCTCAGCCTCCACCTCACACTCTTCTCTCTCTCTCTCTTTTCCTCTATCTTCTAGTCAGTGGTGACCAGTTGATATCTCTCTTCATCTGATTGCACAATATTGAAGGAAGCATCTGATCTATTGCAGAGCTCTGATCATCGGCCAGCTTTGATCGCAAGTTTCTGTTGATTCAGTTGATCAGTTCTTCATCTTCACCTTTGATCCGATCAGTTCACCGTTGATTTGATCAGTTATTGCAGTTATTTGTTGCTAACAGTTCACCGGTTGTTCAGGTTGTTGCTGTTAGTTATTTGAATTTTTCAGTAAGATCTGATTGGTTGATCTGTCAGATTGATTTTTTCAGCAAGATTTGATCAGTTGATTTAATCAGTTGATTTTTCAGCAAGATCAGGTTGCTCAGGTTGTTGATTTTCAGGTTGTTCACCGGTTGATTTGTCAGATTGTTGATTGTTGATCAGTTGTTGGTTTAGTTGATCGGTTGTTACTGTCATTGCTTGCTTGTTGCTGCCGCAGTATCAAGTTTGCAGCCGCAGTATCAAGTTTGCAGCAGTGGTGTGAAGGTTATTGCAGTATTCTTGCCTATCCAACAGGAGTAGCAGGTCTTCTATCTACCATTCTTTCTTGTTTATAATGAAGTAATCGTGGGGAGGTCTAGAATGGTTTGATTCCTCACCACAAGTGTGAGTGTTTCTAATTGTGTTGTTGATGTGATTGAACAGTGAAAGATCAGTGTGATTGATTGTGGCCATGTGAAGTATGGGAGATTGCAAAGAGAGTGCTGGAGATTTGTGTCTCCATTTTCCAGGTTCCTCACCACAGATGCAAGGAATTTTGATTAAGCTTGATGGGACAAATTTAATGTTGTGGTCCACAACTATTCTTAGGTTTGATGGTTCACACGGTCACAAGAAGATTCTTCTTGAAGATGAGCTACCATCAGCCTTCAAAACTACAGAATGGGAGATGCAGAATGATTGAGTAGCTACATACATGCTTAATAACATAAAAGAATCTATTGCTAAGCAAGTTATGGCTTATTCATCTGCAAAGAAACGTATTGCATGAGATACACTCTCCAAAGTAGAATATTGCTTGTGGAGGATATCCAGACATTCAAGAAAAGAAGCATGAGCTTACCAAATTGTTATGGTTCATTAAAAAATCTTCAGGATGAGCAGGAATCCATTCAGCCTTTTACTTCTGATGTTGCTGCTATGGTGAAACAAAGGAAGGCTATCCGATCTATTCAATTTTTGGCAGCTTTGGGACATGAATATAAGGCAGTGAAAGATCAGTTGTTGACTTCTGCTAAGATTCCTAGTCTTGAGCAAATTTAGGTTAGGTTGATGAGACTGGAAATGGGAGACAGCTTAGTGGTTGTAGACTCGTCCGCTCTTGCTACTTCTAGGCATGGGAGAGGTTCAGACTGTGGTCGCCCAGGTGGACAAGGTGCACAAGGTCGCGACCGTGGTCGCTCTACTTTTGTTTGTGACTATTGTCACAAGACTAGGCACACAATTGATAGGTGTTGGGCAAAGCATGGGTATCCTCAAGGAACTTGTGCTAATCAAGTTGCAGTTGAGAAGGAATCCACTCAGGTTTCAAAGGAGGTCACGATTTCCAAAGATGAGTATGCCATATTGCCTGCCTCTCGACCTTCTACTTCAGCTTATGTTAATCAGCAGGGTGAGTAGGTTGCCTTGTCAACTAGGCCTCATGGTCCACAATGGATAGCTGATTCTAAAGCATCTTCACATATTACAAGTGATTTATCTGTGTTTACTTCTCTTCGTATAGTTGACAAGTCTTTCCAGGTTCGTATTGCTGATGGAGGCTTGTCATTTATTACCAAGCTGGGTGATGTGACTCTAACTGATACTCTTCCTCTTTTTGATGTTATGCATGCACCTAGTTTTCCTATGAATTTGATGTCTATCAGTCAAATTACCAGAAATCTCTATTGTAGAGCGATATTTTATGATCAATAGTTCTTCTTGCAGGATCTCCAAATGAGGAAGCAGATTGGTAGAGGACTTGAATAGAATGAGTTGTACTATCATTCCCTTCCACCTACAGTTGTCGCTGCTTCTGGTGCCAGAACTGCTTTACAATGGCGTCTTCACCTGGGTCACCCAAGTCCAATTGTGCTACAACATCAGTTTCTTGATCTTCATGTTCTTGATCGATTTCTTTGCGATACTTGCCAGCTAAGCAAGCATCATAAGTCCCCCTTTCCTTCTACTAATAAGAGGACTAGTTATATTTTTTCTTTGATTCATGCTGATGTGTAGGACCCGTGCCAGGTCACTAGTGTTAAGGGTTTCTGTTTGTCCCTTATTCTTGTTGATGATCATTCTAAAATGTCTTAGGCTTTCATGATGAAACAAAAATCAAAAGCCCCTGTATTGATTGAAAAGTTTTTCAAAGAAATAAAGACTCAATTTTATACTTCTATACATGTCTTCCGAAATTATAATGGTATGAAGTTTGTGAATGCTTAATTATCTACTTTCTTTGCTTCATAGGGTGTTATCCATTAGACTTCCTGTGTTCACACCTCACAGCAGAATGAGGTTGCTAAACGGAAGCTTCAACACCTTCTTGATGTTGCTCGGACATTACTATTTCATATGCATGTTCCTGCTCATTTCTAGGCTGATGCTATTTTGACAACTGCATTTCTCATTAATCAGGTTGTTTCTCCTATTTGAGGTGGTTGTACAACTTTTTCACTTTCGTTTTCGGATCAGGAACCTTTTTTGCTATCACTGATTGTTTTTGTTGTGTTGTTTTTGTTCATCTTTTTGGTGGGGATAAGTTAGCTCCTCACTTGGTTAAATGTATTTACTTGGGTATTCTCGGACCCAAAATGGGTATCGGTGTTATGATCCGGTGAATAGAAAATTTTATGTGAGTGCTGATGTAATTTTTAAGGAGGTTCCATATTATTCTTTTGACAGAAGGGACTCATCTAAGGCTCCTTCCATCGATATTCCATTACATGTTCTTTCTGCTATGCCTCCAAGGCCCTCTGAGATTTCCTACCACCACTATGAGCTTACCAGATTTTGTTGAGTAGGTACCTCCGAATACATTTGATCTTATTTCTCCCTATCCTTATCATTATCACCATCGACCTAAATCTGTTGCTGAGCCTCTTACTACCATTCCTATGGACTTTGATGGTGGTCACTGGTTAGGTAAGTTCTTCTACTGATAAGCAGGATTTGCATCTTCCTATTACCCTAAGGAAAGGCTCTAGGTCTTGTGCTTGCTATGCTATTTCACATCATATGAGCTTTGATGGTTTGTCTTCTTCAGGACAGATGCCTTCATCTGCTATTGATGGTCAGCATATACCTCATGATCATGTTGAGACTTTTCAAGATGAGTCATGGACTATAGTTATGGAGGAGATGGAGGCACTTATCTCTCGAGGTACTTCGAAGTTAGTTGACCTGCCCCCTGAAGCATCTGTTGTAGGGTGTAGGTAGGTGTTTACCCTAAAATACTTACCTGACAAATCTATACAAAGGTACAAGACAAGGTTAGTAGCAAAAGGTTATACCCAAACACATGGCATTGATTATTTTAAGACATTTTCTCCTATTACATGTATAAATTCAGTTCGCATTCTTCTTTCTTTGGCGGTCTTTATGGAGATCTTGATGAGAAGGTCTACATGCAGCAGCCTTTGGATTTTATGCAATAGTGGGAGTGTCATAAAGTGTGCATGTTGCGGAAGGCGATTAATGGGCTTAAGCAAAGCCCTCAAGCATGGTTTGACAGGATTAATAGGGTAGTATAGGAGTTTGGTTTCTCCAGATCTTCTGCAGATCATTATATGGGTGGTATTGAAGATATCAAGGCCTTTCTTCATTCACAATTTATTACTGAGAATCTGGGACAGATCAGCTACTTTCTGGGCATTGAGGTACATCATTTGAAGGATGACATGATCGTCTCAAAGAAAATACGTTCTTGATATGTTACGTGATGCGAGCATGATAGCATGCAAACCTACTAAAATACCACTTGATCCATCTTTTTAGTTTTTGGATGATGAAAGTCCTCTTTTTGAGGATGTAACTAGATATAGGACCATGGTTGGTAAGTTGTATCTGACTATTACTAGACCAAATATTGCTTTTGTTGTTGGTCGTTTAAGTCACCTATGCAAGCTCCTAGGGAAATGCATTGGTCAGGAGTGTTGTAGATGTTACGATATCTAAAAAATGCTCCTGGAAAAGGTTTATACTACAGAGCTCATGGGGAAGTTTTCATACTAGGATGTTCTGATGCTAATTATGCAGGGGCTCATAGAGATCGACGCTCTACTACAGGTCTTTGTACTTTTATTGGGAGCAATCTTGTGACATGGAGAAGTAAAAAGCAGACTGTTGTATCTCAGTCAAATGCAAAATCTGAGTACCGAGCTATGGCCCATACAAGATGTGAGCTTCTTTGGGTAAAATCTTTATTGCATGATTTTGGAGTGGATGTCCAAGGAGCCATACCCATGTATTGTGATAACAAAGTTGCTACATTCATTGCTAATAATCTAACCTTTCATGAAAGGATAAAACATATAGAGGTGGATTGCCACTTCATTTGTAATGCAGTGATACATGGCAAGATTTCTACTCTGTATATCTCTACTAAGGACCAACTTGCAGATATATTCACGAAGGCTCTCCCACTAAAACGGTTAGAGTATCTTTCCACCAAGCTGAGCATGTATGATGCTTATGCTCCAACTTGAGGAGGAATGTAAGAATAATTATTTTTTACTTTTTTAATCTTTACATTACAGTCCCTGCTATTTTAATTTTTGGTCCTTGTATATGTTTTGTCCCTTAAGTTGCTTCTTATATAAAGGTCCCAAGGGGCCCCATAATAGGTGATGCCATTTCAGTCCTAACACCAACAATGGTAATGATGAAGAGTCTTGATTACTCCACCTTTGTGAGTAAAGGAATTAATAGAGGCACGGGACAACGTGACTCAGCGAAAACTAATATGAAATGTACTCATTGTCTTAGAATGGACATACGATTGATTATTGTTGGGATCTTCATCCTGTGGCAAAAGAGTGCAAGTCATGCTCACAACTATCAGAGTGGGAAATCTATGGTAGCTATTGCATCAAAAGTACAGGATTCTGAGAAGCTCCAAGGGCATGACAGTGGTTCCAGGTTGACCTTGAAAGATCTTACTGTTGATCAAACTCAAGAATTGCAGGGGAACTCTACAAATCAACCGATTGTTGATAATAGTGATGACAGGTAATGCAAAGCTATTTCATTAATATAAACTTGGTTTTGACAAAGACCAAGTAGCCCTTGCTGATGGGTCAAGTGTAAAAATAGTTGGGAAAGGGAGTATTATTGTTCTTGATTGTTTTTCTCCTAATGATGCTTTGCATTCCCTGATTTATTGAACTTATTATTTGTTAGTAAGATCACTAAAGAGTTGATCAGCAAACTAATATTCAATGAAAATTGGGTTGTCTTGCAGAATCCAAAGATGGGAAGGAAGATTAGGATTAGTTTGGTCTCTAATGGTCCCTACAAGCTTCTTACTAGAGTTATATCTACCTTAACCTCCGTTTTGTTAGCTTGTTAGAAAAATTACAATAGACACGACCAGATCTTTTTGTGACACAATCAACAAGACAATTTAAGCTCTTACAATTTACAAAAGCTTTTTCCTATTTTGTTTATTGGAATTAAGATACCCTCCTTATAGTGTGGAACTTGCCATTTAGCTAAACAAACGTGTACTACTTTTTTGGAGTCAAGAAAAAGAAGCACAACTACTTTTCATTTGGTTCATTCCAATGTTTGTGGCATGTGAATATATCTTTTGTGGATGACATCCAATATTTCATTTCTCTCATCGATCATTGGTCGCATTGCACATTTGTGTATATGATAAAAATAGGTCTGAAGTTCCAAAGATTATGAGGTCTTTTGTGAACTTGGTTGAAAATCACTTTTAGATCAGATAACAAGAGAATATCTTCATATGACATTTCAAGGATTCTTTCAAGACAAGGGGATTATCCGTGAAACCTCTTGTAGCTACACTCCTTAATAGAATGGAGTATCAAAGAGGAAAAATCAATAGATCATGGAAGTATCTCAGGCATTGCATTTTTAACAAGTGCCACAAAGATTTTAGGATGATGTCATTCTTACTAGTGTTTTCTTGATCAACCAAATGCCTTCCCGAGTTATTGGTAGCAAAACTCCTCATCCCATGTTGATGCCTAACAAAGTGGCATTTCCTCTTGTACCCAGAGTCTTTGGCTGCCTCTACTTCTTCCATAACTTTGCAGCTAAAAGTGGGAAACTTGATCCTTGCTCAATCAGAGGAATTTTTCTTGGGTACTCTTACCACTCAAAAAAGGTATAAGTGCCTTGACCCAAAAACAAAGAAATTATATGTCCTAAAGGATGTTACCTTAAAGACAAATCTTATTTTTCCCCTACTCGGAGAGCATGTGGAGGAAAAGGTGCTACATGTTTCTACCAATTGTAAAGATAGTTATATGACAAACTTGAACCAAGGTCAGGGTCCTCATAAGTATGGGGGAAAAGAGGTGGGCAGCTGATATGGCAAAATTTACCATAAAAGACAAAAACATATTTTTTATAATGAGACCAATCCCAATCCATCTTCCTTCCTAGCTCTAAATCCAATCCCGATAGCGATAATGAAAGTCTTGATGATCTCAATAACTCTAAAGATAGCAGTAATGACTTTGAAGAGAGGAGTGATGTTGTTGATCCTACAAGTGTGAGTACTAAAGATGATTGTCTAATTGCTCTCAGGAAAGGGATGAGTTGTGCCAAGCATCCTATAAACAAAATATGTGACCTTTGCTAGACTTAGTTCAAGTTATAAGTGCTTACTTTCGTCACTTTCTTCTACTGTGATTCACAAAGATGTTGCTAAGGCTCAGCATGATCCAAAGTAGGTTATTGCTATGCAGGAAGAAATGAAAGCCCTTGTAAATAGCAAACATGGGATGCTGTGGATATGCCAGAGGACACCAATATCGTTGGCTTAAAATAGGTGTACACCATTAAGTACAGAGCAAATGGGCAAGTAGATAGACACAAGGCCCATCTGGTCACTAAAGGATTCACTTAAAAATACGAGATTGACTACCTAGAAACCAAAAAACCTGTAGCAAAAATGAACTCCATTACAATTGTTTTGGCCCTTATAATGCATTTTGGGTGGCAAGTCCATTAATTAGATGTGAACAATACTTTTCTTAATGGAGGCCCTCAATGAAGAAATTTGTATGCATCTACCCCCTAGCTACAAATTTAACATAAAGTGTTGTAGGCTCAAGAAATCCTTATGTGGAAGAGATTCCCTGGTGACGAGGCGAGATGAGGGGGAAGGCGAGAGGGAGGGGGAGTGAGGGCGATGGGAGAGCCTCTCGTGAGTGCCATCTCCGGCAGGTAGAGTGTTTCAAGTGCAGGGCAAGAGGACACTTTGCAATGTTCAATTTGTAGCTAGGGGATAGATGCATATAAATTTCTTCATTGAGGTCTCCATTAAGAAAAGTATTGTTCACATCTAATTAATGGACTTGCCACCCAAAATGCATAAGGACTAAAACAATTCTAATGGAGTTCATTTTTGCTACAGGAGCTTTGGTTCCCAGGTAATCAATCTCGTATTTTTAAGTGAATCCTTTAGTGACCAAACATCCTCTCGTGAGCGCCATCATGGACTGTCGTGACCCTGTGGTATCCTCTGCTGTAGTAGGGTTGGCCATCGTTGGAGATCGTGCCCCAAGAGGAGTGTTTATAGTAGAGGATCGTTAGGGGGGGTTGGGGCATCAATTGCCGCCTCCGCCTTATGATACTCCATGTTTGGAGATCAAGATTCCTTGGTCTTCAGAGGTGGGGACTCTTAATGATCTTCTGGACTTTTCTTTGGTAGGGGTATATCTTGAAGGGAAGGTGGACATGAAAGAGGTGCGTTCTTCTTTAATGATCCTTGGTTTATCTTCCGAGGGGTGGAGTTTGGTGGTTTTATCACAGAAGGTCCTTGTTTTTGGTTTGAACGAGGTAAATTTGAAGTTGATTAAATTCAAGGAGATGCGTAATGATTGTGGAGTTATTAAATGGAGATTGCCAACGGTGTATGAAGGTGCTAGCAATGAAAGAATTCCCTTGCACTCGATGATTGCTTTTTGAATTCTTTGTCTTCCTCTTAGATTGAGGACGGTTGGGATGATTCAAGCTTTGTGTCAATCTTTTGCACGCATTCATAATTGTTCGGGGCTTGGACTCCATGATGGAGATGTTTCTTGTGTGTTGCTTGAGGGTAAGTTGCATATTGGGAAGACATCGCCAAAAAGAGTGGTTATTCATTTTGGTGGGTGTGCTACCACGATTTCCTTTGAGGAAGTTTCCTTCGGAGGTGAAAACACTAGGTCCAGATCAGCAACGTATGTGCAGCTGCTTGCGAAACCTGCTGTGGGGTCGGCTATGGCAAAGAAGATGGGTGGAGATGGTTCAAGGAAGGTGTCGGTCGAAGCGATGGCGGTGAGTGGTGATGCTATGGCCATGCATGGTCGGGGCAAGGTTAGCAGTGGTGCTACGAGGAGGCAGGTGGCAATGAAGGTAGGCTACGATCTCGGTGGAGGTCGTGCCATATCATCCCACAAAATCTAGAGGCCAGTTTCCAGATTTGCTAACCAGGTAGGTGCTCCACTTTCGAATGAAGATCTTTCCAACGATGCATCTTTTCAAGGAAAGGTCCACGTTACTTTTTTGGAAAAGAGCCTTTTGTTCGAAAAGCGCCTATTTTTGGCAAAGAAGTGTGACACTGCTGAGGTGGCTGATTGCAACGCAGAACAGGAGTTCGGATCCGAAAACAAATCTGGAGTTGGTAAGTCTGATCTGCCCAACTCTACTGGGGTTGGTGGTTCTGTTTTGGGTATGGGAGGACCGGTTGCTGCTATTGTTGATGCACAGGTCATGGAGGAGGCTGTGGGACACATCATCTCGTTGGAAAAGCAAATAATTTTGGCAAATGAGAAGAGTGCCACAACATCCCAAGAAAATTTGGAGGTCGGTTTCCAGATTTGTTGACCAGGCTGGCACTTCTCTTTTGAATGAAGATTTTTCCAACGATGCAGCTTTTCAAGGAAAGGTCCATGTTCCTCTTTTGGAAAAAACCTTGTCGTTGGAAGAGCGCCTATTTTTTGGAAAACGTGAAGAGCACCACTGTTGTGGTAGCTAATTGCAGCGCAGAACAGGAGTCTGGATCCAAAAATGGATCTAGAGTTGGTAAGTCCGATCTACCCAACTCTACTGGAGTTGGAGGTTCTGGTTTAGGTATGGGAGGGCCGACTGCTGTTGTTGTTGATGTGCAGGACATCGAGGATGCTGCGGTGCATATGCGAGAGGTAGAGGATCGTGGGCTTCAAGCTGCAATGTTGAAGAATGAGGTGGTAGAGGCTCCTACTCTACCATGTGAGAAGATGAAACCCCCATTGGACTGTATACAGGTGGCTGCCAGACCCAATTTTGGGTATGATCTTGGTGAGTGCAATCGATATATCTCATCTTCGCAACCAGACATCAGTCCATCTTGTCGAATGGGGGCTCCTGCCGTGGGTTTTTTTGATGATTTTTAGGTGCGAGCTATGCCGATTTTTTTTTAGCTCCATCGTGAATGACTATTAAGTGTTGGAAGATAACTATTAAGTATGACCTCAATTACTTTATTTTAAGTCCTAAAATGGCTCAAAATCGATCTGTGTGGAGGCAAAAAATCCATATAGCCGACACCACTTAGTGTGAGAAAGGGCTTGGTTATTGTTGCTGTATCGTGAATGACTGCAACTGGGACGAATGCCATTATCATCCTCGCCACAACTTGACTCTTGAAGAATTGGTTGGTGGTGGATATTTGCAGGCTCATCGAGCAAAGGATGCAGCATCAAAGGTTGGGATTTCCAATAGTCTGCATGAAAAGGGGTCAAACAACGAGAGAAGCCTTTTACGAAGAACCTCATCTTCAAGACCTTCTAGCCATACGAAGCTGATATCACAGAAGCACAAAATGATCCTTGGTGCTTGTTATAAGAGGAAGCAGTTAGTGAAGAAGCCTGCTGTGGTGAAAGTGCATAAGACCACCAATGCAGAAGAGACGGATAGCCGTGTAGCTGATGTAATCAGAGTCAGAAAGATTCGTTGGGGGGGGGGCACAGAAAGATTATCCATGGTTAAGGTCCTCTCATGGAATGTACGAGTCCTTCAGGATGAGAACCAGAGATCGTCTTTAAGGCATTATTTAGCAAATGGAAGGTCAATATTGTCCTCCTGGAAGATTTTTTGTTGCAATTGAAGAATAACTTACATGGAGAACGCTTTACTGATTCTCTTGAAGTGAAAGCAGAAGGGAGCTCTGGTGGAATCCTCTTGCTATGGCATCGAGATTTGTTTGAGTTGACATCCTTGTTGGTGACTGGTAGAGTTGTGACAGGGGTCTTTGCTAGGAAGGTGGATGGTATGTCCTTGGCCATTTCATGTATCTATGGGCCTTGTGAAGATGCTTCTCAACAATTATTTTGGGAAGAGATTGGTCAGGCCTCTCAGCTTGTGGATGGCATGCTATGGCTAGTTAAGGGGACTTTAATACAACTCTTTCTGCAGACGACAGGCCTGATGGGAGGATGGATAGGTCCACTTTTGAGTTCCAACATACCCTACAGGAGCTTGAATTATTGAATCTACCGACGACTGGTGTTAGGTATACTTGGAGAAACGGAAGTGATGCTATGTCTTGCATTGATAGATTTATTTGTAATTTGGTGTTGGCAGAGTCCTTTCATGGGGCAGAGCTAATCGCTTGTGATCGACCTTTCTCATAGCACACTCCCCTACTTTGGTGTAGTAATGAGGGGTTATCTTTCTCCACTTATTTCAAGTTCCACAAATCCTACCTTAAAGAACCAAGTTTTAAAAATTTGATCCATGACAAATGGGAAGCTACACCACCGACCACATCCGCTACACGCACCTTGGCGAGCAAAAATCATGTGGTGCGTGAGGTGATGATTGAGTTTAAGCATGGCCTTCAGGAACATAGGGAGGCAAGAAAGCAAGAAGCATTACAGAAGATCTCTTCACTTGATAGATAGGAAGATAGTACGCCCCTCTGTGTGACAGATAGTATGGAATGTAAAAAAATTACAAGAAATAGTAGTGGAAGAGAATTAGAAGAGAAATGGACTGGAGACAGAAATCTAGGCAAATTTGGCTTAAAGAGGGGGATGCCAATACAAGATTTTTCCATGTTTCGACCAGCGCTAGGAGAAGATCAAACTTAATTAGTCCATTGAAATGTGGTGAAGATACTATAAGGCAAAGAAATACGATTTGTGAGGCTTTTGGGTCTCATTTTCACACTTTCACAAGAAGGCAACTGGTAGGGGAGTGGTGGTTGGGAGCGTTGGATATGAACCAGGTTAGTAATGAGGCATCGATGCAACTTGTAGCGGAAGTTACTGAGGAGGAGGTGGTTCGTGCCTTGCATGGACTGAAGGCGGAGAGATCCCCAAGCCTTGATGGTCTACAGATTATTTTTATAAAGAATTGTGGGATGTTGTAGGTCTGGATGTGCTGATAATGATAAAGGAATTCTTTAGAGGCAATGAAGGGTTTGAAAGGCTTAATCAATTTTACTTGTTCTTGTTTCCTAAAAAACCTGGAGCGGATTTGGTGAATGATTTTTGGCCAATCACCCTCTCAAATTCCATAGGTTTTGATTGCAAAAATCTTGGCAAATAGATTGAGGAATGTCACGCCTTTCATTATTTCTCTGGTGCAGTCAGCATTTATAAGAGGTTGATCTTTATAGGACTCATTTGTCCTTGCAGAAGAAATGATAATGTCATGGTAGAGCAGAAAGAAAGTAGCATTTCTTTGAAAGGTTGATTTTCAAAGGCGTACAATTCCGTTACTTGGAGTTATCTTTGGGAGGTTTTAAAAAGGTGAGGATTTCCGGAAATGTGGATACAACTTATAAAAAGATGTGTAACCACATCTTCCTTTTCGATATCAGTAAATGGTCATTCTGATGGTTCTTGGATCCAACCCCAAAGGGGGATGAGGCAAGATTGTCCTTTGGCACCTTCATTATTTAATATCGCGGTGGATACGTTGGTGCATTTGGCTTTTAGAGCCTGCCATGGAAACCTTTTTTCCGGATTCACATGCCAAAATGATGGCACTCTTCTCATTCCCTTGCTACAATATGCTGGTAACACAACTTTCTTTGTTGAGGGGAGTACTTCGACAGCAATGCATGTGGCTTCATTAGTGAGGATCTTTGTAGATATTTCTGGGCTGAAGATAAATAGAAGAAAGTCCTTGTTGGTTCCTTTTTTCACATCGAATGAAGTAGTGAATGAAATTTCTCTTGCTTTGGAGATTCAAGTGACCCATCTTCCGCTGAAAAATCTAGGCCTCCTTTTGAAAGGGGGACGTTTAGTCACTTCGGATTGGAATGAGATGGTGGAAAGGATGATGAAGAAACTATCTTCATGGAGTGGGAGATTGCTTTCTAGAGGTAGACGGTTGGTCTTACTTAAGAGTGTGTTATCATCTATGTCGGTGTTCTATTTTTCAGTCTTCCATTCTCTACAAAAAAATCTTCAATAAACTTGAGGTGATAAGGAAAACGTTTTTTTGGAAGGGAGCGACAGCCACTAGTCACTTCATGCAATTGGTGCCTTGAAATGAAGTATGCAAACCAAAGAAAGAAGGCGGGTTAGGTGTTTTGAAGCTAAATAAATTTAACAAATCTCTCCTCTTAAAATGGGTGGTTAGAATTCTATCAGGTGATGAGTCGATGGCAACCTCTCTGTTGGAAGACTGTTATGGTAACAATATGAACATTTCTGAAAGGTGTTTGCGTAGAACAAAACCATCCGCGGTTTGGGGACGTATCCGTAGTATGATGGAAGAGTTCTCATCAGATTTTGGTCTGATCTTGGGAGATGGGGGCCGGTTTAGATTTTGGCAACAGGACTGGTCTGAGCATAGGAAGTTTTCTGGCCTTCATCCACATGTTTATCAGCCGGTGGATGATAAAAATGCTACTGTTAGTGAGAACTGGGATGAGAATTTGCAAGCATGGAACATTCTCCTACCGACTGGCCTTTCAGATACTACATATGCAGATTTTCAGCAACTTTTAGGGTCAATTTCAGATCTGAAACAGTGAGTGAATGTTCCTGACAGATTGGTTTTGGTTTGGAGGCATGGGACATTTTCAGTAAAGAATGCACATCTGAAAATGATTGGTTCTAATACAAATCCTGATAAAATCAGTCTGGATTCCGAAATTATTTGGAAGGGAGCATGGCCTTTGAAGTTGCAATTTTTTTGTGGCTTCTTATAAGGGAGTGTCTTGTTAACAAAGTTTTTAGGAAGAGATGGTCAGGGGAGGAGGACATTATCTGTCCATTTTGTGGTCTTGCAAAGGAAGATATTCAGCACTTGTTCTTCACTTGTGATTTCCCAAAACAAGTATGGCAGCATTTCAACCTACAAACAATTGATTTCTCGGATGTCACCTCGTTTTGGAAGAACTTCAAAGACCATCTTCTTTCAGATGTGGCTGGATGGACCAAAGGAGTTGCTATTTTGTGGTGTGTATGGCTTCAACGAAATGGCAAAATCCTCAGAAATGAAAGGTGTTGGGTCAAATCTGTAATTAGGATGGTGTTATTTTTTTTCCGAGTCTTGGCTGCAAAACCTTCGTAAACTTTTTAGATGATTACCGGCCACAGGTAATCTTCCTTTCCTTTCTTAAAAAAAAAAAAAAAAATCCTTATGTGGTCTAATGCAATCACCACGTGCTTGGTTTGACAAATTGCAGGTTGCAATGAACAAGGGTATTCCTAAGATAATGGTGATCACACATTTGTGAAACATTGCAGGGAACAAGTTGCTTTACTCTTGGTGCATGTTGACAACATGATTATCTATGAAGATGCTCGTGAAGAGGTTGGCAGCTGAGTTTAAAATCAAAGATCTTGGAACATTGAAGTACTTTCTGGGCATTCAACTTGTTAGGTCACAGAATGGGCTAGTTTTGTGTAGGCGAAAGTATTCTTTGGACTTACTAAAAGAAACTGGAGGGTTGGGGTGCAAACCTGAAGTGACCCCTATCAAAGCAAACCATCAATTGAGATTGAGGAGTGGAGTACCTTTGGATGATGCCCAAAAATGGAGAAGCTTGTGGCAAAATTAATTTATCTTCTTACTCTTATTAGGCCTGACTTTTTTTTTTGAAAGGCTGAAGGGTGGTTATCATAGATAACCACCCAAATTCATTACTCAAAAAGAAAAGTTATAGGATCACAGTTACAAGGCCTACTTTCTATGATAACCATCCAAATTCATTACTCAAAAAGAAAAGTTATAGGATCATAGTTACAAGGCCTACTTTCGAAACACCACCTGGGATGAAATGGCACAAACAACATTTTCAACATAAGGTCTCACCCCTAAACACGACTCCATTCCTTCCCAACCACATGCCATACGGGACCGCTAGCACCCTCACCTTCTCTTTCATCGATCTAAAAATGTTGCCCCCTCCATGGGGGTTACCCCTCCGAAATGAAGACCAAAATCCGTCCATCCTATCGAAGACAATCCAGTCAATCCCCATCCTCCACCAAACCTACACAACAAAGGGACACCCAAAGAACAGGTGCTGAACATCCTCATCAACCCCTTTGCAGAAAGGGCAGCTAAGGTCATCTACCACAACCCACTTCGCTCTCCAAGTCTTGGTCATAATTCTACCTTTCCTCGCAAACCAGGCAAAAATTCTAACCTTCAACAGGCACTCTGCCAACCACAGCAATCTACAATCCCTTTGAAGTTCAACATCCAATGTCTGCGACATAGCACACAACCTACAAAAAGCCTTAACCACAGAAAACTCCTCGTCCCAACAGTAAGCGTCCCTCCATCCTTCTGGTTCCCAACCTTCTAAACCACATAGTAGCTATTGGAACTCAGTGCACCTCTAGTCCGATAGCACCCCTTGAAAAGTGGGGCACCAGGCCCCGTCCCAATAACTCCCCACTGTTGCCTCCCGATCCACGGCTCTCAAGATGAGACAAGGGTACCTATCGCAGAGGTTGTCGTCTTCTCCCTGCCAATCATCCCAAAATTTGAAGGTGTCCCCCTTACCCACATAAGGCGAAAAGAAGGCACGCACCTTCAAAGCCACTGATGCCAGTCCCTCTCAAGAAATGCGATGCTCTAGGCGGCGAAGACTCGAGAGGCCCCTAGGATAGGAAGAAGTCATAGCACTACTGTAGCACATCACTAAACAGGCCTTGCTCCCACCCCACCAGCCTAACAATCCACTTTGTGAGAAGGCTCAAGTTGACCCCCTCCACATCTCTAACCCCAAGTCCACCTTCCTGCACAGGTCGGCAAACCTCCTCCCAGGCCACCAGTCCCATCCCCTTCCCCACTGACCCCACATTGGACCAGAAAAAGTCACACATCAGCCCTGTAAGTTTCTTCATCACCTGCTGGGGTACTCTAAAGATGGAAAGGAAGTACACTGGTATGGAGGAAAAAAACACCTTAACCAACGTCAACCTCCCCTCCCCCCGAGAGCAATCTAGAAGTCCACCCAACTAGCCTCCTCTCCATCCTCTCCAACAAGGGCATCCAATCCTGCAACCTGAGGCATTTGTCAGAAAAAGGCAACCCCATTTATGATAACGACAGCACTCCCACGCCTATCCTAAGCGCGTCGCTAGAAGCCCCCAATTCCTCGTCCCACATATGAAATGGAACAAAACTTGATTTCTCATAATTAATCTGAAGTCCCGAGGCTTCACCAAAATGTTGCAAAAGTATGCGCATATTAGGCCAATTTATGAAGCTTGACATTGCCTATGTAGTGAATATCCTTAGCTAATTTATGCATGCTTCAACTATTGCCCATATTACTGGTATGTATAGGGTTCTTAGTTCTTTGAAGAAAAACCCTAGGAAGGGAATCTTATACACTAAAAGTGATGAGTTGACTATTGAAGGTTACACAAATGCAGTTGCACAAGTTCAATGGATGATAAGTGCTCTACGATAGGCTACTCCATTTATATAGGTGGAAATCCTATCATTTGGAGAAGCAAGTAATCTGTTGATGCTAGATCAAGTGTTGAATCAGAGTATAGAGCTGTGGCAATAGGAATTATGGAGATGTTGCAGGTGAAAATTATGTTGGCCAATAGTAATATTAAACCAAAGCTTTCCATGATATTGTACTGTGATAACAAAGCTGCCATCAACTTGGCTAGTAACCCAATCCTCCATGACCGCATAAAACATGTTGAGCTTGATCGAACGTTTCATCAAAAAAAGATTGATTCTAGAGACTTATGCATCCTATATATGAAGTCTAAAGATCAAATTGTTGATATCTTCACCAAAGGCCTTCCTATCTCACAATATGAGAAGAATGTGAGCAAGTTGGGCACACTTGACCTCTATGCCCAACTTGAGGGGAAGTGTTAAGTGGCATATCGTAAATGAGTATATGGGCCTTTGGGTGTAAGGTCCACATAACCCATGCCCTTATAAATATGTAACACCCCACCTCTCTGTGAAGAGTGAGTGAAAAACAAAACCCTTGTTCCTGTGGCTTTTCCCATAATGGGTTTTCCATTTAATCTCTATTTCTTGTGTGTGCTTGTGTTTCAATCAGCAAAGGGCTTTGCACAAGAAAGAGGGAAAGAAAACCCTTAAAATTTATTTAGTAGAGAAAATAAATAAGATGAGAAGCATCAAGAAGGTATAGAACTCTTGCCTTGGACTACCACTCTGATAGAATGTTAGAATAGAAAGGATTCTTCTATCTCTCACCAGAAAAACCTAAGCCTCTATTAGTAGGGAGAGGCTAGGGAGGAATTACAAGCAAGCCCTCAAGAAAAATAAAGTGCCAAAAACAAAACAAAAAAAGAAACAATAGACAAATAGGACATATTTCTCTCCAAAGTGGGTTTGGAGTCACCCTCATATCTTGTGTGAGGATCACTATTTGGGATGCCTCTCTTTTGCCTCACTTCCCATTAGTTGTTAATTATCTTCCACTTGAACCAAAGTGGATTGCTGCAAGAGCTTTTCATGCCTCTGTCCTACTCTATTTTTTCCTTCTTTAGCTCCTACTGAAAGCTTCTCAGAAACCCAGTTTCTTGACAAATCTTTGAGGCTGCCAATCTCGAGACCCCTAGTTTTCTCCAATGGTCCTCAGATTCTTCTTGAAACACTCCAAAAGGAAAAGCCCCTTCAAATTTCTTGGTTAACATTTCTCTATGGTACTTTCTTGGTCAAAATTACGGTAAGAAACGGTAAAATTTACAATAGCAAGTGCCGTATTTTTCCAGTTTCAGGACATTACATAATTGCTCCATTAGAAAACCTATAATCTCACTCAGTTCACTCTCCTCCCTGTTTGGGTCCATCTCCAATGAAAGCAATAGGCACTACCAACCACTGCAACGTTCCTTCACCATCAATAACTGCCAACACAGAAACCCTCACATCCAGCACAAGTTGAAATAACCCCAAAACAAAAGATGAATCTATGCCAGGCTTCCGGTTTTGGACAACTATATACCTCAAGAAATCCTCAACAAATTCGTATAGACAAAAAGAAAAAATCAAGGTCCCCAAATCAAGCTACCCTCTTTATTTTAGAGAAAACTAAGCAATCAACAGTCTTGAGATTTATACAGCTAATCTTAAACTTCTACAAAAAAACACTGGGAGATTCTTTTAATTATTCACCTGTAGGAAAGTATCTGAAATAAATATCAATAGTTAAGCCTATGCAAGAATTTCGCAGCTAATCTTGTTAGTAGAAATATGTCATTCCAAACATGTCTCCACTTGCAAATTACATAACTAATAATATAAGCTATTAATGAAACTGCAAAGATCAATAGATATCTTACATATTTACTTCAGACAAAATTGGGAAATTATCACCATTTTTTTGAGGAAAAATGCTATCACAAAAATACCATCAATATCTTAATAGATATGGTAAGACGCTTGTAGATGCAGAACCATACCATTTTCTATTGATGTTGAGCCATTTCCAGGATCATTCTCACTGGCAGGAGGTCGAGGAGTGACTGGGATTACACGTATCCTACCTCCTAGTGAATCTAATCTCTGAAAAGTTTGACCTTTGGCATTGCCTGGGACAGAGAGCGAGCGCCTTATGTGTGTTTGAAGTCCTTTCTGTCATTGACAAATTTTGGTTACATGACATTTGGAGGACAAATCGACAAACTACAAATATCTTTTCTCTGAAAATATTTCTTAGCAAGATGAAATACGTACATAAGAAAAACATGAACCCTGTCTCAGTGTATCGATTCTTTGAAAGATATATTCATGTAAATACAGAAACTTTAATCAAAGTTATCCAAAAAAGACCTAGTCATATAAAGTGCTCCTTGTTTTTAGGAATGGGGTTTATATGTCAAAAGCAGTTATATGCAACATGAGAGTTGCAACATACATCATCCTCAGTTAACCAAACAAAAAAAACAATATACGTCATCCCAGAAAACAACTTATCTCAAGTTCTTGGTTTTGAGCCCAAAAAAGTTCATTAGAAACCAAATGGGAGAAGCCAATTTAAAAAGATACTAGGGAGGAAAATGATGCAGCCTAAATGAATTTCCAAGTTTAAGGACAAACTTGCATGTTTTTATCATTTTCTACTTCTTAAGGACTATTTTCCCATTTGCAGATTGTCTTTCTTTTATTTTCAATTGATTTACCTTTTGAGTTTTTTCCTTTTGTAATATAGAATTGAGACTAATGAATTTCAATATTGCTTTATACACCCTCTTATATATAAGGGCCTAGATTTATTCAACAAAATCAAACCAAACTTTTTGTGAAACCCTAATTTTTCATCACAACCTGATAAAACTATAGTTTAGAAGGGTTGAATTGTAACTATTATGAATTATTTCAATGTGTTTGGGCATGTGTTGTAATTTGCCCTATTACTTGGTCAACAAGATACATTACTATTATAAATAAATCCTAAGGCCCCCTCTAGAAATTATTTGGAGTGAGGGAAACACAGCCCAAATGTAGACAGGCATACCGCATCTTGGTAACAAATGCTTCCCTTCTCTATTGTTTGTTTGTAATTGTTCTCTATTGTTTACATGGTACCAAAGCCTCGATCAGTTGTTTGAATGGAATGGTCTTTTGTTCCTCGTGGTTTGCCCTCGTTACTAAAGTCACGTCGGTTATTTTCTCCATCAAGAAATCAACCTAAACACAAGTAGCCTAAAAGATGTCAAAGTTATCCCTTCACCCCTTGATCCGGTCGCCATTAAGCCTACTCGAGTCGAGCAGCACCTTCATAACAGATATGGCCTGATCATATGGCCTCCCAACTTGGCCACAATAGATATGTCAGAACATAAGGGCTAATAGGTCTCCTGCTCATCCATAGGTTCTTCAATGAACCATAACACTTTGCCAAGGACATGGTTCCCTTCCGAAACGTGTGGATATACTTATTGACCCAATACAAATGGGCAATATTGTTCTTCTGGGTGTGGTGGTTTCCTAGACTTCGGAGATGAAAACTTTGACTCTTTGTTGGAGTTCTCCTTGATAGGCAATCTCGAGTGTGTAGGGATTGGTGTTGATGAGGTTAGATCTTTTGTTTCCTGTTGTTGTTTGGATTCTAAGACGTGGAAGATTACTATTTTTTCGAAGATAAAATTTTTACTCTTTTGGTCTTGAGAAGACGGATGTTGATTGTCTCCATTTAAAGAAATTTTTATTGGTGATGTTTTGGTTCGGTAGTCTCTTCCGAGCATTTATGAAGGAGAATCCGATGAGCAAATTCCTCTGTGACTGCCTGTTCAATTTTGAATTTTTGGAATTCCTCGGAGGCTGCAAACCGTTCATAGGATTGTGGACATTTGTTCTTCCTTTGCAAGAATTAGAAGATGTTTTGGAATTGGATTGCAGAAAGGGGATGCTACTTTGATTCAGATGGAGGGGGAATTGTTGGTTGGGAAATCACTCCCATCAAAGGTTCCTACACTTTGGTAGTTGAGCTTGTGTTATCACCTTCAAGGAGTTGCGTTTCGAAGGGAGAAGAGTTCCCTCCTATGCAGAAATTGTGTCAACAAGGGTGCCAAGGAATCATTCTTGTGAGAAGTTGGAAGGGAGGGATGCTGTGAACAGATCGCGATTGGCTCCTACGAAGCAAGCACCTTCGATCGTTGAGTGTGTTCCTGCCGATTCAAATTCTTCTTCGCCAAACTTGGTGCTGCGTGATCTGCACAGGAAGTCCAGGCTAGAATGGAGACCAAAACAGGTGGCTGTGTCCTCTGATTTTGGGATTCGAAATTCAAATCCTACAGTTGGCAATGGAGTTGTCTCGCACGCTATCGGAGATCACACGGGGAGGGAGGATCGCATGGAAGATCGACTAGAGAATCGCGTGGTTGGTTTGCCTATTTTAGGCTCGGTTTCAAATTCGATGACTGTTTTGGAATGTTGCAATCAAGGCTCTATATAGGTGGCATCTGGATCCATTTCTAGATCTGGAGTTGGTAAGTTGCCTGATCTAGATTTAAACCTTTATTTTCCTATTTTTGGCAAGGCAGACCAAGTCTCTAGGGTCACCACATGTCCCTCCATGTAGGACCCTATGCACTGTGAGCAATGGGCGATGCTATTGCCCTCCGAACGAAATTGCATGGCTGTTGTTCTTCGTCCCAACCTACGATCCACACCCATGAACTTGGAGCATTAGGATGACTTGCACAAGACCCTGGAACACCAAGATTAGAGGCGATCTGTCATGCTTGATGATGTGCGGTCTGCTGGAGCATAGTTGGTGGGCATGCGTGACCCTGATTGCAATCAATTGGTGGACACCGGACCCTTTCGGGGGTTCGGTTGTGGTAAGTTTACCTATCTTGAATCCAGGGTTACCAATGATTGTTGTGCCTTCCCAAAGGTTGCTGCTGTTCTGGATTGTTTGCAGGAGAAGGAAAAGATTTTGGCTTTTGGCTCAATCTTCAAGGATTATTCTCCTGATTCGCATGATGGACCGCATTTGTGTGAGGAAGCAGACACTTTTCTTTCTTCACAGGTGGAGGCCGGACCAAGGTTTTAAATGTCGATATTGATATCGTATCAACAAGTCAAAAAGGGGATATGTCGGGGATATATTGAGGATAAATCACTAATATCGATGAATTTTGGGAAAATCACTCAAAAAGGTAAAAAATAACGTAAAATGAACAAATTTGATGAAAATTAACATTTTAATAATACATGCACAAAGAAATACCTAAAAAATAAAAATCATAAATTTTGAATGAAAATATAATAAAAACGTACTAAACCGTGATGATTTAGGCCACAAATCATCACTAAATTGGAGATTAATCGGGGATCTTACCTAAATAATATGTAGACCACATCAATTTATACAATAATCAAGTGTAACACAAGATTTAACCTCGATATGAATAGTAACCAATATTAAATCGAGGTGATTTAGTCCTAATGATGCAAAACATGGTAAGATTATGGTGATTAGTTTGTTAAGAAATAAACAAGGACTCCAAATCACCTAATAATCGAGGCGAATGGATCAGTGAATTCTCGGAGCAGGCAGCTGAAGAAAGCAAAGAAAGAGGAGACTATAGAGCAGCTATAGAGGTATCGTCCGATGTCATTAGAGATTAGCAATATTTGGGAAAAATTGCACATATGTGCTTTAGTTTCGATGATATATCGCCAACACACATCGACATGACTAGTATTTCTCCTGACATCCTGGAAAAAGACATTTTGGCAATGTTGACAGGCATTGTTGGCAATATTGACATATCTGCAACATCACAGATATGTCGTGACGTCTCTTCCATTGATTGAAAGACGTTTTTATGGGATCCCTATCAACCACATTGATATCCCCCACTATTTAAGGATATCGAGGTCAGATATCGCCGATATCATGTAAAAAAGATATTCCCGTGATATCGATATGAGTCATGTTGGGGATATGGATATATCGAGATATCTGTTTCCATGGGTCGGACCTAAGTGTGGGTCCGATTATGGTGAGTTCACTTGTGATGCACCTCTGGTAGACGTTTCTCGTTGTGCTTTCTCTGCGTCTACTGCTGTTGTTAATTTCATGCAGGGAGAAGAATTGTTACGTGGCGTCCCTGAACCAAAACTTCCTCCGAAGGATGCAGGGTCAAACGTGAATGCCATCATCAATACAGTATCAAGTCTAGAACCAGCCACAGAAAAGCTTCATCGAACAGATCTGGTAAATCATCTAGGCATATTAGTGCACTTCCACAGAGACATAGACTAGTGTTGAATGATTGTTACAAAAGGAAAAGCTCTACTTCGAATTCTCCTACAAGTGCCCAAAAGGAGGGGGTTGATGATGTTGTAGCTAAGGTGACTAAAGCCAAAAGGGTCCATAAGGGGGGAATGACGACAAATATTAATGGTTAATGTTTTATCTTAGAATGTCAGGGGCCTTAAAGATGATAAGAGGAGACAAATTTTGAAGAGATATTTGGCTGATTGGAGGGTTGATGTTGCTTGTCTTCAGGAAACCCACTTGGAGAATGTCACTCCTATAAAAAAACATTTTATGTGGTGATCGATTTACTTGCTTGGATGTAGCAGCTACTAGCAGATCGAGAGTACTTATGCTGTGGCATGATGATCTTTTGGATAATTGTTCATCTTATAAGACAAATAGAGTTCTGACAACAATCTTTTCCAAGAAGCAGGATAGATTCAATTTTGCAGTTACTACGGCTTATGGTTTGTGTGAAGATAATGTAAGAATGAGTTCTACTGCTCATTTTCAGCAAGTGGTTCATGATTTGGAGCTTATTGATTTGCCACTTTCTGGATCTCGATTCACTTGAAGAAATGGGAATGAAGCAATGTCGTATATTGATAGATTCTCGTGTAACGTTGGTTTAGCTGAACATTTTCAACTAGCGGATGTGGTTGCTTGTGACAGGCCTTTCTCTGATCATTCCCCTCTTCTGTGGCACAGTAATAATAATGTGAGACATTCCTCCTATTTTAAATTTCATAAATCTTGGCTTAAGGAGCCTGGTTTCAAAGAGATGATTTAAGATAAGTGGTTTTCTACCCCTGCTTCATCCTCAACTGCTCGCACTTTGTATAACAAAATCAAAGCAACTAGATTGGCTATAATTGATTTCAACAGTGACCTGAAGACTCATAGGGAGGAGAGAAGATGTGATGCTCTTATGCATATTTCAAAGTTGCACAAAAAGGAGAATGTCCCACTTTCCAATGATGATTGTATTGAGGCGCAAAATTCAGGCCATAGTTTTGGAAAAGGATCATAAAAAGGAAATGGACTGGAGGCAAAAATCGAGGTAGCTCTGGCTGAAAGAAGGAGATGCTAACACAATTTTTTTTCATTTATCGGCTAGTGCAAGAAGAAGGCGAAACATGATTAATTGTATAAAGGTTAGAGATGAAATCTTGAAGAAGAGAGAAGAGATTTATACCGCATTTAGAAGTTATTTTCATGATTTCACTAGAAAAAACCAGTGCAAGGACTGACGTTTCGCTTCCATAGAGATGAAACAAATTGGTGATGATGCGAATCAGGCTCTCGTTAAAGAGGTTGATGGAGAAGAGATCCTTTCCGTCATGCGTGGGATGAAAGCGGAAGGTGCCCCTAGCCCTGATGGGTTGCAGATTATTTTCTATAAGGAGTTATGAGACATTTTTGGGAAAGATGTTGCTATGATTAGGGAGTTCTTCTCTGGTAATGAAGGATTTGAGAGGTTGAATAAGTTCTATTTGTTCTTGCTTCCAAAAAAGGCAACCCAGAGCAGTTGGAGGATTTTAGACCCACTGCCTTGTCAAACGGCATCTATCTTTTGGTCACAAAAATCCTAACCAATTGGTTACCTTTTTCTCTTCCTGATATTATTTCCCCAGTCCAAGCTACTTTTATTAAAGGGAGATCCCTTAAAGATTCTTATGCTTTAGTCGAGGAGTTCTTAGCTACTTGGAAGAAAAGAAGATGTTCCTCCTTTCTTTGGAAGGAAGACTTTTCGAAGGCTTACGATTCCATCTCCTGGAGTTATTTATGGGAGATTCTTAAGAGAAGAGGCCTTCTAGGCCTTTGGATTTCTTTGATGAAGAGGTGTGTCACTACTTCCTTTTTGGTGTTGATTAATAGGAAGGCAAATGAAGCTTGAATACAACCGCAAAGAGGTGTTCGTCAGGGCTATCTATTAGCACCAATGTTATTTAATATTGTGGTGGATACACATGCGGCCATGGCTTTTAAAGCTTGCAATGGGGTTCTTTTCAAAGGCTTCTCGTCTTCTGAAGATAGGAATGTTCTAACCCCCATTCTTCAATATGCTCATGACACAACCTTTTTTATTAAAGGTGGTAGGAGGGATGCAATGCGCATGGCTTCTTTGGTGAGGATCTTTTCGGAAATCTCAGGTCTGAAAATTAACACCAACAAATCAAGTTTTGTTCCATTTAGTATGGAGTCTTTGAAGGAGAATGAAGTTGCTTTGGATTCGAACACTCCGGTGGTTTGATTACCTACCAAATACCCTGGCCTTCATTTGAAAGGAAAAAAGTTAACTTCTTCATATTAGAGGGGATTAATTGAAAAGTTCTCTAATAGACTTTCTTCTTGGAGTGGTAGACTTCTCTCTAGAAGCGGACGATTAGTGTTACTTAAATCTGTCATCAACTCAATTCCGATATCCTTCCTGTCGATCTTTTCACCTGCAAAAAAAAATTAAAAGAGATTGATATGATACAAAAGAGATTTTTTTGGAAAGGGCCTTATTTAAAGGGAAGATTTGCTCAACTTGTCATGTGGAACGATATTTGTAAGCCAAAGAATGAAGGTCTTCGAGTGCGTCATTTATCACAGTTTAACAAGGCATTATTGCATAAATGAGTGGTTAAATTTCTATCCAATGATGGTTCCCTAGTGAATTCCATTTTAAAAGATTCCTATGGTGATTTTATGAAGGTAATGCAAAGTGTTGAAGGTAATACTAATGGTTGTTCAGCATTTTGGCACTTGATTAAACATCTTTTCTCTAAATTTTCAAATCAGTTTCTACCATCGTTGGGTGATGGGAATACCTTCAGATTTTGACGGGATACTTGCACGGAAATAGGGGCCTTTTCTGAGGTTTTTCAAAGGCTTTTTCAGCATGTTGTTGATAAAGAAGTCCAGGTTAAGGATTTCTGGGATGAAGATCTTCGGTGTTGGGACATCAGGTTGATAGGAAGCCTCTCGAAGTCCATGTTCACTAAATTTCAGCAGCTGCTGCATTCTATTAAGGATCTTTCCCCGTCTTCTTTTGAGCCAGATGGCCTCATTTGGAAACATGGGACATTCTCAGTTGCTCGTGCTTACAAGTTGATGATTGATGATGGTACTATTTGTAACGAAATTGACAAGGATTCTAAATTGATTCTAAAATGAAAGATCCCTCTCAAGATAAGATTATTCCTTTGCCTCTTTAGAAGGAAACAGATTGTTACACGAATGTATAGGTCCAAGTGGGCTCTAGATGAGGCCACTATTTGTCCTTTATGTCATAATGCAAATGAAGATGTGCAACATTTATTCTTTGACTACAACTTTACCAGAGATGTTTAGGCAAGCTTTAATCTTCGCATGGTAGACACGACAGATTTTGAAAGAATTTGAACAACTTTCAAAGATAATGTTCTTCTTGATATGGCAGGCTGGTGTCAGGGAATTGTTGTTATTTGGTGTATCTGGCTGCAAAGGAACAATATTATTTTTCATAATGAGAGGTGTTGGGTGGACAATGTGATTAAAGATGCAGGGGGGTTTCCTAAGTTTTGGCTTCAAAATATGTAAGTCCATTCCTTTTATTTCTCATTAATACAAGGTACAAATGATTACCAAGGAATCTTCCTTTTTTCTTCCAAAAAAAAAAAAAAAAAAATCTTCTTAGCTGATGAATAAGGCATGACCTCTTTGGCTATGGACTCTTTCATGCTATGAAACATGCATGTGGCAGACCAACCATGTCGGCCTCCTAATCATCGATTTTTTCCTCGCAGTCGATTCATCTTTCAACAACAGAATTTGTTTCTTCCTATGAGATCCCATAAATCGAGTGAAAGACAGACCACCAAAGAAAATTGGTTCCATCTAGTTTGATGGAAGTTCCCTTCATGGGAGAAGATGCACTCGTGGCAGATAACTTCTCCATCAAGTCACCAAAGTATCCTTGTGGTCTGGGTGATTATCAACCAGATAACCACCCTTTCCCCTTTCAAAAAAAAAAAAAAAGTACCCTTGCGATCTCCCATAATATCCCAATTTGTGGGACAATAAAAGGGGCTTCAACCATGCTAAAATAAAATCATAAACCAAGCAAAGGAGCCAAAAGGTTGACCTGGAAAGTGATTTTAGATCATCAGATGACCAACTAGGCTACCTACCCCTCAGAGAAGTGCGCACGTGCACCAAGGTCCAAGGGGACCCCAACAACGATGCTAGGTGGGGGAAGAGGTGCTGGCGGCAATGTTGGTCGATGGAGAGAGAAGGTGGCAATGCTAAATAGGCCAGCAATGATGCTATTGTCGCTAAAGGAGGTCTAGCAACCATGGTTGCTATAAAAGAAGAGCTAACAACATCGTCGAGGAGGAGAGGTGGTGTTTGGTGGGATATCCTAGGACTACTACTTTGATACCATATTGAAGAAAATGATGGAATGATTTCTATTGAGAAACCTTAGGTGTCTTTATATAGAAAGACACCCTAAGGATAATTACATCAAGTACCCCATACAATAAGAAAATAATAAAAGTCAGCACATGAAATAACTCTAGACAATAGCCTTCACCCTAAATGTTGAGGGGCCATCAAAGGGGAGGAGTGAAGGGACCTCACTCCAAAAACGAAAGTTCCAATGAAAATCTTGCTTTCTTTTGGTTTCACTTTATATATCAGCGAAGGAGACTGGCTCTTGTTCCTTGGCCCTGGGCACCCCGATTGGTAGTGTTCCTTTGCTCCACCTGGGTTTACCTTTGAAAGGGAGAAATTTCTTCTGCTGATTGGTTGCCCCTAGTTGAAAACCTTGAAAATAGAATGGTTGGTTGAAGTGGTCGTGTCTTTTTAAGGGTGGAAGATTGGTACTTACGTCAATTTTGACTGCAATTCCTTTTTTCATCATGTCTGTTTCCAAACCCTCAAAGAAGATTATTAAGAGGATTGATTCTATCAAGGGCATGAATCATGAAGGAATGTTTTTACACCTCGTTCGGTACAATGAGATCTACGAGCCGGTCGCTGACGTCTATGATTTTGGAGATTATTTACTCACCAAATGGATTGTAAAGCTTCTCCATATGAGGATACCTTGTGGAGTAGTGTCATGTGCGATGCTTATGGGCGGTCACTTAATTGGGATTAGAGAGTGGTGTCACGGGAGGCAGTAGGTTTATGAAGGGGTTTGACGGTGGTGATGGAATTAGGCAATTTTCTGAGACAAAGCTAGGGGATGGACAAACCTTCAAATTTTGGGAAGATGATTGGACGGGTGAAGGGAGCCTCGCCTCCAGGTTTCCTAAGTTGTATGTTTTATTTCCAATCAAGCATGCCATGGGTGATCAAGTTTGGGATGGGCAAATGATTAGAGGACTTTGGTGTTGGTTGCCTTCCCTTGATGGGGCTTTGTCCAACCCTCATGCTAAGGAGTTGCAGGAGTTACTTCATGTTCTTGATAGCATTGTACCGATAGGTGGAACGCTTAATTACATGTTATGATCCTCTAGAAATTTTTCTACTAAAAGGTTTATAAGTTGTTAAGGGGTATTGTGGCTTTAAAAGATGGGTACTTAGGCCTTGATTGCTTCATTATTTGGAAGATGAAGGTGCCCTGAAAGTTAAGATTTTTATGCGGTTATTAAGGAGAGGAAGACTCCCCACCAAGGAACGAGTTAAAAGATGGCACCTAAATTGTGATATTGTATGTTCCTTTTGTGGGGTGGATGATGAGAATAGTTAACATTTTTTTATGAGTTGTGATCTGTTGAGGGATCCTTCTCTTGCCGTGGGGTTACCGATGTGGCAGGGAACAGATATGATGGATGTGTAGAGGTCTTTCGTAATGGACAGCATGCAAATCCGAGTCTCCAAAGCAGGTTAGCTGCGGCGTTGTGGGCTTCATGACTACAGCGGAATCATTCCATTTTTAGGGGCGAAAGGATGCGGTTAGAAAATGTGGTGAGAGTGTCAATTTTCTCTGGAAGTATACTCTAACTTTTACCTTTTAATGGAATGGAGCGGATGACTACCAACCTCCATTAGACATCCTTTGTTTATTCAAAGAAAAAAGATCTTACTTTCTTCTCTTGTTCCAGATGAGATTTGACTTTTGCACTTCAAAATATTATCACAAGGAGACTAGATCATCCAATTGAAATATTTAAATAATGCAGAAGCAATAATATTAAAGCATATAAGCATCACAAAACACTTGGATTTACGTGAAAACCCCACTCATGAAGAACAGGGAGAAAACCACAGGAGAAGGCCCTGATAGGACACTGATTTGTATTTCTTCTTCTCAAAAGAATATGGGAGAAGTACACGCCTATTTATAGGCCACCACTCACACACAAAGTCAACATCTTCCGATGTGACATTAAACCCAACTCTGGGAAGTCCAGAGTTTTAAGATCTCTAAAGAGGGAGATCCAGTTTCAAGGTCCTCAGAGGAAAGGCCCAGGTTTCTATGTGGGAGATCCAGTTCTATGGACTTCAGAGAGGGGGATCCACTTTCGAGAACTTCAGAGGAAGACCCCTTTTATAGAGATACTGAATAAGGAGCCACCAGCACCAGGCCTCTAGAGGAGAGGCCATTGTCAGAGACAGCCATAGTTCCTTCAACAGCTCCAACCTATGTTCTCGCCTGTGTAGAGTGGGTTTCTTTGTGTTACAAGTTGAGCATTCCATGCTCCAGCTCCAAAGGGGGAGTGTTACAGCTGAGCATTCCGATGTGGACTTTAAGTGTGAGTGGTGGCCAATAAATAGGCGTGTACTCACACACAAAGTCCATATCTTTCGATGTGGCACTAACTCATAACTAAATTCTCCCAACACTCCCCATCAAGCTGGAGCATGAAATGCTCAGCTTGTAACATAAAAAAACCCACTCTACATAGGTGGGAACATAGGCTGAAGCTGCTGAAGAAACTGTGGTTGTCTCTAACAATGGCTTCTACTATGGAAACCTGGTATTGGTAGCTCCCCATTTAGTATCTCTATAAAAGGGGTCTTCCTCTGAAGGCCTCTCTATCGTGCACGAGGCCCAACACCCCACTGGGTGACTTCTTTGTCCTCTTCCTCTTCTCGTTCCCTGTCATGTCCTCAGACCCACCAGCAAGAACTCTGCAAGGATTGGTACACCACCATCGCCACCAGCCCTATCAGGGGCTACGTGATCTTCCTTCTTCGCCAAGATCAGGACTGCTACGGCCCTTACATGATTCCTCAAGATCTACACCGGGAAGGTCTCCTTCTAGATCATGATCTTCGAGGAGATCCTTCGTCTTGGAAGAGAACACCAAGTACAAGAATAATAAAACATGATAACCGAATAAACATGATAACCCAAGGAACAGACTATTCTGATACCAAGTTGAAATATTTAAATAACATGGAAGTAATAATATCAAAGCATATAAACATCACAAAATACTTAGGTTTATGTGGAAACCCTACTCACGAAGAGCGTGGAGAAAACCACAAGAGAAGACCCCAATAGGACACTGATTTGTATTTCTTCTAAAAGGAATATGTGAGAAGTACACACCTATTTATAGGCCACCACTCACACATAGTCCACATCTTCCGATGTAGCACTAAACCCACAACCCAATTCTCTTAACACATCCCATTCCACATAAAGGGAGAAACCGACGAATAGTATGCCATGCACATGATTTTAGAGGGATCATAGAAATGCGATAGAGTAAATCTAGTATCGAGCAAGAAAGAGCAAAAGGAACTGGTGGAAACCTCATCTCTTGAGGTTCGCTTTCTTTATTTCTACTCAAAAGTGTGGGCCCTCCTCCCCCAGCAATAAAGAACAATTCCCACATATTCTATTACTACTAATGCATCAGTTGATTCTTCTCTATTGGATTGGCTCAACATCTCCTTAGCAATCATTTTCTTGGACCAATCTTATAATACAACTCTATTCCGCTCCATTTCATACTAAAGGTACTATGTGCCACAACTAATAGCCTCGTATCTTTCTATCACACCTCGATAATCTTCCCGACAAATCGGGAACAAACCACCGGGAGTGCAGGCGCTAGTGTCCCAATTACTAGGCGATTCAGGTTATAATTCGTAGTCCTAATATGTAGGTACATTATAGGAATAACGATTTTGAATTTATCGTAGGGCGAAAACCTGCCAAAAATCCAGCAAAGTTTTCTCTGTTTATTCAATATTTTCTCAAAACTTGTACCTGCAACGTGTACCTGCGCATGCATACCACAAATTTATAAAGGTAGGTACACCATACTACAACACCACAAAGCCAATAAAAGCGATGAAACACAAGTGGGCACACCCTTCATCTAAAAGCAATAAAACACGAAAAAACAGCGAGAAAACAATGCCAAAACTGCTAACACATCACCACAAACAGTCATATAGCCATACCATCCATCGACTATCAACATACATATACAAAGTCCATGGTTAACTTTACAACCTTTATACAACAGAATCCAACTTGCTACAATTCTAAACAAAGAACTACAAGATTTACATTAGATACCAAAAGTCTACCTAAAAGAAAAAAAAAACAAATATTCTATCATCTACCAAGGTCCTCCTAAGCTGGAATCTCATGTGATGTGTCACCTGCACCACAGCAACGGATACCTAAATATGGGTCACAAAAGTAGGGATGAGCCAAAGGACTCAGTAGGGACAAAACTAAATGAAACACTGAAGCAAGAAGGGGTAATGTACAGGTTTTTGCATCAAGGCCAACTACCCAGCCATTTTCCCTATTTACTTACATCTTAATTGCACAATAGGCCAACCACACTCCTTTACCCATTTCTCATAATTAACCCATGTTTTATTAACACTACAAGCTGGCTACAACCATTTTCCTCCTTTACCAGGATTTACTCACAGTTATTTAGTTTTATCACAGGACTCATCTCGCTCGCCTCATAAGTCCAATTCCGGAAATCATCCCTCTCTACCAGAAGAGATTGAGACATATCCTTCCCTTAGATCCCAACCTGGTAGTCTCCCTCTAGTAAGGGGTGGGGCTAACAGAGCTGATAACCCTCGCAAAAGGCATAACCACTCTCAATGTATCGAGACCCTTGTCCTCGGTCAAAAGAATCGAGCATCTTAGGAGCTACCCAAGCCAATGCCTTACAACAGCAAAGAGCAAGCTCAATCCATGTCCTGCAAGGTCCAGTCACAAATCATTCCAGATCATCATCACAAGGTTGGTCAGAATTGTCAAGTCACACTAATGCTTCCACTAGGAGCATAGTCTCCACGTGTGCTCTCTCAATCCACAGTCAGATGAGCAGGTCCACGTGTGCTCTCTCAATCCATAGTCACACTAATGCTCTCGCAAAAGGCATAACCAAACCCTTTGCGATACCTCAGCAACTTTCACACACGCGAGCACCTAACGAGCCTCCAAATATGAGTACCAAGTACCTCAGTGTCTTCCGTTGCTCATGAGAGTGCCTACTAAGCCTAGAGCTACAAGTACCTCCGCATCAAGTTGAATTCAGGTACTTTCAAGTACCCTAGCTTAGTGACAGCCTGTAGTTCATCACCATACCAAAAATCATTCATGTTCTATGGTAGATTTCAAGTAGCCTCTAGCCACCACATATTCTAGGATCTCTAACCCGAATAGTGAACCCATGGTTCACAAAGTCAGTGGATGCAACCTTACGAGCTCACCTAGATAGCTTACTCGTCTTTTACTCTATTTTGGTTCTGTACTAAAAACAAATTCCTATGGACCTACTGGATCACCTGGGGTTAGACATTGGACCTTAGGATCCAAGCTTCCTTTTTAGACTTGTGATGGAGTTGCCAAGATTCAATATTCCGAGTTTCGCTTTGGGTTTATTCGGTTCCTCTTCAGCTTTCAATCTATTTCTTTAAGGGTTTCTACACACTCAGCACACTTGACCATCATTAACATGAGGAGCATTTAAGACTTCATGTTCTTAGTGCCCTTACTAGATTAGGTTTTTCCCTCTCATTTTCCCTCATTCCTCTTCATAGATTAGGATAAGGCTCAACAATTGCATCATCATCATTTCCAAGGCACCAATACATGTACTGGCGTTCAGTACCGATCTTGGGTACCCACTGCCCACTAGCCACTAGGTAGTGCCAATACCGATACTGATTCTCAAGACCGATACTAGGCACCCCCAGATTTCCATTTATACACCATTCAGGCCTGGGAGAAATGGTTAGTACCGGTACTAATTGCCCCCGATCTACATGACACAATGGCCTGGCAATAATCATCCAGTACCGATGCTAATCAATTAGTACCAATATTGGAATTGCTCCAGGGCCTAGTATCAACGCAAGTAACTTCGCATGACCGCTCTGAATCTCTTCCTTGTTCCCAACCACTTGGGTTCCATTTTCATATAATATTTAGCTTTCAAGGAGCATCTCAAATTAAATAAGCACCAACCATAGTGCATGCCTCTAATCGACCCTTAACATGCCTAAAACCATCCACATTACACGTTCGAGACCTTTACTCTCAACCCTGATAGCGTGGATGCATCCTCATGCATCAATTGACATTCAAATGAGTGCCTTGGACCCGAAATCACCGGCGAGAACTCATTTCGCAATCAACACTTTAGGGTGCAAGGGCAACCCGTCAATACTCGTGGTTACGCAACGTGCACATAATCACACACACGAGCCCAAATTCTCAAAGAAAACCCATGATTTTGTGGTTTGAAAGTTACTCTCATCTCTCCTACTACTCGGGAATTCAAAAGAATAACATACAAGAGGAGAGGGCTCCCTACCTTGCCTCGAGCTTCCCATCTTCCGCGACATAGGTGGCTGCCCCTCTGGATTCCGCGCATGAAAAATCAACACAACCACAACACGTCAGAGATTATCAACGAGGTTCAGCCCCCTAACATACAAAAATAACTCAAATCCCCTAAGGTTTACACATCCTAGAGCTAAGGATTGCAAAGAGGGCAAGATGGGGGCATGCTCACTGTATGTGTGGCCTTAGCAGCATCCAAGCTCCTCTGTCGACCTTCGATTCAGCAACAACAACAACAACCACCATTTACAACAAGCAGCAGCAGCAATAGTTGCAGGCGATGACGTTGCGGTGGCAGCAGCGATGGCCGACTGGCAAGAGAGGAGAGAGAAGGCAAGCCAACGATGAGGAGAAGAGAAGTCATGGGCGGTGATGGTAAGGGTGCTCTCCTCCCTTTCTCTTCTCTTCTTTCCCACGTTGTTGTGGCCACAGCAGCCCCAACAATAGCTGCAACACCCACAGCAGCTACAACTTCAACAATAGCAATAGTTGCAACAGGGAAGATGAAGAGAGGGGCGACATGGAGGAGAGGAAAGGTATCAATGGTGATGGTGGAGGTGGTCTTTTGGAAGCAATTGAAGCGCACGTGGCTTCCTTTGCAAGCCAATGCTCTTGATATGAGAGGTGGGAACTTTACTAAGGATGTCCCTCCACCTAAAGTACCTATTTGATTAAGGGTCCTCCTAAAAGGTTCTCACTCCAAATGCGCCTCACCTACAATTGTTAAGACCATTTAATGGTAGTAAATTTCCAAGGGGTCCAAAATTCCATAATTATAGTCAATAAGGGTTGGATTATTCCCAAAAAGGGCAATCAAAATTCTAAACCCTTACACTTTCAGTGACATTTTTGTTCTCACATAACAAAACTTGTAGATGGTAGTAGATGGGAAGACTACTTGCATGTTCTTGTTGATTGAACATGAAGAATTTAGAAAGGAAGATAGTAATCTTGTAGAAACTAGTAGCCAACCAATGCTCACCGTTTAAGTCCAAAGATAATGATGCCTAGTTAAGACAAGGCATATGACACACCAATTATTCTTTTAGTAATAGCTTGATGATTATTTTTTTGAAAAGAATAAAGGATAAGTTACCAAAGGTTAGTAACTATCAAAAATTCATTGAAACTCCAAAACACTAAGAGGATTACACAAGTCATATCATAGAAGGAACAAATCATATCATCCTGAGGTGCCTAGCATAGTCCCAGGTGATTACCCTCCTCCTCAGAAACCACAAGAACAGCCTAACCTTCAACAAGATCCTGGCCCTTCAAATCTTCCTCCAATCAACCACAATACAAGGCTGAGTATCCATCGGCTTGTCGCCCTAGAAAGCCATGTCAGCTCTCTTGACCAAGAACCTCCCATGGCACCAGACCCACCCATCTGTGAATTCCTTAGGCAAATTGCCTCACCTCTTCTTGGTGCCTAGGTTCACCTAGGCAAGTGCCTTAACAACTATGAGCCCAATGTCATTTATAAAAAGCATGCACTATGGAACCTCATATAGCATCCAAAGTGAAACGTAAGGAGTCTAAGGATCTAAACCAGGCAAATCCTAACATAAACCTATCGTAATGTCAAACCAATATAGAATCTGATCATTTTACACCCAATAGTCAAATTATGATATCTAATAATTTTAATGAAGGCTAATTTATACCAAGAACTATATTCTAATTAGACTATTTATTAATGTTAGATTTCTATTAGTTGATTTTAGATGTACAAAAATTAAGATAACATGACAATGTTTAACAAATAATGAATAGTTTTTTATATCTCATAGTTCCCTTAGGGTTCCCTTGAGAGGGTAGCTCTTGCCTCTCTCAAGAAACTCTCAAGGTCATCTCCTATGCTCTAGGGTCCCTTCAACTACCTCCCCTAGGCTTTGATCACCACAAATTGCGACTAGAGTTCCTTTCACCTTTTCCTTCATCCATCACCATCGTTGCTCATCATTCAGGAATCATGGCAAGTACCTACTCTAATCTTCATGTATAATGGCTTTTTCAACACATCATTGAAGCTCATTTCTTTTCAAAAAAATCATTGAAGCTCATTCGTGTTTCTCGATCTTGTGATCCCTTCCCATGTTGTTTGCTTAGCTTATCCTACTATTATCGGATAGGACTAAAGAGCACAAACCTTGCTTTCAAGAGCTTAAGTCGGAGAGGCTCCTTGCCATTATTGATTCTCTACATGAGAATTCATAATCAACCCCAATATCTCCTTCATATTTTGAGACTAGGTTGTTAACCTCATATGTCACTCCCTTTGAAGCAATGTTAGTTTGTGTCAATTACTTTCAATGATTCATGTGACTACCATTATACATGTCCAGTTCTCATGGTGATGTTCTCACTAGGTCTTGGCATCAAACTCTAGACCAAGGTTACTTTTGACCTTGGACATTATCATCCTCTTTGCTATTGATTTCTATGTTTTTCTCCTATTATTTCACATATCTTTCTTTTGAAAAAGGAAAATGAAGCTTACCGGAGATTGATAATCATCCCAAAGAATTGTATTAAAATAAAAGGAATGGACTTATAGGTTACCGAACTAAAACTCAAACAAGAAATAAACCTCCCTCACAACATTATCCACCCAACATCTCTCATTTTTTAAGATCTTGCAGTCCCTCTGAAGCCAAATGAATCAAAGAATAGTGAAAGCTTTGATCCAGCCAGCCGAATCAAGATCAAAATGCTCTCAGAAAGTCTTCCAAAATCTATTTTCCTCAGTGCAATCCACTTATCTTTGAGTGGTTTTGCTCCCCAATCTTTAGGGTTTTGCTCCATGACCTCAAGGTTGATGGTGCCCACTCCCCAGATAGTCAAGTATCAGTAATCTTTCTCTCCTCCCTTTTTTTTTTTTGAAGAGAATTCTCTCCTCCCTTTAATAATGTACTTCCTTACGAATGTAATGGTTCCTCTATCGTCAATGATGCGCTCATGAACTTAATTAGTTAAGTCATGCCTTCAATGCTATTACTTTCAAGAAAAAGTAATGGTTCCTCTATCAGATGTATATGCTTCATTAAATGAATATTTATTGTCTCAAGGCATCCCTCAAAAGCATATATATGTTGTAATAGTTTAAACTTAGCACCCATCATGAACATTTTCTTCTTATGGTTCTAGCATCTTTTGATATTGCTCTATGATCTCTCCTTTTAGACTGCTTTCTTGCGTATTTGGAATTAGATTGGGAAGAACAAAGCAAAATAGCTTCTACTACAAATTCCCCAAATCTGAAGTGAAAATAATATGTAACTTAATAGTTGCTAAAGCTTATATAAACCACTGAACCCTTAAAACCATTGTGGAAAATGGGTTCTTCAAGTTTCTAGTTTTTCAAAGAAAGCTATTCAAACTTCTCAAGTAATCAAATAAAAAGTTACATCTATCCTATTCACAACGACTAACTTTATTGAAAAGGTCCTTATTGTTTTGTTTCTTTAAGACTTTTTAGCATATTGTACCCCTGAAAAGGAATACAATCAATATCACACAGGTTGAGACAGTAGATATTCTTCATTCCATCTGTAAACAATACAATTGGCTTAGTAAAGATAAAACAGTGGTAATCATAAAAAAAGGAAATATCTCTTTCTGGTTGTATCCCATAATGAATTGCTAATTGATTGCAATTAATTCATGGAAACAGCACATACCTCAATACCTGCGAGATTGATAATGTGTCCTTCCTGTGAAGCCAGTTGATCTGAATTGGCAACAGGTGTAACAGGTAAAGAATGTGTTCTTTTGGCTGATGGGGATGAGAAGACCTTTGTAAAAGAGAAAACCCCAGAGACAGAAGGCTTTTCTTGCTGCCCTTCTGAAGAATGCGCTCCTGGTACTAGAAGATTTGTTTTTTCACCTTCAAAGTTTGGATTTTTTGTTTTCAGACTGCGCTGTGGAAGAAGGCCTTTCAAAGATTTACTTTTCATCGAGTGTGGCCTTGGTGGCAAGCCTGTCCTTCCAGAAGCTGGACTGGATAATGAAGGAATGCTGATTCTTGAAGGGGTAGTCATCGAATGTTCCAAGGACCTAGAAGGTATTTGTAATGACGTTAAATTTGGCCGTCTTGAGTTCTGAACAGGTTGTATCTCTCCTCCATTTCTTCCATTCTGGTTTAAGGCCCACTAATTCCATCAGACAGCAGAACAGCAGTGGGTAAATCATCTTAAAACTCAGTGACAAGGATTACATGAAAATTAGCAAAGCAGGAAAGAAGAATAACTGCAACTGAATAAGAATAGACCCTTTATAATTGGAGTTGGATTTACGGGATCCTAAGATGCAAGAACAAAAGAAGTCGAGCATTGACACCCCACATTCAAATACTCTATGAAGAGTATGGATCCTTTTTCTGACATAAAACATTTCCATCAATGCATGACCAACATGAGTCAAGAAATTGTTTAAATAGGGCGCCTCCCACCTCCATTGAGGGGTAAACCTTTGAATAGCTTGAAACCAAAGAAAATGCTGAAACCCAAAGACACTGATGGATAAGATGATAAAATTAGATCATTATTTGGATGCCAGAGGACAAAAATATCCATTAGAGTCTATGTATTGTTTTTTTTATTTTAGTGATTGTCTAGACTCTTATGTTTCTTCCCTACTCTCTATATAAGAGATATTAAGGCTTTTCTTTGAATGTATGTCATCTATTTTGTTTCACATGGTATCAAAGTAATGATCCTTGATCGGTGGTATGATATTCCACCAAATACCCCACCCCCATCATTGGACCCTGCTCGTGTGATCTCGCTAGACATGGCGATGGAGGATCCATGCACCATGTGGGCTGGTTGCTCAGCAACCTAAGTGGTCTCGCCTAAGGAGCATCGCCTCACCTTGGAACACACTATGGTGGTTCTAGCAGTGGGATTGGGGTCCAACACTATTGCAAGGTCACCTAGGAGTCAACATCGGTTGGAATGTGTAGTAGCGTGAGCCATCTTTGTGGCTCTTTGGATCATGACCCTTCAACATCAAATTACGATCCACCATCCATTGTGCTCAAGATGGTTGTATCGATGGATGTGTTTATGTCGAGGGAGTGTGTGGTGTTTAGTCTCACATCATGAGTTGTGGGAATGCGGAGTGTGTGGTGACCTATAAGTAGGCGTATACTCCCATATTCCTTTAAGAAGAATAATAGAGAAATATGCCCTATCGAGGTCTTTTCCCGTAGTTTTCTCCCCGCTCTTCGTTAGTAGGGTTTCCACGTAAACTCAAATATTTTTTTATGATTTTATTACTTTGATATTTTGCTTCCGCTTATTATAAATGTCAACTTGGTATCAGAGTAAGTTCGATGCTTAGGTTCATTTTATCATGTTTATCATTATTTTGTTGGAATTCCATTTTTTTAATTCATTAAGAGGAATCGATTTAGAGGACCAACAAGGAGGATCCAGCACAAGGAAGATGAGAAGAGCACCACAAGCACTCAAGAAGCCCTGGTAGCGTTGCAACACCGTGCGGACCCTTAGTGGTGGTAGGCAATGTTGTTAAGGCTCAGTGGGAGCCACCACCAGCATCGCTCCGTATCACCACCAAAGGAAGGATGAGGGCAACGCAGCAAAGGATATTGTTGAGTTATATTGTATGTCTTTCTATTTTTAGTGTTACGTTGTGTAAGAGCATACTTGTAACTCTACCCTTTAGGTGTCTCTTTGTATGAAGGCACCTAGGGTTTTCTAATAGAAATATGGGCATTACAACCTAACATGGTATCAAAACAGCGGTCCTAAACTAGGGTTCTAGTATCCCACCAAAAATCATCCTCTGCTCCCCTCCACCTAAACCTTACGGTGCCGCCAGCTTCCTCCCCTTCGCCGCTAGCCTCACTGACCGGCAGCAAGGCCCAGCGCCACTGGTCAAGAGGGCCACCAACTGCTGCTGCCGCCGCCGCCGCCCCTGCAAGTGGTGATCTAACCACCTAAGGGTGCTGCATTGTCGCCTCTCCCTCTCTGTGGTGGCGTGAGAGGTACACCGCTGTCCTCTCTCATCCACCACTAGCCGAAGCACTGTCGTAGCACCTTCTTCCCTCTGTTCTTCAACCGAGCCAAGGTCCAAGAGGAAGAACAAATGCTTTGGGGTCTAACATAGCCCCAAGGGAGGTTGTTATGGTCTGATTACATCTCTGTTCTCAAATCTGGGACTGTTTTCATATCGATATATGATCTGATTTTTGCTGCAGTGACTCTTGTTTAGTGTTTCCCACATGTCGGGTGATATGGAGGGCAAGAAGGATCCCTCTAGCAACTCAGCAGGAAAGATGTCTACCTCAAGTGCATCCTCTTTTATGCAGGGAACTTCTATCAAGTTGGATGGTACCAACTTTCTGCTATGGTCTACCTCCTTTTCTCGATTTGTGGGATCACACAGGAAGAAGTATATTCTGACACAAGAGGAACCCATTGTCAAGTCTATCGACTGGGCAGCAGACAACAATTGGGTAGCTACCTGTATGCTGAATAGCATGAAGGAACCTATAGCAAAGCAGGTCATGTCCTATGCGTCGGCAAAGAAAATGTGGGAGGTTCTTCATGAGATACATTCTCATAAAAGCAACATTAGCCATCTCAAAAAGGTGATTGAGGAGTTGCACTTGTTTCGGAAGGGAACCATGTCCCTCACTAAGTACTATGGTTCTATAAAGAACCTCTGGGATGAGCAAGATACCTACCAGCCAATCTCCACAGATGTCACTCTTATTGCCAAACAGCGTGAAGCATTCTAGTCCGTTCAGTTGCTTGCAAGCCTTGGTCCTAAATATAAGTCTGTGAAGGATCATCTTATAACACTGGAAGAGATTCCTACACCTGCGTAGATATATGCTCGACTCTCCAGACTTGAGATATCTGACCCTGTTCCACTTTCCGATTCCTCTACCTTGGCAGCTACTAGTCATGGTAGGGGAGTCTCAGGGTTCAGGGGGAGAGGACGTAAAGCAAAGGCTGGTGATCATGGCAGAGGACGTGGTTTGTTCTATGACCATTGCCACAAAATAAATCATACTGTTGACAGGTGCTAAATGAAGCACGGGTTCCCTCAGGGTCATCAGGCCAATCAGGTTGCTTATAATGGAGACGAGAGCCAGCACTATCAAGAAGAAGAACAAGTCAATCATCAAGTCACTATTTCCAAGGAGGAGAATGATAGACTCGTCTCTTCCCAGGCCTCTTCTACTGCTGGTGTGTCCATCTCCCAGAGGACAAGTACTGCTGCTAGCATCAGAGGTGCTCGTAAGCCATCTTGGCTTGCAAACTCAAGTGCATCTTCTCAAATCACAGGAGATGTTATCCATTTTTCAGATCTTAAACCATTAACTACTCCAATACATGTCAGAGTAGCAAATGGTGCCTCGTCCCCTGTGACAGACTTAGGTAACATTTCCCTGTCTTCTACTTTACACCTTTCTGATATCATGCATGCACCTAAATTCGCTTTAAATTTAATGTCTAACAATTATATTACTAAGGCATTAAATTGCAGAGCAGTATTTCATGATCACTTCTTCATGCAGGACCTCTTAACGATGAAGCAAATTGCTAGAGGACTTGAGCAGGATGGCCTTTATTACCTTGATCTTCCACCTAAGCATCATTCCAGGGCTGGCATTTTTGCCACATCTACTTTATAGTGGCACTTTAAATTGGGACATCCTAGTGTTTCTATTCTTCATCATCAATTTCCTGATATGTAGTTCCCATATTCTTTTCCTTGCGATGCTTATCAACTTGGCAAGTATCATAAAGTTTCATTTCCTAATAGAAATAAAAGAGCTGAGTCTGCTTTCTCTCTTATTCATGTTGATTTGTGGGGCCCATGTCGGGTCAGGAGTCTTAAGATTTTCAGTATTTTCTTGTGCTTGTGGATGATTGTACCCGTGCCTGTTGGATCTTTATAATGAAAGAAAAATCCGAAACTCTTGTATTGATTACAAATTTTGTGAAAGAAATAAAAACTCGATTTTCTACTACCATTCGTATGTTTCAGACTGATAATGAGCTTGAGTTTGTGAATTCTACTTAGAGTTAATTTTTTAGTCCCATGGTATCATACATTAGACACCGTGTGTTCATACATCCCAACAAAATAGGGTGGTTGAACGCAAGCTAAGACATCTTCTTAACGTTACCCGCACTATTATGTTTCAGATGCATGTTCCTGGTCAGATGTTCTTATAGCTACTTTTTTTATTAATCGGATGTCGCTTTCTATTCTTGGTGGGCAGGTTCCCTATTCTGCTTTATTTCCTTATCAAGAGCTTTTTTCTTTGCCTCCTAAAGTGTTTAAATGTGTGTGCTTTGTTTATTTATTCAAAGCGGACAAACTTACTCCTAGATCTATCGAGTGCATTTTTGTGGGTTATTCTACAACCCAAAAGGGGTATAGATGCTTTGATCCTCTTTCACATCAATTTTATGTTAGCAAGATGTGACTCTCTTTGAGGACATGCCCTATTATTCTGCTACAGGAAAGTCTCCCAGTGTTACGCAAGATGTTCCATTGCCTATGCCTACCAATGCACCTCCAGGTCCCTCTGAGCCACCTCCACCTCATGATGGCCCTCCTATTACCTATCCTAGGCATCCCGAGGTACTCACTACAGACACCTTGCCTCAACACTTTCAGCGTAGACCCCCTTCTACCACTCTACAGGCAGATGAACCACTTTCTACTATTCCTGGTTAGTCCTTTACTGATGCTGCTGATTCAAATGGAGGTCCAGATCCTTCACTATCAGAGGTACCTGATGTAGATCTTCCTATTACACAGAGGAAGGCACAACGATCTTGTGTTAAATATTCTGTTTCCAATTATATGTTACTTGATCGTTTACCTATAGCAAGAAGACTGCTATCTCTTGCAGTTGATGGCAAACATATTCCCAGAAATCATATTGAAGCTTCTTAGGACCCGTCCTGGACCTTGGCCAAATGGTTGCTTTTTAGTCAAGGGGTACCTAGGAACTTGTTGACCTACCCCCTGATGCTACTGTTTGGGGTGTAGGTGGGTGTTCACCCTAAAATATCATACAGATGGTACAGTGAAAAGATTCAAAGCACGACTAGTTGCCAAAGGTTACACACAAACCTTTGGAGTTGACTATTTTGAGACTTTCTCTCCAGTAGCCAAACTCAATTCAATGCGCGTACTTCTTTCTGTGCAGTCAACAGGAGCTGGTTTGTCACTCAGCTTGATATTAAAAATGCTTTCCTCTGTGATGATTTAGAGGAAGAAGTCTCGATGCAACAACCCCCTAGTTTTGTAGTCGAAGGGGAGTGTCAAGGTCTATAGATTAAAGCAGGCCATTTATGGCCTTAAGCAAAGTCCCAGGGCCTGATTTGAGAGATTTAGTAAGGCTGTGCAAGAGTTTAGCTTTACTAGATCCACTGCAGATCACTATGTCTTTACTATGCATAGAGTTGCTGGATTTGTCATTTTAATTGTGTATATAGATAATATATTACTTACTGAAAGTGATGAAACAAGGATAGAGGCTACCAAAAAGTTCTTACATTCTCAGTTTATTACTAAAGACCTGGGAATGATCAACTATTTTCTAAGCATTGAAGTACAACATGTTAATGGTGGTCTAGTGTTGTCACAAAGTATGTTCTTGACATGCTAAAAGAGACAGGGATGCTTGGTTGCAAGCATGCCAACATTCCTACGGATCCCTCCTTGCCACTTGCAAACTCTGAGAGTCCTTTACTTGAAGAAGTCACCAGATACTGTGCTATGGTGAGAAAGCTACTATATTTAACTGTCACAAGACTTGATATTTGCTTTGCTGTGAGAAGACTAAGTCAGTTCATGCAGTCTCCCAAAGAGGTTCACCGGGATGGTATATGTCAGGTACTAAGATACCTCAAGTAAGCTCCTGAGAATGGGCTATCTTTTGTGAAGCATGGCCATCTCAATGTCTGGGGGTATTCTGATGCAGACTATGTAGGGGCTCATGTAGATAGGAGATACACTACCAGCTACTATACCTATGTGGGTGGCAACCTTGTCACATGGAGAAGTAAAAAGATCCAGTGCAGAATCAGAATATAGGGTTATGGCCTATACTACTTGTGAGCTTCTGTGAATGCGATCTATCTTGTGTGACTTGGGAGTGTCTATTTCTGGTCCAACTCCCATATACTGTGATAATAAGGCAGCTGCATTTATTGCCAATAACCCTACCTTCCATGAGAAAACAAAGCACATAGAGGTGAATTATCACTTTATCAAAGATGATATCCTCACTGGCAAGATCACTACACCTTATATTGTTACTAAAGATCGGTTGCAGATGCCTTCACCAAAGCACTCTCCAAGAAATGTCTTAAGTTATGTTCCAAGATGAGCATGCTTGATATCTACACTCCAGCTTGAGAGAGTGTATTGAGTTATATTGTATGTCTTTTTATTTTTAGTGTTATATTGTATAAGGGTATACTTGTAACTCTACCCTTTATATGCCTCTCTATATAAAAGCACCTAGGATTTTCTAATAAAAATATGGACATTACAACCTAACAGATATTGTGGAGGAGGCTGCTTCACCCTCCGGACCTCCACGCAACAAGAGCCCATGTAGGGGAGGGTCACAATGTGCTTATTGAAGGAGCCCTACAGGACGAGGACGCAAGCGGTGGGCCTATCCGACGACATGGCGCGTGTGCAATTAAAGGAGGAAGAAGTGATCGATGTAGCTATCTCCAGCAAGGATCTCAGCATTGATGAATCGCGTAAGGTCCTAATCAAGCACTGGTCGACAAAGAGTGCAACTAAAGTCTCGTCGCTTACGGAACTGAGTGGAGGAGGTTTGCTGTTTAGGTTTTTTTATTAAATCTCTTCAATCTTTTAGAAGTTATCCCTTATGTTTAGCCTCTTTTAAACAAAAAAAAGATAGGAAAAATCAATAAAGAGGAGAGAGAAAAATAAAAAAAGAAGGAAAGAAAAAAAGGAAAAAAAAAAAGGAGAGAGAAAAGGAGAAAAAAATTCAAAAAAAAATGATGATGATTGTTTTTGAGTAGAGGGGAAGAAGTTATTCTCTAGTTTTATCATTTCTTCTCGTTCTTATTTTCTTCTCCCATACAAGTATGGGAGAAAGGGGGAGTGTGGATGCCATTATAGTCACCCATGTTTAGGAGTCTCTTTGTTGCAGTCCTAAGGCACAATGGCATCCTCTAACAGTTCTGAGGTGACATCGGATACCGCTACGGAGGTTGGCAGTAGCTGATCATCACATGAGAAACCCAATTCTGGGAGGTACAGAGTTTTAAGGTCTCCAGAGAAGGAGATCCAATTTCGAGGTCCTCAAAGGAAGGGCCCAACTGGTTTCTATGTAAGAGATCCAACTTTGAGGTTTTTAAAGGAAGACCCATTATAGAGATACTAAATGGGAAGCCACCAATACCAGTTAAGATCTCCAGAGGAGAGGCCCTTATTAGAGACATCAACAGTTCCTTCAACAACTCCAGCCCGTGTTCCTACCTACAAGAGAGAACCAATTCAGAGGAGTGTGTTCTACTATAGAGTGAGGATTATGTTTGTTAAAAGTTGAGCATTCCATGCTCCAGCTCGAGGGAGAGTGTTGAGAGGAGTGTGTGGTGTTTAGTACCACATCATGAGTTATAAGAATGTGGAGTGTGTGGTGGCCTATAAATAGGCATGTACCCCCTACTTATTTCTTTAAGAAGATCAATATAAATCTCTGCCGTATCAAGGCCTTCTCCCGTAGTTTTCTCCCTACTCTTCGTGAGTGAAGTTTCCACGTAAACCTAAGTGTTTTTTTATGATTTTATTGCTTTGATATTTTGCTTCCGCTTATTATAAATGTCAACTGCTTAGGACCTATTTCTATCCCCTGCTTAGGATTATTTCCCAATATCTGTTGGTTTATCTTTTGATAGTTATCTTCTTTAGTGGTGGATACCTTAAATGGTCTACCTATTTGTGGTTACCCACAAAATCGTCAAACGGTGATGTAGCCCTTATCGTCAATAAATCTGATGTAGAAGATCATGCGTTATCTACTAGTCATGGACAATGGGAGATAGACTCTAGTGCATCTATACACCTTACCAAAAATACTAGTGTGTTACAGGCCTCAAAACAAGCTAAACAAGTATCCAACAAATGAGATCATTGGTGGAGTCGAGAAAAATTGTCTATATTATCTCAACACTCAATCACTATTTGTTGGAGCAATTTCCATCTCGACAAATCCACTTCTCTGATACCGTCACCTAGGCCATCCATCCTTTAGGAAGACACACCAGATGTTTCCAGATCTACCTACCAATGCCACCTTTCCCCGACATACTAAAGGGATAAGCTCTTCTCCCTTTGGCCTTATACATTGTGATATCTGAGGGCTATCACATGTTAACAGTAGTAGAAGATATCGATGTTTTGTGGTCTTCGTCGATGACTATAGTCAGTCAACTTGGATCTTCCTTATGAAGGATTGGTCAAAGATTCTTCATATTGTAAAGCATTTCTTTTCAGAGGTGCGGCCAATTTATTCCTCCTCCATTCAGATATTCCGAAGTGACAATGTCTTAGAGTTCATGTAGAAAGAGCTACAATCATTCTTTGCCAACAATGACACTATACATCAAACATCATGCGCTTATACCTCTCAACAAAATGAGGTTGCCGAGAGAAAGCTCAAACCCATACTTGATATTGCTTGGATCCTTCTTGTCTTTACGAAGGTGCCCAAGAAATTCTAGGGAGATGTAGTTCTGACGACTACATTTCTTATCAATCGAGTACTCTCATCTGTTTTACATGGCAAGATCCTCTATCAACTTCTACACCCAGATTCAGATCATCCCTTTGCTCTACTGTTAAGGGTATTCAGGTGTACCTACTTTGTTCATGCACTTGGCCAACAAGATAAATTCTCCCCACGTGCAATAAAGTGTGTCTTCCTAAGATACTCTTGAACTCAGAAAGAGTATCAATGCTACGATCCAATGAGTAGAAGGTACACTGTCACTATTGATGTTACACTCTTCCAAAAAGGTTCATTACTTCTCTGACGAAGAGTCGAGTACTGACCTTACTTCGAGAGAGGCACAAGCCTATCACAAACGAAAGAAGCCACCTCCTCTACCTATGACCCCTATGTCTTCTCCTGAGGATCGTCCTACCAAGACATCTCAGCCAACCTACCAAGAAGAACCAGATGACAGACCCATTATGCTCAAGAAGCTAACTCGGTCTTCTACCCTGCATTCAATGTCCCATTACACTTCTACTTCACATATAAGCCACGAACTACAGCAGTTCACTCAAGCTCTAATTAGTACCGTGGTACTACGTGACTATGTTAAAGTCTCTTAGGATCTGCATTGAAAGGCAGCTATGGATGAAGAAATGAGAGTGTTGATCTCTTGAGGTACATGGGATCTCATGTCATGTCCACCTAATGCTAAACTGGTGGATTGTAAGTGGGTATACACTGTAAAGTACCCACACAATTGACAGATTTAAGGCAAGAATTGTGACTAAAGGCTTCACTCAAACATATAGTGTTGATTATTTTGCAACCTTATCGCCTTTGGCATGAGTCTCATCCATCCAAGTCATCCTATCTGTTGCAGTCAACGAGAAGTGGCCTTTCTATCAATTAGACATAAAGAATGGCTTTCTGTATGGAAATCTCACTTAAGAAGTGTACATGTGGTAGCCTTCAGGAAATGAGACTTAGCGGGAGCGTGTTCACAAATTAAGAAAGGCTATATACGACCTTAAGTAAAGTTCTAAAGCTCGGTTCGACAGATTAAGCTTGGAGGTGTCAAAGATTGGTTTCAGATAATTTTCCTCAAATCATTCAATCTTCATGATACAGAACGTAGATAGGATTGTCATCTTAGATGTCTATGTTGACGATATGATCCTCACTAGAGATGATACTATTGGCATTTAGGTGACCAAAGACTTCCTGCACAAGACCTTTGTTAGTATTCAATGGAAAGAATGATTCATACTTCAAAAGAAAACCCTAGCCTTTCATATATAGAGAAGCGTTATAGATAAATTACATGAAAAGGTACAATAAGAAGTAAAAGTTGCAACTAAAGCAACATAAGCAATAAGGAAATAAAATAAATAACTAAACATCTAACACTCCCTCTTAAGTTAGAATGTAGATGTCTTTTAAGCTCAACTTGTAGAGGAAACCATGTCGCTTTCTGGGAAGTGCCTTAGTGAAGATGTCAGCTAATTGAAACTCAAGTGAGATGTAAGGTGTAGATATCATGCCTTTCATCACAACATTACATATAAAGTGACAGTCCACCTCAATATGCTTTGTCTTCTCATGGAAAACAGGATTTAAGGAAATATAAGTGGCAAACATATTATCACAATACATAGAAGTAGGACTCTTCACTGATATACTCCGATCACTGAGAAAGGTAGTAACCAACGTCACTTCACAAGCAATGAGTCACTGCTCTATACACAGCCTCAACACTAAAACGCACCACAACAATTTGTTTCTTGCTGCAACAAGAAAGACAGCAAATCTAATAATGGACTTCCTGTCATCACAAGAACCAACATAATTCACATCAAAATAGGAGGATGACTCAAGATGACCACTTTTCCTGTAGTGGAGTCCTTTGCCAGGAAACCCTTTTAGATGCTTTAGAATGAGGCAGACATCATTCCAATAGCCATATTGGGGCTTATCCATGTATTAACTAGCCCAACTCACAACAAAACTAATATCTAGACAAGTGATGATCTAATATAATAGCTTCCCAACAACACTCCCATACCTGTGAACATCCTCAAACATAGCATCTCCAGAGTAAGTATATTTGCCATTCTACTCTATAGGAATAGTAAAAGGCTTGGCACTAAGTAGTCTAGTAACCTCCAGAATCTCAAGTGTATATTTTCTCGAAGATAATGCCATCCCATGCCTGCCACCTTAATTCCTAAAAAATAATGTAGTTCGCCCAAGTCTTTGGTCACAAAGGACTTTTGCAAAAAGTCCTTAACATCCTGAATCCCAATAGTGTCATCTCCTGTAAGGATCATATCATCCACATAAACATCAAGTATCACAATGTCAAACTCCATCCTCTTGATAAATATAGAATGGTCAGGTGTAGGCCTATAAAAACCAATCTTCATAACCTTAATGATGAGTCTATTACACCATGCTTGGGGGCTCTGTTTAAGGCCATAGATAGCCTTCTTCAATCTGTAGACAAACTCCCCCTCAACCTTGTAACCTAGAGGTTGACGCATATAGACCTCTTTATTAAGGTCACATATACAAAGACATTTTTAATATCAAGCTGAAAAAGAGACCAGTCCAACTTCGCTACAACCGACAAAATAGAGCAAACTCTCTCCACTGGAGAAAGTCTCAAAGAAGTTCACCCCACAAGTTTGGGTGAAGCCTTTAGCAACCAATCTGGCCTTAAACCTATTAACAATCTCATCTGCATGGTACTTCAAAGTATAGACCCATTTGCAATACACCACCTTCGCCCCCTAAGGAGCATGAACAATGTCCCATGTGCCCCAAGCATTAAGAACTTCCATTTCTACATCTATAGCAGCCACCCATTTAAGATCTTGAGCCACCTCATGAAAGAATCTGGATAGGATAGTACTGTTGAGTGCTTGTAAGAATTGTTGCACAGAAGTATGATGAAACATATTATACAATGTATAAGAGTGAACCAATTTCCTTAAAGCAATAGGCCGATCATCATCACCCCTACTATAACCCTCCGCCTAGGAAGGAGGAGCATTGGAGCAATGCCAATAGGGAGCTAAGCACCTAATCGACCAATATTTACATCAATATTAGGAGTAACAGAATCAGTAAGGGGTGTAAATATAATTAGTGGTGGATCCCTTTTGTGGTACACATGGGGCTGAAACTGAGTCTCACGACCCTTAAAAGAGAAGTATGAAACTCTCTCAAAGAAGATGATACAGTATCGTCTTCCAGCTTGGTTAAAACATCTATAACCTTTCTGGATATGGGAATAACTAAGGAAGACACACTTGATAGCTCTAGGCGACAACTTGTCTAAATAATTAAAATTATGAATAAAGCACACACACCTAAAGTGCACAAAGGTAAAGAAAACAACTCATGTCTGGAAAAACAAGCTTAAAAGGAATATCACCTCCAAACACAGAAGAGGGAAGCCTATTAATAAGATATGTAGCAGTAAGGGCAGCATCACCCCAAAAAGATTTAGGAACACTCATAGAGAAGTGTCCTAGCAACATCAAGCAAATGTTGCAACTTCCTTTCAGCAACACCATTCTTCTGTGGCATATGGGGGCAGGAAGTTTGATCGATGGAGAGGGCGTTGAACAAACTCAAAAACATTGTCCGACATGAACATTTAATATTAGTGGAAAAGGAATTTTCCACTTCAAAAAAGAACTTTATTACTGAAAACTCAGATCTGTCTTTCAATAAAAATACCCAAGAAGCACGACTAAAGTTATCCACAAAAACGACAAAATACTTATGCCCAAACATGGAATTAACAGGATATGGACCCCATACATCACAATGAACCAAATTAAAAACACTGTGACTATCTCTCAATGTGAGAGTGAGATGAACTGCAATGATGCTTTCCTAATTAACAGCCGTCACACTCGAAGGTCATGGAAGGAGATGCATGGAGGCAGTCCTGCTATCAAATGTTAGGAGAGGGAGAATGAGTGGGAAAGAGTGAGAATGAGAACGAGAGCGAAAATGGGAGCAAGAGCAGGAGAAGGTATGTCCTCCGAGCCTGGAAGAGGGGCATATGCAAAGCATAGAGGAGTAGGGCCCCGGCCGGAGAGACATGTGGAAGGTGGTCACACAGAGGAGATGGGAGGCTGGGGGCTCCGAACTGTGTGGTGCAATCTAGAAGTGGCTTCGAAGGTCGAGGACGGAATGTCAGAGAGGAGCGATGTTTCAAATGCCTTAGGCCCGGCCACTGGGCGAAAGAGTGCCGCAAACCTCTAAGATGCTGGAGGTGCAGGGTCTTGACCGCCGGAGTGTGGTGTGTAATCCGGTTGTGGAGGGGAGGATCGATTGTTTCCATCACCACCAACGGTAGGGGTACCTCTTGTAGAGGTGGACGCCCCCTATTCTGAGGGTGTGGCTACTCTCTATGCTACGGTGGGTAAAGGCCTGGTGGGTAAGGTGATCGAGGGTTGGGTGCAGTCGGTGGAGGTTGCGACCGCGTTATGCGATCGCCTTGTGGGAGGAAGGTAAAGGTGCTCCCCTCCGGCGAGGGCAAGTTCCTTGTAATGGGGCTTCCCTCCTCAGTGAGGGACCAACTTTGCTTCAAGGAGCTCCAAACAGAGGCCAAGTGCTTGAGGTGGAGGGCCTGTGTTCACGATGGTGCTTTGAAGGAGAGACTGCCAGAGAAGCCAACGGTTGTGTTGATGATAGGTGTTCCTTGGTGGCTGAGGATAGTGGAGGTGGTCGAAACGATTGTCTCGCCCTTCGCAAGCTTCCGGGAGTGTAAGGGAACTGGGATCTCTAACGAGATGCTTGAGGCCGCTGTCAAGCTGAAGGTAGGGCATCGTTATTGGAGAAGGTGCTCCTCTAGCATGGGGGCTTCTCGTGGGTTGTGTCATGCATACCTACAAGGGTTCCACCGACACCGACAGGGACCACCTTCGCTGAGGTGGTCAGGAGGGAAGGTGAAGCCTTAGAGAAGGGGGCAGTGCGGTGGCGACACTGTGCCAAGCCGCTAGGGTTGGCGGCCCCTACGGAAGGCGAACCACTCGCGTGCTGATGTGGAGTCGCAATCCGAAGATGTGACGCTGATTATGCCAAGCGTCGCATTGAATGCAGGATCGCAGGCAATTTCAAAGGGGGAGGTGCATCGAGAAGCGGACGGGTCGGAGGAGGTCGCAGATTTGGAGGCGTTGTATGAGGAATGTGGTTGTTTTGAAGGTTTAAAAGAGAAGAACAGAGCCAATTCCCAGATAAAATCCCTCTTGGATTCAGATGGCACAGACCCAGACTACATGGAGGCTTCATTTCAAACTGCTACAGGCGTGACTTTAAAAGGGTCTGCACAGGACCCAAAGAAGCAACAGCAACCCCTCTAGGATGGGGAACAAGTCCCCCCCTCTTGGCATCTCCCGATGTTGCAAGGGGGGCTAGTGGCGAAGGGAGGTTGGAAGGAGTTCCCCCCTTTCACTCGGTCTGAGGGTGGAGGAGGGGACCTTGTGGTCCTCTTGCGAGGTAAGGACCGGGTGTGACTTGGTTGCGAAAGTCCAAGAGGTCACTGCGGGAGACGCTTCGCCGTCTGTGAAGGATGGTCAGAGCAGCAGTGTGTGGAGTGCGATCCACCCTGCTAGGTGGTGCCCGCGCATGGTGCGCAGGGGCCGAGGGTTGCGATACAATAAAAGGTGGAGGTACCAAGGCACCATCCGCAGTGGAGGCCGTGTCCGCAAGGTAGGCGATGGTCGGGGCAAGGAAGACGAGGTGCTACAACTAAAAACACCATCGACATTGCAAGAGGAGGATGCAGCGATGCAGCAAGTGGTAACGGCGACCAAGTTCCCCCAGGTAGCGAGGGGGGTCTCTACGGTTACTCAATGACAAGAGTCCTATCGTGGAACATCAAGGGTCTCAACAACCCTTCGAGGAGGGTGGCGTTAGGGCCCTACATTAGACAATGGCAGGCAGACATTCTTTTGCTGGAAACGAAGTTGGTAGCTTGCGACGGCAAGATGTGGAAGAAGATTAGGGGTTCTTGGATAAGGGGTTCCGTGCCCTCAATGCACTCAGTCATTTAGGTGGACAACTACTGGGTTGGCACGAAGATGCCTTCGCTTGGGAGGATGGTTTCAAAGGAAGCCATGTCATCTCTACTAGGCTTGTGAGAAGGACAAATGGATCTAGAGTGACGATAACAGGAGTGTACGGCCCGACTGAGGCTCAGGTGAGAGAAGTGATGTGAGAGGAGCTTGCAACAGTGGCGACAGAGAGCCATGGGACTCCGTAGCTGATTGGAGGGGACTTCAACACTACCTTGCAGCTTGATGATAGGCCTAATCAGCGAGGGAGGCCGAACCCCACCTCAGAGCAGTTTGCAAGGTTAGTGGTGTTGCACAGCCTGATCAACTTGGTCCTGATGTCTTGTGCATATGCATGGTGGAGCACTGGCGAATAGAAGTTAGGATTGACAAGTTCCTATCCAATGTGGAGATGGCTAAGGCATTCTCGTTGGCCGATGTTTCCCTGATGGATAGGCCTTTCTCTGACCACACGCCTTCGGTATAGAAGTCAAATGAAGGAACGTACTTCAAGTTTGAGAGGTCCTAGTTAATAGAAGCTAACTTCAGAGAACATGTGAAAGAGAAATGGAGGACGTTGGAGGTGAAGGGTTCAGCAACTGCTCGGTTGTCGAAGAAGATGGCCGATTTAAGGGAGTACCTGAAGGGGTTTAGGAAGGAGCTCAAGGAGTCAAGGCTTAGAAGGAAAACTGAGGCATTGGCTGAGATCACCAAGATCGACAGGCGGGAGGATAGCGATGCACTAACCTCGGAGGACAGGGAGTATAAGGAAAGACATTTGCGGGTAGTGCAGGAGGAAGACAAGGAGGCTGAGGTTGAGTGGAAGGCAAGATCTAGATAGAAGTGGTCAAAAGAAGGGGACCCTAACACTAGGTTTTTCATCAGAGAGTGTCGACTAGGAGGAGGAGGATGAACTGGATTAACAGGCTATTGGTGGGAAGGGTGGCTTACTCAGGTAGGATGTGGGGACAACGGCGGCAGATTTCTTTAGGGCATTTATGAGGCGCAAGAAATGCAGATGGAAGTGGATGGAAGAGGACGTGCAAAGCATTTCTGGGGAGCAGGCAGAGGCCCTCACGATTGGCTTCTCAGAGGAAGAGGTGAGGGATGCAGTTTGGGGATTCAATGTAGATAGGTGCCCAAGTCTGGATAGGTTTCCAATCTTTTTCTACAGGAAGTTCTGGTCTCTGGTTGAGGATGTGATGCAGGTTTTAGAGGAGTTTGCGATGGGAAATAGGGCCTTCAATAGGGTTAATAAGTCATACATTTTCCTCTTGCCTAAAAAGGTGCAGAGGCCATCGAGGATTTTAGGTCGATCGCCTTGTCTAATACTTTATACCTTATTGTAGCCAAAGTCCTCACCAACAGACTCTGCAAGTTGCTTGGTGAAATCATCTCACCGGTGCAGACAACATGTCCCTGGATGGCTTTATGGTGGCTACAGAGGCCCTGGCTACTTTGAGGAGATTCAAGAAGACGGCTTTTCTATGGAAGGTCGATTTTAGTAAAGCATACAACTTCATTGAGTGGGATTTTCTGAGGGCTTCCTTGGCGAGGGGCTTCCCCCAGGTGTGGATTGACTAGACAAAGAGATGTGTCACAACGACATCTTTTTCAGTGCTGGTGAATGGGAACCCTTCAAGAGGTTGAGTGCAGCCCAGGAAGCGGGTCAGACAAGGCTACCCACTCGCTCCTATGTTGTTTGTCTTGGTCGTTGATGCCCTTGCGAGGGTGACCATTAAATCATGTTCAAGGACATTGTTCAAAGGTTTCACGGCGGGTGCCACCAAGGAGGTTCCATTACTGCAGTATGCAGATGATACTATATTTTTGGTAGAAGGGTCCTCTGCAGAGGCGAGCAAGTTACGCATACTTCTGGAGTTGTTTAGTAAAACATCGGAGCTGCAAATTAATTACAAGAAGTCCAGTTTTGTTCCTTTTCATGTGTCAAATGCGGAAGTAGTGGCCTCCAGCAATGCACTCAAGAATGGCGTGGGAGTTGTCGTTGTCGTACCTAGGGCTACCTTTGTCAAGTAGGCACCTTCAGTTGCAGGACTAGTTGTCGTTGCTGGAGACAATGGAGAAGAGGCTAGTTGGGTGGTCCTCTAGGTTGCTTCCGAGGGGGGAATGCTAACATTGGTTAAGACAGTATTGCCATCCATACTGGCCTACTTCCTGTCTGTTTTTAGGGTGCCTTGCCAGGTGAAGAAAAGGCTTATTGGCCTTATGCGTGATTTTTTTTTGTCAAACTTTGGGTCAGTAGGGAAAGGGACGAAGCTGGAGTCTTGAGAGGAGATTTGCAGACCTGTGCACGAGGGATGACTCGGGGTCATGAATGTAGAGGCAGTCAATCTAAGCCTTCTCACAAAGTAGATTGTCAGGCTAGTAGGGCAAGAGCAACATCTTCTTAGCGACACTCTCCAGCAGTGCTATGGCTCCCTCTCTTAAGGGACTATCAAGTCCCCGATTCCTGGAGTGTCACATTTCTTGCGAGGGTTGGCGACGATAGCCTCGAAGGTGCATGCTTTTTTCTCGCTTTACGTGGGAGATGGGGACACCTTTAAATTCTGGATGAATGATTGGCAGGGAGGTGGCAACCTTTGTACAAGTACCCACACCTATTCTCCAGAGTCGTAAACAAGGAGGCGATCGTGGGGAGTTGTTGGGGGGCTTGGTGCCCCACCTTTGAGGGGGTGTTGTCGAACCAGAGGTGCGCAAAGTTCCAACACTTGATGCGAGATCTGGATGGATGGGAGTCGGAAAGAGGAAGGGACGCCTATTACTGGAATGAGGGGGAGTTTACCATGGCTAAGGCTTTACATAGATTACATGCTTCCCTGCAGATGATGGATGTTGACTTCCAAAGGGATTGCAGGTTGCTGTAGTCAGCAGAGTGCCTGTTGAAGATCAGAATTTTCACCTACCTAGTGAGGAGGGTAGAATACTTACCAAGGCCTGGAGGGTGAAGAGGACAGCAATGGATGACCTTTGTTTCCCCCTTTGCAAAGGGGCGAACGAGAACATTCAACACCTATTTTTTAGATGTCCCTTTGTGACACAAGTTTAGAGGAGGATAGGAATTGACTAGATTGCCGTTGATAGCATTGAGGGGTTCTGGTCTCATTCCAAAAAGGCAACACCAACGAAAGTGATAGCATCTTCAAGTCAAGGAAAGAAAGGGTAAAGGTGCTAGCAATCTTGTGGGGGGTGTGGCTAGAAAGATGAGGTTATCTTTAGCAGAGAAATGTTGTATATGGAAAATATGGTTTGCTCCATTTCCTCCCAAGTGGTGTTTTGGGAGTCTACTTCATAATTGTGATCTTGTAATTCTTTCTTTTAAGTAATGAATCTAGGTGGTTATCATATAGATAACCACCCTTCCGCTTTTCAAAAAATATCAGGAAACATCTAGAAAAGCTTGGACAATGAGAGATGACCAAGTCTAATATGCCATAACAGAGGATTAGGTGAAATAGAGGTAGCTCCAGCAAAAACAGAGCGCAGGTCCAAGTAGTAAAGTCCACGATGCTCATAGCCTCCACAAATCATCTACTTCGTCCAGGTGTCCTGAAAATAACAACATTCATCAAATATCGTATGACATTTTAGCTACTTGCAAATTTGACTAACAAATAATTAACTAAGAGAAAAATCAAGGACACAATAAACATTTGACAACTACAAATGAGGAGAGAACTACACAGTGCCCACAAATGTAAAGTAAGACGTACTCCTATTTGCCAGTCAAATAGATAACAATATCAAAATCTCTAGAGGAAAACAGATTGTTGGCTACTCAACAGTTGAGTAAAAGCCCCAGAATCAATAATCCAATTAGTTGTACATGTATAAGTCGCATGAGTTGCAACACTTGTGGCAAGAGCAGCAATGGAGGTACCTTGATCTAATCTTCGAAATTGTCATAAGTGGTCCAATTCATCAGTAGTAAATGGAAATCCAATCTAATCAACAGCAACATCAGCCTCAAAAGAAGGCACATAATCAGAAGAAGTCTGATTGGCCAAGGCAGGCCTCCCAAAGTTCTCCCAGCACAGATCAAAAGGATGGCTGGTCTTTCAGTGGTAGACACAAGAAGGGTAAGTGTGTCTACCATGACCCTCATCACAACCATGTCCACATCCACATCCACATCCACATCCATCAGAACGACCACCTCTCCCCTCTGATGCTGCAAGAGCAGCAAGCTCAAGCATAGAAATTGTAAAGACTGGGGTAGTATCAACGTCAAGCTTTTGGAGATGTCCATAGGTAGTCTCCAGACCGGGAATCAACTCAACTACTAAAATATGATCCCTGACTGACAGATAGTTTATCAAGGAATCTGTATGTCTGCCACTCTCATCTCTCTATAACCTGCTTATCACAGTAGGCAAGCTGAAACACAGCAAACTCCTTGAACAGCCCAAGGGTAGTAGAGTAATCTGCTAAAGTCATATCACCTCGATTAATGCTCCAAATTCTCCTATACATATTTGCCCTGCATAAGCTACTAGTTTGCATGGAGTATCTGCACTCCGGAGCCTCCCAAACATCCTTGGTGATTGTCTTATAGAACATATTTGTTGCGATCTTTGGATGTTGTTCATGAGTTAATTCATGACAAGATAATTGTCTTTCTCCCATTTTCAAAACTTCACATCCTTGGCGTTCGGGGCAGCATCAATCAGCACATGCAAGCACTCATGTCCTCCAACAAAGATACAGAACACTCTCGGCCAAAGTACATAGTTCTGGGATCCGACTAGCTTAATAGTAGTCACTTGAACAAAGGCAGAGGCAAAGAACTTAGCCCCTAAGGTAAGGAACAAGACTCCCGTGTCAACCATGAGGATCACAGGTGCAAATCACATGTAAATATTGTTGAAGATCAACCTACGTACTCAGGGGTGCATCTATCTATGTGCCAAGACACAAAGTAGGCTATCGATTCAATCTGCATACCTGCAAGAATATAAATCGCGTACAACCCCTGTGCCGATTAAATAGGAATAGTGTAGCCCTCAAGGGAACTAAGCGACATTGTTCCTAATTAGAAACTCCTTCAAGCAACAGGGAAGCTTTTTGATCAAGAGGGGAGACTGCAGCAAATCCTAAATGTCATTGGTAGATGTTGATGACGGCAAGAAGAGGGTTAGAAAGGGCCTAATAGCAAGGAGAGGAGGCTTTAGTGCGGCCCTTGTGGCTGCAGCAATGGCCCTACTAGGAGCTGACGGCGGCAACAACCCAACTAGGGTCGACAGCACTGAGAAGAGGGGCACCCAAGGTGGTAGTGGCGACAGCAAGGAGATCCCCCTTAAGATCAAGGATTCAAAGATTGAACCAAAAAAAAAGGTGGTATTTGGGGGGATATCCAACACCAGCCTACCACTGCTCTAATATAATGCTCAATGGAAAGAATGATTCATACTTCAAAAGAAAACCCTAACTTCTCTGGTATAAAAAAAGGTTAGGGTAAATTACATGATGAGTCCAATAAGAAAACAAAAGTTGCAACTAAGGCAACATAAGCAATAAGGAAATAAAATAAATAACTCAACACCTACATCTAACAATTACTAAAGATCATGGACAGTTGAGATATTTTCTAAGAATAGAGGTCCAACATCAAAGCAATGGTCATGCCTTGTATTAACAAAAGTACACTCTTCAAATTCTAAAGGAGGCTGGACTATTAAGCATTAAGCCAATGCCATGCCTATTGAGTAGAAGAAGCATATAGCACCTGATGATGATCCACCTTTTGAAGACATTCATCGATACAAGAGTATAATTGGCAAACTTCTGCACTTAACAATCACACGACCTTATACAAGCTTTACTGTAGGCAAAGCTAGCCACTTCATAGACAAACCATCTTACAATCACTAGCACAATCTCTCATATTGAAGTATCTAAAGGGGGCTCTTGGAAAGGGCTTATACTACAAAAATAATACCTTACTACCTACTCAGATGCAAATTATGCTGACGTAATTTTTTTTGAAAAGCGAAAGGGCGATTATCCGAGTGATAACCACCCAAAATCATTTCATTCCAACAAAACAAGTTGCATCAAAATGACAAGATACATCCATAAAACACCACCTGGAAGAAATAGCCGAACAAAATTCTTAACAATAAGACCTCTCTCCCTCCTAAAAATCATCCCATTCCTCCCAAGCCACACACCCCACAAGATCGCCAAGATCTTTGCCCTATCCTTTTTGGATCTAAAGGCAAAATCTTTGCCGTAGGCGTTACCCCTACGGAAAGATTCCCAAAAGCTACCCGTATCCTAATGGGCGATCCAGTTGATTCACATCCACTACCAAACCTGTGCCACAAAAGGGCACTGAAAGAAAAGGTGCTGAATATCTTCCTCCGCTCCATCACAAAGGGGACATGCAAGATCATCCGAATGGGCCCATCTAGCTCTCCACTGCTTCGTCATAATTCTTCCCCTCCTCACTAGCCAAGCAAAAATCTTCACCTTCAAAGGACATTCTGCCTTCCACATTAGACTGCAGTCTCTCAAAAAATCGATGTCGGGGTTGGTCATGCCACTCCCCAACCCACGGAAGACTTTTACCACAAAGAAGTCTCCTTCCCAATGAAAACCATCATCACCCTCCTCTGGTGCCCAATCCTCCAGTTCCTACAACAAACATTGGAACTCCTCACACCTCTGGTTAAAAAGCCCTCCTTGAAAAGTTGGACACCATGTCCCATCCCAACAACCTTCCACCGTAGTTGACGGATCCACAACACCCCTAACAAGGTGAGGGAATCTCTCCGCAAGGGTTAAGCCACCTCCTGCCAGTCGTCCTGCCAAAAACGGAATGCATCGCCCTTCCCAAGAGTGGGAGAGAAGAAATCACGCACCTTCGCTGTCACCAACGCCAAGCCCCTAAGAAATTGGGAGGCACCTGGAGGGGGGGACCCCAGAGGCTCCCAAGAGAGGAAAGGGCAGTATCACCGTAGCATAACATCACCGAAGAGCCCCCACTCCCGTCCCACCAATCTACATCTCTAACCCCATTCTTGAAGCGACGTGTAAATCTCCTCCCAAGCTACCAATCTTGCCCCCCTTCTCGTCGACCCTACATTGGCCCAGAAGAAATCCCTCATCAAACACAATATCTTCTCAATCTGGCGTGGCAGTCTGAAAACTAAGAGAAAATACGACGAAATGGAGGCCAGCACTACTTTTACAAGGACCAACCTTCCACCTCTAGAAAGAAGTCTAGGAGACCATGCAGCCAACCTTCCTTCCATCCTCACCAACAAAGGAATCCAATCCTGTACCCTGAGGCGTCGATCTGACAGCGGAAGGCCCAAATACACCAGAGGCAGAGAAGCCCCCTCCGTCTCCAAAGTCCCCCTCACTCTCTCCACCTCTTCAGTCGACAAGTTGAGCGGGACAAAAGTTGATTTTTGGTAGTTGATCTGCAACCCTAATGCCTCCCCAAAAAGTTCCAAAATGATTCTCATCCTCTTAGCCTCCAACTCCATTCCTTCAACCAGGAATAAGGTATCATCAGCATATTGTAGGATTGTCGTTTCCTTATCCTTACCAACCATGAATCCTGTAACAAGACCCCTATCGCAAGCCCTCTGTGTAGCCCATGGCAGTGCATTCGCCGCCAACACAAACAACATAGGTGCAAGGGGGCAACACTGTCTGACTCCCCTCCTAGGTTGCACCCATCCCCCCGCCGGGGTCCCATTGAGCAAGACTGAGAAAGATGATATTGTCACACACCTCTTCATCCAATCAATCCACACCGTAGAGAACCACCTCCTCCTAAGGGAGACCTACACAAAATCCCACTGCACCAAGTCGTAAGCCTTGCTGAAATCAACTTTCCACAAGAAGACCCTCCTCTTCTCCCTCCTCTAGAGGGCTAAAACCTCCATGGCAACCACAAAACCGTGCAAGATTCCTCTCCCCGGGATGAAAACCGTCTAAACAGATAAGATCAAGTCTCCAAGAATGTCCTTGAGTCTATTTGCTAGGACCTTAGCGACAATAAGGTATACAACATTTGAGAGAGCAATCGGTCTAAAGTCCTGAATCGCCTCCGCCCCTTCCTTCTTGGGAAGCAAAGAAAGATAGTATCTGTTCAACTTATCAAAACCTCTGTTCCCGGCCACAAACTCCTCCATCATCTGCATCACCTCTACCCCCACCAGGTGACAGAATTCCCTGAAGAAGAGGATAGGGAAACCATCCGGGCTAGGACACCCCTCTACGTTCAGGCTCCACACCGCCTACCTCACCTCGTCCTCTAAGAAACCAGCTATAATACTAGCTACCTGGGCCTCTGTGATACGCTGAAAATCCTCCCCTCTCCACCTCCAACCCCCCCTCTGACACACCTCCCAGTAAATTCCCTGAAGTAATCTACAATGGCTCGACCCACCTCCTCCTTACCAGAGAAGCTGACCCCATGGATCAGCATCCTGTCTATCCAGTTTCTCCTCCTCCTGGCAGATGCCACCTGGTGAAAAAATCTGGTATTAGAATCTCCCTCCTTCAACCATCTATGCCTCAACCTCGTCTTCCACTCCACCTCTTCCTTCCTGTCCTCCTAAACTGTACGCATCATTCTCGCTCTAGCCTCCCTATCCTCTGAAGATATAAGGGCTTGGTCCTCCTGCCTATCGATCCTGGTAATCTCCACCAGTACCTCCTCCTTCTTGCTCATCCTGGACGATTTAATATCCCTCCTGTACGCCCTCAAGTGATTACACAACATACCCAACTTCTTTGCCAAGCAACACGCAGCAGATCCCTCCACTATCATGGATTTCCATTTCTCCTCCACCATACACCGGAATCCTTCTTCCAACGACCAAGATCTGTCAAATTTAAAATAAGTGCCAAAAAACGTCCCCTCATTAGACCACATGAGGGACGTGTGATCAGAGAAAGGCCTCTCCAAGGCAGACACATCCGCTACCGAAAAAGATTCTGTTAATTCCACGTTGCCAAGGAATATGTCGATTCTAGACATCTGGCCACTATTGTTCCTCCACGTGTAAGCACAGGACGCTAGAACCAGATCCACGAGGCAATGGATAGCCACAAAATCCACAAAAAGATCCGACCTGGGATCTTGTATACCACGCTCTCCAAGCCTATCCTCCATCTGTAAGGTGATGTTGAAATCCCCTCCAAGCAGCCAAGGAAAACCATGACACTCCGCTGCGACGGTCGCGAACTCTTCCCACATGATTCCTCTGGCCTGGCCATCCAACGGACCATACACTCCTGTAACACACATCTTGGCAAGGGATCGAAACCCCTCCATCCAAGAACCCCCAACCTCCTTCCAAGTTCGAGCATCGCAACTAGCCAACTTCGTTTCTTGAAGCAACACGACATCGGCTTTTCACATACAACTATAGCGCCCCAATGACGCCCTTCTAGCCGGGTCATTGAGACCCCGCACATTCCACGTCATCACTCCATTCATCTAACAATGAATGTAGGCTTCCTCCATGGACTGTCGGAAGCCACACGCCGCTGCCGTCCTACCCACCTCGCCATCTTCACGATCCAACAACAACGTCTGAGGTGGCAGCTGTGGCGCCTCGCCTCGACCATCAACCACCACCCTCGATCTCTGGCCTCCATGGGACCTCCATCTCCTCTTGTAGCGAAGAGCCCCGCCTCTGCCACCTCGCACCATCTGTGGTCTCCACCTTGTTAGGGTAATCTCCTCCCTATATTTGGGCAACACCGAAGTGCACCCCAACTACCGTTGTGAAGGAGCATCCCCAGGACCACCACCATGCAGCTTGGCTTCCTCCTCCACCTCGCGCTGGCCCTTGACCACAGTCTTGTCAACCCTCAAACCACCAAACGCCTCTCTCGAAGCAATCGGTGCCTCTGCCACCTCTCCTACCCCTCACAATGGAGACGCAGCAAAGGAGACCGCGTCTTCCACCCCGACCAAAGCTTAGTGTGCTCCTTTTCCCCAGCTCCACCGGACTCTCGCCGATCATCTACCCCCTTCGAGGTCGAGGGACCGGGAGGGCTCCTCTCCTCCAAGCAGGCGCCAAACGGGGGTCGAGTTCAGTCCTTCGCACCTTTCAAATCCGATGAAGGGTTTTCATCAGATCCCGCATGCAGATCCGGCTTCGCGCTCCAGCCATGTGAGCATGCCTCCGCACATGCCACAGACGCAACCCCTTTAAGAGCCCTCGCCAGCTACTCACCGCAGAATCGTCTCTCATCAAAGCCCTTCCCCACCTCTTCTGCTCCCGAAGCTTCTGAAGCAACGCTAATCTCAGGCGACGCCAGCGAAGCAGACGAGATCTGCGCGAATCTCTCGAGCCTCGGATCCACATCAGCAACCGATCGAATCGCCCTCGCCCTCACCGGACAAGGCTTCACACTCCTCCGCACCGGCACCACCGTTCCGACCACCGCCATGGATCCCCAAAGAGCTCCCCGAATCGCGCAGGAGACCACCCAAGAGGAGCTCCCCAGTCGTAGCACGATCTTCTCCATCAACCTCACTCTGATCTTCATCTCGACCTCCGCCACCACCGGACCCTTAGAGAGGCCGATCACCATGCATCTCTTGAGGCAAGCGAAAGGCGAAACGACCGCGTCCACCACCTCCACCGACCTCAACCACCAAGGCATCCCTTCGATGGACACCTCGAACATCAGTCTCTCCGGCAACCTCTCCACAGACGCTCCATCGTGCAAGGACGGGCATCGCCATCTCCACCTCCCCATCTTGGCATCAACCTCCAAGAAGCAAAGCTCTTCCCTCCTCTCAACAGGGCGGCCGAGGACCAAGAACCTCCTACCTTCCAACATCAAAACCCTAGCCCCCTCGCGCTCCAAGTCCCAACCCAAAGCTTCCTCCACCATCGCCTTAGTCACCCAGCCGCCAAGAACCTCACCCACCAGCCCACCCTCCACCTCCTCCTTTAGGCACCTAACCCCCTCCCGACCATGGCACCTCGACCTCCGCCTACGGCAATTCCCCGGGCGGCGACGGCGACAAGCTTCCTACGTTCCGAACGCAACCACCACGGCAGTTGAAGCTCATGTGCCCCAAGTCACCACACTTCCAACAACGCCACGGCTCGCGGCATTCGAGCGTCGAATGGTCAACCCCCAAACATCTAAAACATCTTCCCTTCTCTGCCGCGTCTCCTCCCGCGTGAGGAACCCTATGAGGACCAACTGAAGTTCGGCTCTCCTTCCTTCGCCCCACCACCACCAACCAGCCTGCATCAACCCCGAGCCTTACAGCCTCACCTTCCCTCTCAAACGGGTGTCTCTCCTCCCCCTCCACTCCCTCCACACGGTCACTCTCCCTGTCGCCCCTCCTTCCGCTCTCCCTATCTCGCTCATCTCTTCAGTGAGCTTCAATCTTCAGCAAGAAAATCAAGAGAAGCCATGAATTGTTCTCCATGATGACGGTTTAGCCATTTGAATGAGATCATTTATGCTGACACAATTGAGGATAGGAAATCCACAACTGGTTATGCTATATTCCTAGGAGAAAATCTTGTTTCCTAGCAGACCAAGAAACAAACCATCGTAGTTTGCTCCAGTGGTGAGGCTGAATATAAAGCCATGGCCCATAGCACGTGTGAAATAATGTGGATCATCGCCTTTCTTGTTGATCCAGGGTTCAATGTGCAAACTCCTATCCCCACGTTCTATGACAATAAGTCAACCACTTATATCACCCCTAATCCAGTATTTCATGAAAAGACAAAACATATTGAAGTTGACTGCTACTTCATCAGGAATACGGTCTAAAATGGCAAAATTACAAGTCCCATGTCTCTTCTGAGCTCTAAGTTGAGAGCATCACAGTTTGAAACGTCGATTTCAACGTCGTTTCGATAAATTTTCAAGTGCGCATTTCGCCGACACGCCAAGGGCATGCCATGGAAATGCCCGTGTTTCGACATTGGATTTCGACGATTTCGATGTCCCAAAAATAGTCCATTTCGAAGGCCTGCTAACAAAAATGGCAAAACTAATTAAAATGATTGGAATTTTAAGAATAACTATTTAAATGGATAAATATTTTCATTTAAGCCATAAATATTATCTTATACTTCTTTAAATTGATAACTATTTTTAAAATTAAAGACTACAAGAATAAAAGTGTTAATGTTAATTCAAAAGGGAATATATTAGTGATATATCGTTGATATTAGGAAATTTTGAGGAAATTGCTCAAAATGACTTATAATGGGTAAAAACATTGTAATATAAAAAAATACCTAGGCTCTGGAAGACTAAAATCATGTTTAAGGAGCCCCCTCACAGTACGTATCATCAACATCATTCAAGTTGGCAATATGCAATGCATAACTCGTGCAACAGTAACAACAATGCAACACAGTTGTAGCATCCAACAGCAACAATTGCATGCGACACGTGTTGTGCACGTGCGGACCTAGCAACATGCAACAACGCAGACCAACATACCATTGGCATGCCAACAATTTTGATGGCATGCCCTCAGCATGCCAACGACATCCCTGCATTTCAATAAGTATATCATGTCGATATGGCATCTTGTCAAAAACCCCTGTTTCTTCGACATGCCGATGACATTTTGATCATTAGAAATCACACTCACAAAGGCGTTAAACAAGAAAAGGCATGTATTTTTATGTGACAATTTAGGCCCAATTAACATCTATACTCCAACTTGAGGAATAATATTGGAGTTTATTGTTTTATTTACTTCAATATGCTTTCCCTACTCTCTATATAAGAGGGATTAGGATTTTTCTTTGAAAATATGCCATCTATTTTGTTTCACAATATCATGTCTCCCCTTTGGTTCTACATGGCAGGATAAGTCCTCAATAGCATTTAATATAACTAAGACCTAAAACTAGCAGCATTCTTTTCTTTTTCTCTAGAAAACAAGGTGGTTATCCATCCAAGCTCCAGTTTTGTCAAGAAAATCTACTACCTCATCACCAATCAATCTACCCTCAAATCATCTGTTAATAAATAAATTTTCAGGGCTTGGAACAGGCATATCTCTTATAATCGTACTTGGCTATCCACCACATTGCTACTCTCAAACCAAATAGAGTAGAAGATCACCAGTGGCATTACTCTATTCATGTGTATGCTGAAGATGTCATAACTTCCGATACCCTGTCCAAGACATGCAGAATAGAGGTCCCAGAGTTCATGGTATCTGAATAAAGTGATCCAGGAAATTACATGGGTTTTCAAAGAATAACCATAATAACTTTGCAATAGGGAAATTTTGGAAAAGTTGTTGCAAATCCTGGGAAGGTTCTTCACAAAAAGAATGATCATACACCAATTGCAAACCAACCAACTAATCTACCTACTTGCTTACTTGGATGGGGTCTATAGATGATTACAAAGGGCCATGGCCTGCAGGTGATCTCCATTGCACTTGGAAGGAGTGACTTCTTAAGTTTCCTAGTGAGAGGGTGTGCATCATAATCTAGTGTAGAAGGGTACATGCACCGTAAGATCTTGGTAACAAAAATGCAAAACCACGACACCTTGACACCTTAAACTAACATGATGCAAAGCAACATTGTGAACCCAATTATATCTGGGGTTTAAGCAGTTTGTTCATCTCCCCTAGACTAGAATTGGACTCATCCTTTTCAAGAAAGAAGATGAAAAATATAAAGAAATAAAGAAAAGTTGTGTTCTTTTTGAAAGGAAAGAAAGGTTGTGTTCTTGACATCTTCTCAACTATTTATTGGCTAATGTTTTAAGGACAGAGGTAATGTCTCTATTCAGTGTATTCACAATTATGCTTCAAAATATCATAAGAAACTTGAATAGAGAATGCAACCAAGTCTTTTCTTTTTTAGCAAGATTCAGATAAATTGACTTCACAGCAAAAGCAGATTCAATTAATTAAATGGTTTATCAAGTAAAATTCAGATAACATTACAGTACCATTTACACAGTACAACACCCCCACCCCAACCCCCCACCAGAAAGAAGAGAAAAAATTCCATGAAGCCCCTATTGTACTATGTCCAACAATCATACCAACCACAAACTATAAGCCAACCCAAGAGAACAAAAAAATGGCCCATGAGAAAAGGTAACTAAAACTAAGCCAGTTACAAACTTACAAATGCTATCATAACATTACTATGAAGTCATCATGCTAGAATGCAACATTCTGATGACCGCTTGGATGCTTATTAGGCCATCTAGACCCAGGCAAGGGCCCACTGTACACAACACAAAAATGATACAAGGAAATAAGTGTAACTTAGAATAGACCAGCAAGGTAAAGCTATTTCAGTAAAAAAATCTAACCAATTTGATTGGATGGCACATTACCTAACCAACACCTACTAAATTAAAGAGACCTTCACACTTACTCTATCAGAACAATATTGCATTTGTCTAATAAGCCAAAATCCTTTCAACCAGTACACCCGTAAAGCTTCTGCACCATTCCACAAAGTCCATGGTGCCCCTATCCTCATATCATAATGCCAAACAAATGCTTTTTCTTCTTTTTTTTTTTTTCTTTGACAAGAACAACCAAACACTATAAGCCAGAACAAAAATGCTAAAAATGGGCAGAAACAAATCAAAATAACTAAACATCTGGAAAAATATTGGTTGCCAAGAGCTAATAATGAGATAAGCCACTTTTTGGTGGATTTTTTGCAATAGCATGCAAAGGGATAACTAGGAAGACTATTTAGTGGCATAGATTTCAATGCACAACTTCCAATAAGAAGAAGGCATTCAACATCAAAACTAAAATAAATAAGCTACAACTCACATCCCTCTCTACTTATAACTCGTCATCTGACCTACGACGTCAAGAAAACTACTTAGATCACTATCCAATCAAACTAGCAAAATACAAGTCTTCATTCTCTCTACTTAAATCGCATCAATTCAACTATCTATTTCTACCAAACAACGAAACACCCTCTTTCAACTTAACCTTTTCCAACACTCATCCAATCTCAAACTTAACCCCAACAAAAGACAGTCTAAGAGAACAGCAATCACGTAACCAAACTCAACCGTGGATACAACGGTCTTCTTAAGTCAACCTGCTAGAAGGCAACATGATTTGCAACTATTGACCCATCATAATCAGGCAGACAGAAAGAACTCCAAATATAGCAAGCTCCGTGCTATTGCAAGCAACACAAACTTAAAACTAAAAGCTTCAAATTTTCTTCGAGCAGCAACTCAACCAATTCAACCAAATGATCAACTGGAAAGTCAGCTTCGGATTTACACCGACAAAGAGCACTCTTCCACCGTCAAACCTTCACAATAATTAGCCCACAAACCAATCCACTTCCCAATTACTGCCTCAGGAAGCCCCAAACCAATTTCCAGTTCCCTCCAACCCCTCTCCCGCACCAGCAACAAATAGAAAAAGGAAAAGCAAAAAATAAAACGGGCCCACACCATCAAACACGAGAAACAAAAAAAAACAAAAAAGAAAAGGAATAAGAAAACGTGGGTGAACAAAATTCAAAAAAGCAATCGCCCTTTATCCAATCAACCAATCGAAACCCTCTCAGTTAACCGAAACCATCGACCCGTACCTCCGCAGGTTCGGACCTCCCCGGCGCATCCATTCCCACTGGCTTCCCCTCGTCGCTCCCACCCTCCATCGGATCAAATCAAATCACGCGCGGAAGAGCAGCAGCTAAGGGGCAAGTTTGGAGGAGGAGGGGGTGGGGTGGGTCTGTCTAGGGTTTGGAACAGGGGACTTGAAGAGGGGCGTGACGAAGGATGATGCCGTGAGATAGAGGAAGAGATGAAGATGATGATGGATCGTCCAATGTTGTTGTCGTCGTCGTCGTTGGAGGAGGACCTGTATTGCTGCTTCCACTACCCTTGGCTGACTTGGGAGCATTATCGTGATGATGATTTTGCACCACACTTCTATTTTCCTCTTGCTTCGCGGTGGAGGTTAGTGGATGTCTATGTGTAAGCATCTATCCATGTCCATGATAGAGAGAGAGAGAATGTTTTCGCGCGCGCGTGTGTGTGTGTGCGTGTGTGTGTGTGTGTGTGTGTGTGAGAGAGAGAGAGCATCGGCGACAGACGTGACGTCCAGTGAAGCGCGTGAGGGAGGTTGGCTGGCTTGACTTGGGCCTGCCGGGCTAATCGTCGTGTAACATTAACGGGGCGGTGGGTGTGGAAGAAGAGAGAAGGAAGCATATCATTATTAGATTGGTCACGAGGATCCAACTTCACGTGGCAGTTGGTGTTCTCGGATGACAGCCGAGAAAAGAGCATCGTTCGACTCCTTGATACAATCGGCCTATCCCAATTCCATTGAGAGCGAACAAACTACCAGTCCACTGACTTTGGAAAGTTTGCTTAGACAAACTTGGGAGCCGGGACTTTAAATATAAAAAGAGAAAAAAAGAAAATGTGTTTACAAAAATGTAAGTTGCTCCATATTTTGCGGATCGCATATCTTTGTAATTAAAATATATGGATAGAAAATAAAAATATATTAATAAAAAATAATTTTTACTTTAAAGTATTATTTTTTATGAATTGAAGATCAAAATATACCTAAGATAAATAATAATAGAAAATAATTTTTCACTGAAAATGTCATATTTCACCAATAAAAGTGATTTTTACTTATAAAAACTTAAAATACATTAATTAATATTGTCTCTCACCCTACGTATTATAAAATATATTCCAGTGTGTATCTCTTTACTTTTTCACTGGGATTCAATTTCCTAAGGTGGGTGAATTATAATAAAGTAATAGGGTAAAACAATAGTGTCCAATCCTGTAAACAAGTAATGAATCGGTATTGTCATCGGTAAAAGTGATCAAATCTTGCATTTAATGGCCAAGCTATCTTTTAATTAATTAGGTGATTTTGTATTTTCTTGTGGTGAAATTTGCGTGCAACTTTGACATTCAAGAGGCACTTTTGCATGCATCACAAGTGTATTCGTGTAGTTGGCGTTAGAATTTGAATGCTTTGCCTATTGGTTTTGTCCTTTTGGTCATCGAGGTCCGCTCGATGTTTATGACCAACCTACTCTTTACCTCCATGGGCGGGGGGTGTGGGTTGTGCCGGAGAGGGACATGCCCCTGCACACGCGCAGAATTATGAACGAGGCTGAGTTCCCCGTTGAAAAATGTCCCAAAGAAAAAGCATATAGAAGGAATGCCCCTACAAAATTTGAACTAAAATGCAAATACGATATTTTGTAAGTCCGCTCACATAAAAGTGCCTATAAAATAATCCATCCTACTCTCCCACGCATTCCGCTCCCACTCTTCAGCTGCTTTTATCACGTCTCTCTCTCTTTCCCTCTCTCGGTCCTTTTTTATCAAGATAAAAAGACTACTTCCCGTGTCGAAGGGCGAGAGCTCGCAAAACATTATTTTATTACCCATATATCGTTTTTCGAGAGTATTATACATTCATATCAAATAATTGAATTCTCAAAAATACCTGTAATCTTACCTTCGAATATATAATAGAAAATCATTCAGCATTAATATGCTTAAAATCTATTTCATCGAAGGTAACACAAATAGCTTTTTTATTTACTGATTGAACAAAAGATTAACATCTAGTTATTTAGTTTGAAATGATATTGTAAATTCAACATGGCAATTATCCATTTATCACATGCTATTTAATAATTTTTGCTTGGTAATTTCATCATTCAAATTCCTCTTTAAATCATCACTCATATAACTAGATACATTGGTGCAAATCTTATCAATTATCGCGACAATGAACGGGAAACTATAACAATGAAGATACATGTTATAGGTATATGTTCAAATTTAAAAACCATATCTATTTTCGCTTTAGGGTCAATCTTAAGGCAAACAAGTGAAATTAGTCAAGCTCCTTTACTTAATTCTATGCATGGGAAAATGAAGTATGCATGAGTAAGTTAAAGGGTGCATATTTGACTACAACACTACCATTTTTATATAAATTTGACTAGAAAATAAAATTCCATAAGCACATGCATTTCCTAGAGTGAATGCCCTAAGATTATGGTACTTCTAGGGTTTCAATGTGTGTTTTACCGCTAAGTTATCAATTTTAATTATTTTAAATGCAAACCTGGAGGATATACTAATTAACTATGCTATTAACCATCTAAAATAGGAGGGAAGAGAGAGAATGATGTATTATACCAGCATAGATGCAAGGTTACAATGGAGGGTTTATCCCCTTATCCAGTTGAGGTTGCTAAAGCAACGTATACAATGGCAAATTATTATCAATGTGATTCCTTGTCAAGCTATCAAGAATCTTCCAATATCTTATCATGTGGGAATGATTCTAATCATAGAGGTACTACATCCAAAAGGTCATTTACTAGCAAGTCGTTCATTCCGGTAGATGCTGCAGTTGGAGACCATTCTTCCACAACAGCAGCAATTTTATTTGAAGAATCTAGACCGATATCCTGTGGGAGGGTGGTGAAGTACCACAATGCTAAATGCGACTTTGCAGAAACCTAGGTGATCTACTAAGGTCTCACTTTGGCCTTAAATGATGGCATATTGGAGGTGATTGTTCTCTCGGATGCCATTAACCTGGTATATAAAATTCTCACCCTTTAGCAACCATTTTGGAGGAATTTGAATATCATTCAATGTTGCATGGATATTATGAATGACCAACTTGATTTTTCATTGATGAAAACATGTCAAACAAATATACAACTAGCACATATATTGGTGAGATACTATTTACATTGTAATCTTCAGGGATGTTGGGATGCTTTCAACTTATCTTATGACATTAATGGCTACTAATGAAATCCTTTTCCTTCCAAAAGAAAAAAAGCATAGGCTAATTATCACAAACCAATAAGCCAATCTCTTACCAAAAAAGCCTATTATGTTGAATCTACAAGAAAATAAAAATATAACATGATATTTTCCTAACTTTAACCTTAATCTCCTAATTAACAACACCATCCAAGTTGGATTGCTATCGTCTATTGTAGCAGTCCTTCCTTCTTTTAAAAAAACGCTACACCATCCAAGACTTCAAAGCTTCTTTCACCTTTACCTTGTTCTTTACTAGGATGAAGAGCACCACAACCCTCCCCTTATCCTTGAGTACCTTATTCCAAAAAGAAAAATACCTACAACTTATATCATACACAAAATCCAAAATTTACGAGCAAATATAACAAGGACTTTTTAAAAAGTTTTAATTTTTTTTACTTAACCTAATAAAAGTCCATTAATTATCTACCTCTCTAATAATGGTGCAAAAGGCATGGCCGTGTTTAATTTTGCATTATCAAAAAATGCATCATTGCATGTAATAACAATGCACTTTTAAACATTTATAACCAAACTCAATTCAATAAAACGAGTTCGAGTAAAGTGATAAACGTAGGAAAATTATTTCATGAGTACATTGCTGATAAATCTTTCAAGAATGACGTAATTTTAATTATTAGATCATTTTTTAGTTTAATGATACCACCACATCTTTTTCTTCAAAGGTTTCGAAACCATTATAAAATTTATAGAATTGGATCAATCAATATTATTATATTTATTTATAACATTTTCAAGTATAGAAAATTAATGTTCATCTTTTACTTGTGTTTTCAATGTTCATTACTTTATTTGCTCGTTATTCTTTAATTTTGTCTTTACATAGCAAAAAATTCTTCACATTTTATGTATTATAAGTATTTATGTAACGTAATTTTTACATTATAATTTTCATAACTAAAATAAAAATTTCATTTTTTACATTACAAATATACATGTAACATATTCTTATATTACAAATTTTCATAAGAGATGTGCACACATATTTTTGCATTACAAAGTGTTTACGTAACATAATTTTGTAATATAATTTTTAAAATAGACACGTAATCTATATTAACAATGTGTATGCAAATTAATTTTGCATTAAAATTTTTATAACCAAAGTATAGAGCACAAATTTATATTACAAATATGCTCGTAATGCAATTTTATATTACAATTATATCACCATTGCGTACATTGTATATAAATGTGCATGTAATATGATTTTGTATTATAATATTCGTAATCAAAGTATACAACGTATTTTTGTATTATAATTTTCATAAATGAAGTATATAGCCTAATTTATATTACAAGTTTAAATTCCTACTTGGAGGGGGTGAGATTAACATGACGTAATATAAAATGTGGAATTATAAATGGAATAATCTCACAAAATAGCAATCACACAAAGTACACAATGATTTTTAGGTGGAAACCTAACCGGATGAAAACCACCACCTAACACTCTCGAGTTAGGATTTTCCGATCAACCAAGTTAATCAAATCCACTAACGTACTACTTAAACGAGGGTAGTACAACCTCAATTACAATCATGCTACTTTATACGAGGGTAGCGTATCTCAAACCCTTTTTCTTCACGAGAAGGATTTTGTCTCACGAAGGAGACGGGAATTCGCAACGCGAATACCCAACTAAATAACAAAGAAAAGTACAACAATAATCCTATAGAGCCAATAAAGTAATTCTTAAACTAAGCTTCTATAGGAGTTAGGATGCTTCCCTTTGTTGGAAGTGCGTCGACGACGCGGATGCGTGAACTACGCGACGGCGCAACGGTGCTCTTGTGAACAATAGCGGGAGAGCGGGTGCGCAACGGACTGATGCTCTCTAGATGTAGAACTTAAGCTTGGAGAGCTAGAGCTTTCTTCTAATTGATCTACTTCTTCTTGACACAAAAGAGTGAAAAGTATATTTGCTTAGTGTGTCATTGAGTGGCAAAGGTTCTCCTCTATTTATAGAGACCCTAGGAAGGCTTTGGAAGGCTTCCATAGCCGTTGGGTGCAAGGTTCAAGAAAATCAGGCCAAAATCAGGATTAATCATTACACTAACAGGGTTATCAGACGTCTGATCCTGGCTTCGAACGTTTGGAAAATCAATTTAAGATGTCTGGGAACATAGTCAGACGTTTGATTTTTGGTGGGTTTCCTTCCTGACTTGAATCAGATCTAAACAGGGTTCTAGTGAATTGTCATCAGACGACATACAGGACATCTGGAGTGATGTCTGGACATCTAGAAACCTACTTTTTTGCGGAAATGGATTCCCAAGAGAGTGCAACGGCTATAAAATATCTGAGAATAGATTTTGGGTCTGCTGAGGCAAAACGGTCATATATCAGACATATAGGGTCCTTTACGGACATCTGATACGAGGCTAACGGTCATATCCTTTATTGTTTGCTAAGCCAACCAATTATCCACTAATTAGACGTCTAACAAAATCATTTAACGTCTTCTAAGACGTCTAGACTAAGATTTGGAAGTCTGATTTCATCAGACAAAACTAGCTAAGTCTAGTCTAAACATAATCAGACGTCTAAGTCAACAGTCAGACGTCTTAAAAGTCATTATCAGACGTCTAATTTTCATATTAGACGTCTGAAAAGGCTGTTTGAATCCTATTTTGATTTTCTAAGTTTTCTACAGAAAATCTAAGTATCCTAGGGTTGTGCAAGTGTTCCTAGGACTACTGTTAGGGTACTTTGAGGCTCTTTAGCATGAATCTAAGTAACAAAATAAAGAGCAACAAAAGAAACAAAAAATACATAGAGTACAAGTAAAGGAAATCTATCATATTTTTCATCTCCTTCCTTCTTCAAGCTATCGCTCGTCGCGAAGCTCCTCTGTTCTCCATCAAGCTCCTCCAATCCGTCCTGGATGCAAGCTCGAACTTCGTCTGACCACGTCTCCATTTGCAATTACCCTGAAATCTAAGACTTCAAGTGCAAATGTTAAATGACACGTGTTTTATTATCATCAGAATAAATGATCGCGGTTCTTTAGCACCAACACAAGTGTGCATATAACCTTATTTTGTATTATAATTTTATAACTGAAGTATACAATTGTTATGACCCAACCCAGGTCCACACGTGAACTAGGCCGGACCATGCCAACCATCCCATGACCTGGCCATCTAGCAAGTAATAGACCAAAACGTGCACATTTTTCGGACATGCACCATAGCAATAAAATAATTGATATCAAGCAGTAAGATAAATAGCCTCGCAATAGTACCAAAACAAAAGAGCAAAGTCTGCACATAGCCATCTCATGACAAATAAAAGAGCAACACAGTAACTAATGGTTCTAAAAATAGAAACATACTACAATAAGAAAAGAAACAGCTAACTACAGCTGGGCCAAGCTCCTTCTACAGTTGGTGGAACGAGCTACTCACTCCCCTCACCAGGGTACAAATAATAAGCGTCAGTAAAAAGCTAAATAGAATGGCAAGAGTACGGTATATGTGTAAAAAGCTGAAAAGAAATAATAACTAATTCTGCAGGCATTTAATATATTTTAACAATCCGCTAATTTCTTGTTATTTGATTTCCAACGCATACTAACATAAGATCATACTTCCTCTTTATTCATATGTTCCCTAGTGGATTGATCTTGTTGCTGCTTCCTCAAGACGTAGGGCGCACACGTGGCGCTCTCTTGACTGAGAGAACACCTCGTGCTCATCCTACTCCTAGTCCACCACCTTAGGGTCGTGGTCACAACGTAATGGTAACTACAGCGCACGTGATAAACACATGGGGGGCTACCCCATATTAGCATGCGGTAAGTCATTCCTGCTGACGAGTGCGCACTAACAGCACAACACAGAACAACACAAAGGTCGTACCCCTCAACAAGTTCACGTACCCTCGTCTGACTATCCTGGTTGGCCTCGTGGGCCCAACAAAAGTCTGTGTAGGAAGGCCGTACCCGGCCCGAGTGCATACTCGAGGAGGTCAACTCTCTCCCTACACAACGGGGCAGTTAGCTCTCCTCAATACACATGTACTTGAGGGCCAGCTCATCCTGCACCAAAAGCCAAAACCAACAGTCACACCTCATGAGTATAACCAATCTCCTGAACATTCTCGAAATCTCATGACACAATGGAAACATCCATTCTAAATCACCCTAGAGTTCAAGCAAGTTTTGTTTAGTTACTAGCATGTTCAAGCATTCATAGCCCCCGGCGTCAGGGCACAACCAAGCGATCATCTCTAGCTCACCCTAAGGTTCATAAGTGATCTTATCTTTTATTTAATTTGTTTCATGCATTAACGAAGAACATGCGTCATCACATAATTTAGGATTCATTATATGGCAAACATGCTCCATGCATTAAAGATAAACATGCATCAATCGCATATTTAGGGTTCATTTCATATCTAACATGCTCCATGATATCACACACAAATATTTAACACTTGTAAGTTGACTATCAATTTAGATGTAACCACCCCCATACTGACTAGGAAAATAGATCACCGAAACACTTGTAAAACAAGTCATTAAGAATTTGGGCATGAGAGCGTCCATCAGTGAATGGATAAGACAACTCAGACTTTAAACTAACACTGCATAATTAGATAACTAAACTGGCTTATTTAACTTGTAGCATTCACTTAATTACCCAAGAAAGGACAATGGAAGACCACTCTACCTAGGTTTTCTGGGAGATAAGGGGGCACACTAGGTCTGCCCGTCATTCTAATAGATGCTACAGGGCCCCCACCGGTGTCGAGTCACCCTCGAAGGAAGTACCTAGGCCAAACCAAGGGTCAAGCCAGGCACTAGGTGTTTAAATAGAATTTTTCAGCAACAAAAACAGGTGATGACAGGGTCTAAATTAGCATCACAGGGTAGAGGACGTCGATACCTTTCCAACGAGTCCCTACTTGTGCGATTCCATGTTCATTTGGGCCACGAACCTGCCCAAAAACGAAACCCACACACACAAAGCCACACTCCACTCCGCACGCCCTCGATCTGTACGCTAGCGCCTGGCCCATGCAGGTTACTGCCTCGGTCCACGCAACCTGTAGCTTCAGGTCGTGCATCCTCTCCTTGCGGTCTATGCTGTAGAATGGGGGACCACGCCTCCCCTACTCTCCTTGCGCAGTCCAGGAGGAGTGCCTCCCCCTCTTCCCCCACTCTTCCTCTCCTCTATTTCTCACTCTCGATAATTGAGAGAAGGGAAAGGTGCTGGGGGCACCACTAGGGAAGGGGAGGGGGGGATGGGGGTTGGTGTAGTTGTCTAGGTGGGGTGGGGTTTTCGAGGTGGAAGGGTATTTATGAGGTTATGGGTAGGGTTTTGGGGGTTGTGGGATCGAAAAAAATTATGGGAAGGATCCCAAAGTTCTTGCTTTTTCGTATAGGGTCTTTGAAATAAGGAGATAGGGGCATAGAAAATGAAAGGAACCCCTTCATGACCTTAGAAAATCACGATGGTGCCCCTGGCCATTCTCTAATGCATGGAAAAATTACAGGGATGCCCCACACAGCTTGAGAATTCACCCACGACCCCTATAGAGTTTAGGGAACTTCCTGCAACTAATTAGACCCCATAATTAATACGCAGAAAATGCAGAAAACCCCACGAAGTCTAGAAAATCACAAAGTGACTCTCAAGTGGTTGTTTCTATGTGCGAAAATTGCAAGGACCACCCTAGAGAATTTAGAAACTCCGTGATGGTCCTTAGGTTGTTTCAACTATAAAATTTTATATTACAAATATGCATACAAAGTAATTTTATAATACAATTTTTTATTATAACCATACATGTAACATATTTTTTGTACTACAATTTTTGTTTACATATTTCATGTTTTTGTATTCGTTACAACATACACATGTTTCTTTTACAAAATACATATTTAGTTATTAGAAATGCATGTTTAGTTATTTGTTACAACATATTAGCTCTGTAATTATATAATTTTGTAATGGAATGTATATACTTACAGTATGCCGACCCTAATAATTAACTCTCAAAAGTCTTTTATTCCTATTATAGTCAGCTCTTTTTTTTTTTTTGAAATATTACATATAAGCATATTAATTTCTTATAAAAAATATGTTTAATGACCATCATTTTTATTTTTTTTATATATGTAATGTGAGTGATTGCGATGTATTTTTTATTTATAATAAATTGGAAACATCCTCTTTAGTGATTTTTATTTGAGTTTCAGGATATATCGAACGATTGTTAGTGCATGCTCATTTGACTATTAATAAGTACTATGTGCAAGGATATCACCCCTATGTATATATATAATCTTTTTTTAGATTAGGTGATCAACTAAGTGTTTTAAAATTGCTAGTAAAATTAACCAATAATGGTAATAGGATAAGAAATTACCAAACTTACCTAATTCGGTACCAATAAACTAATTATTGAAACTAAATTCTTAACAAGTGAATTAACTACACTAATTTAAGAAAAAATAGTATCTATATTAGGCTAAGGTACCTAACAAAATTTATCGGACAGATTAACATAGAACATTTCCTAAATAAAGCTATAATTAATCCTACATTTATGACAAATATAGTAAAAAATGGACAACGATTCTTGAACACAAGAATTCACCAAAATGTCACATACGCAGGAAACACATCGTCGACCCCACAACCACACCCCACTTCCCTATGTCACCACACGCTCCGTCCCCACCCTAAAGAATGTGCCCCTTCGAATTCCAAAAGCCATAATTCCAAACTGCTCACACTTTTGCTCTCCCTCACACCTCCCCCAACATCACCTGTGCACAACCGAGCTCGCCACTCTTCTAACCAAAATCTTCATCTCAAAGTTTCAACGACATTAACATTATCTACAATAGAAGAGAACAACAACACGGTGAACATGCATGTAATAGAAGGCAAATGCATCAATAAGGTTTACTTTCAAAACCTCATTATATCACACAAATGTTACAAATCACCAATGATATCCCTATATCACCGGTGAATATTTAATTTTCACAAGTTTTTTATCGATCATGAATGATTTTCAAACATCACCAGCGATTATTATCCTAATCACTGTGCCTATCACTAGTGATCCATGTTAAGAAGCATCTCCATCTTTAATTAAGGCAAGAGGCACAGTAAGAATATCTGGTCAATGCCATAATCACTGGTGATTCATGCTAAAAAGCATCTTCGTCTTTGATTATGGCAAAAATCACTAGTGATTTGTGTCAAAATTACTGATAATTTGAGCAAAAATTACCTCATACTTTGATTTTGGCAAAAATCACTAGTGATATTTAAAACTCATAGGTGCAAAATTGGAAATGGGTTGGTGACATTCCACCATATTACACCCTTGCGTATAACTAAACTAGATCCCAAAAATCACCAATGCAAAGTCAAAAAGCATCGGCGATATTTTAAAATTACTAATGCAAAACTCAAAAGCACTAATAATTTTGAAAAGTCACCGATGCAAAATGGAAATGCACCACCGGTGATGTTGAAAGACTTTGAAAGATGGACAACATAAAACATTAATCTCTTATTTTACAACCTTGATATTGACACCAGAAGCACAATGCTGACAAGTAAAAAGGCATGGAAGGTTATCAAAGAAGATGTGGATGATAAGTTTCCATAATACACTAATCAATAATGAATCAAAGTTTCCATAATACAATGACAAAGAACTACTTAGAGACTTGGTAGAAGCTTACAACTCGAATACAAAAAAGTTTGAGCTTGGAGAATTAAGTCTCGAGCTCACTGTTCATCATATAGAGAAAATACATGGGCTAAAGAATGATGGAGAGAGGTTGTCAATCAGCAATGGAAAGATAAAGGTTGAGGAAAGACTAGAGATAAGGAGAAAGAACCTTACAACATTAAAGCCAAATGTAAGGAAAATAGTAGAAAAGATCCAAGAATTCAATAAAGAAAAGGAGAATAAGGAAAGCAAAAGAAGATGGAAGTGTAAGATGCGATGAAATAAGTAGAAAAGGAGACTAAGTTGTTAGTGTTGATAACAATAGGGTCCTTCCTTCTACAATACAGAGACCAAGCAATAATTACTTCCCTATTTGGTGTGGTAGAAGACTTGGAGTCCATAAATAAGTACAATTGGGTCAAATTGATACATGACTTCCTCCATGAATAGCTCAAGGACATGAAAGAGAAAGATCAAAAAAGTAGGAAGCAAGGTTACTTGAAAGGTTGCATGATGGTGTTATAGTCATGGGCAATTGAAATGTCCAAGGTCATGCAACCTGTAAATGCAAATGCACCAATAGTGGTTGAAAAGTATGACCACAAAAGCTCTTTGACAAGCCTTGGAATGAATTGGTCTCAAAATAAAAGAAGCTTCAAGGAATGATTTGAGAAAAATACCATTTGATGGAGTTGATCCAGTGAGAAAGAGAAAAGAAGAAATAAAAGAATCTCAAAAAAACAAAAAAAGAAAGAAGATGAAACAAAACAAAAAGAAGGAAAGGAGAAAGCAAAAGGAGACGGAGAGGATAAAGGGGAAGGAGGAGAGGTAGAAGGAGAAATAAAAGGAGAGGAAGAGGAACATTGAGAAAAACCAAAAATGATAAAAGGAGGAGAAATTTATTTGAAAACTTTGAAGGAAGAAAGCAAAGACTTGAAGAAGAAAAATAAAATGTTTACAAAGATAATCAACAAGAGGAATGGGGAAATTTCAACACTGAAGAAAGAAATAGAAGAATTGAATGAAAGCTTGAATGCTTTCCTTCACCAAACTCAAAGTAGCCAACATGTAAAAAACTAAACAAATGAAATTGAAAGAGATGTTGAATTTAAAGAAGTAATAGAAAATGAAGAATAAGAAAAGGACAAGGAGTACTATAAAGAGGAGGACGACTAGCAATAGCAACAACATAAGAAACAAGATCAAGAGTAGAAGCATTAGGAAGTGGAGGGGCAACAGCTAATGGAGGAGCAGCAAAACCATCAAGAGAAATAGAGCAAACAACAACAACAGAATGACCAACAACAACAAAGCCAGCAAAAGGATGAGTAGCAACAACATCAAATGGAAGAGGAGCAACAATAAATCTTGAAGAAGAGCAATAGAAGCATTAGATGATGGACGAGCAGCATCATAAGCTTGAGGTAATTATGGATAATAATGACATTCCTATAATTTCCTTAATGCACAATAGAAATGAAGTCAAAGCCCAAACATCACCGGTGATATTTGAAATGTCATCGACGATTTTCAAAATGCACTTCACAAAATAAGTGAATGTCCTAATTATTACTAGTGATAATAAAAAAATCACCGGTAATATTTGGAATATCTCTAGTGATATCTAGAAAATTACTAGTGATTTTCAAAATACACTTCACCAAAAAACAAGTGAGAGTCCAAATAGCACTGGCGATATTTATCACTGATAATATTTATAAAACCATTAGTGATATTTGAGAAATCAAAGCTGATTTTTCAAATGCACTTCACCCAAACAAGTCAAAGTCGAAATATTATCGACGATATTTGAAAATCAGAAAATCACTGGAAATCACCAGTGATTTTCAAAATGCATTTCACCATAACAAGTTAGAGTCCAAATATCATCGGTGATATTTGGAAAATCATTAATGATCTTCAAAATGCACTTAACACAAAACAAGTTAGAGCCCAAATATCATTAATGATATTCAAAAACTCACCTTTGGAATTTGAGAAATCACTAGCAATATTTGTAAAATCATCGATGATGTTTGGAAACTCAACGATGATACTTGTAAAAATCACCAATGCATTTTAGTTGAAACATTGAATTTTTAAATCTTTTTGTTTAAATAAGAAGTAGATGGAGGGCATGATGAGGGAAAGAAAAATAAAAGCTCTTGTATGATCGTAATAAAACCCAAGTTACAAACATGAATAACACTAAAGATGTATTTAAAATGGTAGTAGGTAAAATGTTATAATTTATACCATTAAAGGAAGAACACACACTCACTAACTAAATTTGATCATTGAACAAGAAAATTGGCTCCAATGAGAAGAGGAAAATAAGAGAAAATCAACATAGTACGAGCCAACTGTAGGGAAAGAAGAGCCAAGGATGAAAGAACTTGTTCAAATAAAATCACTGGAGGAGAAGAAGGATATTCCAACAATACCAAAAAATGTACAAGCAACAGTACCTTTAAGGAAAGGAACAATTAAGGAAATGAAAACAAAGGCTGAACCAAGGACATACAAGAAGGTAGCAATGAAGAGAGAATTCAAGGGAATACAAAAGCTAGAAACAAATATCTTCAATTGTGTCTCTAATTAAAAAAAGGCTCTTCTGCACATATTAACAGAAGAAGCAAGAAAGAAAAAAGATCAAAATTTAAGGAGAAAATGAAACTATTTTTTCAAACATGACAATGCAAGAGGTCCTCTAAACAAGCAAATTCACTGAGGGCAATGTAAGCTAAAGCGCATGTAAGTTTATACATTTATATATGTTTATAACATTATCCCTTTAACATTGTCTTACACAATGGAGGCCATCAATGCTATAGTGGAAATAACAAAAGATAAGCTGACAAATGATGGAATAATAACGAACACCCTCACATTGGACACCAACTTTCTACCCTATGGAGAGTTTGAAAAACCAAAGCAAAATAAATGGATATATGAATAGAGCTGGTGACCTTTTGACGGTATGTACAAAAATAGCAATAGCAATAAACATGAATGATATAACACATTGACAACTAGGCATCATCGATGTCAAGAAAAGAATGATGACCCGCTATGACAACCCGGTTAGTTACTACCCAGAACGTACACACAAGGATGTCTCAACCCCTTGTAAGTCTAAAAATAAATATTGCATTTGCTATATATATATTATGTTAATTATATGGACGGTAACTATCCTAAATGATTTGTGTTTTAGTTTGATATGAAATATGGAAGAACTCTTCAAGAGAAAGGGCATTGACAAGGAAGTATGGGTAGAACACTTCAACATAGATGCACTATAACAAAATGAATATAGCAATGACTAGGGCATATATGTTGCAAGATGGATCGAGTGCATACTCTGTGGGCTTGATCCAATAGAGGCTACAAGAGAATATGTACATAGGTTTAGGGCATTGTATGTTTCAATGGTTATAAGTGATAGGAATGCATAGGAGGACTTGATATGAATATGATACTTTATTTAGAAACTATACATAATCTTTTGTCACAGGTACAAAGATTTGTATGCATGTTTCCTCTTTGAATATACATATGTTTTACATGAAAACTTATGATACAAATGTGATAAATGAAACATGTGATTTGTGATTCAAGTGCGATTTCAAGTATGATTTGTGAATTCAAGTGTGAATCTGTTGACATTAATGTACATTTCAAGTGCAACATGAAAATTTAATAAAAAGAGACACTGATGAAGGAGAAAGAGTTGTCCCATCAAAGCCGGCCCATGAAGCTCAAGTTGCCCTTAATTGCGCCAAGGAGAGAATCGGCCCAACTGCAAGACAAGGAAAACTTGTAGGCGTTGACCAATAACATCCCACCAGCACCTCAGATGGACCGCACAGTCCACATAAAACTAGCCGGCCTAACTCTGCTACCTAAGGCAATTAGAGCAAGTTGCCTGCCTCAACTACCTAGCCATCCTACACGCTAGAACCACCCAGAGTGTCATGCTCACCTCACCCCACTTGGTACTCAGGCAGCAAAGGTTAGCCAAAGAGACTGGTGCTAACCACTTCACTACCGAGCCAAGTTAGGCATTACCAAGCAAGAAGGCAAAGTAACAACAGGAGGGGCAAGGCAACTGAAACGACCCACCACCCCTTGGCCATTTAAGACGTCTGGGATGTTCACCAGACGTCTGTCCGAACGTCTGGAATGTTCATCAGACGTCTGTCAGGACGTTTGGGATGTCCACCAGATGTCTGGAAATCCTTTTAGCGCATACGTACAGGCGCCATGCTCCCTCCCTCACCACGCCTCACCACACCACACCGTGATGCCACTCCTCGCCCATGCTCGCCTCTCCTCTCCCCTCACCTCCTCTCCCTTTATATACCCCTTCCCCCTCCCCTTCGTTGCCATTCAACAACCGAGAGCAAGTGGGAGCGGAGTGAAGAGCGGCGGGCCGAGCGAGAGGAAGCACGAGGGCGAAGGCTGCAGTGGTGCTCTGCTACAGCACCTGTAGGCAAGGAGAGCTAGGGCGATTCCGCGGAAGTCATTTTTTCGCGGAATTAGACGGCCAGAGAAACACCCGGACGTCTCACCAGACGTTCGAAGGTATGGCAAGACGTCTGGTAGAGATCTACTTTCCGTACTTTTCCTCTCTGACAAGTCCTGACAGTGTACGTATGTGTCAGAGGGTGGAAGCGTAGCCGAGGCAATTTCAGACGTCCGGAAGCACTCCCAGACGTCTGACAAAGTCCTTGGACGTCGGATTTGAGTTCCAGATGTCTGATAGCAAAACAACAAGAGAGGTATCCCTGAGGACTGTTTTAAGACGTCTGGGACCTTTCCCAGACGTCTGATTTCCTTCTGATAGCGTGTTTTGGGGCCGTGTAAGGCCCTATTATTATCGCTTTTACGCAAACGAACCGTCTCTGTTTTTCATACAAGTTTCTCTATATAATGATACCTTGTTTACATCCTTCTGAACCTTTTGGCCCATCAATCCGTGTTTAGGTCTCCAGTCCGTCGGGAGTACGGGACCTGTGGAGATGTCGGGAGCCACTGTACGAGCCCCCATTCCACCCGGTTACCTAGGTAGAGTGGTTACAACCTTAAATCTCAATTTTAATACATGCGAGTAAGTATATCCTAGGACTTGAGATGAACCCTCGGAAGGATTAAACATATATTTGAGAATAGATTCTTGAACCCTAGGCCTTGGCATGAACACTAGGGTCAGAGGAAACTGCATGTGAATGATTGTGTAATCAAAAACTATCTGTCTTTCTGCTAAAATGGACCCCTACTATAATAAAATGGAAATTGAGCTGTTGACCCGAACATTCCAACTCAGATGTGACAAAGAAATTCCTATATAAACCTGGGAAAATGTAAACATGAACACCGTACCTCGAAGAACCAGATGGTAATTTGCTGCCTATGGACAGCTGTTAAGGGAGGTAAGCTAACCTTCGTGTACGTAGTACCAAAGAGAGCAACTATCCCTTGTAGTGTAGAGGGGAGCTTGTCACCCTTGGGAAGGGACCCGGGGTGGGTTTGGCCACTCTACGACGACTCTTACCGACCCTCGTGTATGTGGTACCGAGGTGAGCTACCTAGTGTAGGGGGAGCTATCCGCCCCAGGGGGCCCGGTGTTAAGACCCGAGGCACCAAGACCACTTTAAGACGTCTGGGAGTTGGCCCAGATGTCTGATCAGACAACTAGACTCCTTCCCAGACGTCTTAAAACTAATTTTGCGTGCACACAGAAGCTAATCTGCGTGCAGGCACGAGCAGACTGATTTCCCAGCCGCCCTCTTCTCTTTCTTCCTTCCCCCGCCGACTTGTAGAGCCCCCCTTGTGCCTACATATACCCCTCCTCTCCCTCACGCCACCCCACTCCTTTCCACCCATCTTCTCCTTCTCCCTGCTAGCGAGAGCGCGAGAGAGAGAGAGCGGCAGAGCGGCTGTTGCGAGCTTGTGGGGAGAAAAGCTGCTGCGAGAGGAAGTAGAAGCTTGACCGTGAAGGTGCGAGCTTGCTGGGGCTGCTAGAGCTGGCCGGCGGGAGGACGACGAGCGTGGGGTAGCGTGGAGGAGCTGCTGCAGCACGGGCAACAGGCGGACGAGGCGCAGCGCGGCTGTGCGTCGCGGGCGGAGAGCGAACCAGGTCCTGATTCTGGGAAAATTTCCCAGAATCAGACGTCTGGACTTGCGTCCAGATGACGCCTAAGATGTCTGAAGGACAGTCCAGACGTCTGACAGGTACGATTTTATTTACCTTCTCCATTTTAGACGTGTACGGCCATGCAGCCGTCCGCCGCGTTCTTTTGCGTTTCGTCGTGCTGAGAGCAGGTGTGTGTGTGTGCGCAGGTTCTACTCGAGAGGGCGCGAGGGCTCGCCATCCGACGTGAATTAGACGTCTGGCTACAGTGCCAGACGACGGAGAGAACCTCCAGACGTCCGGGCTGACAATCGGACGTCTAGAAACCAAGGCCAGACGTTCCAGCGGGCTTCTGGACGTCTGAAGGACTGCGCAGACTAAGGTATAACCTGATCCACCTTTTAAGACGTCTGGAAGAGGTTCTAGAAGTCAGATTTTGGACAGATTCGTCGTTTTTGACCCATTTAGGGCCAGTTCGGAGTCTGTTTTCGGCGTTTCGAGTTGCGTTCTTTCCAAAATTAATTCCTCTATTCGTTTACAGTAATTGTATACTGTTCTGAGAAACTCCTTGTGATTGATCCTTGTGTTAGGACCCTGTTCGGTTGCAGTCTTGGAGGTTGCGGAGGCGCGCGGGATTGCCGACCACGCCCCCAGTACTCCCGGTTTCGCTGGTAGATTGGCTTTTTAATTTACTTAACAAAATTTGTTACAATTATGAAACAATTAATAGAGTCTAGGGCATTGCAAGAGCCCTAGGACTGAGAAATTAGATCGAATGATAGATCTTAGGGTATTGCATGAATCCTAAGATTGGAAAACTCGATTGAATGATAGATCATAGGGTACGGCATGAATCCTAGGACTGGAAAACTAGTTGACTATATAAATATTGCAGTCTTGGAATAGTAGAAAGGAAATGATAACTGCCTGTAAATTGGTTAACAGCTGCCTGTTATGAATGAATAAGTATGATTGAGAACATGGGTTGTATGAACGTAAAGCTGGAACGGTGAAACCTAAATTGGCTGAGTTAAAAGAGCTTGAACCCTACGGGGACTTAGGAGTAGAACTCCTGGAAAGGGAATGGAATAGAATTGGGGAAGTGAGTTGGCCCTTGAGTACGGAGTACCATGGGAAGCGACTGTCCCCCTATTTAGTGCAGAGCGGAACTAGCCGCCCCAGGGACCCGGGATTAGGTCTGGCCACTTTGTATCGATTTTTGGCCCTCGCGTACACAGTACCGAGGAGAGCTACTAGTGTAGGGAGAGTACTAGCTACCCTACGGGCCTCAGGGTTCTGCTGGCCCCCCTACACCGACTTGTTAGGCCCACTAGGCAAACCAGGGTAGTCTGGCGAGGGTGCACGGACTGTGGAGGGGTAAGACCCCTGCTTGGTTACTGTGAAGGGGTTGGACCTCTATTACTGAGATTGCTCTGCCCTATACTGGTTCCGTGTTGTGCTTTGGGCACACCCATTAACGGAAACGACTGACCGCGTGCCAGTGCGGGGTAACTACCCGTGCGTTTATCGCGCGTGATGTAGTCACCGTTACGTCTGTCAGTGACCTTTGGGTGGTTGACTGAGGGTAGGACCACCACGGGGGACTCTCCCGGCCAGGAGAGCACCACGTGTTACTTCTACTTTTCGGAAAAGACTACAATCATGATCGTTCCCACGAGAAACATTCAAGATCAAGAGAAGGATTTGAGAAATAAATCAATAGTGAAAATAGAAAGACATAAATAAAGTAAAAATATAACAGCTACTGTCCACTTTACTGCTTCTTCTAGCTTTTAGTTGCCACTCTACTCAGCGTTTCGCTGACGTGTCACCCTTGTTACCTTTTCAGGACCAGGTGTTGAGCAGCCAGAGTTAGCGGCTGCAGAGGGCGCTGGGCCTAGTAGAGCCCAGTAGTGTTACTTGTAGTACCTTTTGTACTTTCTTTCCGCTGTAGTGAGTAGTTTTCTATTACTCCCTGTACTTTCTTCGTTGTAAGCTTTATGTTATGTACATGTTCATTTCTCTGCTGTTGTGGTGGTGCATACTGTAGTGGTTCTTTCCTTTACTGCTATATTTTGTTACTGCTAGTTATATACATGGTGAATGTGGTTTATTTTACTGCTATTTTGGTTACTTTCTCGTTGGACGACTGGGTCTTGGGATCAGTCGAGTCGGTCCGGTTCTCGTGTCTCGTAGGGATTCGGGAATCGAGTCGTTACACCCGGGGTTAGGTATGGCCACTCTACACCGACTCCCGTCAGCCTGTTAGGAAAACTGGGGTAGTCGAACGAGGGTACTCGGATTGAGGAGGGGCAAAGACCTCTGAGGGGCAAGACCCCTGTTCTGTTCTGAGAGGGTAAGGCCATACACTGTTCCGCGCTGTACGTTGAGGCCTACCCACTAGCGGAAACGACTGACCGCGTGTCAATGCGGGGTAGCTACCCGCGCGCTTATCACGTGTGCCGTAGTTACCGCTACGTCACGACCGTGACCTCGGGGTAGTAGACCGAGTAAAGGACTACCACAGTGGGACTCCCTCGGCCAGGAGAGTGCCAGGTGGGCCTCTTATATCATGGGAAGCTGCAAGCAAAATCGTTCCTATAGGGAACCAGATGATTAATTAACAAATCCTAATTAGAGATCTCTACGCAACCCCATGTATAATATAATTAGAAGATGGAAAACTTTATGTTAATGCATGTTAATTCTTAGCCACCACTCTACTCAGCTTTAGCTGACTCCAGTCAAATATATTCGATACAGGTCAAGGATTTGAGCAGCCCGAGCTACCGGCTGCTGAGGACGCTGGGCCTGGTCGAGCCTAGTTTTAGTTCTACTGCCTGTTAGTGAGTTTTATAGTTTGTATTTTGTTACATGTACTCTTTGATGTGATGGCTGTAATATTACTGTTTTCTTTCCACCTGTTGAAACTTTCTTTTCGCTTAGTTACTGTACTTGTGTGGTTTGTTGAATGTTACTTGGTTATTTCTTGTTGGACGACTAGATCTTGGGATAAACCAAAGCGAGCCAGTCCCAGATTCTGTCGGAATTTGGGACCGGGTCGTGATGGCAATGACTCAAAAGGCGAAGCAACACTTGAGTCGATCACACTCCTTAAGAAGTAAATAGTTATTATTAGTCTTAATTATGACCTGAAACCCTTAGAAAAAGGAAACCATGTACTCAAGAAAAGGGTAGTCACCCCATATTATACTCCATCAAACAAAGAAAATACTCAAATAGTTAACATTTGAGGGCTAGATTCCCTCTCCATACGTACACCAATAAGGTAGAATTGGGTTAACATTTCTCTGTCTCTCTCCCTTGTTTGCATTGTTCATGCTATGACTTTACGTGCCATTCCCTTAGTCAAGTCCTTAGACATCAGTCAGGTACTATGTCACTAGGGCTAAGTATTGGATTGAGCCACCCAGGCCCATAAATTTAAGGATAGACCTTAGGCCAAGATTTTTTCACATTAATTAAATGGGTTAGATTGAAAACCTAGGTTGGCCCAAGGCTGACCCGACCTAAAGGCCTAACAATTTAGGACCCATGTATAAATATATGCATGTATGTATTATTTAATAAATAACCTATATGTGCAATGTATTCCAACTTAAAAATAGCAAATATCAGAGATAACTTAATAAATAACATAATTCTCCTCACTTTCTTCGTTACATTGTTAAAATTGTAGGAAAGTATACTAAATTTGAAAATTTATAGTTTTAGTCGATTTATTATTCTAATGATCAATACTTTCGTATTTGTTATCAATTAGAATTAAGTTACACAAATTTTCTTAATTATTTTTATGATTTTTATTTACTAATTTGCACACTTCATCTTTTTTCTTGAATAACAAATGGGCCTGACTTGTTCAAGCCTTGACCCATTTACTTTGGGTTGGACTTGGGTTGGGCTCAGGTTAGGATTTTACAAATTCAATGGGCTTGGGCCCAGCCTATGCACCCACTTAATTAAATGGGGTTGGGTTGGGCTTAGGTTAGCGCTAAAGGGTTAGGCTCATTACTCATCCCAATATGTCAATGGTGCAAATGAAGAATATCACTAGTGATATTCCAAAATATTGCAAATAATATATATAATCTGAAGCAACAAAATCAAATATCATCAATGCAAAGACAAATATCACCAATGCAAAAAGGAACATCGCTGGTGATATAAAGAATAGGGACAAAAAAAAAGCTACAGATTCTAAAAATCACCGGTGCAAAATGGGATATCATTGATGGAAAATGGAATATCATTGATGCAAAATAGGATATCATCAGCTCAAAATGAAATACCATCAATAATATTTGCCATAAGGACAAATAAAAGCTATAGAACCTTAAAATCATTGGTGCAAAGCATAATATCACTGGTGCAAAATTAGACATCAATGGTGCAAAATGAGATATCACTGATACAAAATTAGATATTAACGATGCAAAATGAGATATCACCGATGCAAAATTAAATCTTAGAGATGATTTTCAAGTATATCGAGGAGGATAATGAATTTGACAATGTAACAAACCATCTCATTAAAAATGAATCAATGTATTTAATACTTCATTAAACAAGAATGTCAAAAAAGAAAGAAAAGAACCTTTCTGTCAAAGAATTCTCGAAATAGATTTTATTGATTTGGAGAGAGAGTGCGTCGAGAAATCCTTAACCCCTCTTTACATAGAGTTGTTTACAATAGTAACCTAATCCTACTAACTAATTTTGGAAACAAACTTAATCAAATCAAATCCTAATAAAAAATAGAAAGAGATAAGACAAAATAACTTAGCCTAATGTGACTAATCCTACAATATCTCTTTCTTAATTCACTTACACTCTCTCCCGAGTTGGAGCTTACAACATCCAACTTGAAGGGGGCACAACAAAATGAGAACTCCCATTAACGTAGACATATGGGGGAGTCGGAAGCAGTGTAGACTATTGCAGAAGAAGTAGTCACTGTACAACACTAAAGCTTGCAATAGAGTAGCAGTAGGACACAATGACTATAGTAGTAGTAGTGGCCACACACTAGAAAATGTTCCCAAGCACCTAGTAGAGGTGGGAGAACCTTACTCAAAGTCTCCACCAATCATCAACTTTAGCCAAGAAGCCAAATGCTAGATCAGAAGTCCTATCACCTTGGTTTATATGCAATAGGGGCTACAACCATGGCAGTAGCAGAGGAGGAGGTCTCTGTCCTCAGGAGAGACTGTAGATGCTTTATTTCTACGGAAGTAAGCTGGAAAGGAGATTGGTCAGTCGCAATCTCAAAAGAAGTCACCTTTGTAATAGTCTAATTGGCCTAAGGGAGACTACCGAACTTGTCCCAGCATCTGTCAAGCAAATGGTTTATCCTTTACAATGGATGCAAAGAGAGTAAGCCCAGCCTCGTCCGCCATGGCCACTTGAGTGACCACCCCACCCTTTAGAGGTAACAAAGGCGAATGTGTCAAAAAGAGTGGTAAGAGTAACCACTGAGGAGACATCTGCATCAATATTCCAAAGGCAGTTGTTAACTGTCTCCATATCCAATATCGCATCAAAGGATAGAAGTCGGTCCTTGGCAGACTGGTAGCGAAGACATGATGAATTCATATTTAATTGGATAGTTCATGCTTAACTTATGTTGGTCAAAAGGTATTTTAGGCATAATTGCATTAGGTTAGGGCATTATAGTCATTCATACATCATAATGTAAATAGTGCATGTTAGGGTTAATTAATGCATTTTATAGCCTAGTTTTATGCTGAGCATCGAAGTACATTTTCTTCTCATTGCAGGTACCTAAATTCAATCCCAATTGGAGCTTCACTCTAGAGATAAAGCAATTGAGCTCAAGTGGATTAACGCTAATTTCCTAACCTAAGCCTAATTATCCCTTCAAGTGGCCAACCATATCCCCTCCAACAAACCCATGGTGACCAGTCATCATCACCTCCAAATCTCATTCGACCAATTTCCATCTAAGGGCCTTGATTACTTAACACAAATCCCACCTAAATCTAATCCAAAACCCTAACCTATTCAACCAACCCTATTCCTAAATTGCCACCATTGATCCACCATCTAATGGCCATACTTATTCCTAAATTCCATCCCGACAGCACCTAAAGTGGCCGACTAATATCACTATAACTACGTGATTTAATATTTGAAATCGTTGTAGCACGCAATAAGGCAATCAATTAAAATTTATATTTTTGAACTACAAGGAGTCCAAGTCGAACACAAGGAGGTAGTCAATAGTTTCAAAACCTTTCACAATGATTTTTTTTTGTCTTTTTTTGGAATATAATATCAATCGATATAATAGATAGCAAGCTAATAAAGATGGAAGTGATGATATCACAAGAAGAATAACTTTATTACTAATCATGTCAAGTCTTACAAAGTTATATGAGAAGAACATAATAAAATAAAAGAAGAAAGAAATGTAGAACCACTTGAGGGATGCTTGTGCGAAGCTTCTGGCAGAGCTTCAGACCCAGAGCGCCGAGAGGAAGATGAAGATCAAAGAGGAAGGGTGGTGGGCGTGCACTAGGGCTTGGTAGGCTACTAAATTATACTAAGGCTAATTATCTAAGAGGCTAATTGGTTAATTGGGTTCTAAGTGGTATAGGCTAGGCATTTTTATAGATGTGTAGGAAAAATATAGGTCATAAGGTCTAGATCTAAGGGTTAGATTTAGGCCAACTAATAAAGGGGGTTGTTGACCCTTGGATGGTGTTACAAAGGGGTGTGTGCAAGGGATGCTTGGTCAGCCACTTAGCTTCCTAGGTAAGCCTCATATGGTCGGTCATGTGTGTGGTATTAGGTCCCTAGGATGTGGTTTTGATGGTGGAGATTAGGTCTAGGTGTTTGTTGATTGTTGAGGGTTTTGTGGAGAGGATAAGTTCTTCTAGGTGGAGTCCTTAGGAAGCTAAGTGGTGGCCAGCTATTGTGGATCAAGTAGGGCCTTAGGATGTGTCATGAAGGGTGGATGATGAGGGTATAGGTGGCAGCTAGGTGGTTGTGGATAGGATCTTTGGTGGCCGGCCACCAAAGGGATAAGCTCTTCTTTGGTCGGTCACCATAGAGAGGATTAGGTCTTGATGTGGGTCCTTGGATTAAAGGTGGAGGGTTGGATTTATTCTAGGTTTAGGTTTTATAAAAATAAGAAGGTCTAGGACAAGGTGTTTTTGGTGGAAAAGGTTGTCCTAAGGGTCTAAGGTAGAGGCGAATTAGGAAGGGATTGATGTGTCCTCCCTTGTCTTCAATTCTTTTTGTCTTTAATACTTGAGCTCTTGTCTTGATCTCCCTTATAACTTCATAATTTAAGCTCCTAAGAAGTAGCATCTTCTCTCCAACTTTATTTTGAAGTTCCTCAGCGAATTCTCTAGGACTTATCACTTGCATTATCCACAAAAGACTAAAATTAGGAGATAGTTATCAATAAAATAGATACAAAGCTTAAATATGCATGCATGCACTAAATGCAATATTTATAGACCTAATGCATGATTTTACCAAGAAGCTAGTCCTAGATTAAGCCAATTAGGGTAATAAATTAAGCTATTACATTGGCCACCTAATCCCCTATCCTTAGCCACTTGGTCAGACATACTAGTCCTTAATCTCTACCACACAATCCTCATCCAAGAGCCACCTAAAAATCCAACCTAACCTAACCCTATTGGCCACCCAACCAAGCCTTATCCCTTCCCAACAACTTCTCTATCGCTAACCATTTGTAAACCCTAATCCCTACCCTCCAACCACCATCCAAGAGTCCACATTTCCACCATAAGTCCATGACCATTTAGCCCTTCCAACACACTCCATGGCCGACCATGACCAATAAATCACAACCCTCCATCTATGACTCAATGCAATTCCCAGCCTCCATTAAAACCATAACCAAACTAGCCTATCTATCTAATCCCAATGCAACCCTAAAATTAAATCCTAGCCATTCACTCTGTCTACCCTCCATCATGGCCGTCCATTAGCCTTGATCCATTGCCTTCACCTCTTCACCAATCAAATCAATTCCCCACATCTATAAAAAGGACCCTATGGCCGACCACCTTTGTTACGACCTGATTCCCGAATCCCTACAGGACCCAAGACCGGCTCGACTCGACTAATCCCAACACCCAGTCGTCCAACAAGAAATAATCGAAAAACAGGAAAATAAACCACATTCATTATTTAATGTAACTAATAGTAAAAGTTTAACAGCAGTAAAGGAAAGTAAAAGTTGCTAGTCAGTACATACCACCACAACAATAGGAAAGTAGAACAAAAGTACAGTAACAGGAATGGTAAACAAAAGTCTGAACTCACTCTAGCAAAAAGATAGTACAAAAACAGTACGAAAAACTACGACTGGGCTCGACTGGGCCCAGCACCCTCTGGAACTGGTAGCTCAGGCTACTCAACTCCTGGACCTGAACAGGGTTATGTAAAAATGGAGTCAGCGAACGCTGAGTAGAGTGGTAACCAAACTATCTAAAGCAGTAAAACTAGCAAGTATATTTATCCTTTTCCAGTTAGTTATTTTACAGGTAATTCCTTTTCATCCCATTGGTTTACTTTCAGGTTTCTTTCTTGATTTTGCATGTTCCTCGTGCGAACGATCTTGATTGCAGTCTTTCTCGAAGAGTAGAAGGCACACATGGTGCTCTCCTGGATGGGAGAGTCCCCCGTGGTAGTTCTACACCTAGTCAACCACCCCGGGGTCACTGACAGACGTAGCGGTGACTACGGCACGTGCGATAAGCACGCATGTAGCTATCCCACACTGGCATGCGGTCAGTCATTTCCGCTAGTTGGTACTCCCAAAGTACAAGACAGAACAGTATAGGGCCTACCCTCTCAGAAACAGGGGTCTAGCCCCTCAAAACCAAATAGGGGTCTTGCTCCTCCACAGTCCGCGCACCCTCGTCTGGCTAGCTCGGTTTGCCTAGAGGGCCTAACAAGTCGGTGTAGGGTTGCTAACTGAACCCCGGGCCCCGTGGGGTAGTTAGCTCCCTCCCTACATCAGTAGCTCACCTCGGTACCATGTACACGAGGGCCAACAGAAGTCGGTGTAGAATGGCCAATCCTAACCCCGGGTCCCAACCCAAGAGCGGCTAGCTCCGCTCTACACTAAAAGGGGACAATCGCTCTCCTTGGTACCACGTACTCAACGACCAGCACACTTCCTGTCCACATTCTAAACCTTTTCCGTATATCTACAGGAGCTCTACTCTTAACTCCCCGTAGGGTTCATGCTCATGTTCGCTATATTATTCTGATCTAGGTTTCATCATTCATAATTTGGTTCTCGTTTATGCACATGCAGCTCGTATTTCTGCAATTTAATACATGCAATAAGTAATATCACAAGTAACTGTTTGGTTATCTCAAGCGGCTCATATTCTATCAGGTAGCTCGTATTCATTAACAGGCAGTTGCTAACAGTTTAGCTCATTCACATGTATATACAATCTCAATCATGCAAACAATTGGTTTCACCATTTCTTGTCTTAGGGTTCATGCCACATCCTAGGTTTCCAGTTGTCTAACTTTCATAGATGCATTCATATTTATTAAATATAACAGGGGTGGACCACTCTACCAGACAATTCAGGGGTACTAGGGCCTCGAACTGCAGGCCCACGCGCCTCTGCAAGCCCTAGACATGCAACAGGTCGAAGTCCTATACCAAGGAACACGTCACAACGGAAGGTTCAGAATAGTATATAAAGGCTTCTAATACATAGAGAAACTCACAAGGAAACCACTGATATCTCATTTGCGTAAAACGGATCCCGAACGGACCCTAAATGGGTCTAAAATGCATCTACAGACTCAAATTAGATGTCTAGAAACAAGTCTAGACGTCTTAAAAGTCACAGAGACTCACCTCACGCTCTTGTGATGATCTCAAACGTCCAAGACTACGCCGCGACCATCTAGAGGCAGTTCCAGACGTCTGACGAGTCCTCCGGTCATTTGGGAACGTCTATGGTCATCTAGTAAGCTGTTCAAACGTCCGAAAAGCATGGAACGGTGTACCGCGCACCTTCCCAAAGTTGCTCCTGTGCATGATAGAGCAGCACCCTCTTTTAGCCAAATAAATCACACCTACAGTGCGGCCTGCATGGTTGTAACCTCGAGGGAGACGTACCTTCGTGATACACCCGCTTTCAGACATCTGGTGTCGATGCCAGACATCCAGCCACTCGTCCGCAAGGCACTCTGGACGTCTGATACTAGAGAAACTCCAGTACCAGATGACGCTCCTCCGCGGCTCCTTCCGCTTCGCTGTAGCTCCGACTGTTGTAGAATGTTGGGGACGACATCCCAACGTCCTCCTCCTCCTACACGCGCTGCGGTGGCCGTGCAAACCTCCGACAAGCTTCCATGAAGCTTCGTGACCTCGGCCCTCTCCTTGTCCTCATGCTCGCTCCTCCTCGCTCTCGCTCTCTCTCTCTCTCGTGCCTCAGCTCGCGGTAGTTTAGTGGAAGGTGGTGGTAGTGGTGGAGTGGAGAGGAGAGGGAGGGGGTCTCTTTTATAGCTGAGGGGTTAGGATTCGGAGGGGGAAAAAGAAGGAGAGAGAGGAGAAGAGTATGCGCGTCGCTTGCGCGCAGATTGCAAGGTGCATATAGAATTTTCAATTTCCAAACGTCTGGGAAGGAGTCCAGACATCTGACAGACACTCCAGACGTCTTAAAAGGCTCAAATCAGAATGGGTCTTTACAACCTTCATTCATCTTCCCTTCCAATTGCCTTTCCACATCTCCCTTGGACAACCTCCTCCAAAACCCTAGCCTCCACCTCCATCTCCGTCGAATCTCTGCCTTCTCCATTTCTTCTACTTGGGCAAGAAGATCATGTGGACTTCTCCACCACCACTCTTATGCTTTTGTGCCGCTACTTCTTCGTATTTTTACTTACTTTCTCTTCCTCTAGTTCTAGTTGCAATTTATTTCTATTCCAGTTGTCTAGTTCTTTATTTCTAGTTGTTTCAATTCTAGTTCTAGTTGCTTTAGTTGCAATCATTACTCTATTAGTTGTAATCAGAATTCTACCATCAATAAAAGTTTGATTTCTATTTCATCTCTCTTATCTTTGCACTTTATTTGCTCGCAATTATTTGCTTTCATAATTAGTTCTCGTAGATAATAGTTAGTTCACCCCATATTTCGCATTTCAATCTCTATTAAAAAACCCAATAAAATTGAAAAATACAAACTACAAAAGAAATATTTCATCGAGTGTTTTGAAAGCGAAGAAAACTTTATTTCGCCTCCCTCAAATGACCTAGATTCCCAATTTTGATTTCAAAATCTTACGAGTTCAGCTATTACAAATTTTTAAATGATCATGAAATCTTGCACTACTTCGACCTACTAATGGACCCAATCCATCAAGAAACTTGTTGATCTACCACTTGGTCCTCTGAGTTGTATGTGTTGGAACTTAGTCCCACTTCTCTTTTGTGTTTTGGTGCTAACAAAATCATTTTAAAGTCTAATGCGGTTATGAAGTGTTATAGGACTATACAGGAAATAGAATTTGTGGATGCTAGCAAGCAACGAGATGACATTGAAAATATGAAGGTAGAAGATTATATATTTTGTTTCATTTATCGTATTTTAGAATCTTTGTTTGTCTCCTAACAAGTAAAAAATAATCTTGGAGTTAAAATCAAAGTAGAGATAATTAGGGTTCATATTGACGTTCAATCGTTTATCTTTTTAACTCAAAATCAATTCTTTCAAAATAAAGTTTATATATTAGATGGGTTTACTTTAAAAATTGACTTACACTTATAATATTAGGTACTTGTACCAAGTACCGATACTGATCATAAGTACCGATACATGCTAGGCTCAGGTTTAGGCCTACGTCCCAAACTGTGAACAAGTATCGATACTCATCATGAGTATCGGTACCAAGTGGTCACCGTTTGTGCACTTGGTTTTTCCTGGACCTTACAAGTACCGGTACTAATCACCAGTACCGGTACATGTAGGTCACAGCCCCATAGCTGTGAGTCACAAGTACCGGTACTTATGATCAGTACTGGTACTAAGTGGCTTTGTTGGTACTCAACAGAATGCACTAAGTACCGATACCAGCGATCAATACCGGTATCCCAAGCACTGTTGAACTAATTGTAGGCAGTAAGTAGCAGTACCAAAAGTTTAGTACCAATACCAACTTACCATTATGCTTAATCTGAACGGCTATTTTATAATTAATCTTAATCCTTCACTTCCCCTTTTGCCCCTAACGGCTAGTATTCGTAGGGGAGGTGTTTAGTGGCCTATATGTACACTCCTTGAGTATCATTTGCACATAACCAATAAGCTAAAAATATTCTCTTTGCATACACCTTCTGTTACGACCCGGTTCCCAAATCCCTACAGGACACGAGACCGGACCGACTCAACTGATCCCAAGACCCAGTTGTCTAACGAGAAAGTAACCAAAAAGCAGGAAAGTAAACCACATTCACTATGCTAAGCAACTAACAGTAAAAGGGTACAACAGTAAGGAAGTAAAAACTGCTACTGTACATATCACCACCATAACAGTAGAAAGTAACAAGGTACAAGAACATAAAATACAGAACGTAAAAGTACAGAGCATAAAGGTACAAGAGTCTACTCACTACTACAAACGAGTACAACAAAAGAGCTACAACTACTTGACTCTACTGGGCCCAGCACCCTCTACAGCCGTAGGCTCTAGCTGCTCAACACCTGAACTTGAAAAGGGGTTATGAGTACACAACGTCAGTGAACACTGAGTAGAGTGGCAACCAACTAACTAAAGCAGTAAAAGTGAACAGGTAGTTGTTTATTTTCATTTACTTTATTTCACAATTTACTCCTTTTCACCCATTGGCTTATTTATCAGATCTCTTTCTTGACTCGTGGGAACGATTTTGATTACAGTCTTTTTCGAAGAGCAAAAGGCACACGTGGTGCTCTCCTAACCGGAAGAGTCCCTCGTTGTGATCCTACACCCAGTCAATCACCCCAAGGTCACAGACAGACGTAACGGTGACTACGGCACGCACGATAAACGCTCGGGTAGCTACCCCACACTGGCACGCGGTCAGTCGTTTCCGCTAATGGGTGCGCCTAAAGTACAACACGGAACAGTATAGGGCTTAACCCTCTCAGTAACAGGGGTCTAGCCCCTAAGAACCAAACATGGGTCTTTCCCCTCCACAGTCCGCGCACCCTCGCCTGATTACCCTGGTTTGCTCAATGGGCCTAACAAGTCGGTGTAAGGCAACTTGCTGAACCCCGGGCCCCGTGGGGTAGCTAGCTCTCCCCGGTACCGTGTACGCGAGGGCCAATAAGTCTGGACAGAGTGGCCAATCCTAACCCCAGGTCCCAACCCAAGGGTAGCTAGCTCCGCTCTGCACTAAACAGGGGGACAGTCGCTCTCCTTGGTATTCCGTATTGAAGGGCCAGCTCACTTCCCCACTCATATTTCCAGATCCATTCCATTTATTTCTAGGTGCTTTACTCCTAATTCCCCATATGGTTCATGCTCATATTCCACATGCCATGCCATACCAGGTTTCATCATTTCTATTTCCATTCTCGAGTTATACACATGCAACTTGTATTATTATCGTTCGCATTTCCATACTCAGGTTATACATAGGTAGCTTATATTTTCATCATTCACGTTGTCATTTTCAATTTATATACATGCAGCTCGTATTTTGTCATTTAACGTATACAACAGGAAAGCTACATGCAACAGTTAACTAACACAAGTAGTTCATATTGCATAGGCAGTTGTTATTCATTTACAGGTAGTTGTTATCATTTCTATCTACTCATTCAAGACTGCAATTCAGTCATCCAATACAGATATTTCTAGTATTTCTCGTCGTAGGATTCATGCCATATCATAGGTTCTAATCATTCATTCCACACATGCATTCAGGTTGTAATTTAAATTAGGGGAAGCCACTCTACCAGTAAACCCAGGAGTATTGGGGGCTTGAACGGCAAGCTCACGTGCCTCAGCAAGCTCCGAACTCGCAACAGAATGAAGTTCTATCACAAGGAACAAACATAAGGGAACTATCATAACAATATAGAAAACCTTCTAACCAACAAAGGAACTCACAAGGAATACAACGGTATCTTATTTGCAGAAAACGGATCTCAAACGGGCCCTAAACGGGTCAAAAATAGGGTTTCTGTCTCAAATCAGATGTCTGGAACAACTTCCAAACGTCTTAAAAGTGTTCAGTAACATACCTCAAGTTCTGCGTCAATCCTCAGACGTCCAGGAACTTTTCTGGACCGTCTGGACCAAGCTCCAGATGTCCGACCACCTCTCCAGACGTCTGGAAGTGCTTCTAGTCGTCTAGTAAGCTCCCCAGACGTCTGAAATGCGTCAGCGGGCGTGCCCCACGCCTTCCCGAAACAAATCCTACACGCATCCACCGAATCTTCTCAGAAAGGCCATGCAATAGGGTAGCAGCGAAGCGGCCTACATGGCCGTATCCGTAAAGAGGACGTACCTTCGTGAAGCCCTCTCCTCAGACGTTTGGAAAGACCTCCAGACGTCCTTACCGTCGTCTGGACGTCGCTCCATACATCTGATTTTGGGAAAAACCCAGAACCAGAACCTGCTTCCGCTCTCTTGCGTTGCGCGTGGCCGTGCCTCGCCTCCTCGCCTGTAGCTCCGGCTGCAGCAGGGTCGGGGATGATCTCCTTGACGCACTCTTCCTCGCGCGCGCATCTCTCCGGCCGTGCGCTCCCGGTGAGCTCCCCCGTGAGCTCGTGAACTCACTCTCCCCCTCTCTTTACGCCGCTCCTCGACGCTGCTCTCGCGCTCTCGCTCGTGTCGGCTCTCTTGCTGGAGTGGAGAGGAAGAGGAAGATGGCTGGTGTAGGGAGAACGTGAGCGGGGGAGGGGTTTATAAAGTTGGGGGTTTAGGGTTTGCTGGAGGCGGGGAGAGAGAGGAGGGAAGGAAAATGAGAGTACTGTCTGTGCGCAGCCCACGCGCAGAAGCGAGCTTGTTCTCAAAATTTTTGATTTCCAGACATTTGGGAAGGTGTCCAGACGTTTGACCAGACGTCTGACCCACAGTCCAGACGTCTTAAAAGGCTCAAACAGCATGGGTCTTAACACCTTCTTTTTCAATTTTCTAGCTACAAAGGAGCTTGTCTTGTTGCTCTCTTCACAAGGCTATTCTTTGGTTGCAACAAGTTCCTAAGGCGATTGCATTCTTAGTAAATTGTCTATTTTTGCTTTCGCATTCTAGTTAGAATTTATATATCATCTATTAAGAAATACACTTGTTGGAGACTTAGGAATTAGTTGTAAGGTTTTGTTTGTATCTTGCTTACACCTGTAATCTTTATTTCTTTTTGTCATATTGTAATTGGGTTGTGGTAACCCTTTAATTATCTCAGGTTATTAGTAAATTAGTTCCCTCTGGGTTGAGGGAATTAGGTTAAAAAATCCTAAGTCGGGAGACTTAGGTAGTGGAGTACTCAAGTGAGGGGAACCACTTTACATCTCGTGTGCATTTTGTGGTTTGATTATTCTTGCAATTTTTTTATACCACACTATTCATCCCCCCCTTCTAGTGTGCTTGTGCCCTACAGATCCTACAATATGGGCATCATAGCAGGAGGGTTTAAAGGACTATGAGTTCCTTGTAGAGGAACTCCATGGTCATGTAATAGTCAACCAAGGAAAGGTTCCCTTGATTGGTGGATCATATCCTATGGTAGACATCCACCAACTTGGAGTCATTGGATTTTTGGGAATACTATAGCATATCTGCCACAATCTTTAGCTATATGCTATTCATAAGCTAGTTCATGAACAAGTAGTTTTCTTGCACCCACTTGTCATAGTCACTGTCCTTGAAGTTAGGTTCTTCCCTAGTCAGAATATAAAGTTTCTTCTTGCCTCTAATAACGATTTGGAAAGCCCTAGACTAGAGGATGTAGTTCAAGGCATCATTAAGTTTGATCGAGGTACCTTGAATTCCTATAGCAGTAGTAGAGGCTAAGGTCTTGGCCTCAGCAAAAGCGGAAAACGATCCCAAAGCTTACATTGTGATCCAGGAGGTTGATCATGTAACCCTACATGAATAGGTACAGAGATGCATGCTAGTTGTGTAAGCATGAAGCGATCGCATGGGAAGGCTTGCAAATACACGTAGGTGCCTGTGGGGATAGGGCAACAACACGTGTGGGTTTAGTGAGGAGACGAAGCAACAACAACATGCTGTTTGTGCATGGAAAAAGTAGATTGCATGCTAGTGCACTCACAGATTGGGGAGCATGCGTGTAGATAGGAGGAAACTTCATGCTGTGTGTGTAGAGGCAAGTAGACCTGCGCATATGGTGCTGCAAGCATGAATAAGATGCGCAAAGATGACAATTTGAGAACTCCATAGGATCGTTCCTATTTTGATACCATGTCAAAGAATTTTCGAAATAGATTTTATTGATTTGGAGACAGATTGAGTAGAGAAATCCCGAATGCCTCTTTATATAGATAGGGGATCACAATAGCAATCCTAATCTCGTTGGATTTTGTATACCTTGAGCGAGCCATCTGAGTTTTTGTAATACGATTACAATATTTTATCTGAATAAAGAATTTGGTTATTTTTCAGTTTAATGATTTGGGTCCTTTAGTATGATTAGAGTTACATACTTGTCTAGATCGAAAAACTAGATGTGCGTTTGGAGATTTAAATAGTTTATAGGATTTGATAGCATGTGAAGAAACCCTCCATAGTCGACAGCAACATCAACAAGGGTGGCACCCTACCGCTAGCATAAGCCAACCACCTAATATAGAAATTGGTCGGTGCCCTCTGTTGAAGCTGGACGACTAGTTGCTGAGCCAATCGATCATCTACTGAAGGCTGCAACGACAGCCTCTGCCTATTGCACCCGTATTCCCGCTTCCCTTTAATAACTAGTTGACTAGTGCATCTAGGTGCCAACCCCCCACTATGGTAGTGTTGATGCAAGAAATACACGATTTGTAAAAGTGGATTTTTAAGTCATACACGTAAATCTCGATTGACTTTTTAATAAAATCTCTAGATGGCTATCAATTTAGATAGCTTTCCTTCCAAAAAAAAAAAAAAGTCGTACATGTAAATCTCAATTGACTTTTGAATTTGTAAAAGCCTAGATAGTAGAGTATCTAGGGTCGTCCAAGGAAGCAAAATTGTTAGTCAATAATTAGCTCTCTCTCTCTCGCTTTCTCAAATCTCCTTTTTTGTGCTTTTATGGTTTTGATTTTTTAGGGTTTTGAAAGGGTAATCGGGGTAACAAGATGTGGAATAGACACGATAAAATAAACTACGCCTATGTAAACAAGGAAAGGTCCTCTTTTCTAGGCTCACCTTAGGCAAGTTCACCTAGGGTAATTAGAAAGATGAAGTGAAGTGCACTAAGTGAAGAATAGACTACTTGAATGAAAACATAAAACAATGGTTAAAGGAAATTATATTAATATGAGAGAAAACTTGTCTTTACAAAACTCTTGTAGAGGAATGACTCTACAATAAAAAGATTAAAGAGAAAATCTCCCGAATGATGAAGAAGAAGGATGTCTTTGCTCCAAGTCAAATGCTCTTGGACTTAGAAAAGCTTCTTCTTGCTCCTTCCTTGAAGTGCTCCTCCTCTTTAGATCTTCTAAGGGTGGGCATCCACCACCCTAATCTCCTCCTTGCCTGGCCGTCCTTCTTGATGATGGTTGCTCCTTGGTTTGGGCAAAATTAAAAGGAGGAATGTAGATGAACACCAAGGGGGTGAAGGAGTCCCCTTGATCACCTTCACTCTTCCTTTTTTCTTTGGCCAGCTATGGTGGATGTAGGTAGAAGAATGATGATGGTCGCACGTGTTTCGCGTGTTAGAAATCGAGGTTACAAGTAACCTATTGTTGTAGTTGCAAAGCACGTCAATCAGATAAAATTTATACCGAAACTCCAAGGGAGTCTCGGGTCGAACACAGGGAGGCGACGTTTACTTTACGTGAAAATCGCACTTCGATTCGTTTCTTTTTGATATTTTAGGGTTTTGTTATTTTTTTGTGTTTTTAAAATAAAAGACAAGCAAATGATTCACAAGATAGAGATGTGGAACAAATATGATATATATATCAATTCATTATCGATTACAATGAACTACAAAAGCATAAAAAGAGAGGGAGGTGAGAGGAAATCTCCCGAATCGGCTGTTCGACGAGACAACGGCGCCTGACGGAAGCTCGGATGAAGTTAGTAAGGAGCGGGACGACGAAGGTGAGATGCTGGAAGACGTCGGGTTGAGGAAAGCTTCGACGTAGCTCCGGAATGGAGGTGAGAAGATGGAGTTGATTTGCTACCGGAATGGAGGTAGGAGGACAGCTTCAAGGTGACCTATGAAGGGGGATGGGAGGTTGGAGGAGTATTTGGTGGGGTAGAGGTTCGCTACACTAATAGACACCTTGGGAGATTGAGAACAAGCTCTAATGGAGCATTGGTAGGCTTGCTAGAGCTTGGGAATAGGTGGGAGTAGAGTAGGTAGAGATGGCTTGGATGGGAGGGGGTGAAGGTCCTTTTATAGAGGTGGAGAAGAGGCAAAAATCGATTTGGGACCATTAGTGACATCCAGGCCGTTGCTGGAAATGTCGCTATAGGCAGCTCATGCCCGCTACACCCACAGCTGGCTTTGCTGGCATGCGATGAATTATCGACAGCTGCAAGCATCGCTGTAAGTCCAACTCATGCGTCGCTGTAGTCCACCTCACGTTGCGTTGGCGTCGCTCCTGCCTTGCCTTGCACGCGTGCGCGCCCATGTGCTGGCACTGGCGCATGCGCGCCTACGCGCACCCACGCTGCTGCGTGCGTGCGGTGTTGCGTGCGTGTGCTGGCGGCCTGGGCTGCGCCACGTGGAGCAGTCTGGGCCGTCCTTCTACTTCTTTTTGTAGGCGCTGCTACAGAAGTCGGATTGAGTTGATTTTCACGTCGTTAGGCTGCGATCGTCGACCTAAATCCATCCACGCGGTCGGATTTATCATTTGAAGATCCGAATTATGTCTCCTAGTCCCTTGGCCGTTGATCTTCCTCGGACTGCATATGGTGCTACGGGGACTCCGATCGAGGCGATTTCAGAGGCGTTGGACTCCGATTGTCGTCTTGATCAGATCCGTAAGGTCGGATCGTCAATCTGAGGCTCCGAAATAAATATCCTTCTCTCCTAACCACAAATGGATGTAATTAACCTAAATTATATACAACTAATTTAAATGCTGAATGATGCATGCTATGCAATATTTATATGATGAAATGCAAATCTAAGCCTAGGAACATGCATGAATAGGCATTTTACCCTCAATAAATGTGTTTGGATCACATGCTAACCAAGGATGCCTTATGGTTGTGGTTAATGGGAATATTTCTAGACATAGGGGGAGGGAAGTTGGCACCAACTAAGGTTGTCCTAGGGTTAGGTTGAATGGAGGGTTGGTGTAGGGTTAGGATGGATTTAGGATGGTGGTTATTTAGGTGGATGGTGGAGATAGGTTGGCACCACCTTAAGAGGTGTATGGAGTTAGAGTTAGTGCCACTTTTTGTTGGTGATAAAACACCACGATCATTGATTTTGATGATAACAAAACATGTTATATTTAATATTGTATTTGGAGATGTATGTTTCAGGCTTAAGGTTGGATGAAGCTTGATGAAAGCGTGAGATCAAGTTCTATGGAAGATAGAAGGAGATAAGCAAATGTTGTTAGATCAGTTTTGTTTTATTTTTGGAATGTAAATAAGCCTTGAATTATCGTTAGGATACCTTTAGAACCTTCCTATCCTCATTCTTCTAATTCAGCATACAAGACTTTATTTCTTATTGGTTTTTCAGATGTCCTACGATTCCTTCAGACATCTGAGTTTGCTTGGTCAGACGTCTGATCTACTTCTTTAGACATCTAAGATCCTGTCTAGAACTTAGATTTTGTCTAGAATTCTCGACTTACGTCACCTAGGTTTTCAGACGTCTGTGATCCACTTCAGGCGTCCAATAATTTCTTTTAGACGCCTCTTTGAGCTTTTGATATGTCTTTAACACAATTGAACAATGATCATAAATTTTCTTGTCTTTCAGACATCTTTTGTCTTCTTCAGATGTCTGGAAATGACCAACGTTCACTTTCTATCCAACGATCATATTGACCGCAATTGATTATATTCATTACACTTTGATTTTGGAATGTTGTAAGCCATTAGACATCTCTGCATTTATTCAAACGCCTAATTCATCTTTTTAAGACATCCACACTTTTGTCCAGACGTTTAACCACACGTCTGATAATTTATTCTAGATCGTTGTTCAGGTCTAATCTCATCACAGGAATGATCACTTTGACCCTGAAGTTTTTCAAACGTCTGGCTTTATTCTCAGATGTCTGAAATGACTCCTTCAGACGTCTATCTTGACTTTTCAGACGTCTGATCTAGTCAGACTTTGAGTAATTACTTTGTAGCCTGATGAGTGGCTACTAATCATAGCTAAAAAGCTAAAGTTAAGCTAGAAACTGGGTTAAACAATACAAAATTAACACATAAAAGGGGTTAAGTGTGGGAATCAAAGCAAAAGACCTAAAACATTAATTTTGTGTTAGAATTGCACAATTAGGTCATAAAACGAGATATTATTAAGAAAAAGGTCGAATGGTGATCCAGGTGTTAATTGAACACATAAACAAGTTTTAAAGTTCAAATCAAAAGTATACTTAACTTCTCAAAAGTTCAATTAAGCACATATAAAAACTTGATGGCATTTGGACATCATTAAGGCCTTGAAATTGAAGATTTACATTTAGGTCCTTTATGCATCACATTTCTTTCATTAGAAAACTTCCCCGAACCTATTTGTAACCCTCAGGGACCTCTTTGAAAGCCCTTAGGGACCATTCAGTTACTACTTTCTACCACTTACGGGCTCTTGTGTAAAGTTTCTAACCCTTCGATGAAGGGCTAACCTTGCAATTTTCCCAATAGAACCCAGCGCTTGCTGCTTCCCGCGCGTGCACTGTTCATGCGAAGAACCTGCTCCATCTCGACCGTCCGTTCTCTCATTGATCTTGATCTGCGACCTATCTGATTCGAAGCTTTCCACGAAGCGACGCGTGTACTCACCCCAATCCCCAGATCCCATCCTACGGTCTGATTTCATCTTGGAAGCCCGCGCGCTTCTCTCCTTCCATCCCCGCCGCCGATGCCCTCGTCTAGTAATCTCACTCGCGTGGTGCCTGGAATCACTGCAATCTCTACTTAAGCACCTCAGTGGTTGCACGCACAAAGGATCGCCTCCTCTCCTACTTCCTTGAGAGCGATCCCTTCTTCCCCTCTAGTTCTCCTATTCCCTTCACACGCTACACCTGTGACAGAGGTGTAGTTTTTCACCTCCCTTTCGTCCTTGTCACTAGGGATGACGTTCGCCTAAGGATGACCCAGAAGCTTCATTAGCAAGCTTTTCATTCGCTGGAGCTCCCCCTCCCTTCCTCTCCATTCTCCCAGTGGAGACCCATAGGTCCCATTCTTCCTTTTAGAATAGTTTCACTGTTTTGTAGTTTAGTTGTAGCTTTAGTTAGGTAGATTAGAGTAGAATTAGAATTAGAATTACTGATGATCTATTTTGCATGTTAGTTTAGCATTAGAAGTAGAATAAGAGTAAATACCCCCCTCACCTCCTCAGATCATTCCAGATCAGAGGGGATGTTTTCACACAGTTGTCACTGATCATTTTCCTCCCTTGACATGTTTTCCATATCGCTTCTAATTCCCACGGTTTGTTTCTGGCAATCCACCCATTCATTAGATCTAATTTCAGATCTGATTGGTTTCTAACCTCATATCTGAAATTAGTGTCGAAACCCATTTTAGGGGCTTCCCATTCATCTCATTTTTGTCAAAAAAGCCCCTGATCTGAGCTTAAAAGAGAACTGGTTTGCTGGATTTGTGTTGAATTTGGATTGTAAAGATTTTTAACTAATTGAGCTTTGAACGCTTGGATCTAGCAAACTGAAATAGTTTGATTGCGATTCACCGTTTGGCTAGGAATCTAAGGTGATTCTGAGATCAGAATTCACCTCAGAGAAGTCATAATCTGATCTGACTTTGTTGTAACGATTTGAATGTCTTTAATGCATTATAGAGCCAATGAAAGTCAACTTTGTTGATTTAAGACTCTACCTTGCATCTTTTAGTTGATTTTAAAGAGCAATCTGATTTTTTTTAACCTAAGGAATTCTCCATATTCCTTAAGGTTTTAGAATTATGGGATTTTGAGTTAGTGTTTTAGATGGATAGATTTAACTCTTTCTACATGTTGTCTATAGCTTTAGAAAGAGTTAGATCAGCTTTTATTTTAATTTGATTTGATAAGATGTTACTAACAAGGCATCTTGGTCTTGATTTGTGTTTCTGAGTGATTTTTATATGAATTGAAACCCTTGTTAGATTGTGTTGAGGGAATTTTTGATTTCTGTTTTGTGTGTTCAAATCCCAGACTTATAGCAATTTGCTACAATTGCAGCTACATTTCCCCTAAAACCAAGCTAAGTAATTCCTGAAACAGTCACTTAAAATTCCTGATCAGGTTGTCTATAGTCTGATTTGGAATTTGATTGGCTGATTCAAGCTATTAGGTAGCTGGATTTAGTTTCTGAGTGCTCCCTGTTGCAGATCTGGTTCTATGGAGTCTGTCTTAACTGCAGCAACAGTTAAGATGTCTAAAGTAGAGTCCAGTTTGTTGCAGTGGTTGGAGCTCAATAGCTTCTGCTGCTGTTGGTGTTTCTAGCAGTTATCTTGCTGCTAATTCTGCTATTGTTGCTGCTGTCGCTGTAATAGTTTCTGATCTGAGAGATCCAAGGATAGTAGCTTAGTTTTAGCTCTATAGATAGTTGAATTAAGCTGAATGTTGTGTTTAAATTGTATACAAGCATTCATGTAAACTCAATAAATTTTTATGATCATCTAGAATGCTTGTATTCTTGATTTTAATCTTTTGTCAGCTAGCTGTTAGTGCCTAATTGTCCTTATATTACAATTAATTGAGATCCATGTAGAATTGCGTGCTTAGATGTTTATATCTTTGCTATATATTACACTGAGTCTGTTGAGGCAGTCCATTGCCTTTTAGACACCTTAGGTTCCATTCTAAGCCCTTAACACACCCTAGAAAACCCTTAAAAGGCTTAGAATGTGTGAAGTTTGGAATTCAATAAAAACTACAAAAAAATCTAAAAAAATAAAATAAACCTGTCTGATTGAAGATTAGGTATTTCCTTAAGTGCATACCAAGTTTCTTGGTATTCTGAACCCCCGGATTGGTAGAACATACCAGCCGACGATTTTGTATACCATGGAACTTAATAAAAGAAACTATACATGAAAAGACCAAAAACATTCCCTCTCCTCATCTATTTCTTTCCATCTCATCTCCTACCTTCATAACAGATATAAAATCCATAAAAAGTTGAACAAACTCAAAAATACCTAAAAACCCTTTGTATACTATGTATATAAGTGTATATATAAGCTATATTGTAAGCTTATTTATCTATAGTGGAAATTATACCCATATGTAATATAAATAACTTATGTATATATTGTATAATGTAAATTAAGTAATTAGGTTATATTATTCTATATATAACTAAATTATATAACTACTTATTAAGTAAACTAATTTATATGTACTAAATAGCTATGCAAATTAATACCTTTTATAAATAACTATATTAAGTTATAATACTGTATATAAATATTTATATGTATATTATAAACATATTAAATCATGTACCTTAATTTAATTATATATCTAGAAAATATAATAAATTTATTATGTTACTAGTGAAGTTATTAGATTAAATTAAAATAAATTAGTAATTTAAGTTAAGACTAAGTTAACTTATACTGTATATGTATACTACTGTATTTTAAGTAAATTAACCTAATTTAAGTATATTTATAATGTATACACTATTTAAACTTAATTTACAAATAAAACAGTCTAAAAGTTGCTATTTAAATGTAAATAAAATAGAAATAAAACTTGTAAAATACGATAAAAATCTTTATAAAATGCTTTAATATGTATACCAACTTTGTATAAGGTCAATTAGACTAATTATTAACTAATTTATACATAATTAAGGAATAAAACCTAAAATTAAGTATGTATAAATTGTATACTTTGCTGAATTTGTTTATATAATAAATATAATTAAATTTATAAATTGACTGTACAATTAAGTAGTACTATGTAAATACTTTATTATCCCATAATTTATTTTTATTTTATAATACATTATGGCCCTCGAATTGAGGGCCAAAATCCTCAATCTAATACAGTCACACCTGATTTACTGTGCAGAAGTTGCGCCTAGATAGAAGCCGTATCGGAAGTTGAGAAGCGCTTGTAGCGCTATAAAAGTAAAAATTTTTCTCTAAAGGCCAGTCATCACGAGTGTTGGGCACCCAAAACCGTTGAGCATTACTTCTGACCTTATATGATCATTGTGATGATATTTGAGATGTGTGTGGCCGGGGGCCGATTACTGTGTTAGGGTTTGATTAAGCCCAGTGATGAGTTGAAGACGTGATTAATCGACCTAATTAACAAACTAGGGTTGCGCTTAGTAGAGGTCTAGTCCCATCCTCCTCGGGTGCTGTGTATCCCTCGAACGGTGTGCCTGCTAATTAAACAAATATTTTTTGTTAAGTGAAAGGGCCCTAATGACTCATTAAACATAGAAGAAAGAGCGGAAGAGAGAGTAAGTTAAGAGAATTAGCTATGTAAAGAGAGGAGTGAACACCGACAAAAGAGAAGAAAGAAGCTAAGTATGAGAAACGGCTAAGTGTAAAAGAACAAGAGAAAGCTAAAAAGAGGCTTAGTAAAGAGAATAGAGAAGAAATGTATAATGTGTACAGCGTATATGTGTATCTAAATAAATATGTATAAGTAAATAGTAAGTTGTATAGTATGTATATGTAAGTAATGCAACTATATATATATATATAAGTAACTACATAATTTTACTGACAGAATAAACCATCGCTAAAGGTAAAATAAGTGTCGCTATGGACCTTAGTTTCTGCTTCAGAACTTGTATATATTTTTTTTGGGTTTAGCGATGCTTGTATTTGTCGCTGTAGCTCCTATATATGTTACTATATATGTTAGTATATTAAGTTAAGTTAGTATGATATGTATTATTAGTTAGTATTGTATATATATGTAAGTATTAGTAATATAACTTATAAGTAGATAGTATAGAATATATTTATGCAGTGTTTGATGCTTATTTGTAATTAGTATTTGCAAGCATTTTCATTTATTCTTTTTGTACATAATTAAACCATTAATTCATTCATTATTGATTGATTGATTCATTCTTTATTGTACATAAAACTGATCTTTTTGGAGTTAAAGAATAATCTTGGACTTAGAGAGTGATGTATATCAATAACTGCCTCCCAGTGAACGACCTGGAAGAAACCAGTAAAAATTATGTAAATTAAATAAAATCGATGCGATAACGGTTTGTATTTATGACATATACTACAACAATAACGATTTTTTATACAAACTGTGGTCGGTCGATCCCCTTACATTTTTTTGACACTGTTGCCGGGGATCAAAACCCGACAACAGCATTTATGTGAAGCGACTAACTGATTGATTAACTTGACTAAATAAACATACATCACAAGAGATAGATTATAGCCATTCTACCCTAATTTATTCCATTCCAATTCAAGTCACAACGACTACCTAGGCTCAAATCTGACATCCTACACTTATATATACCCATCAAGGGTTGCTTTAAGCATACACAAAAGAAAGAAATATTCTTGTGCTAAATACTTTCCGTTATCCTATTCTAAGCTTTCAAAAGCTATTGTGCTCCATTGTGCTCTTTTGTTTTTAGAGATTCCTAAAAGCAACATTACTTCCACTTTAATTTTCTGCATCACATAGGTTTGCAAAGGGAGTATCTTTGCCTACTTTATATTCTATATCTTTCAAGGCTCTTAGGATTGTTTACTTTATTTTGTTTTTATAGTTTACTTGGGTGCTCGAGCTATGGGTTTCCCATTTCCTCTTAGTAGAGGGGCTAAACTCTCCTTAGGGGTTGTCCAGGAGAGGGGAATTGTTTTGAGGAACACCACCCTCGGATTAGTGGTGTGGTTTAGTGTTTCCCATTGAATTGGGGGCAAAATCCTATATTGGGAGATCTAGGTAGAGGTTTTTCCTACAAGGGTTTCCTCTCTAAATACTTATGTGTTGTTGCGACTGTTTCAAATTTTTGTTTTCACAATTCAACTCCCCCTTCTTGTGCCACTTGCACTTTTTGGGCGTAGTTAGGGTTAAGGTTGGCGTGGAGGGTAGGAACAGTTAGGATGGTCACATGTGGTGGTAGTTAAGTGTTGGAGGGCTAGGAATTATTGGTGCCAACTTAAGGGATGCATAGGTAGAGTTGGCGCCAGCTTTATGGTGGTTTAGGGGGTGGTTTGGTGGTGAAGTGGTGTGTGATGTTGATGCCAACCACCAAAGGGTGTGAGGGTTTGGTGGTTATGGAGGTTGGAGCCAAAAGAGAAGGGAAGGTGGGGGTTTAGGTAGGTGAGTGGTTGGCCATGGTTAGTGGATGTGAAGTGAAGCTTAGCTAAGCTAGCTTAGCTAGTAAAGGAGTAGTGGAGGAGCTGGGGTTTAACTGAGAGGAGGGAGGCATCTATCTTCATGGAGTTGGTAAGTTGCTGAAGAGGGCCTTCTCTGAGCTCAGCTATTAGCTTAGCTAGCTAGTTCTTTGCTAGCAGCTAGACTGAGTAGGTTGAGCCAAGTTGAGCTGGTCTCAACTATTCTAGAGCTGGGTTGGGCTGAGTCAGAGCTGACTATGGACTCTTCAGTTGACTTAGCTTGGCTAGTTGAGGATTAATAGCTAGGCTAAGTTGATTGGAGCTGCCTTGAGCTAGGTGGAGCTGGAATGAGCTGGGTTGAGCTAGAATCCAACTGAGGTGAGCTGGATTGAGCTAAGATCCAATTGGAATCAGCTTCGTCTTCATCTTCTTGATAGTCTGCCTTTCACATTGCCAGGGTGTAGGTGATTTTCACTATGTGCCCATCCCTAACAATGACATGAAGTGTATTAAAAGCAAAAAATAAAGGGAAAACAATGCAATGCATGCCTAAACTATAAAATGACTAAATGCAACCCAATACCATAGTGTAATATGGAAAACCTATGAACTAGAAGTGATTTTTAGGGAAAAAATGATGATAAACTAGTGTTTATCAAATGCTTGCTGCAGAACGCGTAGAAGCTATTCTTTGAGTTTGTTTGGGATTCCGAGGCTTGGATCACCTTAATTCGCGAAAGAGTTTGAGGATCATCTGGTGGAGTTGATCTTCCGCAACATGAGGGCCTCATTCGCCCATCGAGGAGGAGCAAGAAGGGTCTCTCACAAGACTTATTTGAGGAGACACCACCATGTGAGGTGCTATATTACGCCGCCTCAAGGTGTAATCCCTCAACTCGTGAGATCCTAGAATGGAAGGAAACTAGTTCCTACCATATGGTTCCTGATGAGCATACTTAATTATATCTTATCATGCTTAATTATCTTTTTTTGTAGCATCAGTTGCATTAGAATTAGAGCATTTTATATATGATTGCGCAAATATATCTTAGAATTAGGAATGCATAATTAGGTCTAGTTATTCCAAGATTATCAATATAAGGCTTTCATCCTTTTGCAAGGATGCCAGAGCTAAGGGAGCTAACCCTAATCCCAATCCTAAACCTAATCCTAGTCATGATTCACCACCATAAAAATCCTAGCCAAAACCCTAACCTTAAGTGGCGCCACCCAAAAACCATAACCCTAGCCTCCACCATCTAGAAACCCACAAAAGTCCATGCCCACCATCCTTCCCTCCACAAAATCCCATGACATCTCTCTTTCCAAATTCAAGAAATCACTTAATTCTAGCCAAGATTCCGCCAAATTTCTAATTCTTGTTTTCCCTTTCCAAATTCCACCACTTTCCTAATTCTCTATAATCTTCTCCACGGCACCACATGTGCCCCCCCACCATAAGCCCCATGCAACCCTTCCTAAGACCATCAATCCCATGCCAACTTCACATGCACTCTTGCCTAAAATCGCACCAAAATCAATTCCAAATCCTACTTGCCTAAAACATAATCCTAGTCCTACTTTCCAAAAAACCTAAACCTAAACATGCCTACCAAGCCACCTAATTCCAACGCCAACCCTAAGCTCCCCCCTCCATATAAACACCACCGCAATTCCACGCCATCTTTAATCTCTTCTCTCTCCATCCTCTCCATTAGAAACCCCAAGGCCTCCCTCTCCTCTCCAAAACCCTACGTCCACCACCACCATCTCCACCTTCACCAACCTCCCATGGCCATCCACCACCTTCTCCCCACCCCCACCATCTTCTAATCTCCATCCCTTAGGCCTCCTTTTGCTCTAGATCCTCTTTTCCTTTAGGTTTTCACCTTCTTCCCTTAATCTTCTTTTTCTTCTTCTTCTCCACCTTCACCTTCTTCTTCTCCACCAAAGTCTTTGTGCCAAGAGCATCTTCTCTAGATCCTCCTCTTCTTTGGATCTTCCTTACAATAGCTTCCTCCTAGTGGTCATTGGCAAGGATCACCACCTCCACCTGAAGTCTTCCGACTTCCTCGACTTGTTTCTTCTACTTCCACTTCTTCTTCTCTTTATTCGTTATCTTAGTTGTAGAACTTGACTTACGCTTTAATAAAATTCTTATTTTTCATGTGTAATCCTTGTGTTCCTTTCCTTTATCAATGTAGTTGTGATTATGTTCTTTTTATTGCTTTCATTATGAAAATCCTAAAAAACTTAAAAAAAACCTCAAAAATTTAGTGTTCTTTAAATTTACACCACTTATTTCTTGTCCAGATTGGCAAATCCTCGTTCCAAAATTCACTCCTAAAATTTCCATTATTCAAAAATCAACCAATTTTGTTTGTATCTTAGTTGTCAAGTATGGATTTGCACTGCAAAATTTTGGGTCCTAATTCATTATATTAAATTTTATAAAATTCTCACACTGACTTGTGATCTACTGCTAAACAGAACACTGAAATTTTAGTACTTCCAAATTTTAGTTATTTCTATAAAACTATGGTTTACATGAAATCACTAGCAGATGTTTCCTTACTGATCAGGAATCTTAAATAAATTAGGCAAAATTTTTTGAGGTCATTAGAGTTAGGTTAATTCTATTTCTTGCATGAGTTAGAACAATCCTTTTGCCCTATCTTGAAGATAAAATTCTAAAAAAATTGAAACATACCTCCAAAAATTTCAACAAAAAAATTTTGCATTCTTCACATAGGTCGAAAAGTAATTTGAGCCATCGACCACCCTGTGAGATGACTTGAACTCTTGTTTCACTTAAATCTTTATGAGTTTGACGAATATAAATTTAAAATGAACGTGATTTTCATGTTACAATGACACAATTATCATTTGAAAAATTTCACGCATCAGTTTTGATTTAGGTGTTTGGCTTTTCATTTACTTGATTATTTCTTGGCATCATTTCAATCTTGTTTGCAACAAAGTTTTTGAAATGCTTATACATGTTCTTCGTGTTCTTCACGCTTTCATGATGCCACGGGGTCGTTAGGAACAAAACCAACAAATCCTACTATTTACGCAGCGAAATTGAGGTTTAAAACTGTGTTATAGTATAGCCGAAATCGCTTTGAAAATAAATATATTTATTACTCGAATTTTAAGTCCGTGGTCGAACACAGGGAGCAATATGAAATTCAAAACTCAAGATCACAACAAAAATATAAGAGATTTCAACAATAATAATGTCAGGTATCAATGTGCAAAAAGAATGGAGTAAAATGGTTATTTAAATCACCAATTACTCCTCGCAAATAGCAATTAAATCAAAGCCTCAAATATATGTAACCAGATATATCAGACGGCTTAAATAGCTTGTGCTACAATGTTGTTTAGAGACTCAAGGGTCTCTCTTCTTCTTCCTCTTCTGTTCTTCTACTCTTCTTCTTTTTCTCTTCCTATGTGGCTCTTCTTCTTTTCCTCTTCTTCTTTGCTTTCCTTTTTCTTCTGAGTTAGATCTTCTTCTCTTCTCCTTCCTGTAAGCTTCTTCTTCTGCTACTTTTCTTCTCTGTTTTCCTTCTTCACACAGAGAGCGAAGATTCTTCAAATGGCTAAGTGTCAGCCATTACTCCCTGTGGCAAAACCCCTTGCCCCCGCACGCTATCTCTCTTTCTCTCTCTAGGTCACGCTCTCCCAAAGCCTTCCACAATACCGGGTATTCGGGTTTCGAACCTAGAGTGCACCTGGGTCCAGGGCTGCGGGCATGATTGCAGAGGAGTGGAATGGGTTAGGCGGGTCGAGTCTGCGCCAGGCCCACGGGGGATGGGTCATGGGTGAGGCGCAAGTGAGTGAGGACCTCACCCCCAGTGTCTAAGGCGATAAGCATTTGACACAAAATCAACTTATGCGCTGCGGTGCACTCTTCAGCTTCCGAAGTGGGACTACAGTCCCACCTTCCTTTTGCATGTTTGAAGCAGCACGGTCTCCTCTTCGATTGGTTCAACTGCTGAGGGTATTTCCCTTAATTGAAGACCTAGGCATGTGCGCGAGATGTTTCCGTGCAACCTGGAGTCGAGGCCTGGAGTGAAGGCACCCTGGAGCAGCCTCAAAGCTTGCTTGAAGAAGCTATGGCAATGGCGCGATGGCTGGAGACTTGAAACACAAGAAAAAGGCCTCTCGGCTGTGTCAGATAACTCAGTAGGTTCGCCGTACTACGACGAGTGCGGTGGTGGGTGCAGCGTGTGGTGAGAGTGAGGGTGGAGGCTGACGGTGGCGGAAATAGCCGTGCAAAAGTGGGTTGTTCAGGGGCACGTTTGGGTGAGTGGTGGAGTGAAATAGGAGAGGGCTTTTGTTTGTGGTGGAACGACGAAGGTTATGAGGTGGTTGGCGAGGTAGATGGAGGAGTGTAGCGGCGGATATGCTTCATCGGAGGAGTGGCCGGAGACAGAGAAGATGGAGGTGAGCGGCGGCGGTTGGCAGTTGTGTGCGTCTGTGAGGGTAGGAAATGAAATAGAAAGAGGGAGGGAGCAAAAGAAGGATTTAGCGAGAGAGTATGGCGGTGGAGGGTGTGGATTCGTCCCTAGCAGGAGGGGTGACGTAATAATTGCGGAAATAAAATATAAACAATCTCACAAAATACAATCGCACAAAGTACACAAAGATTTTTAGGTGAAAACCCAAACCGGGTGAAAACCATCGCCTAACCCTCTCGAGTTAGGATTTTCCGATCAACCAAGTTGATCAAAATCCACTAAACGAATCACTTTAAACGAGGGTGATTCAACCTCAATTACAACCACGCTACAAGTGCGAGGGTAGTGTTCCTCAACCCCTTCTCTCCACGAGAAGGATTTTGTCCCACGAAGGAGACGGGAATTCGCAAAGCGAATACCCAACCAAATAACAAAGATAAAATAACAAATAATCCTATAGAGCCAACAAATTAATTTTAAACCTAAGCTTCTATAGGAATTAAGAAACTCCCCTTTGCAAGGAGTGCGTCGAGTCGATGACGCAGGTGCGTGAGCCACGCGACGGCGCAACGTCGCTCTCGTGAACTACGGCGGGAGAGCGGGTGCGCGAAGGCTTGATGCTCTCTAGATGAAGAATTAGAGCTTGGAGAGCAAGAGAGACACAAAATGGTTTGAAAGTGTATTGCAAGGTGTGTCTTGTGTTTCTTGGGTGTGTAAAGGCTCCCCTCTATTTATAGAGGCCTTAGGAACTTTGGAAGGCTTGGAAAAGCTTCCATAGCCGTTGGGTGCAAAGCCCAAGTGAATCAGTCCGAAATCAGGAACAATCATTGCACTGACAGGCTTATCAGACGTCTAATTATGGCATCAGACGTCTGGAAGATCACTTTAAGATGTCTGAAAATAAGGTCAGACGTCTGATTTTGGGCGGGTCTCTTCCTGACTTGAATCAGATCTAAACTGGGTTCTAGCGCAAGTCCATCAGATAACATACAGGACGTCTGGCACTATGTCTGCACGTCTGGAAACCTACTTTTTCATGGGAATGGATTTGCAACGGCTAGAAAATCTCTGAAAAGAGATTTTCGGGTCAGTCGAGGCAAAACTCTCAATTATTAGACGTTTGGAAGGGCTTAAGGACTAAGATAAGGCTCTAACGGTCATATCCTTGAGTGTATGCTAAGAGAGCCAACGGTTCACTAATTGGACGTCTAGCAAAGTCATCAGATGTCTCCTAAGACGTCTGGTCTAAGGTTTGGACGTCTGATTTCATCAGACAGAACTAACTATGTCCAGCCTAAATGTTATCAGACGTTTGAATCAACAGTCAGACGTCTTAAAACATATTATCAGACGTCTGATTTGGGAATTAGACATCTGGAAGTGCTGTTTGAACCCTATATTGGTTTTCTAAGTTTTCTACATAAAACCTAAGTATCCTAGGGTTGTGCCGGTGTTCCTAGGACTATTGTTAGGGTACTTTGAGTCTCTTTAACATAATGTTCTAAGGAAATAAAGAGCAAGAAAATAAAGACAACAGTACATGAAAGGATTAAAATGAAATTCTATCCTATTCTTCTTGTCCTTCCATCTTCAATCTATCACTCCTCGCGAATCTCCTCTGTTCTCCATCAAGCTCCTCCAATCCGTCCTAGATGCGAGCTTGAATTCCGTCTAATCACGTCTACATTTGCAATTGACCCGAAATCTAAGACTCCAAGTGCAAATGTTAAATAACACGTCTTTTGTTATCATCAAAACAAATGATCGTGATGCCTCACCGGAGGAGCGGACGGAGACAGAGAAGATGGAGGTGAGGGCGGCGGTTGGCGGTTGTGTGCATCTATGAGGGTAGGAAATGAAATAGAAAGAGAGAGGGAGCAAAAGAAGGATTTAGCGAGAGAGTATGACGGTGGAGGGCTCCAGTGTTTGTCAACCAAAGCTGGAGAAGGAAGATAGTGCGGTGAGATGGCGACGTCGACTGAGGTAAAGGCACGACCTCTTGTTGGCAGGAGAGGTTCGTGAAGATGAGGGGAGGATCGTCGGTCGTCCAATTTGATGGTTAGACGGCCAGAGGAGGAGAGCGGAGAGGGGTCACCAGAGCTAAGTCTGAAGGTGGCCGGAGATGGAGAAGATGAGGATTTCTTAGGCCAAAACTTATTGAAGAGCACAACCATGCACTGGGGTCTCTTTTATAGGCCATAGGAAGCCATTCTAAGATTGGAAAGAAACTTTCAAGCTTGGAAGGTGGTTGCAACAAAGGCTACCCGAACCTTTGAAAGGTTCACACGACCTTTTGGGATGGACTTAGAGCTCGAGGAATGGCTCAAATGGAAGGAAACTTCCCAAGGAATCCCCGTATCAATTTTGAGAGGGATTGATTGAGAATCAAGCGAGAAATCCTCGCTCGAAACTTGACGATGAAGTTTTAACCTTGTTTTCTTGTCTTTCGCTCAGAATGATTATGTAGTGACTTATGGTTCTTTGGCAGTTATGTAGAAGCATTTACTAACCATCACCAAAGGATCCTTTAGTCACGGTTTATTAACCGTGACCAAAGGAACCACTGTGACGAATGCTTTCTTTTGGTGACAGTTGGTTAACTGTGACTAAAGATCTCTTAGAACAAAAGAATAAAATAAATATAAATATGTTTTGATGGAACCAATAGTTGAAATATCTAAAAAAAAAAAGAAATTTTTTTTATGACACATGAAAAAAAATGTCAAAAGAATTATAGCCTATATACTCTGGTTCTCTTGTATCTGGTTATCATGATAAAAGAATTATAGCGGGTTGCATGTGAACTCCCCATTCTGGCATCCTAATTCGACTGATAACTTATTGTTCATGAAGAAAGGAGAGAGACAAGAGATAAGTTATATGGCTACTTCTGGTTAATTAATTAATACTTTCAAGTGGATCACCCAAAATGAAAGAACGAAAATTGAGAGTTTAGTCAAACACTTCCCAATGGTACATTTCAAGTCCATTTAGATAATAAGTATATAGACAAACAAATCAAATATGATAAGATTTAAGATTGAAAACAATAATTGCATTTCAAAAGCACCCTCAAATTTTGCATCTAGTTTTAAATTCTAGCTTATGCTACCTGAAATGCTAGACTCACATATGAAAAAATGTAAACTACTTTCTCCACATTATTGAATGTAAATTATGAACCAGTTCCAGTTCCTGTGAACTTGATACACCACCAGTTTACATCCACTCTACTCACTGAATGGCAGGTTTAGATGTGCACATAGAGAAGGCCAAAAGAATAACAAATTACAATCCAATATGATATAATTCCATGTAATAGTGAAAATTGTTAATACCTCAAAAAGGTTAACACGAGCGTCAACGTCAAATGAAAGCTTATTGGCAAGCCAAAGAACTCTTTCAAACTCTGTGTTGTTTCCCAATATAATGAGACCGCATCATCATGTGCAAGGCCCTCCGAATTTATATTGTGTTGTTTATAAATTCTATGCAAATCTATGCATAGAACTGAATTATGTTCTGTTTATATTGTGTTAGTTTACTCTCTGTCAAATCTATGCAAGAGAAGATTGTACATGACAATAATTACAGAGAAAATTCTGAAAAAAAAAAAGCAGAGAAGATGGAATCAAGATATTTTCCTTTCCTTGATATGCTAGTCCACTGGGCATATGTGCACATTTTCAAGCCTTAACTCTGTATGAGAAAGATCGTGGATATGCAAGTAATTTACCTGATTGGGTGAAATATAAATTAATATGTTTTTCCTTTTTAAATAAATTGATATGTGTTGAAGATAAATTCGACATGACAAGGGAATAGAATACAACGACAAGATAACATCAGGCTTACTCCAATCAAAAATCTCTCATCAAGATCCTAATGAGTCGCAATTGTTGGGTGACAACTGATCCTCCGAGTGTTTCATCTCCAATTCTCCTTACCCATTCTTCATCCAATGCTAGTGTAGCTTCAAGTGTTGGGAGCCAATCCGAGCGTTGGAGCCAATGTCTCAAGGAATAGCTACCATGGTACTAGAACAAAAGAAACAAAATATTGTGTTATTTTTTTGGGGAGGATTTGGAGAGCAGAAATGAACTCATTTAGATAACAGTTAAAAACAGGTAGTGCCTTTTGTAGGACAACCTGAGAAATCAAGGTCCAAAATGACATTCAAAACAAAGCCGCTATAATTTCAAAACAGAATTTTTTTATTTTGGAACAGACATTTCGACATGATTCTATCAGCAAAAGAAACATAGAGATACACTGGCAGATCTTCATCATATGTATTCTAATGGTCACTTACACCATGCACCAAGGTAAACGATCTGAGGTCTCCACTGCTAGGAAGAAAGACATACCCATGGTACTTGCATTGCAAAAGAGTGATACAACAGCCGCCTACATGCAAGTCTTTTCAACACCTGCTTAATAACATCCCAGCAACTCAATTTGAGTCATCAAACCCATTGTCCCCTGAAAACACTATGTCTTCATTTTAAAGTCCCACCTGAAGAGCTCGTCTACCCCTCCTCTGTGCCTGGATAGTCTTGAGCTGCCGAAGCACCACTTTTGCATTATTAAGTGGATTGCACAGCAAAAACACCACCAAATTCATATTCTAATACCAAAGTAGCATTTGGATGTGGCAATAAAGATAAAACGTGGATCAAGCTGCTAAAGAAGAAATTAATCTACCTGACTAGTGGAAAAAAGAACAAAACAATAATAAAGTTGTATTATTCAAAAATAAATGCTGTCTGGATGAAGATACAAGGAATATGTTAGATGAGATAATCACTACATGCTAAAGTACCATATATGCCAAATCAGAGGACCAAGTTGAAGAACAAGCTAATTCCACCTAGTGGAAGGGAAGACCATCCTTATCCTAATTGATAAAGCTGCTTCAAGATTTCCCTAACCTTAGTATTTTCTAATCCAAATGCATGATAAGGCTACCTATAAATGCAAATCAAAACCTCGTGGCTCAGTATGCAGGATCTAACAAATTCCACATTTTCCAATAAATCAAATTTCCAGTCATTGGAGCAAAGCAATGTCTTTTTTAGCCATATTTTGTTGTCTTTCTACAGATCCAAAAATCCATAAGTTCTCTCTATCGACGAGACTCATCTATCAATCAACACTGGCAAATAGGAGGTCAGCAAGACTATCCTTCCTGACAAGCAAATAAATCAGATCCCATACAAATCACACACACACACACACACCACCAAATTACTCAAGCATGTCGTCACCCACATTGATGAGAAGATCTAATTTTTGATGGAATCTTGAAGAGCATGATAACCTTATCAACATTCTCATTCTCATTCTCAAGAAACTGCTCCATTATAGCATAATAAAATGAGCTACTTGAAATTTCCAATGTGATTCCTACAAGCATCTTGACAAACTAAAAAATATCTGCTTAAAAAATTGAAAGTAAATCAGCATAAATATGCCATTAGATGGATATCTGACCTTACAAGCTGTATCAAACCCATAACTTGTGGGGACCTCCTTGCATTTCATGTCACCATCAATTGTTTTCAGGCATCCAATTACCTTAGTTTCCATATTCTTCTGCCTATTCTTAGAAGACATCATGTTAAGAAGATTATGAAACCAAACCAAGCATTTAACCATATTCATCCTACTTAATTAAACACGAACTAATTTGATTACATGGATTTTAGTAGACAATTTTTCTCAGTAAAATCTCAAGGAATATCCTAGCTAATTTATGTCAAATGTAAAATATCAATTTAATCTCATGTGAAGTTTTCAACAAGAAGGCATGCATTTGTATTGGAATCATTCCCACCAATCACAACAATCCCATCTAAATCAAGCTTTTTGGCAGTTTCTTCGGCTTGTTTAAACTGCAGTCAAAATGAAAATACGATGGACCATCAATGAAAGAAACAATGTAACAGGAATTATGTCCACCCCGTTGGCCAGAAAAAGTAGAAACCTGCTTCAGTCTCAATCTTGTCTCTTCCACTGCAGATCATGTCAAATCCTCCCTATTCAATTAAAAAAAGAGTACTTTAAAAAAATGACATAGAAAAATACTTTTAATAGCAAATGAGCGCCAGCCATTAAGATCCACGATGAACCTATTGTGTATATAGAGACTTTCTCGGAAAAGGGAGTTATTATAAAATATGTTCTAGGCATTTCAGTGTAAAACATGTTCCGTTTGTAGTTTTCATAAAAGAAAATGGAGAACTAAAATCATTGGAAGGTATTAGAAGGTTAAGGGACTTAATTGAGCATTTTAAAAGGCCTACCAAAGGAAGAAAAAAAAAAAAACTGGATTGTTCTAGGCTAAGCAAGTCAGGTAGCCCTTGTTCACAGTGGTTGGTAATCATCAAAAGAGAATTAAACATTGCTGCTAGGAGGCATCTATTAAGAGACTCGACAAAAGAGAGCAAATTCATTTTCTTCTATGGAGTAACATGTCCTCAATGTTAGATTAGAAAAGGACCATGCAAAAGAATAGCAACAGTAGGCCATGACTGGCATCAACTCCATAGTTCCAGAACTGTAGAAAAAATGGGCAAATCTTTGCACACTTAGCTAGCAAAAAAATAAATCTATCCATACTGAAAAATCTGTTGATTGAGCCTTATATGTTAAATGCACATAAGAGATGCAATATGAGGAATAACACATCTACGACATGCACACATGGATGCAAACCTAAGATCATGAAGCTTACCTTCGATGTCGAGTATCACGTAGTGTAGGCCTCTGTTCTCCTTGTTATTAGCATTGATCCTTGCTTCATCCTCTACCCAACTAACCCTAAACACAACCATTTATACATGTTAATACCTCCACATTTAGTTAACATAATTTCTATCTCTCTGATCATAAGTGCAAATCCAATGACCCAAAATTTTCCAGATGGCAAACTATGGGAAATGCAGTGCCCTGTAGCGTGACCAATGGCAAATAGAAAATGGATGAATCGAAGAAAAGGTTTAAGAATGTTAAAAAATATTGAATTAAAAATGCCCATTATAAGGAGAATATATATCTTTCTCTTAAATAGCTGGCATTAGCAAAATAGAAGGCAGACGACAAACCGAGGAGCATACCTGGCACTTCACAAGCTTGTATGTGCTTGGTCTCGCCACATGCATCACGGTTCTCAATATTGAAAGCCCCACCTGAAATTATTCCAAGTTGTATCAAAGAAAAAAATTGAATACATAGAGGGAGATGAGTCCAACATTCAGAATTATACATAAATCGAACATAAGTGGGAGATGTAATTTTTCTTTAAGAAGAACTTAGTATGTCACTTTAAACCTGGGATAATAGATTACCCTAAATAAGATTCAATCATGCATGTAGTAGATGGGAATTACACCAGTCATGCTGTATACATTAGATGCAGCATGTCTTTGTATCCTTTCCCTATTTCATTACTTTCAAGGTAGTACTGACAAAATTAAAGAAAAAAAGAAAACCTGAGTTGTAAATAAAGAAGGTAGATATATCAAAGCCCTCATATTTGTAGAAGTGATACCTCTGCAAGGTAACACAACATTAAAGAAGAGTCTAGAGCAGGCTTGAGAAGGCCTTCACTCACCCTATTTTTGCACATCTATATGCCCATATCCTCCCCTACCTGAAAAAGTCCTGGCATTGCTCAAGAAAATATCCAAAAAGAAAAAAAAAAATCATAGAATGAGTACCAGATGATTATCTTGAAATACCCTGATTTTATGCTGAACCACATCTCCAGCTAGCATTCTGTAAACACGAACACTAATCCAATCAACATGACATCTCAAGCAAACCCATATAAGACTAATCCAATCAACATGACATCTCAAGCAAAGCCATATAATTTCACTGAAACAAACTATTGAACCCCCTTTAGAATGATAAAACCTCTATCTTCTTGCTTGCCTTTGTATCTTTTCTCCTCTACCATGAATACAGTGCAAAGCCTAGTAACGTCCTATTACATGGCTGTAAATTCAAATAAGGAAATGGTAGGATTTGGTTAGAGAAGTGTCCAGAGTCAGATTAACAGTTGGTCACCTCATTGAATGTAATTTATCTAGTTGTAGCTAAAGTTTTGGCTAATAGGTCAAGGAATATTCTATTGGATAAAAAAATTTGTCTTCATGCCCTGAGAAAGCATAGGATGGAAACTAGAAAGAGGAGATCTTCCTGCTCTTCTTCTTGTTGTGGCAGCGACGTGGTCTAAATGAGGAGGAGGAGGAGGAACTTCTTCTTCTTCCCCATGAACTCTTGAATAATGCTGCTGCTGCTCTGCTGCTCCAGCTCTGGAGGTCCCGCGGCAATCCCGAGGCTGGGAGAAGCGTCAACAAACTGCGTGGGTGGGGGGGGCGCGCGCACTCCACCAGTGCTGCTCTCCTCACCCTCTTCTTCTTCTTTGATTTTCTCCTCCCCAATAGTACTATCTTCTTGAATGACGAGGCGGAAAAGCTCGGGGTCGTTGTAGGTAGCGATTAATGCATTGTAGAAGAAGACACCAGGATCGGAGTCCAAAGGCCAGGCGTTGATGGCGACTATAGTGGCCATCAAAACTATCCATGCGTTACCAAGTAAAGAGGGAGTCGATACCTCGCAATTGCAGAGGAGGGATGGCTCTTGTGGGGGTTGCGCTGTCACCACTGCGAGCGTGTGACGCCTGGAGAGGCCCAAAGGGGGTCGACGAGAGGGGTTGGAGCCGCAGGGGAAGGGGAGGGGGAATGGGGAGAAGAGCCTCCAGGGGTGTGTTTCCCCACTCCATCATCACCTCCATCTGAGCTGATCTCACCAATGCCACCACGATCTTAATCCGACTTGATGAGAACGCCATTGATTGATTGCAGCAAGGGAGGAGGTTGGGGAGGGAACTCGATGTAGTAGCCATGGAAGAGGGCAAGGTGGAGGAGGGTGAGGAGGTCGGCGAGGGCAAGGCAGAGGAGGGCAAAATGGAGGAGGGCGAGGGTGAGGCGGAGGATGGGGAGAGGGCAGCGACGTACAGAGGATAAGGCTCAAGTTGGGGGTTTCATGGGGGTAAATGTTTTGGGTCGTGGGTGATGGAGGAGGAATCGAGAGGAAGAGGAAGCGACGACGGAGGAGACATGCGAATGGGGCGAGGGGAGTCGGGGAGGAGTTGCGGAAGCGGCGATCGGGATATTATTTTTTTTGTTTAAAAAAACTTTACCAAAGGGTTAGTGGGGACAGTTTGACTTGAAACCGTGACCTCGGTCAAGATTTTTTAAACCGTGACAAAATATTTAGTAGAAACTACCCTCCTGACTGTTTAAGTGACGGTTCTATCTAAAACCGTGACTATATGTTAGTTTTTGTCACGGTTTTAAAAACCATGATCAATACCCGTGACAAAAAAATGTTTTTCTAGTAGTGTTCACACCTTTTTCCATTTAATATCGGCAACGTTTCTTATTATAATCGTCACTAGAGATAGCATTTGGTGACGGTTTACAAATGGCCACCCAATAACCAACTCAAATCACACCTTTTTTTGTAGTAATGAAACATGTGAGAACTTAATAGGTTAACTACATAAATCTCTTTTCTCTTTTTACAACTAAGGAAAGAAAAGAGCTTAGTCTTTTGTGATTCCATACTCCATCAAGTCGATGACAGAGGTTGGTGAAGGAAGGTGTTGTAGTAGTGGGATGTAGAGTCCTCCAACTTGAAGCCCCATATGAACTAAGAACTCTCAAGTGGCATACTATATTTGTCGTGTTGTGCTTTTCTCTAGCTCATGCATCTTCTCCAAATGAATTATCACTTTGTGATGCTCAGCTCTCAAGAAAGTAGAGATAAAGTGGGCATGTGAGGAGTAGGGGAGAGTTGGTGGGAATAGGTGGTATGGAGAATGGAGATGAAGGAGAAGAGAAGGACAATGGTGGTGGTAGGAAGGCTAAAGAGGGAGATGGATGGAGGAGTTGGCCATGGAGGTGAAGAGGATGAAGGGAAGATGAAGAAGGAAAGTTGGAGAGGATGAGGAGATGAGGGGGTTATTTTGGGGGATTAGGAATAGAGAGTGGTTGTAGGGAAGGGATAAGATGAGAGGGAGTTAGTTTTTCTTTTTGAAAAAGAAAATGTTTGACTGAAAAACATTTTGACACAAACCCCCTCCCTCTCTCCAAAAAGCCTCTCCCGTTGCTACACTGCACTCCATTTGTCCTCTTGTGGGGGATCCAATGGCTAAAGGAGCTTTTGTGAGATATTTGGTGGGGTTTTTAGTACCCCAAATAATACCTTTTTGAAAATAGGGGAGGACATGGAGTTTGGAGGGGGTGCTGAGGAAGGCCATAGGGATGGGGGAGTGGTTGTACACCTAGAAAATGGGGAAAGTGGGAGTGGTGGAGAGAGGGATGAGGTAGCATGAGGAGGATAAGAAAGAGAAAGAGAAGTGGTTTTGGAAAGTTCTATGGCATTTTCTAGAAAAAAAAATAGAGAATAGGATGAATGGAAATTTATTTCTATCCCTAGCCAAATGATGTAGAATTTAGCCAAGTGGCACCTTGGTCTTGTTCCACTTGGCTCAAGTTAGAGGCTTGGCCAAGAATAAGTGTTATTGGGTTTTAAAGGGTCCAACTAGCTTAATTACAAACCAATTAAACTTAGGTTAAAGGCAAATGCAGTGAAATTAGCCTTCAGCTCTAGTCTAAAGCTCCAAATTAGCTTTTGTAGTTCCAAGATTCTTGAGAAGAGATTAGCATATAATTGCTTAAAGTATACACTAATAAACCTTAATATGCTATCTCTTAATACAAGATGCAATGGCACACCCATGGCTCTAATATGATGCAATTAGGTGCATGTTATGCCCTAAAACTAAGTAGAAATTCCATAATTAACACATATAAATATGATTTCATCAAAATCTCTCTTCTTAAAATGACATGAGGTTTCCCTCCCAACAGCAAATCGATCCTTTGACTAGTTGAATTACTATTTCTAGTTGGTTAGAACTTTATTGAGATGCAAGTTAACAAGAATAGATGGTAAGCATATATTATGAATGTTCTGTGATCTTCTCATTGTAAAGCTATATTTGGATATCTCTCACCAAATCCAATGAAGGTAATCTCTCATGCAAGAAACCTTCTTAATTTTCATGAATTAAATGTAGATAACAAGTCTTACTTGGTGAATAACCTCCCCTAGGTAGGAAGTATTGAAGATAATAAAAATGTATTGAATTTCATTAGAGATAAATGTATAATTATCTTTGTTTGTAGCGTGACAATGAAGGAAAGTAGTTCAGTTGGTGTAACTATCTACATGAGCAAGGAGAAAAGTATCAATTAGGACCTCACATCTGTTGGTGCAAATGCACTTTAATCATTGATTTTGATGATAATAAAACATTTGTATTTAACCATTACATTTGACTCATGAGATTTTAAGTTAATTGTAATTAAGTTAAAGTTGTTGAAGAGCTCAAGCTCAAGATCCCTAGAGATGGAGGAGCTTGATGCCTAGGACAAAAGCATCAAGGAGCACTTGAAGGAAGAAGCTTTAAAGGAGAAGCCTTAGAGCTAAAGCTAGGAGCTAAAGGCTCGGAGTTAATGAAGAAGAATATGATATATTATTTTGATTGTGACTAATGCATTCTTTGTTGCTCATTTTATTTCCTTAGAATATTGTTAAAGAGCCCTAAAATAAGGTTAAACACCTTAGTGAACCCTTACGCAAACCTTACATAATGTTAGAATGCTTAGGTGGATCCTAGAGCAAAGTTAGAAAGCCAAAACCACCAACAGACTACCTAATTAGATGTTCAAACACTTCATTAGGCATTTGATAAGTCATTTTAAGACATCCGGTCTTTTTCCCAGAAGTTTGACCAGCTAACTTGAATTGCCCAAATCACAAACCTTACACAAAAGCCTGTTTCAGACCACCGATATAGTTCTAAACGTCTAATAGCTAATCGTTTGCCAAGAAGTTTGACTAGCTAACTTGAATCGCCCAAATCACAAACCTTACACAAAAGCCTGTTTCAGATCACCGATATAGTTCTAAACGTCTAATAGTTAATTGTTTGAGTTTGAATTTTCCAAATCTTTTGTGTCAAACCAAATCTAATCTTTGTACTTAGCCAAAGATTTGGTTGTCAATACCCACTTTTGTGTAAGACGTCTTATCCCCTGAACAAGACCAATTCCAGAGTTTTGCAAAGAACCCATTTTCCAGAATTAGACGTTTGATACAATGCCCAGATGCCTTAAGCCTAGGCCTAAGACTTGTCAAAATGCTCCACCCTTGCAACCCAAACGTCCCGCCTATTTTCAGACATCTTATATGGTTGGTCCAGAACTTGCTTGTTCTGCACTCAGACTAATTTTAACCAAATCTTCTTGGATTTGATTCCAATGGCTAGTTGAAGACCCTAGGCCTATATAGAGTGTTCCAAACACTTCTATAAACATGATAGAACACTCCCAAGCCTTTACACAACAAGAGTAGAGAAAAATCACTAGTAAGTCACTACTTCCTACCATACACCTCAAATTAATGAGAATCAAAGAAGAGAAACTCTATCTTGGTCTCCAAGATTTGCACTCCTCATCCAAGAGCACCAAAACATGGCACTACCACGCCCATCTACTTCCACATCATGGAAGTTCCTCTACACCTATAAGAGCTAGGTCTATACTTTATTTTTCAGCACTATAGGTTATTTTTATTTGTATTTTTGTTGGATATTCACATTGCTAATTCTCGTCTCCTCGTGAGACAAAATGCTCTTCATAAAAAAGAAGGGTTTGAGGTACACTACCCTCAATCCAAAGTAGTGTTGTAATTGAGGTTATGCCACCCTCAATTTAAGTGGTACGTATAGTAGATTTAACTTACTAGATCAAGCAGTAAATCCTAAGTCAGGGTAACTTAGGTGGTGATTTTTGCCCATTGGGCTTCCACCTAAAAATCTATTGTGCAATTGTGGTGAATGCTTTATTTATGTGATTGATTTATATTGTTCACCATATTTTATTTCTCATACTATTCACACCCCCTTTAGTGCTTAACTTACAACATCAACTTTATTACCTCAAATGTGCTCGAAGGGGAAGCCTACATTTTGTTTGTGGCCATCTTCAAGATGCTAGCTTTAGTGGAGAATAACCATGTGGAAAGCAACATGACTATAATTTTCTTCACTAAGTCATTGTTGTAGCAAAACTTCTTAATAATTCTGTTAGTAATACTTAGTGGCATTTACTAAACGTTATTCATAACGTTAAGTACTATCTATGTAAGCTCTCGTGTTGCGGATGCATGTATGTAGGTAGGGACAACAATGTATGCACGCATAGTATCACAGGGTTATGTAAATGTAATGGGGATTACAACATTTGGCGCGTTAACATTAGTCCTTCAACATTATTATCTTTGTACAAAAAATTTCTATAGAAAGACAACTATCATTACTTTCTAGAGTGAGATTAGTAATTTTGCAAACGATTGTAGCTTGAAAGTACCATTGGAAATTGAAGAAAAATATTTGTATCTTTACATCTTATAATTCACCTACAACAAAATCTATGAAGATTCACATACAAACATACACATATATTTACATGTATAAATGTTATTACGACATAAAAAAGTTTTGTGTGAAACTGTGAGAAATTTTTACTACTAATTGTATCAATTAAAACAACATCATTTAGATAAGAATTATAAGATGTCTATGAAAATCATCCAAATCCAATGCATATTGAGCATCATTTCAAGAGCTACTAATTGTATCAATTAAAACAACATCATTTAGATAAGGATTATAAGATGTCTATGAAAATCATCCAAATCCAATGCATATTGAGCATCTTTTCAAGAGTATTTTTTTCTAGCAATCCATTGATATTTACATAGATTTGATCAATTCATATTGTAGATTTTATCAATCAAATCTACTTAAATCTACTCTTTCTATGTATCAGCGAAATTTGTCCACCCTTTTGAACCTCGAAATCAACTCTTCTTAGAGACAGTTTTAAGGACCAAAGTTCTCTATTTGTAATACCCTATATGGGAATAAAGCCCCATTGTTTCGACCACTTTTCATAAGTTATCTAGGGTCTATTTACTAGGCATTTTGCAATATCTTGACTTTTGGCTCTATGCATATATTTAATCTTATTTTTAAAGCCTTAATCACCCTAATTATCATCCACTAGATGTGTTTCCATCACAATTTCATTCCTAACCATCATGGATTCTAATTTATCCATCTATACACCATTCCTTTCCTCCCAAGCACCAAGAGAAATCATAAGAGAAGGGAGATGCTCTACCTTTCAATTCTCCTTGTATGATGATGTTCTTCTTGATGGATTCTCTAACAATAACAATAGTCCTTTTGAATCCTCTTTGATCCTTCAATTCAACCTCCAACAATTTGGAGCATAAGGTGGAGCGTAAACACAAGAGACAATGACTTGGATTTCAAGTTCAAGCCCATGTTTTTTGATCTTTCCCTACGCAATATCCTAACATGTTGCCATACACCCATCTAAATCCCATGAGACTGAAAGTACCTCTTGAAAATAAGAGGATTACCTTTGTTCCAAGGAAGGAGGGAGGTTGATCTAAGTTGCTTCTACCTCATGGAAGCTTGAGGAATCCTACAACAAACAACCTTAAGCTTCTTCCTCTTGACAAATTCAAATGGTGGAACCTTAAAAATGAACGTGATAAGGGAATGTTCTTTGCCCAGTAGAGGACAACAAATGACGTGGTGGCTTCTCACACCTTAACACACCCTCTCAATTCCAGAGTATGCCTGCACGATATTTGCACAAGACCCCCCCAGGTGGGGTTTAATTTGTCTCCACCTTAACACATCTAAAATGCCTTTCATTTCAGCTCTTTTCCCTTGTTTCTTCACATTGCTTCCTCCATTAAGATCCTAACAACTCCATTTGACCAAATGTAACCCCTTAATCATCTTAACTTGGCTTTAGTTTTGGTTGTCGACTATAAATTAGATTTAGACTCTTAGATGATGGGATCTAGTGCCCTAACCAATCCATTATATATTATGATAGCTTCATTAAATGAAACCTCATTGTTGTCTAGAGGCAGTAGAAGAAGACAAATGGGGGGAGACATGGAGAAAGAGAAATGATCCTTGTATGGTTGGGTTTGAACGGAAGAAAAATACCCTTGCATATGCTCCACTAGAATCCAATGGTTATGAAGGTAGCATCATAGAATTAAGGATTGAATTGCTTTGCTTCTGACCAATAGGAATTCCTCTTTTCCCTTAAGATTGAGCCTTATTAAGGTTTTATTGGGCTCTCAAACTAGTACTTGGATAACATACTCAAACTGATATCTAGATAGCTTACTCGAACTAATCTATCAAATTGCTTATTGAAAGGACTTATCTGTTTATAAATTAGTCTTATCAGATTTGCCTACTTTTTGGATAGAGTTCTCTACTTGTTAAGTAGACTTGTTTGATTCTCAAGCAAATTTCACAAATTGTCGTCTCTAACAAAGTTCTCTTCTAAGCAACTTATCTCCTGTCTCTTTTGAAATTGCCTTCTCAAGAAAATTCTCTTTGAGGACACCTCTTACTAGGAATTATGGCTTCCGAAAGTTAAATTATTTTTGCCCCTCTCTACCAAAATAACCAATTAAGGGAAAATTCAATTGAGGATTTGTTACGACCCGGTTCCCGAATCCCTACAGGACATGAGAATCGGATCGACTTGACTGATTCCAAGACCCAGTCGTTCAACGAGAAAGTAACAAAAAAGCAGTAAAATAAATCACATTCACCATGCAAGTAACTAACAGTAACAAAAGTACAGTAGTAAAGAAAGGAACTACTACAGTACACACCACCACAACAGTAGAGAATTAAAAACAGGTACAGAAATATGAAGTTTACAATAAAAGAGTACAAAGGTGTAACAAAATACTCACTACTACAGAAACAGGTACAACACAAGTACAACTACTGGACTCTACTAGGCCCAGCACCCTCCGCAGCCGTAGGCTCTGGCTGTTCAACACCTGGACCTGAAAAAGGTGGTAAGTACGACACGTCAGCGAAACACTGAGTAGAGTGGCAACCAGCTAACTAAGAGAAACAGTAAAGGTGGATAGGTAGCTGTTGTTTTCAATTTCTTTCTTTTTTCAACTAATTATTCTTTCTTTCATCACTTTGTTTATTTATCAAGTATTTTTCTTGATCTCGAATGTTCATCGTGGGAACGATCTTGATTGCAGTCTTTTCTGAAAAGTAGAAGTAGCACGTGGTGCTCTCCTGGCCGGAGAGTCCCCCGTGGTGGTCTTACCCTCAGTCAACCACCCCAAGGTCGCTGACAGACGTAACATCGACTATAGCACGTGCGATAAATGCACGGGTAGCTACCCCGCACTGGCACGCAGTCAGTCGTTTCCGTTAACGGGTGCACCCAAAGCACAGCACGGAACCAGCATAGGCCAGAGCCCTCTTAGTAACAGCGGTCTAGCCCCTCCACAGTCCGCGCACCCTCGCCTGACTACCCTGGTTTTCCCAGTGGGCCTAACAAGTCCGTGTAGGACGGCTAGCTAAACCCCAGGCCCCGTGGGGTGGCTAGCTCTCTCCCTACACTAGTAGCTCTCTCCGGTACTATGTACGCGAGGGTCAAAAGTTGGTACAAAGTGGCCATACCTAACCCCGGGTCTCAACCCTAGGGAGGCTAACTCCGCTCTACATTAAGAGGTAACATGTGCTTCCCTTGGTACCACGTACCTAAGAGACAACACACTTTCCCATTCACTTTTCTAGTTTTATTCTATTTATTTCCAAGAGCTCTACTCCTAATTCCCCGTAGGGTTCATGCTCATGTTTCTCAGGCCAAGCCATACTAGGTTTCATCATTTCAGGTTTATTCGCATATAGTACGTGTTTCCAACATTCAAACTTTCTTTTCCAATTTATATACATGCAGCTCGCATTTAATTTCAAACAACAGGGATTACATGTAGCAGTTACTAACAACAGTACTCTACATCTCACAGGCAGCTGTTATCCAATTACAGGCAATTATTATTCCATCTACTCATTTCAAGATTGCCTTTCAGGCATTTAATACAATCGTTCCAGTGTTTCTGGTCCTAAGATTCATGCCACATCCTAAGATCTATTATTCAATCTAGTTTTCTGGTCCTAGGATTCATGCCATACCCTAGGATCTATCACTCAGTCTAGTTTTTCTAGTCCTAGGATTCATGACATACCCTAGGATCTATCATTTATTCCAGATATGCATTTATGTTTGTAATTAACTAAGGGAAGCCACTCAACCCGCAAAATCGGGAGTAATAGGGGCTCGATCGGCAGATTCACGTGCCTCCGTAACCCCCAAATCCGTAACGGAACGAGGTCCTACACAAGGATCAATCACAAGAAACTACTCAGAATGGTATATAAGTATTTCAAACGAGTAGAGGAGCTTGCACGGAGAAGAACATAATCTAAAATGCAAAAATCGAACCTCAAACGGACCTTAAACGGGTCAAAAATGACAATTCTGACTCAAATCAGACATCTTAAAAGGAGTCCAGATCCATACCTCAGTCTGTGCTGCTCTTCAGACGTCCAGGGATCGTGTTAAACCGTCTGGACCTAGTTCCAGATGTCCGACCACCTCTCCGGACGTCTGGAGACGCTCTCCGCCGTCTGGTGACTCACCCAGATGTCTGAACTGCTTGGGAGGGCGTGTCCTGCACCTTCCCGAAGTGAAACCTGCACGCGTACGCAGAATCTCTCAATAAGGCACACAACAGACGTCCGCAAAAGGAAGTGTAGGAGGAAAAACGTACCTCTCAGTCGTTTGGAGCCTCCTCCAGACGTCGTCTGGATGTAGGTCTAGACGTCTGATTCTGGGAAAAAATCCCAGAATCAGAAGCTCCTTCGTCTTCTTCCTGCTGCACGTGGCCGCGCCATGCTTGTCCGCCTGCTGCTCAAGCTGCAGTAGCATCGGGGGAAACCTCCCCAGCACAACGCTCCTCCGCGTGCACGCCGATCGACCTCGAACTGCTCTAGCGAGCTCTCTCTCTCACGGCTTGCACGCTCTCTTCTCTTCCCTCTCGCTGCTCCTCTCCTCTCCGTCGCTGCACTCGGCTGCAGCTGTTGCTCGCTCTCACTCTCGCTCTCGCACTGGTGGAAGGAGGAGACGGATGGGGTGGGGTGGTGTGAGGGAGAGGAGGGGAGTATTTGTAGGTGTGAGGGGGAAAAGGTCCTGCAGTTGGCGAGGGGAGAGAAAGAGGAGAAGGCTGCTGGGGTTCAGTCTGCGCACGGCACGTGTGCAGACTCGCGATCGTACGCACGTAAAAATTAATTTCCAGATGTTTGACCAGACGTCTGGACCAACTCCCAGACGTCTTAAAGTGTTTTGATGTCACAAGTCTTAACAACATAATAAACTCAAAGGAAGTTTCGTCCCTGAAACTTGCGCTAACTAGGGTGCGGAGAAAAGAACAATATACGCATAACAAACTCAAAGAGGACTGAAACCGGTCCGAAAAGACGTACCCTCAAAGAGCTCCGAGTACTGCTCCCGCATTGCCGCCTCAGGCTCCCAGGTAGCCTCCTCGTACCGCTGGCTCCTCCACAAGACTTTTACGAGGGGTACCTGCTTCCGTCTCAGACTCCGGACGGCTCTATCGAGTATCTGCACCGGCCTCTTTGAGTAGGTCAGGTTGTCACTCACCTCAACGCTCTCTTGGCTCAGAACGTGACTGGGATCGGCGACGTACTTCCTGAGGTTGGACACATGGAACACGTCGTGCACACCAGAAAGCTGGGGAGGAAGGGCAAGCCTGTAAGTAACGGGTCCAACCCGCTCCAGTACCTCAAAGGGTCCTACAAACCTCGACGTGAGCTTCCCTCTCACCCCAAACCGCTGCAGGCCCTTCATGGGCGAAACACGAAGGAAGATGTGGTCCCCAACCTTAAATTGTACCTCTCTGCGTTTTCGATTTGCATAGCTCTTCTGTCTGCTCCTGACAATGCGGAGTCGCCTATGAATCTGCTCGATTACCTCCTGACTCTACCGGATTAGCCTGGGACCAACCTCCCACTTGGTCCCCACCTCAACCCAACTCAAGGGTACCGTACACCTCCGTCCGTACAGAGCCTCGTAGGGTGCCATGCTGATGCTCGAGTGATAACTGTTATTATAAGCAAACTCCGCCAGGGGCAAGTGCTCCTCCCAAGAGCCCCTCCAGTCCAGTACACAAGCATGCAAAAGGTCCTCAAGTGTCTGTATCGTACGCTCGGACTGTCCGCCCGTTTGGGGGTGGTATACTGTACTGAACCTCAACCGTGTCCCCAAGGCCTACTGAAACTCAGCCCAAAACTGGGACGTAAAACGGGTATCCCAATCAGATACGATCTTCGGTGGAACTCCGTGTAGCCGTACCACGTCACGGATATACCTCTCTGCCAACTGTGATGGTCCCAAGGTGACTCGGATCGGCAAGAAATGTGCCGTCTTCGTCAATCTGTCCACAATCACCCAGACTGCGCCGTGTCCTCACTGGGTAACGGGCAAGCCCACCACCAAGTCCATGGTGATGCTCTCTCACTTCCACTCTGGCACTGGAAGTGGCTGCAACGGCCCTGCAGGCCTCTGATGCTCGGCCTTCACCTGCTGGCACACTAAACACTGCTGTACGAATTCATCTACATCCTGCTTCATTCCCCTCCACCAAAAGTCGTGTCTCAAATCATGGTACATTTTTATATTTTTGGGATGTATGGTGAACCTGGAACCGTGTGCCTCAGTCAGGAGCTCTCTCAATAGCTCCTCATCCCTGGGAATGCATAAACGTCCCCTCATGCGCAGTACCTGATCTGTAAAAGAGAAGTCCCCAGGGTCTCCTGACAGTACCCTGTCACACAATGACTGCAAGTACGGGTCGGCCATCTATCCAGTGATGATGCGATCTATTAGTTCTGGCCTCGTCTGTCGTGTCACAATTACTGCCCCACAGTGCCCTAGTAACTCTAGGAGTCGCCAACTGCCCATCTCCTCCATGAGGCTCCAACTCTGCGCTTGTAAACTGGCCAAGTATGCAGGCTCCTTCCGGCTCAAGGCGTTAGCCACCACGTTGGCCTTTCCCGGGTGATAGGAAATGCTGCAGTCGTAGCCCTTCAAAAGCTCCAACCAACGTCTCTGTCACATGTTGAGTTCCTTCTGATCAAACAAGTATCTGAAGCTCTTATGATCTGTGAAAATCTCAAAGGTCTCACCGTACAAGTAGTGCCTCCAAGTCTTCAGCGCGAAGACGACAGGTGCCAGCTTCAGGTCGTGGGTTGGGTAGCTATGCTGATGTGATTTCAGTTGCTGCGAAGCGTAAGCGACAACGTGACCCCTTTGCATGAGCACGCCCCCTAACCCCTGCAAAGAGGCGTCCGTGTACACAACGAACCCGCCAGTACTGTCTGGGATGGTGAGCACGGGAGCCGAAGTCAGCCTCTCCTTCAGCTCCTGAAAACATGCCTCACAAGCGTCGGTCCAAGAAAAGGGCACGTCCTTCCGGGTCAGCTGTGTCATTGGACGTGCAATCTGTGAGAAGCCCCTGATAAATCGCCTATAGTAGCCTGCTAGTCCTAAGAAACTGTGGATCTCAGTAACTATACGTGGTCTCTCCCACCTGAGCACTGCCTCAACCTTGGCTGGGTCCACCTCCAAGCCATCCCCGGAGATTAGATGACCCAAAAAGGTCACCTCCCTCAAGCAGAATTCGCACTTACTATATTTGGTGTACAGCATACGTCGTCTCAGTGTGTCCAAAATCATCCGCAAGTGCTGTCCGTGTTGCGTTTGATCTCGAGAATAGATGAGCACATCATCAATAAATACCACCACGAACTGGTCCAAGTACGGTCTGAATACCCGATTCATCAAATCCATGAAGGTAGCGGGGGCATGGGTCAGCCCAAACGGCATGACCAAAAACTCGTAGTGTCCGTACCGGGTGCGGAAAGCTGTCTTGGAGATGTCTGCCTCCTTGATCCTCAACTGGTGGTACCTAGACCTCAAGTCTATCTTGGAGAATGCCGTGGCACCTCGCAACTGGTCAAACAAGTCGTCAATCCTCGGCAGCGGATACCTGTTCTTGATGGTAACCCTATTCAACTGTCTGTAGTCCACACAAAGGTGTAGGGTACCATCCTTCTTCTTCACGAACAATATCGAGGCTCCCCATGGAGATGCACTGGGCCTCGCAAAGCCCTTCTCCAGAAGGTCCTGCAACTGGGACTTGAGTTCTCGCAGCTCAAGTGGTGCCATCCTATACGGTGCTGCAGAAATGGGGCTGGTCCCCGGTACCAGTGAGATCTCAAACTCGATCTCACGCTCGGGCGGTAGTCTTGGCAACTCATCTGGGAACACGTCGGGGTACCCTCTGACCACCGGAATACTCTAGAAGTCTGTCATAGGGCTGGGCTCCTCCACCACACAAGCTAGGAAGCCCTCACACCACTGGCCTAAAAGTCTCGCCGCCTGAAGTGCAGAAATTCACCTGAAGCCTCCGTCCACTGGCTGCCCGTGAAACTCAAAAGAAGGCAACTCTGGTATGAAGAAGACAATCTTCCTCTCAAAGCAGTCCACCAAGGCGTGGTAAGCGAACAACCAGTCCATTCCCAGAATTACGCCAAAGTCCTCCATCTATATCATAATCAGGTCAGCGGGAAGGCTATGTCCCCCAACACTGACCTCACAATCAGTGTAAACCTCCTCAGCTACAAACAGTTGACCACCCAGACCTCTGATCACAAACGGATCCTCTAACAACATACAATCTTGCCCCAAACTAACCGCAAAACTAGTAGCGACAAACGAGTGTGCAGCGTCGGAATCGAAAAGCGTGTAAACAAGCCTGCCGGAAATTGTAACCATACCTGCCACCACTGATCTTGAAGCTTTGGCATCCCTGTGAGTCAGGGCATTGATACGCCCCTCAGCCCTAGGTGCGGACGAAGCAGCCACACTCTGCATCGGACAGGTAGCCGCTGGCCAGTACCCTCCTCGCGACTGCTGTCCTCCTCCTCACGCCTGGAAACTGCGGCCTCCTGCTCGCCCTTCAGTGCTCAGCGCGGGGAGAATCTACTGACCTCCAGCCCTAGACGGGCAGTCCCTCCTGATGTGGCCGGGTTGGCCGCACTGGTAGCAAAGGGGGACTTGACTCCCGCCCTCAGTGGGTCCCTGCTGACGGCTGGGCGGTGGTCCGGTGTTGGCAGCTGGCCCCTGTCGGGGGCCCCCAAAGGCCACTGACGGCCCTGCAAAGCATGACGGCTCTCCTATAGGCGCCACGTGCCTCCTCTCTCATCGGCCCTGTGAGAAGTCTAGCTGGTAGGGCCACTTCCGCCTGTTGTCAGTGTCGCGTGCAGACGGGTTGGTCTCTTCATACGTCATAGCTGCCTCCACCACCCTCGAGAACGTAGGCAGCTTCAGGGGTTTGACATACCCCCGAATAGCAGGCTGGAGCCCCTTTGTGATCTCCAAAGGCGCTTCTCCTCAGAAGCCACGGCTGTCGCTGCGAAACGAGACAGCTCCAGGAAATGCGTGTGGTACCCGCTCACAGTCATCGTCCCCTAGCGGAGAGTGTGGAACTCCCGCTTCCTCTGGTCCTACCACGTCTGGGGGAAGTACTGCTCGCAGAAGAGGGTGACAAACTAGTCCCAAGTCGGCTCGTCCCTCTCCTGACCCCTGACCGCCCTCCACTACCTGTTCACCATGCTCTCTAGCTGGTACGTGCAAAGGCCACGTGGCACTCCACAGGGGGGTGAAGGGTGTCAAACACCTTCTCGATCTGCTCGAGCCAGTCCTCTGCCTCGGTCGGGTCCTCATCCCCCTTGAAGGAGGGGGCTTCAGCTTTCGGAACTGTCCGAAAAGCTCGTAATGGCGCTGAAGGGGAGACACTGGTACGCCTCCTGATAGGGAGGCCTCGTGCTCTGAAATGCTGGAAGAGGGCGGTGTAGGGACACCCCCTCCCCCACATCTAGTGCCGTGTCCGTCTCGCGGTCCCACGGAGGACTCCCCCTCCGCAGCCTCAAGGAGAGGCGCTCGTGGCGGCCGGTGGAGCTCCTCTTGCACGATCTCCTGTATCATCTGGGTGAGGTCCTGGGCCTGAATGCCCGGGAGCAGTGGCTGGTCCACTGAGGCGTCGGGCTCAACGCGCCCGCCCCTTCGATCTCGTCCTCGACCACGTCCGCAGCCCGCCTCGCTACCTCCTCGTCGAGGCATCTACTGCAAGGAGACGCGAACACGGAATAGAAAAGACGTCAATACCAAACGACATTCAACGAAGGAACCCTAGAACAAATGTAAGAAGGTACGTTGTGGTGGTTACTCTAGTTACAAGCACGTGAATTGGTTATTTTTCAGCCAGTTGGTTCATTTCTCAGGATGACCTTGCTCTGATACCTCTTGTTACGACTCGGTTCCTGAATCCCTACAGGACATGAGAATCAGACCGACTTGACTGATCCCAAGACCCAATCGTCCAACGAGAAAGTAACTAAAAAGCAGTAAAATAAACCACATTCACAATGCAAGCAACTAACAGTAACAAAAGTACAGCAATAAAGAAAGGAACTACTACAGTACACACCATCACAACAATAGAGAATTAAAAACAGGTACAGAAATATGAAGTTTAGAATAAAAGAGTACAAAGGTGTAACAAAATACTCACTACTACATAAACGGGTACAACACAAGTACAACTAGTGGACTCTACTAGGCCCAACACCCTCCACAGCCGTAGGCTCTGGCTGCTCAACACCTGGACCTGAAAAAGGTGGTAAGTACGACACGTCAGCGAAACGCTGAGTAGAGTGGCAACCAGCTAGCTAAGAGAAATAGTAAAGGTGGACAGGTAGCTGTTGTTTTTAATTTCTTTCTTTTTTCAACTAATTATTCTTTCTTTCATCATTTGGTTTATTTATCAGGTCTTTTTCTTGATCTCGAATGTTCCTCGTGGGAACGATCTTGATTGCAGTCTTTTCCGAAAAGTAGAAGTAGCGCGTGGTGCTCTCCTGGCTGGGAGAGTCCCTCGTGGTGGTCCTACCCTCAGTCAACCACCCCAAGGTCGCTGACAGATGTAATGGTGACTATGGCACGCACGATAAACGCACGGGTAGCTACCCCGCACTTGCACGCAGTCAGTCGTTTCCATTAACGGGTGTGCCCAAAGCATAGCACGGAACCAGCATGGGCTAGAGCCCTCTCAGTAACAAGGGTCTAGCCCCTCCATAGTAACCAAACAGAGGTCTCGCCCCTCCACAGTCCGCGCACCCTCACCTGACTACCCTTGTTTACCCAATGGGCCTAACAAGTCGGTGTAGGACGATTAACTGAACCCCGAGCCCCGTGGGGTGGCTAGCTCTCTCCCTACACTAGTAGCTCTCCCCGGTACTGTGTACGTGAGGGCCAAAAGTCGGTACAAAGTGGCCAGACCTAACCCCGGGTCTCAACCCTAGGGCGACTAGCTCCACTCTGCACTAAGAGGTAACATGTGCTTCCCTTGGTACCACGTACCCAAGAGACAACACACTTTCCCATTCACCTTTCCAGTTTCATTCTATTTATTTCCAGGAGCTCTACTCCTAATTCCCCGTAGGGTTCATGCTCATGTTTCTCAGGCCAAGCCATACTAGGTTTCATCATTTCAGGTTTATTTGCATATAGTAGGTGTTTCCAACATTCAAACTTTCTTTTCCAATTTATATACATGCAACTCGCATTTAATTTGAAACAACAGGAATTACATGTAGCAGTTACTAACAACAGTACTCTACATCTCACAGGCAGCTGTTATCCAATTACAGGCAATTATTATTCCATCTACTCATTTCAAGACTGCGTTTTAGGCATTTAATACAATCGTTCCAGTGTTTCTAGTCTTAGATTCATGCCACACTCTAGAATCTATCATTCAATCTAGTTTTCTGGTCCTAGGATTCATGTCATACCCTAGGATCTATCATTCAGTCTAGTTTTTCTAGTCCTAGGATTCATGCCATACCCTAGGATCTATCATTTATTCCAGATATGCATTTATGTTTGTAATTAACTAAGGGAAGCCACTCTACCCGCAAAATCGGGAGTAATGGGGGCTCGATCGGCAGATCCGCGTGCCTTCGCAACCCCCAAATCCGCAACGGAACGAGGTTCTACACAAGGATCAATCACAAGGAACCACTCAGAATGGGATAAAAGTATTTCAAACGAGTAGAGGAACTTGCACAGAGAAGAATAGAATCTAAAATACGGAAATCGAACCTCAAACGGACCCTAAACAGGTCAAAAATGACAATTCTGACTCAAATCAGACGTCTGGAACATCTTCCAGACTTCTTAAAAGGAGTCTAGATCCATACCTCACTCTGTGTTGCTCCTCAGACGTCCAGGGATCGTGTTGAACCATTTGGACTTAATTCCAGACGTCCGACCAGCTCTCCGGATGTCTGGAGACGCTCTCCGTCGTCTGGTGACTCGCCCAGATGTCTGAACCGCGTGGGAGGGCGTGTCCTACGCCTTCCCGAAGCGAAACCCACACACGTACGTAGAATCTCTCAACACGGCATGCAACAGACATCCGCAAAAGGAAGCGTAGGAGGAAAAACGTACCTCTCAGTCGTTTGGAGCCTCCTCCAGACGTCGTCCATGTCGTCTGGATGTAGGTCCAGACGTCTAATTCTGGGAAAAATTCCCAGAATCAGAAGCTCCTTCGTCTTCTTCCTGCTGCGTGCAGCCACGCCGCGCTCGTCCGCACGCTGCTCGAGTTGCAGCAGCACCAGGGGAAACCTCCCCAGCATAATGCTCCTCCGCGTGCACGCCGACCGGCCTCGAACTACTCCGGCGAGCTCTCTCTCTCACGGCTCGCGTGCTCTCTTCTCTTCCCTCTCGCTGCTCCTCTCCTCTCCGCCGCTGCACTCGGCTGTAGCTGTTGCTTGCTCTCACTCTCGCTCTCGCGCTGAAGGAAGGAGGAGACGGATGGGGTGGGGTGGAGTAAGGGAGAGGAGGTGAGTATTTGTAGGTGTGAGGGGGAAAAGGTCCTGCGATCAGCGTGGGGAGAGAAAGAGGAGAAGGCTGCTGGGGTTTAGTTTGCGTGCGGCACGGGCGCAGACTCGCGATCGTACGTACGCAAAAATTAATTTCCAGACGTCTGGAAAGGTGTCCAAACGTCTGACCAGGCGTTTGGACCAACTCCTAGATGTCTTAAAGTGTTTTGATGTCACGGGTCTTAACAGGATTTAACAACCTCGAACTATGAAATCGCTCCCAAGATTGAATTCCATGCGAAAAACCAACTTCGAGGTTGCAACCTTGCTCCAATTAGAATTCCATGTGAAGGTTGTCTGGCAAGGTAGGGGAGAACCACCATGTCTTCTTCTCCCTTTTCTTCCTTCTTTTACTCTATGTGGCAAGTTAAGGAATATGCCACTTCTTTATGTTTACTTTCCATATGAAGTAGGGGAGGGCCGTCATTTGTTATCCCTAACTTAGTGAGGAAGCAAAGCACCAAATAGACCCTTCCACTAGGGTTCGAATTAGGCATGAGCTTCATCTAGCTACCCATCAATGAGTCGTACTAGGTTTGGATTCAAGGCAAGGGTATCAATAACATAAATGAACTAAAAGATGTCTTAACTTATTTTCATTACTTTCCTTAAAATGGAACATTTTTTCTTTCACCTTAGTCTTATGTAATACTTTATATATTTAGTTTATAAACAAAATGTATTGTTGATTAATAAGTTCTATCTTCCATTATTGTTTTCACTTTATTGCATAAATTCTTGTGTGATAATAGTGTTGGTTTAATTATTTAAATACCTAAAAATATATCTTCATCACTTAACCTTTTATCATCTTTATTGGACCATTTGATTCATTATCCCTTGTTTGATCTTCCAATCAAGCATAGGAGAATCAAGATAGATTGAGTAGCAAGCTTCAGTCCATGAGCATTGCCTAGAAAGTTTCAAGCTTTAGATCCTCCACAAAACTAGTTATCTATTTTCATTGCTTGATTTATTTTCTTTTCTCATAAGTAGGGCAACATTAATGCAATTACAAGTTCTACAAACTTTATCTTTCTACATTTTCACTCTTATTTTTGGGTGGTCATTTTGATTACCTATTTATTTTAAACAAAAAATATTCTTTACATAACCACCTAGTCTATCTATTTTTAGGACCAAGATCTCATTTTTACTGGAAGTGGATTGTGATCTTTTTGTTCCAACAACAAGGTTCAAAAAGAGAGATTCTAGATGCAAGATATCTAAGGAAATTGTAGCTAGAATTGAGATTTCGTTCAAGGAAAAAGATAGTCAATGTATTGTGGAAAATACTTTATTCAAAGATGGTGATGGTGCAAACACATCCTATGTTTTTAACCCAACTCAAGCAGAAGAAATTTATTCAATGGTCTCTACTAATCACTTTTGGTTCCAAATTTTTAGGGTCTATTGATTAATAATTTAATAGTATAGATGCTTATGGCCTCCCCTTCTATGCGTTGTCGTCACAATTCCAATGGGATTATGAGCTTTACCGCAATGATGTTCTCCATAAGCCAATTTTTTTTGTGGATTGGATTTCTTGTTTATGGCTCCATTGCATGTGAATCTCCTAATTGGAATCATTTAATTGCTTTAAAGAAATCATTTCTATTTGTTCAAAAGAAAATCCAAGACTCTTTCGATTTTTATAAAATTCTTGTCTCTAAGTATAAATTAGTATTTTGTTTTCTCCATAGACATTAATCATTTCTTCACACCTACTTGCAGTAGCATTCAAGTAATGTCCTTTGATTTCACCTATGTCAACTCAACTTTATAAATGGCTTTGACACAAAATAGGAAAGAATCTCTCCAACATTCTCACTTTCACTTTGTCCACACATGCTTGTGTGTGTGCTTCCCTCTAAGGAGGAATGCTCCCCCCTACCCATGCCTTTAGACATCCCACAACCTTGGTAGATCACTTAAGCCCTGTTCATCTTAGGCACAAGAGCACCCAAGCTTGGAAATGTGTACTATATTGAGTGGGCAGTTGTCCGTATGTTGATAGGAAGCAATCAATCCTCTTAAGTCATAGGATCCCTACCTCGAGCTCATGAGGTCAAACCGATGGGTTCAGAACATCAAAAAGAAGTCTTAGGTTTAAGTCAAATTAGGAGTCAAGACTTCAAGAAGACCAAGTCAAAAATGACAAGCCCCCAACTTGAGTGTTCAATTTTAAGCTAGATAGATAAGTTCAAACTTTATAGCAACAATATAGATTAGTCCAAACTTGATAGGGACATTTCCCATCTTTAAGAATAGAACACTTTATCAACTCCACATCCATTCATTTGAATTTTTTAAGTCAAGATGTCTTCCATGTCAATTCGCGAGGAGCCAACAGTTAATTCAGCCTCTTTGGCAAAGCAAGTTATCTTTGGTTAGGCTAACTAGAGACAATTGCTCTGAGTTTTGTAGGAGTTCCCATAGTCCATATCTCTTGAAATCTTGCCCATGAAACTAAGAGGGTAACCTTTTCGCTAAGAGATTATCTCATTGGTAGAGCACCCCACTACCATAGCATCCAAGAAGTCATAGCTCATCACACTTACCTTCTTAAAAAAAATTAAATAAATAAAGAAAACTCCTCATCAATCATGGTGATAGACAAGACAGCAGCAACAAAAAAAACATGCACTCCCCGATTCAAAATTATAAATGCACTTCTTTCTGCGAACCCTATCGTTGATGAAAGGCATAGAAAGCAAACAAGATTTACAACAATGCTTAATTCTCTGTGTATTTTCGGTAGCCAAAAAAATAAGAAAATATATATTGTGACGTAAAAAGTGACTTACGTTTTATTTTTGTATTTTACATAATGTTAATCTACTTGATAATTAAAATTTAATATAAAAAAATAAAAAATTTTAAAATTTATTACATGGTAATCTTTACAATATTTAAAAAAATTATGTTACTTTAACCTAAAAAATACAGAGGTGATAAAAAATTTTACATCGGTGATAAATTATTTCAAAGATAATTTCACCTATTCAAAGTGATTTTGCACATATCTGAAGTGATTTTGACTTATAAGTTTAAGGTTTATAGTTTAAATTTATGAAAAGTAATTTCATGTATGATTTTTCACCTAAGATTTAGGATTTATGATTTAGGATGTTAAATCCTAAGTACTAAAGACTAGACCCTAAACTTTAAGGTGAAAAATCACATTTTAAGTGAAAAATCACTTGTCATATGTGACGAAATATTTGAAATTTAATTTTACACCACTACAAAAAACTTATTGCATCGATGCAAAAAAATTTATTGCACCAATACAAAGTAGTTCAAAGTAAGATTACACCGGTGCAATCTTACTTTGCACCCGTGTAAATTTTTTTTAAAGATTCAAAGTGAGTTTACACAACCACTCACCTTCACGAAAGTGATTTGTTGATTTCAACAAAGGTGAATCTCACCATATGTCAATACTTTTTTTACATTGAAAAAAAAACCACATTTATAATTACATATCAACTTTTACATTTCTCAACTCATGTCATTTCCAATATAAGCATGCTAGTAAACTTCTTTTAAGTATCTAAGTTTTTGTACTTCATTAATAAGACGTGAACGGCATAAATCTCCGCTTACCGCATCAGTTGCCTTTAAATTTTACTCTCTTCCTCGTGGATGTTTCATGTCTGGTAACCTAATCATATCCAAGATCGGACCACCTTGAGAGGCCAAGTGAATAAGTACATTCATGCTCAAACTTCTACATCTTTCTAGCATGTTCCATAGTCGTTTTTTAAGTTATTAAAGGTAAAAGAATTAGAACGTCGCTCTTGCCTGGAATAAATTTCTTCCAAACTTTTCCAGGAGTGGGACAGCAGATTGAGTTCCACGTGAGTGAAATCTAAACGGACATCTGATCGGCTGAATGTACAATCTCACAAGGGATGCATTTCAAAGGCTTCAGATAAGGACAGTTAACACGCATACTCAGATCACAGATATAAAAAAACATACTACAGTTATTCATCCATGAAACAATGAATTGAATTGTGGCATTAGCAGGGTCCAACATAGTTTGGATTTTAGAGCTGATTTTAGCAACTGCATATTGGTATCTCTGTACGCCTATACTTCCTCCAAAAAGCTTAAGTTGATAAACAAAATACCACATCAATCTTGAAATGCCAAGAGAAAAAATACTGCCATAAAACAAGTGATTTCAGACCTATCTGACGCTAACATAGATTTGCAGCCTCTTCTAGAAGGAAACAGGATATACACAATTTTGCATAAATGCAGGCCATCAATTTTCATGGCGAAAATAACCAAAACCATATTTTACCCACAAGACAATGTTTCTCAACTAGCGAGTTTGAATGCATCAATGAAGAGACCATAAGTAAATCCCATCTTGAAATTGTTGAGGAGTGCCAGGGCAAATGTTATCTTTGGCCTACTGTAATAGAACCGTGTTACATATTCTGTCAGTAAAACGCAAACAACGGCAGCTATCACATCGTTTACACCCAATGCACCGAAGGAGAGGGAGATCGTCTGTGCAACGTAGAAACCTCCCAGCAATGAAATCCCACCAAATAGTGCCCTTCGAGATGGACTTCGAAAATAGTTCCTGGAGAGTTCAGGGACAATACGGATGATGTCAACCAAGCGCCGAGGTCCTTCTGTTCCTTGTACAGCACAAACACGTAGATTCCTAGATCTGGAAGTTGGAATTGTACCAAAGGATCTCCGGCACAAAGTCTCAGTCTTGAATAGCTTTGGAAATGTGACATTTATGCCACAAGCCATCTAAATAGAATGTTTCCCTTCCAAAAGCAGACTCCAGTAGGTTGCAAGAATCCTGCAAAACTTTTTTAGAAAAAGGCATAGCTTAGTTGATGTGCATGTGCAAGACAATAAAAAAAAGTGAAACGAGCATTGCAGGATGACACACCAAAAATTTCGATTGCAAAATAACTAGAGCTAGTACACGCTTCGCTGCAAGAAGAAAGGTGAAATTCTCTCAATACAATGGGTAATAAAATGTTTATATTTGCATGGGAAAGACATGAAGTAAAATAATATTTCAACTTATCTACCACACATATTTTGGGTTCATTTTATGGCTAAAATCTATAATGGGAAAGATGGCCCAATGCTAATGTCACAATGCCAATTTGTATTCAAGTGTTCTGAATTGAAACTGAGCAACGCCAGCAAAATTGTCAAATAAGAAATAATAAATTTAACCGTACAAAAGTTCGAATAGACGGCATTCACCTATATTCACTTCTAAACAAAGCCACTTAATTACGATATCACTTTGATGGATGAGTGCCTTCAATAGATTTTCTACTTATTCTTCCTACAATTTCATGACATCCAATCGGGCTGGTATTTTTGTCAAGTATTAAAGGTCTAAATAAAAGAAAACAAACTTTGCTACATAAGAATATGTTGCACATGCACACGTGTCTGTACCTGTACAAACAATGGATCATGTGTAGATAAACGGCAACCATAGCTCTCAAAGGAGTGGATACCACAAAATGTGCACAACCAAAGCAAGGTGAGGCAATAAAACATGTATGATGGGGGTGGCAAGGTTTTATCATTTACATACTCAAATTATTAGATGTTGATATATCAAGCACACTGTCATTTTTAAACAACACAAGAAATCACATCCAGCACTTACTAACTATATGATAAGTTGAGCTGGGTGTGAGGATGAGATTACTAGTATTCAAAAAGGCACTACCACTGAAAAGACTGGAAAGAAGGAAACTCCAGCAACCTAAAATAACACCAAGTTCACAACTTAGCATATAATAATACCCACACAACAGCTCAGAATGTTGTTTGTTCTTATTATCCATAACGCAACCATGCCCAAAACTTCTTATTCAAACAGAGCTAAAACTGAGTAACAAAAACCACTACTACCACAAAACGAAATCAGCAATTGACATGGCTGCCCCTAAAACCCACTGCCATGAGGTGAATAACCGAGAAAAGTGTATGCCGAAGGTTGCAACATAATCTAGAGACAACGTAAGTGTTGCTTCTCTTGTATGGAAGGAGAATATGGCACTCCATGGCAAAAGATAAGGTAGGTATTGCTTCTCTTATTTTGGAGGAGAACATAGACTCCATGGCAAGATTTTGGCTGCTGGATGCAATTTGGTGAGAATGTTAGAAGAAGCACGACATCTAGAATAGTGCTGTTGACAATGTGAGGGGAGCAAAATAGAGAGACTTAAGTCCATAAAAGAGAGCAACCTTTTTTTTTAGCATTGGCTGTCAGGGAACTCAACATGGAGAGGGCGGCAGACAGGAAAAGATGGCCGGGGAAGGAAGCAAGTTCCAGTGGCAGTCAGCTGGGGGAGATAAGGCACCAAGAGAAGGTAGGGGGGATTGGGCAAGAGGAAGGATAGAGCGGGGGAGTTTAGGAGGTTCTGTTGTGAATTTCTTTTTTGCTTATCCCTCAAACTTTCCAGCTCTCTGTTGATAAATAGTACCTTTGTATATATAGGGGTTTACATGAAGAGTTCCAGTCACATTGAAATCATATATAGAGTCTAATTCTGAATGGAACATATAGAATAACTCACTAATTATCTGAAAAAATTATAAAATACTGCATTTCTAATATTGCATTAAAGAAAATAAAATCCTACAAACGTTGCATCTGTAACCTTGGATTTCTAGAATTACTCATGCTACATCAATTCTTCAAGGTTGTGAAAACCTCACTCCCGTCAGATTGCATCTATGTTGCACGGTCAAGTCAGAATGTGAAGTTCATGTTCATTGATCCATGTGCAATCTAACATAGGATGACCGTGAAAATCCTCTCAAAATGCCTTCGCAAGCAACAACATCTCAGACATCCATGACACCTTCAATTATATTTGGCTCTGATGGAGGCATGTCAACTAGAATAGAATTATGGAAACTCTCAGCTCAGACGAAGGTGTCGACTATGATGGAAGCTATCTCAAATCTTCGATGATGGTATCAGCTGCAGTTTGGTTCCACGATACAGTGATGGAATTATTTACTTTCTTATGTTATTGTTGCAACTCACCTTTATCTAGGCACTACTATGAAATTTTCTCTTCCACCTCTTTATAAGAGGCTAGAGCCTCTAATAAAATTTTAAGCCATTTTATTCTTAACATAGTATTAGAGCAATGATCCTAGGTTGGTGTTCTATACTATCCTTGATGTCTCCCCCCAATTTTTCTTTCTTCTTCCAAAAAAAGAAAAAAAATAAAAGAAAACAAAAAAAGATTTTGAAACCCTAACCCTAACAAACTTCAACCACCACTGCCAACAACCTTCAGCCACCGCTGCCACCAGACCTCTACCGACACTAGCAATCGAACATCAGCCAGAGGGACTTCAGAGACCCTCCAACCAGTTGGTCAGTGACGAGAGCATCGGTCGGTGGTCAGAACATGGCCTTTGGCAGCTACCGTCGACAGTCAACCAATGGCAAAAAGGGTCGATAGTGGTGGAACAAAATAGTAGTAGGGAGAGAATCAAACACCCTTGACTTTGACTTCTCGGAACAAGTTTTGTCAGGGTCAGATCTATCAAAAGATGGCAGATCTAGACTTATGACTACCAGATCCGACCAGACAATGTTAGATCAAGCCCAATATAGCAGTCGAATCGGAGAAGATATCGACTTCGATGTCTGTCACACTCGAAACGAGTCAACAATGGCTAGAACAGGCAGAGCAAAGCAAATCTGAATCGGTAATGGTCGGATTTGACCGACACAATCAGGGCACGCCAGCAACAGTTTGGTGATGGAAGGTCTAGGATAGTGGTGGTCAGATCGGTCACATTCTTGACCCGAATGGGCTTCCTTGAGACAACAGTGACTTCGTTTCGAACAACAAAAATGGTTAAAAAAACACCAACAACAAGGGTAAACCATGCAGAACAAAAGTCTGTTTAAACAACATAGCAATGCTCAAATACCATGTAAAAAACTAGGAACAATCACGCATAGACAACGAAGAAAGGGGACATTTGTTAACCCAATTCAAGAGGCAATGTGCTTATCTACATCTAGGATTAGGGTTTTCCCTCACTTAAATAAATAATTAGGAAGGAGGCCTTAGGGATTTATTTATAACACAGTGTTTTTTACAGCCTAAGTAATGTTTCTTACAACCCAAGTAATGGGTAAATTACAACACACCCACTCACTAAAATATCTACCGTCCAACCCTCTGAAAATAATAGTTTTATCAATTATGTGTTGTTTATACAGGGAAGCACCCCTAGAAAAGGATTAGGGATGAGTGGGAACCTTAATTGAAGAGTTTCCCACAGAGCTAACGTTAATTGGCACTGGGAAGGGTCCCTAATGTTAGCTACATCATTTGTAATTCTCCAGAAGGTTCCTAACAATAGTACCTAATGTTCGATGGAGTGAAATAACAATTTTAGTGAAGATATAAGGGAAATGACCTCTATTGGTACCTATTCCTCTTGGGTGCTTAATGAACATAATTAGCATGTTATTCTTGGCTTGTTCATGCTTTTATTAGCCTAATTAAAAGCAAGAATTCCTAACCAACTAAGGAGCTTTGTATGCTGGATTTAAGGCCATAAACTGTTGAGAGGAGTGTGTAGTGTTTAGTGTTATATCTAGTAATATGAATTGTTAGTGTGTAGTGTTTAGTGTTATATCTAGTAATATGAATTGTTAGTGTGTGGTAGCCTATAAATAAGCTTGTACCCCCTTAGTTATTCTTTGAGAAAAAATAAAGAGAAACACGCCCATAAGAACACTTCTCCCGAGATTTTCTCGTCGCTCTTCATGAGTTGGGTTTCCACATAAAACCCAAGTGTTCCTTTGATTACTTCTATGCTTTTGATATCTTCTTGTTATTCTTCCGCTTATTATAAATTTCAACTTAGTATTAGAACAAGTTGATTATGTTTATCATTCTATTTTTTGCAAAGTTCTCGCGAAGTAGTAGGAAGTAGAAGGTGGAGCACATGATGAGCGCGCAAGATCGAGAAGGAGCAGCAATTAGGGAAAGAGGTGCCTACCAAGATCTGGTGGCAATGCACGGAGGAGGAGACGCTAGCGATTGTGGAGTCGCAATCTTAGGCAAAGATCTCATGGCAAGAGATTTGAGGAGAGGTGCAGAATTTGTCGTTCATGGAGGAGAAGCTCTGCGAGCATTGGTGGTGCATGAAGGCGATGGCAGCCATCGCTGCAGAGAAGGCGATGGGGGTGAAGGCGACGGTGCACGCTGGTGGGCGAGGGCCTCGTGGAGGCAAGGCGATGATCTCGAAGGGAGTAGAGCGTAGTAGAAGAGAAGAGGTCGTAGGATCTTGGCTTGTGTAGCACGATGGTCGGGATCAAGAAGGTGGAGAAGAAGGCGACTGTCAAGAGCATGAGGAGGTCTTATAGCCTTAAGTCTTCTAATCGAGGTGGCACGCAAGGTCAGGAGGTGCTGGGCAGCGCATGGGTTGGCAATGGCGTCGAGGTCATCCTTCACGCTGAGATCTCGATGAGGAAGGTGAGGAACAATGAAGGCGAGGAGGCACCAGAGGACACCATGATGATGAAGGGAATCTCGCACAAGCAAAAGAAGAGTCAAAGAAGGATCGTGGTTTTTGGTACCTTTTACATTTGCCTCTCAGTTCCTTCTTTGATTTTTTTTTTATTTTGACATTTCTTAGCATGGCAACAAAAAAGGGGGGGAGGAGGCAGGAGTGAAAGAAAAAGAAAAAAGTAAAAAAAAGAAAAGGAGAGGAAAAATCAAAAAAAAAAAAGGGAGAGAAGAAATTTTTCAAAAAAAAAAGGTAAGGCATGAAAAAAAAAAGAAAAAATTGGAGTTCGAATTAAAGAAAAGAAGGGGAGAAGCTCTTTTCTTTGTGATATTTTTCCTTCTCATTGTTGTATTCATCTCCCATATGAGTATAGGAGAAGGGGGGAGTATGAGTGCTATTATAGTCACCCCCATTTGGGAATCCCTTTATTGCATATCATCACATTAGAAACCAAACTTTGGAAGGTCCAGAGTTTCAAGATCTCCAGAGAGGGAGATCCAATTTCGAGGTCCACAGAGGAAGAACTCAGCCAGTTTCTATGTGAGATCCAGTTTCCTGGACTCCAAAGGGGAGATCCAGATTTGTGGTCTTCAAAGAAAGACCCATTATAGGGATACTGAACGGAGAGTTACCAACACCAGTCGAGGTCTCCAGAAGAGAGACCCTTGTCAAAGACATCAGCAGTTCCTTCAGCAGCTCCAACCTGTGTTCCTACCTACAAGCGAGAACTAGAAATGTCAATTTGGTACTCCCCAATAGAGAACCAACCCGACCCGATTTGGACGAGTAAACCCTGCTCCATTTAATATTTAGGTAGGTTTAGGTTTTTGGATGCAAACTCAATCGGGTTTGTGTTTGGGTATGGGGAAAGGTACCCCTGAACTCGTATACCCAATATAAATATATTATATATATAAGACTAAAAATTCCAAACATCCTATGCCTCCAAGACTCCCAACTCTAAAAATTCCAAATGTCCCAAGACTCAACTTCCCGCAATGGGCTGCTCATGTGACCATAAGATCTAAAAGTGGTCACAAACTCACATCTCTTGGACTTCTAATTTTCCAAATTCCATCTCAAGCAGCACTATAACATGGCATTTCCTATCCTCTCCTCTCTGTACTGTCCAAATTCCATCTCAAGTCTCAACATCAGGACTCACTCTCCTGTCTCATGTGATTATCTCCACCACCACTAAATTGTAGCGTGACTCGATTTCCATTTCAACGTTAGGACAAGACTCCTCACTTCTCTTGTGTGATTATTCTTTGTTATAAACCATGAAATATGTTGAGAATATTGGTATTTCGTTTTTCGTTATAGTATTTTTGTTTGTTTTACATGTCCTCAGAAAGATGGTTGTGTTCAAGAAATTTTGATAGTGGAATATGCATTTTTTTTCCTTTTGGTATTTTAAAATGATGGTACAATATATAGACCAACATGTTAATGGGTACCCGTTAACTAAATGGGTACTCGTTAATTTAACAGGTATGAGGCGGGCTTTTCTCGATTGTATTTGAACCAGGTATAGGGAATGGATTTGTAAATGGGGATGATTTGGTAATAATAAAACCTGACCCAAAGCTGACTCGTTGATTGTACATCAATCATAGGACTTAATTAACCTGAATTATGTTAGACTCTAGTTTAACTTGTGAATAGTACATTCATAAATTGCATATCATGCATTGCATTTCTTTATTTAGCTGCATATGTTATAATACCATTTTCCCATACTAATTATGGTTTATTCTTGTTTGTAGGTCATTAGTAGATTAGAAGCTGTTCTGGATGAAATAAAGCTGGATAGGAGCAAAAGTTGTAGTGGAGTTGGAGCTAGATTTTGTGAATAAAGAATAAAGACACCAGCTAGATAGAAGAAAGAAAGAAAGAACAAAGGATTGTCAGTCTAAAATAGTAGACGAAAAGAATGAGGAGATTTAAGATACCCTATCCTCAAAAACTTACGACAGCACCATCCCAATACCTATCCCCAAACTATCTCAAAACCAGGATATCTGAGCTCAAAAGTCAAAAACATGGATAACATTATTCATGTCCCTATCCAACCTATCCCTAGCACTACCATACTATCCATAACCCTAGTCTAACTATCCTATACCCAATTCCCAACTTAAATATCTATTTAGGTCCATACCTTACCTAATTGACTCAGTTGAGCTAGCATTGGGTCCATGGGACCTAATTGAACTAAACCTAAGTGATTGGACTCGATTGAGTCTAATCATACTAACCTAAACCTATTAAACCTAGCAACATCCAATTAGGTGCAGTATAACTTAATTAGATGCAACCAACTCTGATTAGGTTCAGTTGGAACCTAATTAGGTCAACTTAATTAGACTTAGTAAGTTTAATTGGACCTAACCCAAATCTAATTGGGTGCGTTTACACCTAATTGGGTTTACACCTATTTAGATTAGGTCCCCATAGATTTAGTTAGGATCACATCAACCACACTTAGTTGAATTAGACTCGATTTTACTAGAACCTAATCTAACCTAGGTTGAACCAACCCAAAACCAATTAGACCCACAACCGAAGCCTACAAAACCCACACACACACACACCCATACACATGTCACACGCACGCACGCACGCACACCCACACACTCTTTCCTTAGGCCTCAAGGAAGAGGTCTATCCTCTTGTTGCAACACTAAGAACTTATCTCTTTGATCTTTCTTATGGGAAGATCAAAAGAGATACTTTTGATAACCAAAGACCTTAAGGTGGCTGACCAACCTAGCCACCCTCCCTATAAAACAACATGGCCGACGACCATGTGAGCACCCCCCCCCCCTTCCCTTCCTCCTTCCTCCATAGTTTCTTGCCCCCAAGCTCCATAGCCGTCCACCTTCCACCTTGGTGGCCGGCCATCCTTTGCCTTCGACCACCTTCCAAGGTCACCAAGGGATCCTCCTTGGTGCCCTGTTTCTAATACCTTAGATTATAGTCTATCTCTAGTAAATTTTCTAGTAGTTCTATTACTTGTCCTAGTTGTTCTAGTAGTTTTTCTATATGTTCTAGTTATTTCATTAATAGCAAGTTGTTTTTCCAAGCTTTCATCTACGAACAATTTGTTATCTCCTTACTTGATGAATGAAGAATTGAGTATTTTTTCTTATTGCAGCCTCTAGTTCTAGTTGCTTTTTACCTTCAAAAATCAAAATCAAAAAAAAAATATAAAAAATAAAATCGAAAAAAATTTTATGGTTACCCCACCCATATTAATGAACAAATCCTCAACCAAAACTCTCTCGATACTACGCATATAATCCGTGAGTTTTCAGACAAGCACTATTTTTATACTTGCTATGTCTATTTGTGTTATACTATAATTGTGCATTTCGAAAGAGCGACGAACGAATTTACTTTTTAGAAATCCGTCATCATATCTAGATTTAGTTAGTTTTGTGAGCACGTAAATTAGAATCATTTTCGCATCACATTGCCTCCGAGAGATCGACCGAGACTCACCTGCAGTTTCGTTATAAATATTTTGTTTAGGTTCGATTTTGCATCTATACTACAACTTTTAACTAACGAAGTCGCATTTTCCGACATCTAACAAATGACGTTGTTGCCAGGGATCGATTTCAGGACCTTCGAAAACGTCCCCACCATGGTGTACCTATATGGCACCTTATTCAAATCTTCTACCCTGGTCTAGATGATATACATTGGTATTTGGCCGATGCATCTAGTGGTGGGAACTTCCTTGCTAAAAATGAGAACAGAGCTAATGCAGCCTCGATGAACCAATTCCAATGACCTGGGCAACAACGAGCTACTGTCCACGAGGCCCATGCAGAGTCACCACAGCCGACATAGACATCATCACCAAGAAGCTAGATAAGGTGGGTCTACTGGACAAGAAGCTTGACAAACTGATTCGCTCTCGTCCAGGATATTCAGGAAATGCTACTGCATCTTACTCTTCTGCATCCCGAGCCACTCCTGCTCGAGTACATATGCTCACTCGGGATGTATCCTCTCCTCTTTCACGAGATCCTACATATCAGGAACCCATGAACAATCTGGAGCTGGCACCTTATGATCAAGGTTATGCACCTCATGATGACTACGATGCGTATTCCCTTGAATATATGTCTCAAACATCTTCAGCCTATGAAGATGTTAGCACTATCAAAGGTTACTGGCGAAACAACCTGTACTCCAAGATGTATAACCCTGGTTGACGCCAGCATCCAAACTTTTCTTGGTCTGGGAACTCACAGAGACCCAATCAAAATCCACAACACCAGACCAGGTAATACGGGAATGTGGCAAACCTCAGGCAGCAACCATTCCCATCCCATAGCAATCATGGTCTATTTACCAACCACTGCGCGATGCTGCCACTCGCCCTCCAAGGCGGGTCGACCCTTTGGAGGAGTTGAAAGAATCATTGTGGCAGTCGAACCAGGAAAATCTAAAGATCATGAGTTATAGCTGACCACATACACATACAGAACATCCAAAGCACACAAAACCAGATGCTGTAGGAGAACAGATTACTGGGAGCCTTGCCCTCCCAGCCCGTCCCAAACCTGAGATACGTGCAGAACCAAGGCACCCCTCCCAAGTTCCAAGAACCATAAGGACAGGCACACGCACATGCAGTACTTCAGGCACCTCTTGTACCTCCTGGTTATGCTTCGGCTCAACCGACTTTGTTGCTGAACCCGACCTATTCTGCCCCTTCCACTCCACCTAGAGACAGTACACCAATGCAAAGGTTATCACTCTAAGGAGTGGAAAGACTACACAGGACCCACCATATAGGCAGGTGGGTCATGATTCATCGTGTCCACCTTAGGATGGCTCATCTTCTCACTCTCACCTTGATCAGGAGCCTCCTAAGATGGATAAAGGCAAAAGACCTATGGCGGACCTTAAGATTCCCGTCCCTTTTCCTGAAGCTCTCACGTGAGATATAGCGAGGAAAAAGGGATCGAAGAATTTTGAGGACCTAAGAGTAATGTTCAAGGAAGTCCATATTCAGGTCCCCCTCCTCGAAGCTATAGATCACATCCCTGCTGTCGCCAAGTTCTTTAAGGACTATTATACCCTGAGGTGACAACAAAAAACAAGACATGCAGAATTGTCAAAGGAGGCTAGCGCAATTATCTTGGTTGACTTGCCGCCGAAGAAGAAAGACCTTGGTACACCACTCATTTCCTACTATTTGCAGGATTCTCCAGATTGGGCCCTTCTAGATCTGGTTCATCTATCAACCTGACTCCCATTGTCATATATGATCGATTTTGATTCGGGGAGTTAAAGCCCACCTCGGTAACCATTCAGTTGGTTGACCGATCGATGAAAACACCAAAGGGGGTGGTTGAAAATGTCATCGTTAAAGTCTGACGATTCTACTTTCTAGCAGACTTTTTCGTATTAGACATAGAAGTTCCTCCTACTCTCTATGAGCACCAATCATTTTGGGTCACGCATTTTTTGTGATAGCCTGAGTGAATAGAGATTGTGCATCCATGTGCATGGAAATTGCCTAACGAGAGACTTAGATTGCACATTTTCAGGGCATCCAAGAATTTCGATTGTGATCTAATTGAGGATGTGAAGATGAGAACTCGACTTATTGTGGAAACATTGGGCTTCTCTGTAACGACCCAATGTCTCATTCATCTTCACTTTCAGGATTTTTGGACAGTGATCCACATGGGACTAAGACAGGCGCATTGCACATTTCATCATTCCCTGGATCTGATTGTTTGGGGTGTCTCTCTGATCCTAACATCCCGAATCTTGGAGACTCTGATTGTTCAATACATCATTTTCTGACCCGACCCTGCTAGTGCAAGATGGTATGATTGCTTCAGATGGTTTTGGTCTGCCTACGAGACATGCGGACGAGATCCTCGATCCATGTTTGCCCTTATGGCACTTCCAAACCATAGTGTAGGGAGTATGAATTCAATTTTTGCCGCTTCCGTGCAGGAGGAAGACTTGGGAGACCCGATGAGACACTTGGGCACCGACTTCTGGTCATGCTCACCCTCATTCGAACCCCCTGGTCATAATGGTATATGATCTAAATTCTACTTCCTCGCAGATGCAATCACCGCCGACCTTCATTCAGGTGAGGGATCAATAGACAGTAATGTGTTTCGGAATTATTAGATATATATTGTTGATTCTTCTTCCCCTTCCATGCGGGAACCTTTGCCCGTAGATGACTCTGTATGCTCTCCACCCGTGATTGAACTCAAGCCCTTACTTGACTCATTAAAATGTGTTCTTGGGTGATAGTGAGACATACTCGACGGTGTTGTAAAAGTCGGTAATCAATGTTCGGTCGATCAAGCTACTGAGTATACGGTATGCAGGGGAATAGTCGGGGAGTACTCGGTCAGGCATTTTATATATGTGTGTGTAGAGACACACATATCAAGAAGTAAAATATATCATTGCATAAAAATAGACATATTCAAGTTCAAGGTTATAAAACAAGCTACAAAGTACAAATAATATCAAATTCATTACAAATTTAATAACTAAACCAAGGTATAAATAATTACAAATACATTACCAATGACAAAGCAACATAAATCAAGAATTAATATATGCTTGAATCAAATACATTATAACATATGCTTCGGCAATGGAAGGTTTTTGCTTGGTCGAAGAAGAGTCTCGGGTGAAAATAAATGATTTTAGGATAGTCAGGAGAGGGGGGTCGAGTAAGATTTTATTTGACAAAAATAATATACCTACATACTTATTTTTCCCTTTATGCAAAAATCGGCCTACTACTCGGCCGAGTAGTCAATGTCACCGACTATAGGCCCGACTATGGGTCATTCAATCGGGAGGACACCACATAGGATTACTCAACCGATTATTCGGCCGAGTAGGCCGATTTTTTCAACATTGTGCGTACCACATCTAATAAATGTCTATGTTTCCTCTTAGCTATCTCATTTTGCTAAGAAGTGTGGAGACAGGAGTCTAATAAACAATTCCCTAGGTTTTATAAAAGGTAGAAAATCTCCTGGAATAGAGCTCAAGGGCATTGTCAAACCGTACAATTTTAACACAAGTAGAAAATTGGCTCGCTACTTCCAAGATAAAGTTTTCAATAACAATGCACACATTAGACTTATTTTTTAAAAGAAATATCCAAAATAACCTAAAAAAGTCATCAACCAAGATAAGATAATTACAATGACCCAGGTCCCAACCTATCAAGAATGTGACTAGGGCCCCACACATCAATATAAACTAATTGAAACAACTAAGTAGACCCAAGACTACAGCTAACAGGATAAGAGGCTCAGTGATGCTTTCCCAAATGACAAGCATCAAAAGTGATCTTTGCAGTAGGGGGGATATGGGGAATAACTATCTTGAGCCTGTCCACAAAGAGATGGCCAAGACGAGGTGCCATTGAAAGAAAATCCTAACAATAAAGGTGACACCTCCATGACAAGCAACAGCAAAAGGCAACTAGACTAGGCGATAAACACCCCCTCTTCACATCTGCCACCAATCATCTTCCCCATCAGTTTGTCTTGAAAAGTACAAGTTTGAGCATCAAATATGGCATGACAGTTTAATTCTTAAGTAATTCTACTTACAGAAAGTAGACTGATTGGAAAATCTAGCACAAATAAAACATATAGCAACTTCAAAGTGGGGGTAATTGAAACCTCCCCCTATCCAACTATCTAGGAATGCCTCCCATCTACTACCTGTGCACTCCTACCTGATAACATAGGTTGAAGGTGACAAAAGCATCACTGATCTCCACTCAAGTGATGTAAAGCTCCAGAATTGACCAACTAATCTGCATAGCACCAGTCATCAATTTAAGGTGCTAGAGCAAAGACGATACTTGAGGAAGTAAAAGTGACAGTCTCAAATGTAGCAGCAGGCTCCCGAGTCAACTAAGTAACACACTGCAGTAACTCATCATTTGATTGGAGGCACATTTGTCGAGAGAGGACATGAGAGCTGGAGTGGGAGAGAGGGGGAGCTTGGAGCGTAGTGGAGCGACGCTGGAAGGGGGCACAAAGAAGAAGCAAGGTGGTCTGCTTCCACTATCGGGGACAAGGACATGTTGCGCAAGAGTGTCACGATCCTATCTGGTGCCTCAGGTGCGGTGGGGTTGGCCATAAGCTGTCTGGTTGTCGATAGGGTCAAAGGGACCAAGGTATGGCGTTGCTACCCCCGCCGAGGGTCCCTAAGTTTGAAGTAATTGGGCCATGGTCATTGGAGGAATGTGACTTGGAGCTGAAGCTAGGGGGTGCACTATTTGGGGACGTGTTTGAGGGCTCGATGAACTGGAGTGGACTGAAGGATGCTCTGCGGTGCCTCTTCCCAAGAGATGTGATCATTGTACATCGCTTCACCGACCAGAGGGTGTTGGAGACGGGATTGAGACAAGAAGGCAGTAACGATGCTTTGAGGCCTTTAGGGTGGGGGGAGTGCTCGTTCGATGGAGACTTCCGTGTCTGCACGACGGAGCATTGCGAGAGAGGCCCCCTACGACGATCGGTCGAACAGTCGTGGGAGGTAGGATTACAGCTCAAAGGCTTGTACCATTCATGGGCTACTGGACCTGGTGTCAGCCTCCTACAGATAAACATGGAGGAATTCCATGGGGCAAAAGTCCAGGATCAACAGCTTCCTATGCAATGTGGCGATGGCGGAGGCTTTTCCCATGGCAAGGGTGGTCCTGCTTGATAGGCCCTTCTCCGACCACACATCGTTGCTGTGGAAGCGAATGAAGATATCGTCTTCGGGACCTATTTCAAATTCAATAGGTCCTGGTTGCTGGAAGAGTGTTTTAGGCAGCTGGTGGAGGAAAAGTGGCAGTTTAGCACCAACGTAGGCTCTGCAATAGCAAAGTTGGAGCACAAGCTGAGTTGTAGGTTTTCCTAAAGGTCCACAGGAGAGATTTCATAAAGGGGGAAATAGAGGAAGACAGCAACCCTAATGGAAATCACAAGGTTGGACAGATGCAATGATATGGGTCCTCTTTCGGAGGAGGATCGAGAGGCCAAGACCTGACATCTAAGGATGGTACAATAGGACAGGAAAGAGGAGGTGAGTTGGCATCTAAAATCCCAACAGAGGTGACTGAAGGAAAGGGACTCCAATACCCTGAATTTCCACCTGATGGCATCCAGTAGGAGGTGGAACATGATTGATAAATTGGTGGTGGACGAGGAATTCTCGGGCAGAGAGGAAGTGGTATGGGCGGCAACAGATCACTTTCGAATGTTCACAGGAGCGAGGACACAAGGTAAATGGAGGTGGACGAGACCAGGAGGACAGCTTGACTGCCCGTTTCACGGTGGACAAAATTAGGAATGCACTCTAGATGCTGAACGTGGATGGCTGCCCAGGGCTAGACGGTTTCCTAGTGATCTTCTATAAAGAGTTCTCACCGGTGGTGAAAGAGGATGTCATGCAGGTGGTCAAGAATTCGAGGGCAACAACCACCAAGGGTTTTGACATGCTCAACTGCTTCTATATGTTCCTGCTGCCAAAGAAAGAAGGGGCTGAGATGATTGAAGATTCAGGCCAATTGCGCTCTCCAACGTCATGTATCTCATTGTCGCCAAGGCCTTGGTGAATAAACTGCGTTTTGTGCTGGATGATCTCGTGTCACTGGTACAAACGACCTCTATCCCTAGTAGGAACATTTTGCATGGTGTTGTTATTGTGTCAGAGATTTTCGCACATTGGAAGAGGCAAGGGAAGGCCTTCCTATGAAAGGTGGACTTAAGGCGTACGACGCGATGCAATGGCCCTTCCTCTGGAGGTCCCTGATGTATAGGGGTTTCACGCAAAAATGTATTGAATGAATGAAGAGGTGCATGGCCATGACGTCCTTCTCGATCCTGGGGAATGGCAATCCGACAGGTGGCTGGATTCAGCCACACAAAGGAGTCAGGCAAGGATGCCCCGTTGCTTTTCATCCCGGCTAGTGACACCCTAGCAAGGGCTACATTTAGGGCCTATGCCAGGGGTCTATTTTCGGCTTTCTAACTGTAGCAAGTGATGCTTCTGGTTCTTCAATATGTAGATACTTCGTTTTCGATGAAGAACTCAATACAGGAGGCGAGGAGACTATGCATGCTACTACATATATTCGGGGAAGCATCAGGCCTACAGATCAATCTTAGGAAGTCAGCTTTGTTCCAATTCAGATGGGAACCGACGAGGCCATGAGTTGTGCAGGGACCTTGGGCACGCCAATGACCACCTTGCCTTTCCCCTACCTGGGCTTGCCTCTGACTGACGACAAGCTCTATGTGCAGGATTTTATCCTACTGGTGGAGAGTGGAAAGAAGGCTAGTAGGATGGTTGTCCAAGATACTTTCTAGAGGGGGTCACTAGTGATGATGAAGGCGATCCTCTCTGCCATCCTGTCGTTCTTCATGTTCGTCATCAAACTACCGAAGAAGGTGGAGAGAAGACCGGTGGCATGGGATTTCTCCTAGGCCAATGGTGGAGAGTCGGGGAAGGGGGCGAGGTTAGTGGCATGGGATGACATTTGCTGGCTAGTGAAGGAGGGTGGCCTCGGAGTGCGTGACCTAGAGTCTATAAATGATAGCTTGATGACAAAGTGGATTGAAGGTATGAGAGGCCGTAGACTGGGTTTGCTTAATGAGGTGCTGGAGGCATGCTATGGAGGGTCATTGGACTGGGGAGGTTTCTTTTTCCCGTTGGTGGGTACAGGTGATAGATTCAAATTATGGACGAATGACTGGACAGGAGACGACACTATCACTTCTCACTTTCTGAGGTTGTTTGCTTTGGCACTAGGAAAGGAAGCCTCGGTTAGAGCATGTTAGGAGGGAGCATGGTGCCCTATGTTAACGAGGAACTTATCGGACCACAGATTGGAGAAATTTCTAGCCCTACAGTGAGAGTTGGAGCACTTTGGGATGGAACGAGGGAAGGACTGTTGGGCCTACGATGATGGCCACTTCTCTGTGAGGAAGGCTTATGATAGGCTGAGTTGAAGAAATGAAACTTCATAATTACTAAGCTATCCCTACACCTCTTTATATAGAGAGAGGTGAAGGAAAAATTATAACATAAGTCCAACAAAACAATAAAAAGATACAAAGCCCCTTAAAATATAACGTAACGTAATACTCCTCAACTTGGAGCATATATATCAACAATGCCCAACATGTTTCTACACTTTTCAAATTGAGGGCGAGATAACTTAGTAAACATGTCGACAGTCTGGTCTGAAGAGGCAAGACAAGTAGTACGAAACAGACCCTGACATACTCGATTATTATCAGTTCTCACTTAACCCAATAACAAGAGCTACAATTGATTTTTGTGCTTCAAGTGCATAGGACTGCTATTGGGTGGAGCATCTCTGATCTCTATGGTATTCGCCCCTCTTACTGTACTGATCATATATACACGGATGAGGGGGTGAAACCTTCTAGACAACCTCAAAGATGGCTAAATCCGAATACGCTAGAGATTGTCAAGGAGATCATCAAATGACTAGATGTTGATATTATTTATCCGATATCTAACATCCATTGGGTGAGTCCCATCTAGATCGTGCCTAAAAAGGCGGGACTCACTGTTATAAAAAATGAAAAAGGTGAATCCATCCCGACTCACACGCAACTTCATGGCGAATCTGTATTGATTATCATAAGTTAAACACGGCTACCAAAAAGGATCATTTTCTTTTGCCTTTCATTGATCAAATTTTGTAAAGGCTAGTCGGGTGAAGCTTATTCTGTTTTTTGGATGGATACTCCAGGTATGATCAGGTTGTGATTAACCCAGATGATCAAGACAAGACCACTTTCACCTATCCCTTTAGCACATTTGCTTTCAAGAAAATGCCCTTTGGCCTATGCAACGCATCTGCAACTTTTCAGTGTTGCGTGGTGGCCATATTTTCAGACATGATAGGGGACTTTGTGGAAGTATTCATGGATGATTTCTCCATTTTGGAGATGATTTTCAGTCGTCTTGATAATCTCACCAAGATCTTGAAGAGGTGCATTAAGGTTAACCTAGTAATTTCATGGGAGAAAAGTTATTTCATGGTAAGGGATGGCATAGTATTAGGCCACAAGATCTCTGCAAATGGACTCAAGGTCGATCGAGCAAAGTCAAATGTCATTTCCAGATTACCTCCACTTAGCTCGGTCAAACAGATTAAATTAGGTTAGCTGGATTTTACAGAAGATTCATTAAAGATTTCTCGAAAATCGCTCGTCCATTGATGAAGCTTCTAGTAGTCGACATCCCAATTGATTTTGATTCCTCATGTCTTAGTACTTTCGAGACTTTACGAAGCACTGTATCTGATTCCCCTATTCTCCAGCCACTCGACTGGTCTCTGGATTTTGAGATTATGTGTGACACCTTTGATTTCGCTGTCAGAGATGTTCTAGGCCAACGTCGAGAGTGCCATCCTTTTGTCATATACAACGCTAGCAAGACGTTGAATGAGGCTCAACGTAATTACACAGTCATTGAGAAGGAACTGCTAGCCTTGGTGTTCGGGCTGGAAAAATTTCGCACTTGTTTGTTAGGGTCCAAAGTCATTGTTTTTACTAATCATTCCACCCTCCAACATTTGTTGACAAAGAAGGATGCCAAGCCCCGCTTGATCAGATGGATCCTTCTGTTGCAGGAATTTGATATCGAAATCCGCAACAAAGCCGAAGTGCATAATGTACTGGCTGGTTACTTATCCTGACTTGACCCAACTCACATCCCGTATCCCCTGCCTCTATCTGATAATTTTCCAAATGAATCTCTATTGGCTATAGATTCATTGGAGTTTCATTGGTATGTGGATATCATGAATTATCTTGTCTTAGGCAAGATACCTGCTGGATTATCCAAGGACCAAATGCTCAAATTCTTGTATGAAGCCAAGTTTTATTTTTGGGATGACCCCCTACTTTTTCGTATTGGATTTGATTAGATAATCAGGAGGTGCGTCCCACACGATACAAGTGCATGTACATTGATACAAGTGCAGGTTTTCATCTACAATAGGTTTTAACAAGTCATGTACATCGGGCAAGTAATCCAAGGACCAAAAGCTCAAATTCTTGTCCGAAGCCAAGTTTTATTTTTGGGTTGATCTACTTTTCCATATTGGAACTTATCAGATAATCAAGGTGCATCCCACACGATACTAGTGAATGTACATCGATTCAAGTGCATGTTTTCATCTACAGTAGGTTTTAACAGGTCATGTGCATCAGACAATGGATCAATACCCACTCTAACCAAACTCACCCTTAAAGCAAAGGTTAATGGGGTGGGACATTACAATTGGTATCAAAGCCCACTTCCATCTTTGAGGGGAAGTGATCTTTAAAGACATAACCTTGCAGATGAAATAAGTTGTGAATAAGACAAGTGACCCCTACATAATAGACTCTAATGCAAAGAATAATCTTTATTGTAATTGTAGTAGTAGAGATTATCCAAGAATTAGTTGTACCTGTTTCTAAATTGGGAAATAATTCAAGTGGGGAAGTGATCTTTAAAGACATAACCTTGCAGATGAAATAAGTTGTGAATAAGACAAGTGACCCCTACATAATAGACTCTAATGCAAAGAATAATCTTTATTGTAATTGTAGTAGTAGAGATTATCCAAGAATTAGTTGTACCTGTTTCTAAATTGGGAAATAATTCAAGTCTTTGGAATTTTCGAGATTCCCAACTCTCAAGGTGATAGTTTCCAACACTCTAATTTGGCGACTTAGATGTAGCTATTTATGCAAGAGATGAGGCAACCTATAACTCAGAGGCTACCTAATATCCAGAATGGAGAGGATGGTAGGACTATAGAAGAACCTCCTTGTATTGAAGGATTGAACATAAATGCACTGAATGTAACTATTCCTGGGTGTGAGTTTGACCGATTCAGAAAGTTGAAACCCCCTACATTTAATAGGAAGGGAGAATCAAGGCTGAGTGGATTACAAAGATTAGAAAAATATTCTCCATGTTACAAGTAAAGGAAGAGGTATGTGTGGCTCTTGTTGCATATCAGCTAGAAGGTGTTGTCAAGCATTGGACTTCGATACACAAATCAAAGAATTAACCAATTACTTGGGAGAGATTCCTTAAGCTATTCAAGGAACAGTACCACTTACAAACATGTAGGGAGAGAAGACAGTGGAGTTCTTGACACTCCAACAAGGTAATATGACAGTAATCAAGTACCATGCCAGATTCTTGGAGTTAGCCCAATTTGTAGAAGAATCTGTGAGAAGTGAGGCAAAAAGGAAGTGGAGAATTGTGCAAGGCCTGAATCCACTTATCCAACTCTAGATGGCAACCGTACAGACCCACACTTTGGCCAAGTTAGCTGAGACAACTATGATGGTGGAGAGACAAGTCAACTGGTTCCAGTTGCGATATCAGGCACCCACCAATAATGGTCAATGTAGGGGGATGCAAGATTTCCATATAATTTTGGGAATGGATTGGTTAGCTGGATATCATGTGCTTCTTGACTGTTTTGCCAAGAGGGTGATATTCGATATCCAATAAATATTGCAGTTTTGAGTATTTGGGAAAGAGATGAAAATCCCATTCCATTAGTGAGTGCGTTGAAGGTAGCCAAGATTTTGGTTAAGGGTGCCAAAGGATATTTGGCTTATGTTATCACCTAGGACCAGGAGAAGTCAATGGAGCTAGCCAATGTACCTATAGTGTAGGAATATTCCGCTGTGTTTCCACAGGATTTACCTGGGATATTACTGAATCGTGAGAAGGAGTTTGAAATTAATTTGTTGCCAGGAACAAAACCTATCTCCATTACCCTGTACAGAATGGCACCAATCGAACTTTAGGTGTTGAAAGCCCAATTGCAAGAGTTATCAAAGAAAGGGTTCATTCAGCTGAGCACATCTATGTAGGGAGCTCTTGTAATGTTTGTTGAGAAGAAAGATGGGGCCATGAGAATGTGTATTGATTATAAATAGCTTAATAAAGTCACAGTCAATAGTAAGTACCCACTACCGAGGATCAATGATTTTTTGATCAATTGCAAGGGGGTGCATATTTTTCGAAGATTGATTTAAGGTTTGGATACCATCTGTTGAAAATCAAGGAGGGTGATATCTCGAAAACAGCTTTTAGAACACGATATGGGCATTATGAATTCTTAGTCATGCCATGTAGGTTAACAAATGCCCCAGTTGCATTCATGGTCTTATGAACCGGGTCTTTCACCCATATCTAAACTAGTTTACGTTGGTGTTTATTGATAATGTGCTGATTTATTCAAGAAGCAAGGACCTTCATAAAGAACACTTATGATTGGTGCTAGATAAATTGCAAAGCCATAAGCTATATACCAAATTCAGCAAGTGCAAATTTTGGCTACAAGAAGTGAAGTTTCCAGAATACGTGGTGTCTAGTAATGGAATCTCGGCTGACCCAACAAAAAGTGAGGCCCTTTTGAAATGGGTTGGACTCAAGTTAGTCATTGAAGTGAGGAGTTTTCTTGGGTTAGCTAGAAATTATCAAAGGTTATGCAAGATTTCTTAAAGATCATTGCACCTCTCACCAACCTAACCAAGAAAGAGATGATGTATGTCTGGACTGATGAATGTGAGAAAAGTTTTCAAGAATTGAAGTAAAGATTAATGATTGCACTGGTGGTAGCCATTCCAGCTGGTGGTGGTGGATTTATACTCTATTGTGATGCATCGCATTTGGGCCTCGAAGCAATATTGATGCAAAATGGTCATGTTGTGGCTTATGCTTGCAAACAACTTAGGCCACATGAACCCCTTCAAAATACTTAGGCCACATGAAAAGAATTATTCCACACGTTGAAGGTGTGGAGATGTTATCTGTATAGGGAGACATTTGATATATTCAGAGACCATAAAAGTCTTATTTATTCTCTCAAAAGGAATTAAACATGAGACAGTGGTGGTGCATGGAATTCTTGAAAGACCATGATTTCCAGATACTTTACCATCCATGTAAGGGCAATATATTTGCAGATGCCTGAAGCCAGAATCCATCTTTCATGGTTGCTAGTCTGTAGGTTTGTGAACGGCAATGGTTGTCAGAGTTGACAAATTGGAAACCAACAGTTAAGTTGATTCATCTAGGAACTTTAACCATGAGTAATCAGATGATAACAAATTTAATCAAGTTGATTACACAGACCTAGATGAAAGACCCTAAACTTGAGAAGACCTGAGACAAAGTGTTAAAGGATGAAACACATAATTTCACCTATGAGAATGATGACACCTTACAATTCTAAGGCCGTTTGTGTGTACCCCAAGATGAAGATGTGAAAAGGTAGATACTAACAGAGGCACACAGCTCACTACTCACCACACACCTAAGACAATAATTCTAATGGAAGGTATAAAGAGAGAGACTGCCGAATTTGCTGGTCGATGTTTAGCATGTCAACAAATGAAAGCTGAACATAGAAATCTAGCCAAAATGTTACATCCTTTGCCCATTCCAAAATGGAAATGGGATAGTATCACTATGGACTTTGAGATGAAATTGCCCAGAATGAGGAGAGGTTAATGATGCCATGTGGGTGATTATGGATCAATTAACTACATTAGCTCATTTCCTTCCAATCCACTCAATTGTCATGCCAAGTCAATTGACCGATTTGTAGATTAAATAAGTTGTATGATTACATGAAGTGCCCAAGGAGATGGTGTCAGATCGTAATATATGATTCACTTCACATTTCTGACAGTTTCTAGAAGGCCTTAGGAACTCAACTTAATTTCAGTACAACTTAGCATCCTCAAATAGATAGCTAATCAGAAAAAACCATTCAAACCCTAGAGGATTTGTTGAGGTTCTATGCCCTGAAATGGAAAGGCAGTTGGAGCGATCATCTGGTGATTGTCGAATTTGCTCAAAACAGCAGCTTCCATGCCAGCATAAGTATGGCACTGTATGAAGCTTTGTATGGATGAAAGTGTTCATTTCTGTTGAGATGGGCAGAGTGAGAGAAAAATTTGTCCAAAGGCCGGAGATGATTCAAAAAATCAATGAAGCGGTGGAGTTGGTCCACTGAAGATTGTAAATAGCTTAGCATCATCAAAAGGAGTATATAGTATGTGGGAGAGTAGTTGAGGAGTACTCGGTCGGATATTTTTTAAATATTTAAATGAATAAATAAATAAATATAACAAATAAAATATACCGCTACATAAAAGTAAAGCATTTTCAAACTCAAAATTATAAAAGCAAGCTACAAACCATAAGTCCAACAAAAGAAAACACAAGTTCGAAGTGCTGAAGCAGTTGAGCAAGATAATAAAATCACAAGTCAACTTTCTATGAAGAAATCAGGTGCATAGTCGACCGAGTGGATCGACTACTCGACTGAGTAGTTGGGCCCACCGACCATGTGCTCGAGTATGGGTTATTCAGTCGATTAAGAGACCAACTAGGAGTAGTCCGCCAACTTGGCCAATTTTTACAACAAAGGAAATCAGTGTTGTCAAAGAAGAAAGGCACTAAAAGGCAAGAGGTGTCCAAAATGCCCGAGGCATCGGGCGCTTGCCTAGGTGCTCTCTTGAGAAAAATGAGACAGTAAAGGATGCATACACACACAGTAACAAAAATATGATATGTTATGCATGCATGCATATATGATACATAAATACTTAGACAACACAAGCATAATACACATACATATACACATTGATACATATGGTAGGTGTGTATATACAATTTCGTACTTTTACATATACATACACAAAATTGTAAGTACACATTTATGTTTAATGCTATATTTATGCATATATAAATGTATGGGTGCATGTATGTATATATTATATACATGTTGACACGTACATATATACATGTATAGACAAACATACAAAATGCGTATATTTGTATGCATGTAGGTATCTATTTATATATACATATCTATGTATGCATATGTATATGTATATATCTATGCATATGTGCACATACGTAGGTGTATGTGTGAGTTCAACTAAGAAAGCACTCAATACAACAACAACCAAGTCTTTTCCCACACTAAGTGGGGTCAGCTATATGGATTCTTTGCCTCCACACAGATCGATTTTGAGCCATTTCAAGACTTAAAGTGATTGAGGTCATACTTAATACTTTCCTTCTAACACTTGTTTAATTTTCCTCGCCCCTCTTAGCAGGTTCAACTTCCAACTTCTCGCATCTCTTGATTGAAGTATCTAGTGACCTTTTTTGCAAATGTCTAAACCATCTTAGGCGTGTCTTTCATTTTATCCTCTATCGGTGCTACCCTAACCTTTTCTCGAATAATCTCATTTGAAATACAGTCATTTCTTGTATGATCACACATTCATCTTAACATCTTCATTTTTGCCACAGACATCTTCTGCATATGCCTATAGTTGATAGCCCAACATTCAGAACCATACAGCATGGTTGGTCTTACCACAGCTTGATAGTACATTCCTTTGACTTTTAAAAGAACCCTCTTATCACAAAGAACACCAGATGCACCCCTCTATTCAATCACCCTGCATTAATTCTATGTGTAACATCTCCATCAATTCCACCATCTTGTTGGAAAATGAATCTCAAGTACTTAAAGGCATCTTTCATTGGAATGCACTCTTCTTCAATTTTTACATCCAACCCTTCATTGTTCCATCTACTGCTAAACTTCTATTCCAAATACTCAATCTTTGTCCTGCTTAGGCGTAGTCCTTTAGCTTCCAGGGCTTCCCTCCAAAGTTCAATAATTAGGTAAAAAGGAATTAAAACCCTTAAAAGTATTTAAAAAAATAAAAAAACCTCCAAATTAAGTTTAGGTACTCGCCCAGGGCGCCTAACACCTTGGCTTAGGTGTTCGCCTAAGCAGCGCCTCAGGCAAATCAGGTAAGGTGATGCTTGGCAAGGTGCTAGTGCCTTGCCTTGCCTCATCCTAGCACTTAGGCAAGACCAGGCGAGTGCCTTGACACCACAAAAAGAAATATAGTGATATAAGAAGAAGAGAGCTAGAATTTAAAGTTGGAGACAGCGTATTCCTTAGGGTATCATCGATGAAAGGGATATACAGAGATTTGGAGTCAAAGGGAAGTTAAGCCACGATATGTTAAGCCTTTCGACATTATTGAAAGAACCAATCCAGTGGCATATCGATTGGCATTACCTCCTCATATGGCCAAAATTCATGATGTACTTCATGTTAGTTACGCATGTGCCAGATTTTAGCCACATCATATAGTATAAAGACCTTAAGGCGGAACCAACTTTGACTTATCAAGAACAACCAATTCAAATACTTGAAATAGCAAACAAGAAGCTAGAAACAAGGTCATACCTTTGGTCAAAGTGCTTTAGCACAGCTAGGTGAATAAAGAGATGACATAAGAACCTGAGGATGAGATGCATAAAAAAGTATCCCTCATTGTTTATGTCCTGAGGTATGTCTCAAATTTCAAGGATGAAATTTTATTTAAGGGGGATAGAATTTAAGACCTTGATAAATAAGAAGCTCTAATCAAGGCTTAATCTTGATTAGAAGGGTTGATTAAAGTCAAGCCAAATTTCCTTAATGGAATAGCATGGGGGGAAATTCCTTAATCTCTAAGTATGGGCATGTGTTTATTCTGAGCAAGGACAAATGAAGCTGAGGAAGAAAAATAGCACAATGGGATTTCAAAGTATCAAGCGGGCTATTGAGAGGCCATTTGAGTTTAAAAATAGAAGTTAAACGACTCCACTCCAACCTAAGTTATTAGGTGGAAGGGATGGGATGCAATTATCTCATCCTATATAAAAGCCCTTAAGTTGGGCATGAAGGCCATTTTCGCTCATATGTGAGACACCTTCCTTCTCCTCTCTTCCTTGCCTCTCCGCTGACCTTCACCCTCTTCTCCTCCTCTCCATTAATTGGCTAAATGCAAAAGGTATTATTGTAACCTTTGGTGGGTCTGTCTTCTCAAAGTCTACCAAATTAACAAGCAGCATATGCATTACTAAAGTTCCACAGCTTCTTTCACTCATTTCTCAAAAAATAAAATGGAATATAAAGACATGGTTAACATGATTGCACTGATAAAATAAGATGGAAGACAAAGACATGATTTACACAATGGCACTGATAGCTTTACAGTCAACAAAAAGGATTCTTATCAAAAAGCAACTCCACATAAGAATTATATCCGAAGAGAAGGCTGCAAAAGATGAGTACCAGAATTGAGAGCCCACAGAAAGAGAATTATAAATATATTCTTTCACTACACAAAATAATAAATGATCTACCATACATAACTCAACACTCCCCCTCAAGATGGAACATAAAAATAAAATATGCTCAACTTGAAACAAATATAATGTATGCAAAAGATGAGTACCAGAATTGAGAGTCCATAGAAAGAAAATTACAAATATATCCTTTCACTACACAAAATAATAAAAAAATCTACCATACATAACTCAACACTTCCCCTCAAGATGGAGCATAAAAATCAAACATGCTCAGCTTGAAACAAATATAATATAATCTCTTCTTGGGAAGTGCTTTAGTGAAGATATCTACCAGTTGGTCTTCAGTGCATATGTAGGGAGTAGAAATTTTCTTAGTCGGAATGGCATCTCTGATGAAGTGACGATCCACTTCAATATGTTTGATCCTCTCATGAAAAATAGAATTATTTGCAATAAAAGTGGCCTCCTTGTTATCATAGTGCACTGGAACAGAATCAAGTATCCGCACTCTAAAGCCTTCCAAAATGGAACGAACCGAGAGTAATTCACAAGTACTCTAAGACATGGCCCTGTATTCAGATTCAACACTAGATCTAGATACCACTGCCTGTTTCTTGCTCCTCCATGTAACCAGATTGCCTCCAACAAAAGTGTAGTATCCTATAGCGGATTTTTAATCCTCATGAGCACCTGCATAGTTTGCATCAAAGTATCTACAAATATCCAAGTGCCCATTATCTTTGAAAAGGAGTCCTTTCCCAGGTGCACTTTTCAAATATCTGAGAATCTGGCAAACTCCATCCCAGTGGACTTCTCTTGGAGATTGCATAAACTGGCTCAACCTTCCAACTACAAAAGCAATGTTAAGACGAGTAACAATCAGATACAGTAACTTACCAATCACTATATGGTACCTAGTGACATCTTGTAATAGAGGACTATCATTATCTGCAATAGGCAAGGACACATCCATGGGCACGTATGCTAGTTTGCACCCCCCAACATACCCATGTCTATTAGCATGTCAAGAACGTACTTGTGCTGGGATAGCACAAGTCCTCTAGTGTGTTGCACCTCAACACCAAGGAAATAGTTGATGCGGCCTAAATCCTTGGTAACAAACTGTGACTGTAGCATCTTCTTCGCTTCCTCTGTCTTGCCTATCCCTACCAGTCAAAAGTATGTCATCCACATACACCACAAGTATGACTGATCCTATCTTTTTATTTTTTAAAAAAGAAAAGGGTAGTTATCCAGAGTGATAACTACCCAAAAATATATATAATAGAATCAACAATAAACATTACAACAGGCAGACGCTAAGGTCCCCCACTCACAAGGATTCAACCCAAAGAGAAAACAATGAGTCAATAGACTCAACAAAATTCTCTACGTAAGGTTTCTGGCTCTTGAAAACCACCGCATTTCTGCCCAACCAAATTCCCCAAAGGACTGCCAACGGCCTGGCCTTCTCTTTCTTCGTACGAAAAACGAATTGTCCGCCAACACCACCTCCACTTCTGAAGCTATGCCAGAATTCCTCAAACAGCCGACACTCCCACCACCTCCCGCCCATCCTGCCCCAAATTTGCACCACAAAAGAGCAAGCGAAAAAAAGGTGGTCAACGTCCTCACCACCCCCACACAAAGAGCACACCTTACACTCTCCAGGAGCCCACCTCGCCCTCCACACCTTAGTCACCATCCTTCTCTTAAGCAACCAGGCAAAATTCTTGACCTTCAGCGGACACGCGGCTTTCCAAATCTGTCTGCAGTCCCTTACCAGATCCAGCTCCACCTCAAGACCACCAGCAGACAATCTCCTGTACGCAGTCGCTACCGAAAATTCACCTTCATCCCAACCAAACATGTCTGTACCAGCCGCCAGATGCAGTCCCTCCAACTCATCAAGTAAAACCTAAAAATCATGCGCTCTTGCATCTGACAGACTGCCAACGAAGCGCGGGCACCACCCATCTTCCCATACCTCAACCACAGACGCCATCTTGTTCTGGGACAAGGCAGTCTCTGAAATCTTCTGCAAAGCGCTCCATCACCCGTCCAGTCATCCTGCCAAAATCTGAAAATCTCCCATGTTCCCAACACAGGGACAAAACAGTTCTCACCCTAGGGGCCACCGTCGACAAGCCTTTCAAGAAGTGAGAAGCATCCCTAGGCAGAGACACCAAGAGATCCCAACGCACCGGACAACCATGTGCCATCTCGAACACCTTGCCCAACAAATCCCCCCTTCCTTCCAACAGGCACCCCACCCATTTCGCCAACAAACTGTCATTAGATCTCTCCAAATCCCTCACGCCGAGCCCCCTGTCTTTCAACGGTCTGCAGACCTCCTCCCAAGCAACCAACCTGGCACCCTGTCCACTCGTCCTCTGATTGGACCAAAAGAAACTCCTCATAGTTCGCTCAATCTTTACAATCACTTGTCAAGGCATCTTCAGTACAGAAATGAAATACGACGGCATCGCCGACAAAACCACCTTGAGCAGGATCAACCTCCCACCTCTAGACAGTAGCCTGGACGCCCACCCCTCCAACCTCCCTACCAACCTCCCTACCAACCTCTCCACCAGGGAGGCCCAGTCTCTCACCAGAATCCTCCCATCCGACAACGGTAGGCCCAAATACTTAATCGGAAGCTTGCCCTGCTTTGTGCCAAGACCCAAACTGCATCCCCTCGCCTCCGTCTCAGTCATATTGAAAGGGACAAAATCTGACTTAGCCAGGTTAATCTGCAATTCGGACGCCTCACCCAGTAAGAAAACAAGGAACCTCATTCTTCTGGCCTCCTTTTCTCCACCTTCAATGAAGAAGATCGTATCATCCGCATACTGGAGCAATGGGATACTCGTCCCATCCCTCAAGGAGAAACCACTCACCAAGTTCCTCTCACAAGACCTCTTCAGCCCCCTAGCAAGAGATTCACGGCAATCACAAAGAGCATCGGGGCCAGCGGACAACCTTGCCTCACCCCCCTCCTAGGTTGGATCCAACCCCCAGCTGGGTTTCCGTTGATAAGAACCGAGAAAGACGTCGTGGTGATACACTTCTTCATCCATTCAATCCACACCGGCGGGAACCCCCTCTTCACCAAGGACGCCCAAAGAAATGACCACTGGATCGAATCATAAGCTTTGCTGAAATCGACCTTCCATAAGAAAGCCTTCTTCTTATCTCTCTTCCAGGACGAAAGGATTTCCGAGGCCATCACGAAACCCTCCAAAATATTCCTGTCAGGAACAAAGGCCGTCTGCACCGAGTCTACAATCCCACCCAGCGTCCTCAATCTATTTGCCAGAAGCTTCGCCACCACCAAGTATATAGCATTCGAAAGAGCTATCGGTCTATACTCCTGAATCTCCTCAGCGCCCTCCCTCTTCGGCAATAAGAACATGTAGAATTTGTTCAGCCTATTAAATCCCAAGTTACCCGTTCTAAACTCTTACACAACTTGCATCACGTCTTCTTTCACCCCCGGCCAGAACTCTCTGTAGAAGGCAACCGGAAAGCCATCCAGCCCTGGACACCCATCCGCGTTCAACCCTCAAATTGCCTCACGGACTTCATCCTCCCCAAAAGAACCCGTCAAGAAGTTGGTGTCTATCTCCCGGATCTGTGGTATCTCAGATCCCAACCACCTCTACCTTCCCCCCCGTCTCCACCAAGTAAAATCTCTAAAATAACTCGCAGCTGCCCCTCCCACCGCCTCCCTTCCCACAAACTCCTCCCCATCCACCACCAATCTGTCAATCCAGTTCCTCCTTCTCTTGCCCGACGCAGCCATATGAAAAAAACGGGTATTGGAATCACCCTCCTTCAGCCACTTCTGCCTAGACCTCACCCTCCACTCCACCTCCGCTTTCCGGTCTTCCTCTTGTATCACTTGAATCTGCCTCGCTCTGTAAACCCTGTCATCTTCTAAAAGGAGCCCAACATCCTCTGCCCTATCCAGGCGAGTAATCGCAGCAAGGGCCTCCTCTTTCTTCCTCCCGCGTTCCTCCCTAACCTGTTTAATGTGGGTCTTCAAGAAAGATCTCAAATCCCTCAGCTTCGCTTCCAATCTAGCAGCCGCCGACCCATCCGCCTGAGATGACCTCCACCGTTCCTCAATCAAACCCATGAAGCCCTCCTCCATGAGCCACACTTTGTCGAACTTAAAGTAAGTACCATGCCTCCATTCCTCGTTCGACGCCCACAGCAAGGGGGTGTGATCCGAGAACGGGCGCTCTAAAGATCTAACCTCCGCCATCGGGAACAACTTTGCCATCGCCGTCGAAACCAGAAATCTGTCAATACGGGACCGCTGCCCTCCAGAGTTCCTCCAAGTGTAGAGACAGGACAACGGAGGCATATCAACCAGCCCCTGGTCTGCCACAAAGTCTGCAAATGCCTCAGAGCCCTGGTCCAACCCCCTTCGGTCACCCGGCCTGTCTTCAGCCCGTAGAGTAACATTAAAATCACCACCAATCAGCCAAGGAAACCCCTGTAAAGCTGTTGCAACCTGGCTCAGATCTTCCCACAAGACTTGTCTTCTGCGACCCTCCGTCGGGCCATAAACCGAGGAAAGGAGCATACATGCGTCGTCCCGGCGTCTCTGAAGTCTAACAGTGACAACATGGGATCCAAACAGAGTGTCCAACAGGGAGAACTCCTTCCATCCCACAGCAATTCCCCCCGCACTCCCATCCGCATCCAGGGCCAGGAAACCCCCACAAATTCCTCCCCCCACCTCCCTCCACGACCTTCCATCACAGCTCCCCCACTTCGTCTCTTGGAGGAAGACCACATCAAGCCCCCATCTCTGAATATACCCCCACAAAACTGCCAGTCTCGACGGGTCATTCAGACCCCTCACATTCCAAGACAAGACCTTAGTCATGAGGACTTCCGGGAATCGCCTCCAGACGTCAACCGTCTAAACCCCATCATTTCGGCCACATCATCCTCCTCTTCCATCAACAAACGTTGGTCGTCCGGGCTCCCTCACCACCACACATCTCTTTTCCTTGCCCCGCAGCCTCCAGATCTCCTACAGCCAGCAAAACCGCGTCGCCAGCACCAGCCCCCAGCAGCACAGCCTCGCCCTCAGGCAGCCCAGCCGCCTCAGTTGTCCTCCCCGCCCTCGCATCCACCAGCCCCCCAGCTCCACCACCAGCATCTGCCGCCTGCTGCCCCTCTGCCACCTCAAGGGACCTCGGAGCAGATAAACCTCCGCCGCCACCCCCAGCAAACGTCGCCGCTAACGACCTAGCGCCACCAGAGGTACCCAGCCCCTCCGGCGATCGACGTCGGTCGACCCCAGCCACTCCCCCAGACGAGGTCTTCCGAGCCAGCCCCCTACGGTACGACCACTGCGGCCGGTAGACGAGTCTCTGCGAACCAGCCAACCTCCGCTCCCGCCGTCGCCCGCTCCCCTCCCCGCTAGCCGCATCTTGCCTCGCTGCCTGGGTCGGACCGGCCAAAATGCACCTCAAACTCCCACCAACAGCTCCTCGCCCCCCCTCCGCAGAGACCTGGAGACGCGGAGTCAAGCACACAGGAGGACCCGACCCAGCACCAGTACCGGAGCCCCCAATCCCTGTACCCGGGTCACACCCACCCGACCCGAGTTCGCCAACCGCCTTTCCCACAAAGCCAGGACCCACACTTCGCCACCAACATACCCGCAGTCAGTGGGGACGCCCGGCCTCAGCGTCGCATTTACCTCCCCCGACCCCTCCGCAAAAACCGCAACGGCTCCCTGCATCCCCACCCCTTCGCCTGCCACCGATTGTGCCACAGGAATCGCAACCACCCCAAGATCCCCGCCGTAATCTTCCCCTCGACCCTCGACCTTCCCAAGAGTAGCCCGGCCCTCCTCCGCCCGCCCGCCGCTACCGCCTCCACACGTCGCCACCGCTCCACCACCCACCACCTCAGCAAAGGATCTAGGGTTCCCGGAACCCCAAGAGACGCGGAGAAGCCAGGCAGAGCTACCCCACCTGAGCACCAACCTCTCCATCAGCCGCTGCCTCGGTCTCATCTCCACCCAGGCCTCGATCCGCGACAGATCGGCCGCCTTCAGGCCGAGGCCTACGCATCCACGCAATCTCGCAAAAGGGGCAACTGCCGCCGCCACCACCTCCACCGTGCGGAGGAAGAGCGTAACCCCCTCAATCAAGACCTTCCTCCTCGCGCCAGACGGCGATCTCTCCGCCAAAGCGCCATCAGATCTGACCGGCCACCGGCCACCGGCACCTCACCACACCACCGCCACACCGGAGCACCCTGAAGACCAGCCGCCTCAACTCCACCTGGCTCAGCCCCAGCAATACCATCCGCCCACCTCCCAGAGAGGCCACCCCCAACCGACTCCCGTCAATCCCCAAGTAGGCGACGACCGCCTCCCTCAGGGCCTCCACCTCCACCAACCCCTCCAAGACCACCGCAACCAGCGCCGACGCTAGCCTCCCAGCGCTCCCATCTCCTCCGACCACGGCGCTTTGACCTCCACGAGGGGCGCCCCCTCCGGAGGGGGCGGAGGTGTCACCCCTCTCCTCGAACAGGCCACCTCACTCGACCTCCGATGCCCGAAGCCCGACCTCCAATGTCCCAGAGCGCCGCAGCGCAGGCACCGCACCGGGTCCCTACACACTGCCGCCAAGTGCCCCTCCCCGAGGCACTTGAAACATCTCACCGGCGCCGCACCTTTCCACGACCTCCTGCCCACCACCGTCCAACATGGGCCATCCCTCCCCGCCTTACTCGCCAGCCACCCGGACGTCCGCCACCCCGTCGCCAAACCTCTCTCTCTCTCTCTCATATTTTCCCTGTCTGGTGATCCTGCCTTTTTATGAAATGTAAAGAGAATGATCAGCAAAAGATGTGATGAAGCCATAATCTTGGCCACCCTACTGAACCTCTCAAACCAAGTTTTAGGATTTTGTTTTAATCCATATATAGCCTTCTTCAGTCTACACACCTTCTGACACTCCCCTTGAGTAAGGAAGCCAGGTGGTTGCTCAATGTAGACTTCGTCTTTCAAATCGCCATATAGAAAGGCATTTTTGATATCAAGCTGATGGACGATCCAATGTCTGTTGACAACAAGAGATAGTAATATCTGAACAGAGTTAAGACGAGCTACTGGAAAAAAGGTCTTAAAGTAGAACGTCTGATTATATCCTTTGGCCACCAAACGTGCCTTATACCGATTCACGGTGCCATTAGGACGGCATTTGAGGGTGAACACCCATCTACACCCTACAACAGTAGCACCTGGGGATAGATCAACAAGGTTCCACATGCCACAAGACTATAAAGCTGCCATCTCTTCCTCCATTGCCAAGATCCAAGATGGATCTCGGAAGGCCTCATGATGAACTTGCAATACCTACACACTGTTAATGGCCAAGAAAAACTAGTGTCCAACTGTAGATAGGTTGTCAAGGGATATAAACTGAGACACAAAGTATTTAGCACAAGAATGTGGAGCCTTCCTTTGTGTAATAGGAAGGTCCAAAGTAGTGTCTTCAGTAGTAAGAATTACCTGGTCCTCAGACAAATCATCAGCAATTGGTAGGAAATGATAGACAATGGTTCATCCACCTAAGTAACATCCTGGGTCCTGCACTGGAAATGCTTAGGAAAAGTATCCGTATCAGGAATCTTAAGACGATATGGAAAAGGGCCTAGATCAAGTTAAGTAGCCCTGGGGATAGGTGGCTTAGCGGGTTGTGGTGGCTCAATGGGCATAGGAAGGGGAACCTCATGTGATGGCTCACAGTAGGTTCCTCCCCTATTTTTGGTAATATGGAATCTCAAAAAAGGTGACATTAGCAGAAACATAAAATCTTCATGAAACAGGATCATAGCATCTGTACCCTTTCTGGGTCCTAAAGTAGCCCAAAAACATGTACTTCACAGAGCGATGAGAAATCTCGTCCACTTTATACAAATGGACAAAATACATACAACCAAAGACAACAAGAGTAACAGAAAAAACGTCCTTACCAGGAAACAAAGAATACGGAATTTTATCCCCTAAGACAGAGGAGCAAACTCGATTCACCGGATAAGTAGCAGTAAGAACATCTGCCCAAAACTGTGACGGGACATTCATAAGAAACATAATAGAATAGGCTACATCAAGGTGTCGAAGCTTACATTCTACAACCCCATTTTATTAGGAAATATGAATGCAAGTGGTCTAGTGAATAATACCAAAAGATTTGAAAAAAACATTCATCCTAACATTCAAAAATTTCAATTCATTGTTACTCCGAAAAATATTAATAGTAGAAAACTGAATCTTTATTTTCACAATAAAATTTTTGATAATATCAAAGACTTGAAATTTTTCTTTCATCATAAAAACCCAAGATATCCTGGTATGATCATCCACGAAAATAAGAAAATACCGAAATCCTCTGACACTCTTAACCCTACAAGGGCCACAAACATCAACATGAATAAGAGCAAAATCAGACAACTCTTTTATGATTTGGTGGAAAAGAAGACCTATGATGTTTGCCCAACTAACAGGCATCACACCTCAAACCATCGGGAAAAGACAACGCAGGAAACTGGCAACGTAAAACATGCAACTATGGTGACCAAGTCTCAAGTGCCATTGGAGAGCAGTGGTGGCACAAATAGCATCAGCATTGGTAGTACAAACCGTTCTACTCAAGTCCACCTCATCGTCTAGAGGTCCTACAAGAAGAAATATTGATCATGAAATACATCTTGGCATCTCAAATCTCTGATAATTTGGCTAGTAGACATTAAGTTGAGCACAAATTTAAGAGCACGCATGACATTAGAAAGAGGCAGAGTATGAGAGATAAGAGATATTTCCGAACCCAGTGACTAGTGACAAACCCCCATCAGCCACTTTAACTTGAAATGACGTAACAAGGTCTCGTAGAGAAGAAAAGAAGACAATGTCACCAATAATGTGGAAGGAGACACCAGAATCCGCAAACCAGACAGGAGCTTGGGATTTAACTGAGATGGCAAAAGTACCTGCAAACTTCTGAACAAACGCAGAAGTAGATCCCTGAGAAGTCATGAATCGCTCATAATCAACCCTAGAAACAGTGATCTGGCTATCATCCTACACCTGGGTAGTCTCCTCTGCAGATACCTGATGGCACGTGGATCCATACCCTGTGTGTAACCGTGCTTCACCCAGCATTGGTCCACAGTGTGTCCATTCTTGTGACAGTACTCACAGAAGAAGGAACTCCAACCACGACCACGTACACGTGCACCACCACCATAAGCTCTGCCACCTCTTTCCCCTGAATTTCCTATACCACGACCAACAACAGCCATGGCAGAGGCAACAGTAGTGGGCACGAGATTTGAGGTGGAAAGCCTAGAAAGACGAGCATAGATCTGCTATAGTGTAGGGATGTCATTCATAGTCATAAACTGATCTTTAACTGTCTTGTACTCAGACCCAAGACCAGACAAAAGCTGAATAGAGCGAATAGCTTCTCTCTACTTGGCTATAACAAAAGCGTCCGTAGAGATAGGCCGGTATACATCTTACTCATCTTACAGATTCCTCATGGAGCCATAATATCCGAATAAGGACATGATGCCTTTATGAAGATTGTGAATATCCTCGACAACTCTATACAGCCTGGTAACATTACTTCTATGAGAGTATCTCATGAAGTGCTTCCAACATCTTCTTGGCCGAAGCATGAGCCATGACATGCTTGACGATGGTCTGGGTGACACTGTTGAGAAGGGAAGTAACCACCCGATTGTTGTCTGCCTCCCAATTGGCAAACTTCACATTAGGCACAGCATCGATTATGATGTACTTCTTCCGATGGGATCTAACAAACCATGAAAAAGAAGTGGACCAAAGGAGAAAGTTGGATCCATCAAACTTAATAGATGTTCCCTACAAGTGAGAGGGAGCGCTCGTGGTAGAAATCTTCCCCACCGAGTCGTTCACGGCTTCTTTTTGATCCCCCATGGCATTCGGAGTCGAGATCCACAAAAAATAGTATCTTTAAGGTCTGAACCTCAGATCATAGGGTCTGAACACTCTGATTTTAGACCGAAAAAACCTCCAAAACCACATCCAAGCTGCATAAAGTGATTTTCAGATCATCTACCCTGTTGGTACTACAAAGAAATTCATTTGCACACGCTAGGGCTTATAAACGCCCCTAACGATGCCTTCCAATCAATAGAAACTCCTTTAGAAAGGCTTTTAGAAATAGATCAAGGAAGAGAGACCCTCCTAGCTCCTGATCTAGGGCAGCAACGCTACTACAAGGGTTTCAAACAACCCACAATACCACTACCCAACCACCTGCAGCCTCAAGTGGCGTTGCTGGTGATCAGGCAGCAGCGCCGAAGTTGAGGGGAGGCCTGAGCGGTGTCGAAAAGGCCGGTGAAGGGGAAGATACCCCTGGGTGACGACACTAGGACCCCAAGCACAAGTGCTCAGGCCCTCAAATCACCGGTACGGTGGCCCAAGGGGTTGGCGGCGATGCTAAACCCTAGGTGGCGACGTTGGGAGCCCGAGCAAGGGTGCTCAAGCCCTCAACTCGTCATCGCAATGGTGTTGGGGGGCCACTGTCGGCGTAGGGGATCGCTGGAGACGAGTGGCAGTGCCTGGGAGGCCACCGAAGAGGGGTGGCGGTGCCCAAGGAGGAGAGGCTAGGGTTTAGGTAGTTGTGTGGGAGGCTAGGGTTGGTGGGATACCAGACCATCGATCTAGGACCACTACTCTGACACCATGTTAGGATCGAAATTAATAATTTATTCAGAGAAACCTTAGGTCTCTTTATATAGAGAGCTCATAAAAAGAGAATTACAAGTATACATTTTCATTACACAAAATGATAAAAAGATCCACCATATATAACTCAACATTATGGTTGAGACTTGAGTCCATGAACAATAAGATTGCATGACCACTGTCTTAATCTAAGTCGAAACAGGTAGTCCTGATTGTGCCAAGTGTTGGTTCAACTTGGGAGGTAGGAATAGTCCGGTTCAACAAATTATGATCACCCACATTCCCTTATTTTATTTTTAGAGAGGATTGGCCCACAGCGCACAAATCTTGGTTATGAACTAATGGCTGAACATTCTCCACAATTAATAATTACTATCTGGATTGGAAGTTGGAACATTGCAAAGGAACCCTCGAAGGATTTTCACTCGAGAAGACCCGCCAGTGAACAGCCAATTGTGGCCTCCAAGTAGTAAAGCCCTACGCTGAGGTCAAACATCCATTTGCGGAAAAAACAAAGACATACTCATCATAAATACTCATCAAATGAGCCTCCAGAAATCCAGAAAGCCACCATTCTATCAAAAGAGAGTGGAAAGCTGTCAAGCATGCCTACAGCCTCAACTTGTAGTGTAGAGAGAGGACTCAATGTGAAAGCTTTCAAGAGACGGGAGAGAGAAGAATGCTACAGCAGCAACCAAAAAAAATCATCAGGCCTTTTCCCATATTAAGTAGGGCCAGATGGATATTATTTGCTCCTATATATATCTATTCAGGGTCATCTCAGATTTAAATCCAAGAAACCATGATTATGCCAATAGTGTCTGACACTCCTTCAATCTTCCCCTACCCCTCTTTTCAGGCTTAACATCTAATTTATCATACCTTCAAAAGGGTGAATCACAAGGTCCTTCCAAATGTCCAGATCACCTCAAATTAGTCCCTCTTATTTTATCCTCCATTGGTTTCACATCAACCTTTTCTCTGTTTTTTTTTTTTTTTTGAAAAGGTTTTGCCTAATAATCTTGTTTCAAATCTGACCTTTGTGTGACCATAAATCCACCTCAACGTGGTCAACGATAATTTCTCTTGTTTTAGTTCCTACTCACTTCAACCAGACAGCATTGAATCTGCATGTGACATCAACATTAGTTCCTTCATCTTGTCAAGGAATTGGTTGCAGTATTTAAAGAGAAAAATACAGCATTTAAAGACAAAAAAAGGCATCAGTCTTCAAAACGGAATGTGCCCAAATTTCACCTCTAATTTATCTGTGTCCTTTCAAGTTTTCTCCTACTTGGTCAAAGCCCTTGGATTCAAGGGACCTCTTGATATTGCTCAAATATGCTGCTTACTTCTACGAAGTATAAGAGGCCGTAAGTCTGCTTGTTACCAAGGGGCACCGGCCCTAGGGATTTTGGCTGAGGTTTCTTTGAGTTCAAGTTTTCTATTTTAGTATATTAGGTGTCAATTAATCGAGTCGTCAGGAGGATATACTATTTTTTATTTTTAAAGATTTGTTTGTTTCTATTTTTCTTATTTAGATATTAGGAATATCTCTCTATATAAAGAGAGAATATATGTAATTTCTATTTGAGTTGAATACAATATATTTCCATAAATCAGTAACTCTCTCTCTCTCTCTTCTTCACCGTAGGCCTTTCTCTCTCTCCATCACCCACCAAGCTTCACACGTGGGATCTCCACATACCAAGGCCTGCTCCACTTTCACGAATCTTCACATGATATCAGAGCCACCAATCTTGACATCTCTATTCTTCCACACATGAACCAAGGAGGTGCAAAGAGAAGAGATCACACAAAAGAAAGGCCAATCTTGTTTGTGATTCACCACGTGTATCAAAGCCTCGATTTTCGAGGCATCTTCGTCGACTTGTAAGTTCTCTCAAAGAATTCCTTGAAGGACCTTGGCACCTTATGCAAAGCCCAAGAAGACAAGAGGACTTCAATAAGTTGCTTCCCTCACGCATCAAGTGCCTCATGCAGAGCATGCAAGTAGCGGAAGGCTTGTTCTTCAAGGGCGAGGATGGCTAAAAACGAGAATCCGATCAACACCGAAAAAGGAAAGGTTATAGTTCAAGGCACCGCGATTAAGCTTCAGGGTGCCTCGAACTATATCATTTGGGCACGGGCATTCAAGATCTTCGTAGGCAGCTAGGACTAGTTGCATGTCCTACTGGAAGAGGAGCCTAAGTCCAGGGACACGGCGAAGAAGTGGGAGAAATAGAACTACATAGTGATGAATTGACTAATGAATTCAGTCAATCCATCCATCGCCTCTAACATTTTATACAAGAAGTCGACGTTCAAGATGTAAGATTCCTTAGAGAATAGATATTCCAAGAAGTTCAACAACACTCGCATCACCGGCATATATACTTGCATATGGACGACAAATCAAGGGGAATTTCCCCTTGAGTATTACTCAAAGATAAAGGTGTTATTTGAAGAGCCAGAGAAGAGCATGTCTACTGTGGAAAGCAGACTACTATACGTGCAAGTGGCAAGCCACGAGATTCTTGTCAAGATTACATCCTTAATATCAGTCGACACGTGACCAAATCTTGGGCATTGGACGAGTTGGATCTTGAGATGATTTATAATCATCTCGAGAAGCTTGGAGAACCAAATGCAGGATCCAGCAAAGTTAAGGTGTCTTAAAACACTGCAATGGCTACGTTTAATGGAAGTGCAGAACGCGGAAGAGGATGTGGTTGAGGCTCAGGTCGAGCTTATCCACCATGTTAACATTGCAAGCGCACCAATCATCCGCAAGATCGATGTTGGGACAAATTTGGCAAACCAGCATGTAGGTCTACTAGCACCTCACGCGTGGATTCCCTAACTCCTGCAGATCTCAAGAAGATTAGAGCCATGTTTCAAGAAAAGGAGAAGACTACAACGACCATCACGACGACTATTGAGGTTGCCAAAAAGGCAACTTCAAAGGTCGCAAAAGGTTACACCGTAACTTTTACAAACGACAAGTTGGAAAGCTCCAAACTCAAAAAAGATGAAGAATGGTAGGGCATTTAGCCTCATGAAATCGAAGAGCAAGTCATCGTGCTCCCGACCTCAACTTGAGGGGGAGTGTAAAGAATAAGAGGCCACGTGGCACTACCCCTAGCAAGTCTGCATGTCACCAAGGGGCGTTGGCCCTAAGGATTTTGGCTAAGGTTTCTTTAGACCAAGTTTCCTATTTTTAGTAATGCTAAGTGTCAATTAATTAAGTTGCTAGGGGGATATTCTATTTACTATTTTTAGATATATGTTTGTTTTTATTTTCCTTATTTAGAGATTAGGAATATCTCTCTATATAAAGATAGAACATATGTAATTTCTATTTGAGTTGAATACAACATATCTCCACAAATTAACAACTCTCTCCCCCCCCCTCTCTCTCTCTCTCTCTCTCTCCTTCACCGCTAGCCTCTCACTCTCCCCATTACCCACCAAGCTTTGCGTGTGGGATCTCCACGTGCCAAGGCCCACTCCACTTCCATGAATCTTCACAACTTCATTTCTTGTTTCAACCACAAGCACAACATCTACAAAAGACATGATGTTAGTATGATAGTTATTATTTAAATACCCCTCCAGTCTTATTTACTGTTTTGTTATTTTAAATTTTTGCCTAGACTTGTATTACAATTTTCCCTTTCACCTCTCCCTATATAAAGAGGTGTAGGATTTTGGAGTTTAATAAGATTATTTAGTTTTTCCGACTTAGTATCAGAGCAACGATCCTAGATCAGTGCTTTGATATCCCACCCCACTCAAGGTCTCTATACACCTTCCACCTTAACCCTCATCTCTCACTCTCTCTCACCAATCTTCCCTGCTAGGAGGCAACAACGACACCGCTACTACTACCTCTTAGCATCAGCAGACTACCGCCAGCTTTTCAACGTCGCCTGTAGCTACCACCAGCGATTGGTGGTGGTCGTTAGGGATCTCCCTCGCCGACAAAGGGGAGAAGTAGCCCTTAGGGATGCTACTAGGGATTTCCCCGTGCCCTACCTTGTGTCTCGATTGATCCTAAGGAGTTGTGTCTCTTGGAATGATTTCTAAGACCTCTAGGTCTTTGATCTCATGATCAAGAGGTCACAACCTTCATTTGAAATCGTCTTTCAAATCTCAGTTGGTGGCATGTTTCCCTCTTCCATAGGCACAATAGCATCTTCTAGTAGTTCAAAGGTGACATCGGATACCACTGTGCAAGGGGTTACAAAACTCCGTTCTTTGTTCATATCGTGAAGTTGGATGAGACCAACTATGCTAGATGGTTTCAAACGTTTCTCATGATGGTTGAGGGACATGATAAGGAATATATCTTGATAGAGACAGAGCCATAGAACAAGAATGGAAAATACGCCACATGGAAGAATGATGATGACATGGGCCAGGCATGGAACATGAACTTAGTGATGCCTCTAATCGGTGATAGCATCATGTATTACAAGACGACGAAGGAAATGTAAGATTCTTTACATGTTACATATTCACATGAAAAGAATTTCAACAAAGTCTTTGAGATACATTATAAGATCTACAGTCTGAAGCAGGAGGGCCAGTCGTCCCAGTATTACGCTATCCTGAAGGGGCTCCTGAAGAAATATATGCAGAACAGTCTGCACTTGTGTTACTCATAAGACATACAGGAGAGAGTATGTAATCTTACAGTTTCTTAATGTGCTTGGACCTGAGTATGAGGTAGCTAGGTCTCAGATTTAGATATTTTCCGAGCTTCTGTCTCTTGAGGAAGTATACAATCAGATGAATAGAGTAGCAGTGAAGGCATCCACACTAGATGTTGGGCAGACCTCTGCCTTGTTGGCTACTAGTTGACGTGGTGGATGTAGTGTTCCATCTACCAAGGGGAGAGGACGTGGCTGAGGTCAAACTGGCAAACCTCAGACATATGCTCTCATTGTGGCAAGATTGGTCATGTCGAGGCTACATTTTGTTCTAAGCATGGTAGACCTTCCATGGCTAACCAAGCTATTTCTTTAGAGGAGTTGAGCGACATTGTATCACATGTTGACTACGATGTAGTGGTGCACCACCTCGCTCAACTGACTCAAGAGCCTACTACTTCCACAGATACAGAAGCTTTCGCCTCCTCAGGTATAACTACTGGCTTGAGTTATAGTAGTGAACTTTCTGATGACATTATGTGGCTAGTAGATTCAGGAGCATCTCATCATCTGAGTGAAGACCAGAACTATTTTCAGCACATTCAATCTATTCCTCTTTGTAGAACTGTTCAGGTGGCAGATAGCTGGCATTCCAGAATTGATGGCAGAGGAGATGATGTAGTTACTTCATCACTGAGATTAACCGATGTTTTATTTGTTCCTGATTTTCTTATTAACCTTTCGTCAAGTAGCAAGATTATAAAAGATTTGCATTGTCTTGTCAATTTTGATGAAATGGGTTGTACCTTTCAAGACAAGCTCACAGGAAGGATGATTGGTGGTGGACATTAAGAGGAGGGTGTATCGCCTGATCCAGACACTGTTTGTAGCTGCATATCAGGAGAGGTTGCCTTTAATGTTGATACAACTCTTCAATGGATAGGCTACGACATGTCATTCTTCACATTTCACCTACTGCTGAGATTTATTGTGATGCTTGCCAACTAGGGAAGCATCATCGCACCAGTTTTCCTATTAGTTCCTCCCAGAGCTCTGTTTCCTATTTTCATTTACTGCACATTGATGTGTAGGGTCCAAGTAGTGTCTAACAAATTGGGTCATCGCTTTTATTTACTTATTATGGATGATTATTCTAGAATGTCTTAGTTATTCTTGTTACGAATAAGTCCGATGTTGGATTAATGATTAAAACTTTTATTATGCAAATAAAAACCCAATTTTCCTACTGTAAAGATTGTTCGTTCAGATAATACACTTGAATTTTACACGGCAAAGTTAGCCACCTTCTACAAGTCTTTTGGTATTATTTATCAAACATCTTATCTCCATACATCATAGAAAAATGACGTAGTTGAGAGAAAACATTACTATGTATGTGGTCAAGATATTGCTTATTCATCATAATGTACCACAGATATATTGGGGAGATGCAGTACTTATTGTTTGTTACTTGATCAATAGGTTGCCTAATTCGGTAATACAAGAGCAGGTCCCTGTCAGTTTCTTCATTTAGATAAGGAATTGTTTTATGTACAACCCAGGGTATTTGGTTGTGTAGCACTTATTCATATTTTGGGACCAAGCAAAAACAAACTTGCCCCTAAAGCTGTGAAATGTTTATTTCTGGGATATGGTAGTACTCAAAAAGGGCACAGGAGTTATGACCTACTAGGCAGGAAGCACTATGTCAATGCTGATGTTACGTTTCATGAGTCAATTCCATACTTCTCCATTACTGGTCATCAGTTGTCATTTGAGGGGAATCCTACTCCTATACCAGTGCCACCAGTTCCTTTAGAATAGATACCTGTTACTCGCAGTCAAGACACTACTACTACAGAGGATAGCAGTATACATCAGTTAAAGCCTACTCATGTCCAGATTGCCAATTACTTATGGCAACATGAATGGCGTCAATTACACACCCCCCACCACCTCAGCCACACCTCTCCCCCAATCAGGTATGTGTTGATAATGACTTGAGTTGTCCTAGTGGTGATGGTGCAAGTTCCTCAAGTGATTTTGGCCAACCTTCTGGGGAAGATGTTTTCCCTAATACTTTACAGGAGACTGAGGAGGAGGATCTGGATCTTCCAATTGCTATTCGGAAGGTTCCTCATAGCTGTGGTTATTACCAAGTTGCTAGGGCAGTGCCTAACGCCAATTTTGGGAAACCCCTTGGTATGTTTACTGTTGTGTAATCTACCATACAAATTCTCACTACATATCCACAAGCCATGCTTGATCCAAAATGACGTCAAGCCATGAAAGAGGAGATGACTACCTTACATTCTTATCGGACATGGGAGCTTGCAAATCTTCCCAGACATGCCAAGGTTGTAGGATGTCATTGGGTGTTTGCATTGAAGTATAACCCAGACAGATCCATCTCGCACCATAAAGCTTTATTGGTTGCAAAGGAATTCACCCAAACCTATGGGTAAATTTCTTTAACACTCTCTCCAGTGGCGTGGCTTCCTATTGTTCGCATCCTTTTCTAGGCAGTTGCACACTATGACTTGCCGTTGCATCAGCTAGACGTGAAAAATGCCTCTCTACAACGATCTTCAAGAAGTCTACATGCAACAACCTCCTCATTTTGAGACTCAGGAGTGTGTATTATGCTGAACGTCATCTATGGCCTGAAGTAAAATTCATGTGCATGGTTCCCGAAGTTATTAAAGGAGGTACAGGCTATGGGACTCTTGAGATCCTCTACAGATCAGTTGCTTTTTGTTAGAAAGAGCAAGGGAGGAATTGTTGCACTTTTTATTTATGTTGATGACCTTATTCTCACTAGAGATGATAAAGCTAAGGTAGTAGAAATCAAGCAAAAACTAGCTAATTCCTTTGTTGTGAAGGACCTGGGTGAGGTAAGATATTTTCTGCGCATTGAGATGGCACAGAACATAGATGGCATAGTTCCAATCTAGCGCAAGTATGCCTTTGATGCGTTACTGGAGACAGGTATGTTGGGATCAAAGTCTACTAATATACTTATGAATCCTAAATGACATCTCTATGATACTAAATCTCAGCATATTAACAGCAGATCTTATAGGCAATTGGTTGGCAAATTGTTATATCTTACTATTACTTATCCTGACATTTCTCTTGGTTGGTAAATTGTTATATCTAACTATTACTCATCCTGATATTTCTCTTGCAGTTGAGAAGTTTAATTAGTTCATGGATAAACCAACCGAGCAGCATTGGGATGTTACTATACAGGTGCTTGATGAAGACACATTTAATTATGATAAATTGCCTATTTATGCATGTTTTTAAGCTTAGATATGCATTCCATGTTATAAATATTCCATAGCATACATTATTCTGCATTTAGAGTAGTCTGTATAAATTTTAGGTTAATTGTGTCCTTTTATCGCCAAGAGAGGAGATTTAATTCAGAGCTTCAGATTGACAATCCGACCATACGGATCTGATCAGAACGACGATCGGAATCTAACGCTTCTGAAATCGTCTTGATCAAAGTCTCATAGCAGCTTATGCAGTCAGAGAAAGATCAACGGCAAAGGGACTAGGTGGCACAATTCGAAGCTTTAAACAACAAATCCGACTGCACAGATGGATTCGGGTTGACGATTGCAGCCCAACGGTGTAAAAAACGACTCAATCTGACTTCTGTAGCAACCCCTACAAAGGAAAGAAGATAGACGGCCTAGATCGCACCACATGGAGCTATCCAGGCTGCCCATGGGAGCGCACGCACCACCGCACGTGCGCAGCGCATGGGCACGCGCAGCAGCATGACCGCATACAGCGCACCAGCGCACGCAACAGCGCAAAGCGCGTAGCATGCGGAGGCAGCACGTGCGACACGGGCGCACGAAGCGCACGCGTAAGCGCCGCACATGGGGTGAGTAAGCTGGAGCTTTAGCAACGCTTACAGCGAATCTTCAACGATGTTTATGGCTGTCACTAAATGTCCTATGTACAAAATGAATCATTTCCTACACTATAAAAGGACCCCTACCCCTCTCATTCTTCTTCATTTCTTTCTTTCCTTCATCACCTCCAAGACTCTAGAGAGAGCTTGTCCCAAACACGGGATGCTCCTTTAAAGTAGAAAACCAAAATTATTTCCCGCCTCTCACCCCCATTCGTGGAACATCTCATGACGATCCTCTCACCACCTTCCGGAAGATCCTCGCCGCGACGCCGTCCTACCTCGTCCTCTTTCCTCCGCCGCCATTCCTCCTTCAATTTCCTACTACCTTCATCCAAGCGATGTCAGAGTGAGCCATCCTCCAAGCAACAGTCGAGGAAGACTCTTCTCAATCCATTCTATCTTTTACTGCTTTATAGTGTAGCTTTCCACTTTCATATCTGTAGTAAATATTGTTTAGCTAAATATTGATATTCTCTCTCTCACACTTTGCAAGTAGATTAGCTAGATAATTATGTTGCCGACCTAGTCTCTTGTTTTATAAAAATTCCAAAAAAGTTAACAAAAGATACAAAAACAACAAAAACAAATAAAAGTGAAACGCGAATTTCTCAAAACCAAACATTTATCTCCCTGTGTTCGACCCAGGACTTACCTCGAGTTTCGATATAAATTTTATCTGGTTAGCAGATGTCTACGCATTACAACGACGGGTTTCCAACTCAAATCTTTTCGCGTACGAAATCGTGCTCACCATTTTAGCACAGTTGTCAAGGAGGCAATGCTCTTGAATTTTTCCATGTTTTTCCGCCTTAACTTTTTAGCTCACCTAGCTCATTTCTTTCTGTGATTACAAATACCCTTCCAAAGCGAGCCAAAGCGGAATAGATCGAAGTAAAGTGCAGTTAGAAGGTTATGTAAGTGTATCCCCACCACCCTCACCCTAGATTCCATTCCATCACTTAACAACTCAAACTCAAATCAACTTAGATGCTTGCATAAACCCTAAGTTAGATCTTGATTGTTTGATTGTCACTTCGCCTCACCTCACCCATCTATATAAACTAAAAATACAAAAAGAATTACTTTTTTCTTCTTATGGGATTAAATTGAAAGTTATACACTTAACACTCACAACTCTAATCCTACGGCGCACAATCACTTCGATTCTATCACTTAACCGAGATCTGACCTGTGGATTCAATACACCTTAACTCAGCACACACATAAGTGAATAGAAATCTGATTAAGTTAAGACTTTTTGTATGCCTTAATCAAGTGATGCAACAGGCCAATTGCTCGTACTGTTTGGGTTACACCACTCAAATTAAAAGTGATTCATCAAGTAGCTTGCCATTTAGGGTTGACTTTTAGGGTCGAACCAGGCACTCCACATTATTTCTTATTTTAAAGGAATATATCTACACCCGTGTTTTCAAAACTTGAAGTGTTCTACTGAACCTTGATTGAACCAACCTAAGAATTAAATCCTAAAAGCTACTAAACAAGGTTAAACCCTAAAAGACACATCAGTAAAACCTTGTTTGAAAGCCATTGCTTGTGCACACACACATATTAACTGATTTTTAAGAGCACAACCCATCTAAAGGGTCCATCACATTCCAAGAGCACAATCATCTCAAGCCTTAATTAAAATTGAGTAGACGTTGGCCCTCAAATTCATTGAGTCTATTTCAGGGTGTTCTCTTGAACGCATTTCAAATTAGTGACGTCTACTTACTTCAAAAGGTGCTAAGTTAAGGGGTCCAATTGTCAAACAACTTAAGCAAGCAGGGGTTTGGCATAATTGACGGCCCTCAAAACACGCTCCCCGTACTTCGCTAGCCCAACTTTACCACCTTCGGGAGTAAGGACAACACCAAATTCGTTATGTGGTCAGAGTTCATTTCTGAAACATAAGTCCTTAAGCTACCCAATTTAAGGACAGAATTGATTGATTGTATTGCAAGGCACCTTTCTCTATTTTGTTTTCCTTCATGTATGCTTCCACATCCTACACACATTTCCAATCCTACCCTCCTATCACTACTCATCCTCAAGATGATTAATATCCCGACTCGACTTATGATTACCCATCCACTAGCTGTGATAACTTTGATTGGGGATATAAATCCAAACCTCAGTGTCGAGGGCCTAATCCTAGACAACAAGACTGATTATTATCCTTCTTACGCCTACAATGATTATAAATCTCCACCCTTTGACGATCAACCTAACCCGATCTACAATCAAGAAGGATATGATGATTATAACTCTTACCATCCCCAGGATTATGCTAAACATAGGTCACCACCATTCTTTGAATAACCTAAAACGATCTATTATCAGGGAGGACCTCAATTTCTTGACTCCACTAGTTTTAACCCAAACCCACCCAACCCTAAACCGAACCATTCGGTTCAGGTGAACCAAGTCCAAAATAGGGTGTTGGCTAACTTGTAGAACACTACAATTTTTAGACATTCAGCCAACACCATGCACTGAAGCATTAGAGCCTATGATCAAAATGATTGATGAACTTAATAGTTCTTTATTGGATTGGCTCCAAAATGTTAAGGATAGGAGCTTGGGTGAGTTTTACTAAGGAAATTGTTGAGATTAAGGATGAAATTTATGTTGAGGTTAAGAGATTGGGTGATCGAATTATTTTGATAAAATTAATCTTAGAAGAAGAGATCTTGAATGTCATTTCAGTTTATGCACCTCAAGTTGGTCTAGAGGAAAGAATAAAGAACAAATTTTGGGGAAAGCTTGATATGATAATTCAAGAAATCCCACAGACAGAAATGATTTGCTTGGGTGGAGATTTAAATGGGCATGTGGGAAAAGATGCTTTAGAGTATGCAGGAGTGCATGAAAATCATGGTTTTGGTGTTAGGAATGAAGAAGGGAAGACGTTCTTTGATTTTGCTATGGCTTATGATCTTTTCATAGCAAATACTTTCTTCAGAAAACGGGAAGAGCATTTGATTACCTATAAAAGTGGCTTAACAAGAACGCAGATCGATTACTTTGCTTTGAGAAGAAGGGATCGTTTATCTTGTAAGGATTGCAAGATTATTCCAGGGGAGAGTTTAACTGCTCAACATCGTCTTTTGGTGTTGGATGTTCATTTGAAGAAGGCAAAGAAGAGAAAATTAGTATCTAAGAATTTGAGAATTAAATGGTGGAATCTTAAGAAAGAACAAGTGAGATTTAAAGAGAAGATGATGCAACAAAAGACTTGGGATCTTAATGGTAGTGCTGATGAAATGTGGTTAAATATAGCAAACTGTATTAGGAAGGTGGCAAAGGAGGTGTTAGACGTGTTTAAAGGAGGTATTCCAGGACAAAAGGAGGCTTGGTGGTGGAGTGAGGAAGTGCAGGAGAAGCTTAAATTAAAAGAGCCTGTTTTAAAGCCTTATATCGAGATAAGACCGATGAAAATATGAAAAACTACAAAAGAGCAAAGAAAGAAGCAAAGAAAATTGTTAGTGAAGCAAAAGCAAAAGCTTGAGAGCATTTTTATAAGAAACTTGATTCTAAAGAAAGTGAAAAAGATATTTTCAAGTTAGCTAAAGCAAGAGAGCGGAAAGCAAAGGACCTTATGCATGTAAGATGCATCAAGGATGAAGAAGGAAGGGTGCTTATAGCTAGTGAGGATATAAGACAAGATGGAAAAGATATTTTCATAAGCTATTTAATGAAAAACAAAAGAATGATATCATCTTAGGGGAGTTAGTTAACTCAGAAGAGTATGTGAATCGATCATGTTATCGAAGGATACAAAAGAAAGAAGTAGAGGAGGCTCTGAAGATGATAAAAAGTGGGAGGGTTGTTGGGCCTGATGATATTCCTATAGACGTCTGGAGAATGACGGGAGAACGGGATATAACTTGGCTCACAATTTTATTTAATACTGTGTGGAGAGGCAAGAAGATGCCAGAGGAATGGAGGAAAAGTTTTGTGGTGCCTTTATACAAGAACAAATGTGATATACAAGATTGTTCCAACTATAGTATTAAGTCGATGAATCATACGATGAAACTTTGGGAAAGAATAATTGAAAGAAGGGTGAGACAAGTCTCTATGGTAACTGAAAATCAATTTGGCTTTATGCCAGGCAGGTCTGCTATTGAGGCAATACACCTCTTGAGACGTATGATGGAGATATACAAAGTGAAGAAAAAGGATTTACATATGATTTTATTGATTTTGAGAAGGCCTATGATTCTGTCCCAAGAGATATCTTATGGAGAATCTTGGAGAAGACAAGTGCCAATTATATATATCAACTTCATAAAGGATATGTACTATGGAGCTGCAGCTTGTGTAAAGACTAAGGATGATTTAACAGACTACTTTGATATCACCATTGGTCTGCATCAAGGTTCGACTTTAAGCCCTTATCTTTTTGCCTTGGTTATGGATGAGTTGACGAAGCATATCCAAGTTGAGGTGCCTTGGTATATGCTTTTTGCTGATGACATTGTGTTGGTTGATGAGACAAGAGATGGAGTGAACAGAAAACTTGAGCATTGAAGAGAAGCCCTGGAAGATAAAGGATTACGCATAAGTAGGACGAAGACTGAGTATATGGAATGTAAGTTTAGTAGTAGAGGGAACAACGAAGGGATTGATGTAAAAATTGGAGAAGAGTGCATTCCAATGAAAGATATTTTTAAGTACTTGGGATCCATTTTCCAACTTGATGGTGGAATTGATGGAGATGTTACACAGATTTAATGCAGGGTGGTTGAAATAGAGGGTGCTTCTGGTGTTCTCTGTGATAAAAGGGTTCCTTTAAAAGTCAAAGGAAAATACTATCGAGCTGTGGTAAGACCAGCCATGTTGTACGGTTCTGAATGCTGGGCTATAAACTATAGGCATGTACAGAAAATGTCTGTGGCAGAAATGAAGATGTTAAGAGGGATGTGTGGTCATACAAGAAATGACCGTATTTCAAATGAATTTATTAGAAACAGGGTTAGGGTGGCACCGATAGAGGATAAAATGAGAGAAGCCCGTCTAAAATGATTTAAACATTTACAAAGAAGGCCACTAGATGCTCCAGTTAGGAGATGTAAGAAGTTGGAGGCTGAACGAGCTAAGAGGGGGCGAGGAAGACCAAACAAGTGTTGGAAGGAAACTATTAAGTATGACCTCAATTACTTTAATTTAAGTCCTAAAATGGCTGAAAATCGATCTGTGTGGAGGCAAAGAATCCATTTAGCCGGCCCCACTTAGTGTGGGAAAAGGCTTGGTTGTTGTTGAAGGATGAAATTTATGGTTGCCTTAGTCCAATCTTAGGATGATTCCTAGGATGAACCCCCTTCAGGAGAGCTAATGTCAGAACCCACTTAGGTGCCTGTCCGAAGGGGACACATTTTCTGAGACCAGGGACGACCAAGTTGGTCTAGAGCAACCAATCGAGGATGATGTGATTTTCTCACCTGAGATCCCTGAGCCAGGGAGTAAGGAAAAATGTCTCTATAGACCAAGGAATAATATATGATTTTGAGACATATATAAATGAGGATCAAGAATTCTTTAATTTTGAGGGTGAGGAGTCTCTGAGTGAAGTTTCACTTGAGGTTAAGGAAAACGATTTTAGTGAAACAAACAGGCTCGAGGAGCATGATGAATCATTTGATAGCCCAATCATTGAAGATTGTGATCCTCTTAGAGCTATCTTAGAGGATCCAAATCCTGATTTACTAAAAGATTCAATCAATAGCCACATTCCTCTACCCCTCCCCAAAGAGTTGAATGATGATACTTTTAAGATCATTGTACCTAAGTCAATCCTGATTCAGCCACAATTGTTTGACTTGAATATTTTAGATGGGGTGTATGACGATCTTGAGGTCCTGGAAACTAAACACTTGAGCTTGGAGGATATGAATTTGGAACTTAAAATCTGGGAGGCTAATTCTGAGGGAAATACAATTTTGGATTTAAGGGTTCTTGTTAACCTGAAACCACTTACCTTCTACCAGGACCCTTATGATCATTTTGACATTGAGGATGTGCAACCCACGTACATAACAATTGACCATCTTACTGAGATAAACTCTAAGTAAACATATGAACCTAGTAAATCGGATCTACCCATTGTTCGACATTTCAGGCTTGGGTTGCACACCACAAAACCGCAGGCTCGACCTTGCAAACACAACAATCTCCGATTCTAGGTGATTTTCATCCAGAACCTTAGAACTACTCAATCCTGAGGCATGGGTCTGCACTATAATCTGATCAACATTTGTGGACATCTTCTTCTGGCGGGTTTTAGGATCAATCTTTTAATTCTGATTTTAACCCGCATTTGTGAATTCTTAGCATTCTCTTTGTTTGTAAATTATGCCTAACTAAAGGTAATAAACTTAGCACGTGTGTATACATCTCTCTATGGAGCTGACCGGATCTATAATGAAATTCATGTGATATTCTGTTTATTCCGCCATTTTCATGCCTTTATTTTTATAATGAGGACATTGCATCATTTAGGCATGGGGGTGGATACTTAATTCTAAAATTATTTTGTTAGCTCTGTGGAATTTCCTTTCTTTTCTCAAAAGAATTAAAAATTCAAAAAGAAAAAAAATTAGAATTAGGATAAGAGAACTTGAGCATTAAGAGTTAACTTTAAGAGATGATACTTAAGGACCTGAACACTTAGACTCTTCAAGTCTTCAGGCTTAATCAGCTCGGGTGTCCACTAAAATGTGGAGTTGGTCTCGAGTCGTCGCTAAGTAATTTTATTCTAACTTGGTCAACAAATTTAGGTGATAAGTACACGATTTATCAACTTGTCCTCTGATTTGGGGAAACTTATAGTTTAAGCATCTGCACATGTTTTGCACCGACTCGCTTTTTGGCGATTTTGACAAAAATTAGGTAGCTAATAAACCTTCTACGGTGGTATGGCTGACAAGTTGTCAGTAGCAACAGCTCATTGGTCAGTTGATCAGAGTCCAACCATATGACCATTCTCTTTTTATTACCTTTAAGTAAATCTTAGATTAGGAAAGCCACCTACTTAAAAAAAAAGGAACGAAAAATCCAAAAAAAAGAAAAAAATAGAAAAAGGAGAAAAATAAAATAAATAAGTTATACTTTATTGCACGAGTATGGCTGGCAAGTGGTCAGTGGTAACAGCTCATTGGCCGGTTGTCCAGAACCCAGCTCACAAAAATACACATAATTCCCAAAACATTTAGGGAAGAAGCGGCGAAGTAGAATAAACCGGAGAGATATACACTGGGTTCACCCTTGTGTTGATCCCGTAAAAAAATAAAAAAAGTAGGGAGAAAGCTACCGATTAGAAAGATAAACCTTTAGGCATAAACTCTTAAAGTCACCTAAGGTCGTAGAAACCTGAAGCCTATTTTAACAGCCACCTAGTATCACTTTTTCACGCTAAGATGCTTAGAATTTGAAGTTCTTCTTGAGTTTTTGGTGGGTTGGGTAGCTGTAGAAAACTACCCCGAAACTCTAAACTCAAAATCCAAAAAAAATAGAAAAGAAGAAAAGGCAAAAAAAAATGTATCTTCCCTTTTCAAAATAAGGTGAGAACTTAGGTGATCTGCATTTTGATAGACACCTGGGTACTCATGAGTTTTGGTAATTAGGTCCTTAGTTAAAATTTTCTAATATAATCAACAAATCTTAGCTAAGTAATCACATCCTAATTTTGTTTTTATCCATAGCATTTAGTTTGATTTTGCTGAGAACTAGCAAAAGATAGGCATTAGGGTATGATAAAGACACATTTAATTAGTATAAACTGCCTCTTTATGCATGTTCCTAAGCTTAGATATGCATTCCATGTTATAAATATTGCATAGCACGCATCATTCTGCATTTAAAGTAGTTTGTATAAATTTTAGGTCAATTGCGTCCTTTTACGACCAGGAGAGAAGATTTAATTCAGAGCCTCGGATTGACGATCCGACTGTACGGATCTGATCAGGACGACAATCAGAGTACAACGCCTCCAAAATCGTCTTGATCGGAGTCCCGTAGCACCTTATGCAATCCGAAGAAAATCAATGATGAAGGGATTAAGTGACACAATTTGAAACTTCAAACGACAAATCCAACCGCACGAATGGATTCAGGTCGACAATTGTAGCCAAACGGCACAAAAATCGACTCAATTCAACTTCTGTAGCAGCTTCTATAAAGGAAAGAAGATAGACGGCCTAGATCACATCACCTGGCACTATCCAGGTCGCCCATGGGCGCGCACGCACATAGTGCAAGGGCGCGCACAGTAGCATGACCGCACGCAACGTACTGGTGCACGTAGCAGCGCGTAATGCGTGAAGGTGCGCAACAGCAAGCGCGCGTGGAGGCAACGAACGCCAACGGGTGCACACGTAAGCGCCATGCATGGGGCACGTGAGCTGGAGCTTTAGCGACGGATCTTCAGCGACGTTTATGGCTGTCACTAAATGTCCTATGTACAAAATGGATCATTTCCTCCACTATAAAAGAACCCCTATCCCTCCCATTCTTCATCTCTTCCTTTATTTCCCTCATCCAAGGTTCGAAATGCCGATTTCAATGCCGTGTCGATGAAATTCCAAGTGTACATTTCGTGGGCATGCCAAGGGCATGCCGTGGAAATGCCCGTTTTTCAATGGGCATGCCGATGAGCATGCCGATGCATACCAACAAAAAATAGCAAAAGTAATTAAAAAAACCAATAGCAACCTCGACATGAGCACCAATTTCACCAGCATGCCGACCATGCCGACGGCATGCCGACCGTGCCGAGGGTATGCCGACGGCATGCCAACGAAATCCCTGTAAATCGACGTTTTCTTCATGTCGGCACGACCCTTGCTCGGAAATCGACTTGCCAACGGCATTTAAATCAATGCCCTCACCACCTCCAAGACTCTAAAGAGAACTTGTCTCAAGTCTGAGATGCTCCTCTAGAGTAGAAAAGCAAAATATTTTCCCACCTCTCACCCCCATTCGTGGAGGATCCTGTAGCCATCCTCTCACCACCTTTCAGAAGAAGATCCTCACCGTAACACTGTCCTGCCCCATCCTCTTTCCTCCGCCACCGTTCTCCTTCCTCCAGCTTCCCGCCACCTTCATCTAGGTGACATCAGAGCGAACCGTCCTCCAAGCGACCATTGAGGGGGACTCTTCTCAACCCATTCTATCTTTTACTGCTTGACAGTGTAGCTTTCCGCTTTCATATCTGTAGCAAACATTGTTTAGCTAAATATTGATATTTTCTCTCTCTCTCTTTCTCTTACTTTGCTAGTAGATTAGCTAGATAATTATGTTGTTGACCTAATCTCTTGTCTTATAAAAATTCCAAAAAAAATAACAAAAGATAAAAAAATAATAAAGACAAATAAAAGTGAAACGTGGATTTTTCAAAACCAAACGCTCGCCTCCCCGTGTTCGACTCGGGACTCACCTCGAGTTTCAGTATAAATTTTATCTGATTAGCAGATTTTTACGCACTACGACGATGGATTTCCAACTCAAATCTTTTCGTGTACGAAATCGAGCTCACCAGTGCTCAGGTACCTAAAAAGAGCACCAAGCAGGGGTATCTTGTTCAGGAAAGGAAAGTTCATGACTGTGGTTAGCTATTCTAATGCAAATTATGTAGGTTGTATGGCAGATAGGAAATCAACTACAGGTTTTTGCAGTTATGTGGCAAGAAATCTTATGACTAAGCGGAGTAAGAAGCAACAGGTTGTATCTAGGTTAAATGCAGAATCTGAGTATCGTGCCATGGCACAAACCGTTGCAAAGTGGTTTGGGTTAGATCGGTATTACAGCATTTACATGTCTAAGTTGAGGGGTCAATGGAGATGAAGTGTGATAATCGTGCCGCTACCTATATAGCAAACAACCTACTGTTTCATGAACGTACAAAGCATGTTGAGGTTGATTTTCATTATACCACAAACATAATACAGCATGAAATCATCTATACCACTTCAATTGCCTCTAAACAATAGACACATTCATGAAGCATCTTCCTCACTTTGCATTTGATATCTATTGTTCTAAGCTAAGCATGATCGATATCTATGCTCCAACTTGAGGGAAAACATTAGTATGATAGTTATTATTTAGACACCCCTCTAGTCTTATGTACTGTTTTGTTATTTTATATTTCTGCCTGGACTTCTATTACAATTTTTCTTTTTACCTCTTTCAATATAAAGACATGTAGGATTTCGGAGTTCAATAAGATTATTTAGTTTTTCCGACTCATACATCGTGATATCTCAACTTGGATGTGATTCATCAACTTATCTGTTAGAAAAGTGCATAAGTAAAGACACAAAGTTAAACCCCAATACTGATGTTAATTTCAAAGTAGTTTGTCATTCCAGTTTAAGTCCTTGTGCTAAAGCTCAAATCATACATGTTTCTAACATACAAAGCTAGCATCCCATAGAGAAGAAGATACGAATGCTAAGTTTAAAAATTCTTCAATGTGTATGCTTCTTAGGGGGCAAAAACTCTTGACTTTTGGTAAGTACCTCTTGAATCGTGTATAAACCATCATAAGTTAGACAACAACCTTTTTCCGACCATTGTGCCTTAAGGCCAGACAATAAGGAGTGGAAAACTCGATCCTCTGAATGAAAAATAACAGATTTCAGAATCACCTTCCACTTCATCAGTTATGACGGGCCAAAAATGCTACTCCAGTAAACAGAAGGCTACTACAAGATGTCATAAGATACTCTTTTTTCTTAAAAGAACAATAGCCACTCCTTTCCAATAGCTTTCCCTTTGAAAAAAAATCAAGATACAGGCAACCATCCTAATCTAAGGCCGAGACAAAAGATGCTCCAAGCGAAGTTTAAAATAACCGCTGTACACAAGCAACTAGAGATTTTTTGACTGGAACACACTTGAATTTCTTTCAAGCATGGTGGCTGCATCATTGCATGTAAACAACTATTGAGCCACTAGAAACAAGCTAACTATGACTACGAGGAAGCAGTGATAGATTTGACTGGTTTAAAGCATCCAAGTTTCAATTTCATTCCCTGTGAAATACGCCACTTTTGTTGTATAAAATAGTCACAAAATAACTACATGGACATTCTATGAAAAGTCCAACTATGTTTCCGACTTCGCACTAACATTCCTACTCTTCTTATGTTGTGCCTTACTAGCATTTGCCTTTAGCAAAACTCATAATAGCAATCCATCTGGCAATAACTGGATTCATCTTAGGCAAACATTGGTAAAAAAGAATGATAGTCATTCCTTTTTTCCAAGAAAATATCAAAAGATTACCCAGGTCTAAGGATAAAAGCCAGGTATGATCCAAAATAGATATAAATGGAGGCAAAGACTCCATTAGCTGTAATCCGTAATTTATGATGTAATCCTTTTTGGTGGAATGAAATGAATGTGAGTGGTTATCACTTGGATAACTACCCTTTCACTTTTTAGGAAAAAAAAAAAAAAAAGACTCCATTAGCTGTAATGTTGTGAAAGGCTTGAATTTGTTTGTGGAGAATGCATATATAATCCTTTGAGAAAAAACATCAAATATTATTTTAAAGGTAAAAAGATAGACTCCTTAGGTGCAGTAGACAAGATATCATTTTATTCACCAATCAAACAATTAATAGAGGGTAATGCAAGACAAAAGACCCTTATGTAGACCACGATCTCCATGAAAAAACCAAGCACTCCAGGCAACATTCTCAACATGAATCATTCTTCCTTGAAAATAAGATCATTTCCTTGTAACCAACTAGACTCAATGGGGGACTACTCCACATGAAGCACGAGCCTCCCTAAAGCTCCACAAAAAGCCCATGCTAAAGGAATCACCAATTAAATCAACTTTCAAAGTTGCCCATACCCCTTAATAAAGGAACAATTAAAGATAAATGACCAGGCAACAAAGATGAAATGAATGGCTAGATGTGGAGGCTTAAGGGGAACCTGAATCATTCAACACCAAAACATTAGTGAACGCTCATTAAAAAGTTGAAGCTATAGAACATCTCATCTTTATTTTCACACAGAATCCACATATTAGATATGAAATAATTTGATTCCAAAATAAATCACCCTCCACAAGTAAAGGTTTTCTTTGTTGCAAAGCCTATGTACTTTCACATGAGAAGTTCCCCCAATCTAAGCCCCAAAGAAAGGCCGTTGATCCAGAATGGTGATTGTCAAGAATCACAACACTTAGCGTGGTGTGGACTTCTTACTTGTGCATGTGGTGTTCACAGCACATGAAGAGATGAGAGGAGGAGAGAGGGTTGGTGAGAGAAACAGATGAGGGATGGTGGAGAGGAGGAGAGGAGTCCTTTGTAGTTTGAAAATATTACTGATTGGCTCAAGGAAACAATGAAGAGATTGCTCTCCTTTTAAAGAGAACAACTCTCCTACAAAATAAGGAAACAACTTAACAAACCTATTATCTAAAACAGGAACAGAAATCACAATCCTAATTTACTCAAAAGGGGAAACAGTAAATTATCCTAAACAAATTGCCACGTGTGGTACAAATAAGGCTTGGCTTGCAAGCCAAGCAATCCTATAGGCCCCTAGGGTCGGTGCCTATGCTTGTACTACCACGTGGATAGTGCCACATGGTCAAGGTGCCACGTGGATTATCCACGTGGCATTTTATTTCCACAATGGTGATAATCGTGGACCTTCATTAGCCGAGGAAGAATGGAAACCAACAATTTAGCATTGTTGTGATATTCATGCTCACAGGTGCTGCAGTTCCCTGTTGTGCTTTTATCTATTTCATATCTTCCACTTTGGATTCTGCAGTCAAGAATGCCACCTGTGGAAAGGATGGAGAACATCTAGATGGATGGAGCTATAGACTTCTTTCTAGGTTGTGGAGAATTTGACTTGTTAAATATTTGTACTATCATCAATCCCCCCCATTTTTACTTGTCTGCTTTCCACTTGCCAGCCCAGGTGAAGAAATGGCTACAGTTTCCAATCTTTCAAGGATGGCAATTTAGGAGTTTTGCATCTCAAAAGCGAAGCGAAGTCCTTACAAGTCAATGTTCTGGAAGGTGTTATGCAGTATTTGGTTGAACAGGTCACTGCACATCAATTAGCCGATGAGTATGCAAAAGAGTACATGCTTGTGTATTTTGAAATAATTAAAAATATAAAACAATTATTTTGTATCAATAATCAAACAAAATCATGGGGGACTCCAAATTGGGCACCCAATGTCAAAATAAATGAACAACTACCAACTAGTTTGTAGCCCGCACTTTGCTACGAGAGTGAAAACAAACTTGGGAACCTTGGAACAAGAGGATGCAATGTGCACACGTTAAAAGTCTTAAGAGTATGTAGCCATTAGCATAATTTATATAGCAAATCCCCTGAGAAAAAGCACAAAAGGAGGTAGTGATCAATATGACATGTAAAAAAGAACTTCTGATGTCCATTTTAATAAAACTCACATTTATTCAATGTTTAATTTTTTATTTTAGAAAAAGCCATGTGAGAATATTTATCTACAATATAAGCAAGAATTCGTAAAACAAACTCAAAATAAGATATACTTAAAAAGTACTTAAATGCAAAATATGATGTGAAGGATGAAAGATGCTGCATGTTCCCGTTGCCATCTATGCATCCTTGAAAAACCCATTGAAAGGATTCATCCTAGTCTCTTGCTCTAGCATCATGGCAAGGAAGATGTGAGGATAATGAGATTTTGCAAACTCTAATAGGAAGATGCTTTAAGAAGGGAGATGGACAGTGGACATGGTCAAACTCCCTATCTGTGGGAATGGCAACCTCGAGGGTATGCAAGACATTAAAACAAAAGAAGAAAGCTGTAATTTTCTAGAAAAAATGAAAAGTCCAAGATAGCCTATAGATTTTTTAAAAAAGGATCCTCTTTATCAAACAACAAAGAGTACGTAATCCAACAATTCTTAGGAAAAACCGTAGTTATCACACTAAGTCCATACAAACTTGAAAAAAATCTAAGAATCTTCCTTTCATAACCAATCGTAGCAGCTTAAAAAAGTCTTCATCATCCTCTCAAACATATAAACTAAATTCCAACTCTTTTGAAGAAGTCTTTAGATAATCAAATATTATATGCATAATAGCACAAGGAAATCGAGGGGACTCATCTTTTGGGCATGTATCTACATTGGATATGTGCCCCTTCCATTGTTCACTGTTTTTAAAACCCAATTCCTTCCTTTATCTGATACAATCTTGTAAGATTCATTTCAGGTCTCAACTCCCACTTCCCCTCTTTTCTGATTTTTGGAAGATTAAAAAAGATGCATTAGGAAAAAGCTGTGAAGAATAGGGGATCCAACAAACAAAAGGAGAGCATAACTTACCTATTGTGTGCATGTCCAATCAGACTATACATACTTCCTTTTATTAAGATCAATCCTCCCTTTTTATCTCTAGAAATGTACAATCCAAAGCAAGTAGTCGTCTCTTTGTTGAACTACTGAAAAAGTTGTTAGCTTCCTTTGATTGTTTGTTTGTAGTTTTGGCCTTGTCTTTACTTTGTTGAATCAAATGTGGCATTCAAATATGAAACGAAAAAATCACCAGAAAATTAATACATACATATTCACTCACCAAAACCCAAAATCACAAATGAAAAAAATGAAAGTTCCATGCTGATGCCTAGATTTAGGTAAAGTCTTGTGCCTACCTCATGCGAAACCATATGGGTTATCCCTTCTAGAGTCTAAGTGAAGAGATCGGTTCTCCAAAATGTTTTGGGTGTCCTAGTAGGAGGGTGTTATGGTGCTTTTGAAATGCTGCCCACCTCCTTCCAGTTGCCTCAGTTTCCATTGCTGTTGGTTTGTCAGGAAGTACAACACAATCACTCCATCAATTTGATTTATGTAACAGGTTTGATGTCACACGACACTTTGCCCGTTGACTCATAGAGACAGCATTTACAAACTGAATGTGTTGTTACTGATGCTTAACTCAGGGTACATTGGGAAACAATAACGATGTATAATTGCCTATTTGAAACTTCTCCGCAATAGATGCCAACGGTTTCATGCCAACGCATCAACGTGCATACATACGCTGTTATGTTGTCACGGGGAAGCTTATATCCCTTTCAAAGCAGCCGGTGCCTCCATTACAAAAGCTTCCAATGGAGCAACAGAGGACATGATAAGAGATCTGATGTGCTTTGCAACACTGTAAGCTTCGTTGGGTTGTGTCTGATCTCCTCTCATCGTCCATGGCTGGTTGCAAGACACGGGACACGTTGTCACCAACCTGAAATGCTTACGACTGGCCCCGGCAAGGAGGGTCTGGGCTTGGCGAATGGAACACATCCCCAACCGAGGAAGCACAAGCGAGAGGCAAAGAACAAGGGAAAAAAAAAAAACCCACCTGGAATCGGGCGTAGACCTGCGAGATGCCCGGTGGCAGGTGCCGCACCACCACCCTCGTCCGCTCGAAAGGCAACAGGACACCAGGAGAGAGCGGCACGGGAATATTCGCGATCTCTCAGCCCTCCCCACGCGAGTCCCTTCGACGATGGGGGCTGTGTAGAAGAAGATTGGATTTTTATGGGGGTTTGGAGGAGGGGAAGGGGTACCCACTTCTGTGCTTTCCACAACAGCGATGGAGGAGGGAAGGGGGGCCGGTTGACGGTGGGGCGAGTGGGAGGGCGGCGCCGGTGAGGGAGAGGAAAGGGGGCGACTGGGGGTGGGGAGAAATGCCGCGATGGAGGGAGAGGGAGCGGCGTGCGAGTGGAGGTCGGGATGAGAAAGAGGCGTGGTTTTTACGATGATTACGTGAAATTTCACACATGGCTTTTAAAGTCTTGTTCGACGAGGAGAATAAATTTATAAAATAAGTAGATGAATAAGGAATGAATGGAATAAATAATGGAATAATTTAATTAATTTATGTGAATATTGTGAAGAGTTAAAGTTATTTTATAAAGGGAATAGAATAATTTTATTTTAGGTTAAATTTACTTAACTTAACGTAAATAGAAGGTAGATTAAGTAGGGGATTAAATAATTAACTTGATATAAATCTACTTAATCCATCAACCAAACGCCTCCTAAGTATCCACTAAAATGAAATTTTTGATATAGTTAGATGCTCGATTTAGTTTGATACTTAACTTTAATAAGTTTTTATTTTTCTGAAGGCATAAATTTAAATATGATGCGTTGAGAAGAAAGTAAAAATAAACTGCAACCAAAGTAAAAGATAGAGAAGAAAATTCATAAGAGAGATATCCTCAAGAAACCAAAAAAGAAAGAAAGAAATTACAAGTGGTAATTATTTTTCAAAGGGAGAGGATTGGCATAGAGGCAGCAACACATCAGGAAAATGAAGTCCACCTTGACTTTGAGCCCAGTTTGGTTCAAGGAATTAGGCTTAGAGGCATTGTGGACGGAATTAGCCTTTAGGTGGGTAAGTTAGGAATAAGTCCCTTTTTTTGTTTGGTTTTAGGTGTAGAAGCTGAGGAGGAATAAGTTGGCATTGCTTGATTGGTGGAATTGAAATGTTTGATAGGAGAAATGAATGTGAGGAATTTGTGGGTAGGTAGTAGATTGTTTGAAAATTATGTAATTATAAATTAATGAAAGGACGAAAATACCCTTTTAGGATTGTGGGTTATCTTTTCCCAATTACATACCATTATATACCATTATAATACCTTGAACTCAAATTTCAATTGTTGGAACATAAATTTGAATTTTGAAATTTGATATTCATTTCTTTAGTGTTTCATAATCACCCTTCTCATATGTTATTAAATTTCTTCTGCAAAAATTTCACTATATAATATCAATGAGAATATAAGTTATACATGGAATGTTAGATAGAATTGGTTGTTGTTTTCCTCCAAGTCTTAGAATTGTTTGTTGTTGTCCAAAATCAATTTCAACGCACAAGTTATATTTTCCATAGCCATCTTATAAAATGAAGGGTTCATCTTTCCAAAATGCCTGAACGTAATTATCCATTCATAAAACATGGACATTTTCTATCAAAGTAATGATCCTACAGTGCATAAAAGTTTGCATGCTTTATAGGAGACATGAAAGTAACCCAAAAAAATTGAAATTTTTTATTTATCTGGAATGTATACAATACATATAGAGGTATGTTCTAAACTTACAATGAATGTATGGAAGAAATTAAATACATTTGAAATTAATACACAATCAAGAGAAATTATAATAATCTTCTCTGCCAAATAGCTACTTCCTTCAAATAACGCGAATCACTTCCCATTAGCACTTCAATTATGAGTCCGACATTGCTTGTAAATGAATTCAATGCAGATAGGTAAACAAAAGGTTCAACTTCGAAGAATGAAATAGCAAAGGAAATGGGACTCACGAAAAAAGAAACATAACTTTGGAGGGGAGACTCCAACATCTTGAAGTTGTAGTCGATTTGTATTTGAAGTTTGGCTCACGTAGATGACACTAATGTCACCAATTCTAAGGAGTGTAGAACAAGCATCGTGTATAAAGATTACCCAATCGATGAGTGACATGAAAAGAAATTCAACGCAACCAAAGCTATTTGAAAGAGTAAAACACGGCCACCAACAAAATGATAATGTCAGGAAGCCAACTTATAAATAACATATAAATTGACCAAAATGACTACTGAATAAACAACTTCATCGAGATATGTTAACTGAAACTGCTAAAACTAACTAACTAAAAACAACTAAACTGAGTAAAAAGAACTAAATGATAATTTGAAAGAGTAAACTATCTGCTGAAATTGGTAAGAAGAATAAAATGAAAAAGTAACAGTAGATGTTGCAGGTAAATTAGCTTAGCAAACAAGAAAGACATTTTCCAACAAATAAGGAACCGTAGAAATCAGCTGCAGGAGTAGATGCTGCAATCCTTGGAGGAAACAGAATAGGAGAGTGCCATGATGAATATGCGTAAATAAAGTAACTCCAAAAATCAGTTCTCCCAAATCAGGAAAATGTACCTAAACATGAAAACGCTACTCCCAAATCATCGAAGAATATAAGAAAACCTGACTCCCAAATAAAAAATCATAACACCAAATATTATAAGAGTAGATTAAAGCAAGGAAAAAAACTATAATGGATTGGGGTTGTAAAGAAGGTCGTCCAAACCATTCCCTTAATGGACCAAATTAGGGGTTGGGGTTGCCTACATTTGCCATTCATACCAACCAATTATACTCGAAATGTGTCACCCCACGAAAGGCACCTATATATCAGATGCTTTTCACAAAACCCCCATATCAAATAAAAGGTTTGCTTCAATATGTGTCAAATTATTATCATTGCCAAGTAGGAACCCTATTCAAATAAATAGGAATATATATTCGCATAACCTGTTAAGAAGAACATCATAAAAACTAAGGTAGCAAGGACATGTTCATTGAAAGAAAATTAAGTTCAAGTAAACTAATGTACTATAGTCTACGCCAAAAAAAAGAGTCCACCAAGTGTAAATGTCTACGTGCATGCAACCTACTCCATATTGGGAATAATAAGTGAAAAGTAAGAAACAATGTCAACTATTTATAATGCGGGGAACTCTACAAAAGATGTAATCGTCCCATGGTTCTCACTAAGGTTTCAACTCACACGTCTGCATGGTGGACGACAATCTGTAAATGTTGTTTTAAGTGTCGTTGTTGTAGTACATTTGTCACAATGCAAATAGATGTTGCGTCATTTTATTTAATTACAGTTTTACTAGCTAATTTCTAAGTCGTTCACTGGGAGACAATTATTGATATACATCACTCTCTATATCCAAAAATACTCTTTTACTCCAAAAATGTTAATTTTATTTACAAAATTAATCAATCAATCAATTAATGAATGAATTGGTTAATTACAAACAAAATAATCAATTAGTAAACACTACAATACTTTAAACAAATGTACAACAAACAAACATTAAAAACCTATTAAAACTACACTAAATTAATTATATACAGCTACTCTAAGTAATACCTAAATATAGGTACAAAAATAATTACTAATAATTGTTATACTAAGTTATATTAATATACTAATGTCCTTAGTAATATATATTCTATATATAGTAACATATCATTCGTCACTATAGCTTCAGTAAAATATATGCACATCATAAGGCAAAAATAATTACTTATACTGACATATAAACATATCTACAGTGACAGATACATTCGTCACTAAATCCTTAAGGTTTTATTTATACATATATAAAGCTTATACAATACTCTATTATTCTAATTATATTTATATATACAGATATTACCTATATACCTATGCATTATTTACATATATTTTATTTATTATATATACATTTACTATTATATTATACTATACATGTATGTATACATATACACACAGGCATTATCCCAACACTTTATTCGATTTTAGGGTTCTCTCACTTCACACAAACACATGCATTGTTTACCAACCTAAAAATTAGATTTTTAATGGGCGGGCTGGCCCTTTTTCATGGGATACACAGCATCTCGAAAAAGTGAGACCGAACTATTACTAGGGGGCCAACCTTTTTTCAATTAGTATACATTTTTGTGCATTCTCGGGCCCGATAGGCTCACCACCCACACGCTTGTGCCCACACACATGCGCACACATGCACCCACAAGCATGTGCCTACACGCACGCTGGCAGGCATGAACGTGCACTGAGGATCAATATATGCTCATGTATTTGCACCCAGTGCTAAGGATCAAACAACCACTAGGTGGAAAACAAATTATATCGCGGTGGCTACTCTGTGTTCCACGATGTGGCACAATTTAGCGGTGCCCAATTGAGCGCAAAACAACGTACGTGATAGAGCGAATTTGGTGATTTTGGCCCTCGATTTGAGGGCCATAATTTAATCTTATTTTAAATTAAATTACATGATTGCAAAGCTCTTATATAGGACTATATAATTGTACAATTTATTTGCAAAAATATGTTATTTAAATATATAATAAAATTAATTAAAGTTAGTTGTTTGTACACGTTAAATTAAGGGTTAATTTCTTAATTAAAGTATAAATTAGTTAATTAAACATGAAATTGACTTAATACAGAGTTAATTTACATAATAAAGTATTTATTATACATTTTTAATTTATTTTAGAGACACTATTTTAATTTATTTACATTTAAATAGACGTTTAAGTTAATTATGTACATAAATAATTTATAAATACTATAGTATTGTACAAATACAGTACAAATAGGTTAAAAATACTTAATAAAATACTATACAATTATACATGATAAATTATTTCAGTATTAATTTAAATTACTAATTAATTTTATTTTAAATTAATAAATTACTTAATTAACTTGATAATTTAATTACCTACTATAATTACTTAATTAAACTAATTTACAGGTACTATACAGTATATATTACTTAATTAAGTATGATGTATAGTATGAGATATAATGATGTACATATATATAGGTTTGTATAATTACTTAAGATAATATAAGTTTAGTTTATATAATTTAATATATAATTATACAATAAAGTTATGTATATAATAAATCATTCTAAATATTTAATTTAATATATAGAATACATATATAAGTTAATTATAGACATTATTTACATATTATACAATATATATATATATATATATATATATATAACTTAGGTTTTAAATTATATTTACAAGTATATATACACTATACAAGGTATTGTTGGATATTTTTGGTGATTTTCTAATTTTTATAGTTTTTATATGTATAGTAGAGATAGAGGATGAGAGAGAAAGAGTGAGATGAGAGAGAAGTTATTTTTGGTGTTTTTGAACTTAGGTTCTTTATCTAATTCTAAAGTAGACTGAATCGTCGGTTGGTATGTTTTACTAAGTCGGGGGTTCAGAGAACTTTAAAACTTGGCAAACACTTAAAAAAATATCTAATCCTACTCAAGAAAAATATCTAATCCTACTCAAGACATCTTTATTTTATTTTTTTGAGATTTTTTATGTATTTTATTTATTTTACAAATTCACCCAATGAAGGCTTAGAATAGGTTTTCAACAAAGAACCTAAGCCTTATGATTCAACCCTATGTGCTGGAATAAGCATAAAACTACTTAAACACATTCAACACAACATATGAAAGACACTCTAAAAATTAAACACGATTTTCATCTTGATTTTCCTCAAATCACAACTTGGACAGTTTAAACAATATACATATAGCTGACAATGAACTTAAATAATAATTATAAGCATTTCTAATTAGATCTAAAGCAATAAAAGGTACATGAATGCTTGTAATCATTATCCTAAAATTATACACATGTCAACTTCCTCAAATCTTAGAAATCATCCAAAATACCTGGAAATCAGATGTACTGATGCTCATAACAGTAGCTCAAGTGCTACTGCTCAAATCAGTAGCAAATGAAGTTGCTGCTATTGTAAACATTGATGTAGTTGCTCAAATCAGTAGCTACTCAACTAACAAAAAATGCAGCACTTGTGTAGCTACTGCCCATGAAACCCAGCAACTGTTGTTGCTTCAGTAGCTATGATTAGCAGCAATTGCTGCTAATGCTTCCTACTTATGCCATGATTTAAACAAAATCCACTCTCATATCAAATATGAAAACTCTAGTTACAATAAAAAATATTTCCATCCTCGGATTCATTTAAAATCACTAAAAATTAGTGTAAACCCTTTTGCATCAAAGTCTAAAAGTCAATCTCTGAATTATAAAATTCAAGACATCTTAATCCAATCCATTCTCTTTACCATAGACAACACAAGAGAGATGGATTGGATTAACAATGAATCCACCTCCACTAGGCTCAAAATTCATGGTAAGACCATCAAACATCTCATTTAAAAACTATATATTGAAATGAAGATTTTTTGGATGAAAAATCAATGTTGCCCCGTTGTGGGCTTTTAATATATGATCACCATGAAGATAAAATCATGAAGAACACCTGCACACTATTAATTAGTGTGCAAGTGTCCTAAATGATCCTTTATCAGTAGGTCATGGCTATGACCTCTAATCCATGTATTGAATTATCCTTGGCCATGGCTACCCGAAATAATGCTTCAATTGGCCATATGCTCATCTACAACTCAAATTTGAATTAAAACACAAAATTCATCGCAATACGCCCAATTAGGCAATTAAAACCTCAAATAGCTCGATTGAATCCAATTAAAACCAAATGAAATTCAAATCATGAGATTGGGCATGAAAAACATGATGGATCTAATATAAATGGCTACGTGCACACAACACTCAAGTGGATATTGGTAATAACAAGAAATTTGCACAAATAATAATCCACAGAAATTGACACAAAATATATAATGGTTCCCCAATTACTTGGATACTCCACTACCTAAGCCTACCAGCTTAAGATTTTTAATCCGATTCCCTCAACCTCGAGAGAATCACTTTAGTAACTGAGGTAATTAATGGGTTACCTCAACCCAAGTACAAGAAACGGGTTTGTTACTACCTAAACAATGAGAAACAAGCTCAATACAATAGATAGCACTGGTGTAAGACAAATAAAAAATCGTACAACAAAGATTCTTAAGCCTCTCAACAATAATTAGAATAATATTACCAAATAGAGAGCCTAGAAAGGACGTGAACGCTTTGTAATTACGTAAGAGAGAACGTCGATGTGTTTGCAAATGCATAGAAAGAATGAGAGTAGCAAACTACTTTTTCTTCTCTTAAAATATGGTGGAAATATAAAAATTTAGCTCTAAGATTTTCTCTTCTCTTTCTTGTATGCAAACTAAGAGTCTTAGGGTCTTTTTGTAGAGTTAGGACCTTAGTAGACCGTTAGCTAAATGTTGGGGTTTAAATCCCAACGTTCATCTTCTCGAAATTAATTTTTCAGCCATTCAGATTTAGGCCAACGACTAACTGGTACCGGTACTGGTGATGCATGTTTGGCCTTTATTGTTATTTATAGTCGTTGTGGTATATGACAAAACAGTTACCAGTTTAATACAATTTTTTTTTACTCGGAATGACAAGTTTCCCGAGGTCGAACTCAGGGAGCAACTATAATTCGAGAAACATAAATTCACAATATAAGGTTTTACAAAAATTAAGAGAGAGAGCAAAAGTTCTCTTTTTTGTTGGCTTCTTCTTCTTCTCTCTTCCTCTTCTCTTTTCTTCTCTTGCAGCTGATTCTTCTCTTTCTTCAATCTGCCTTTCTCTCTTCTTTTTTTCTGTAGCGGCTGTGGTGACCCTTTCTCCTTTCTTCCTCTTTGATTTTCTTCTCTTCATTCTTGCGGCTGCAAATGCTTCTGCCTTCTCTTTCTTTCAACTGCTGAGTCTTCCTTCCTTCTTTTCTTCTTCTTCTTCTTTGCGTCTTCTTTCTTTCTTCTTCAGCCTGCCTTCCTCTGCATTGGCTGCTGCCCTTTCGTCGTCTGATTCGGTGCTCAGACGACTTAACTATGCGTTTGCTACAGTGCAGCTCTTCTTCTTTTCTTCAGCTCCTCTCCTTCCTTTCTTCTTCTTCCTTCGCCTGCTTCTTCTTTTTCTTCTTTCCTGCGCGCACACACAATGATCAGTGCAAAACCTACCCCTACCCCTTCCCCGCATCTCTCTTTCTCTCTGAATCTCTCTTTAGGAAAGCTCTCCCAGAGCCGGGTAATTGGGTTCGGGTTGCGTGCCCGGGACCAGGCCCACTGACGTGCGGTGGTGGGCAAGGAGTGCTTGGTCGGGTAGTCGGATTCGGCCCAGACCCGCGGGGTGTGAGCGCGGGAGAGGGTGGGTGTTAGCGCGTGGCCCGCGGCGTGTGGGTGAGGGACCTGACCCCTGTGTATCGAAGGCGAATAGCTATATTCACTTTTTCAATTTAAGTGTGGGCGCACGGCCACACACTTTGGGGCAGCAGCGAAGGCTCGCAAACTTGGGCGTGCTCGCGGAATCAGCCCGGGTTGCCTGGAGGTCGCGCCTGGGCTGGAGGCGTCTTGGAGCTGCTTGCGAAGGAGCTTCAGTAGCTCGTCAATGGCGGCGAGGGGGCGGAGACCTGAAATCACAAGGACAGCCTCTCGGCCACATCAGACAACGCAGAGAGCCTCGCCGGAGTGTAGCGAAGGCAGTGCGCGGGTCGGTGAGGCGCGAGAGCGCCTATAGAGGTGCGCCTAGGGCAGACTGTGTGCGCGGAAATGGGTGTGTTTGGGGGGTGGTCGGGCGGTGAAGGGCGGTGAATGGAGTGGGGGAAATGTTTGAGTGGAGTGAGGGGGAGCTTCTGGGTTTGTCGGCGAGGGGTGAGGTGGTCTGTGGAGGTGGCACGACCTCGCTGGAGATGGTGACCGGAGATGGGGAAGGTGGTGATGGACAGTGGCGGTCGGTGAGTCAAAATGGTAAATTAAGAAGGGGAAAATATAAGGGAGAGAGAGGAAGATTCCTACCTACTTAGTCGACGAAGGGGGAGAGGAAGGCGTCTGGCTCGTTCCTGGCAGAGCTGGGGACGAAGATGCCCAGGAGGGGGTTATCGGCGACGAGGAGATCTGAGGACGCTAGCTGATGCGGCTTGGCGTGGGACGACGGAGCAGAGTAGGCTCTGCTGCAGGTATGGCAGCAAAGCGACGGGGAGGAGGAGGGAGGATCGCCGGAAGCTCGGGCTGCCTGACCGGAGAGGGGAGAGATGAAATCTAGGGTTTCTCTCGGCCAAAACTAGCTTGAAGGAGACGGCAAACCCTGCTGCTCCTTATATAGGCACTGGCGAGGAGAGGAGATCGAGGAGGCGACGTGCCGTGCTCGCCGGAGTGTGGCCGGAAATGGACACCCATGCCTTTCATGTGTTCGCACGAGAGGCATGGTCGGTTGCAGAGGTCAGGGGAAGGTCCCTGCGACAAAGGACGACGTAGGGAACCCCCCGCTCGTTCCTGAGGACGGGCGCCTTGCCTTGTGCGGCGCCATCCTCCGCGCAAGGTCGCCGGAGGTATGGCGCTGCGTAGAAATGGCAGGGAGGACCGTTCTGCAAAGAATGAAGAGAAAGTTAGGGGGTCATTTGCAAGGGTTTCAAAAGATAAGGGTTAAAAAGTAATTTAGGAGGACCAATTTGTAAAGTCGGTCAAGATGGTCTTTTCTTAGGCCCAAGTTTTTATACCAGCCTAAATCGAACCTAAGGATTTTAATGGTGAAATTTTATTTTTGGTTGGACCATGTTTGACTGGTAAATTTACGTAAAAACCTAAATTAAGTCATAAATTAGGCATGGTTCTCATTTTAGTTCAAAATAGGTTGCAAAGGCCAAATTGAAGGTTCTAAACCCTAGGAAATATTTTTATATGAATTTTAGAGGATTTAGTTAATTTTTATCCTGCCTCAAACCTCATAAATTAAAGTGGATTTGTTTTAGGGTTACAGAATGTCATTTAATTCCTAGAAGTTGCTATAACCTTTTTCAGATCATATCATCCCACTTCCCTCCTTATTAAGCTCGTTTAAACAATGTTTGGACCCTTAATTATCCTGTTTGCACACTGCATTGGTGAAATTGCAGTTTTACCCCTTATGATTTGTCTTATTCTTTAACTCAGAATTCTTTGAGTTAAGCCTTTCTTTAGGTTTTGTAGGAGCTTTTTCACACTTATTTGGATTAAATTGTGCTAGTTAGGGTTCATGATGAGGTTCTCATCATACCCCCATGCCTAGCTTTTGCTAATCCCTTAGCAAAATTTTAAGGTTTCAACCATTGTTCTAGACCATGAAGTTTTTAATGAGTTTAAATAAGTGCTTTTTCTTTTGTAACCATGATTAGGTCAGAATGCCATCCATAGGCTTAAAAGGTACTCTAGTACCAACCAAGATCCAGATCTGTCTAGCCTCAGCCTCAGTCCTTAGCAAAGGTTTTTAAGGCCTACAAGAACTAACCTAAGGCTTAGTGGACTTTGTGGTTAAAGCACTCGTGCTTAAGATAATTTTAGCCCTGGCTCAGTTCGCAGTGCGTTTTGTAAGAAAGAGAGGTAGAATATGTATATGTTTGGAGAGTTTTCTCTCTCTTTTTTCTTTTTAATTATAGCTTAGGATTGGCTTCTCAACATAGTCTGTATCAGATTCCTTGTCCCCATAATTAATCCTCAAGGGTTCCTGGCAGTCGATGCTTCGAGATAGCACCGCCCATGGTAACCCCCAGAACCCTGGCTTTTGAGATTTCGAGATAATCCCATCCATGGTGTTCCGTGGACGAATTCAGACCCTGGCAACTAACATTTCGTGATAATGCCATCCATGGAATCTGAACTAGCAGAGTACTTACATGCCCCTGGTAGGATATGTAAATATCCTAAGAGACAAGCATCGAGGAGATGATATTTTGTTACACATCTTCGAGGGGAATTTCCCACCTCTCCGCGTTGGGAACTCGTCCAAATCAACTTGTGTTGATCGGCCGCTCCTACTCGAGGTGTCATTTTCAGAATTTTTGCAACGCTTCTGCGTGATTTTGATTTTTATGCTTACTGAACCTGGCTGTGTGTGAAGTTCGGGTGCTTAGGTTACTGAGTCCCGTAAACCAAAAGTTAGTTAACGAGGCCAAATACTCCCTAAGCCTTGGACCTAATACTTAAGCTTTTCATTTTCCTCAACCTCTTGAGGAATGTCTAGATCTTAATGGGTACTAAGAGTCTATCCAAGAATGCCTAACGTTTGTGTTCTTACTAATCTCACTGTGCACTTTTTATTTCTTTTCCTGAATGAGGTCTAGAACTTAGGTTAACTCCTTAATTTCTTACTAATGACTATCACTTTTCTTTCATTTTGTGCTCCTTTTCATTTTGTTCTTTTAGTCCTCCTCCTTTGTAGAGTCCACAAAATTTCTTTCCTCCTCTCATTTTATTATTCTTTTTCAATTTTTTTTTTAAATTTTTATGGTATTTTTGGCATATGTGAATTTTTTTGTTTAAATATTTTCTTGTGAGTTTTGTACTTTCATACCCCCCATGCTTAAGATTTGCAATGTCCTCATTGTAACTTAGGAGGGTTTTTATTTAGCTTAGTTCATACATTAGGACAGTTATTTTGATGGGTGAATGGGTCGGGGTGACTGTTGCGGGCGATTTCTAATCTCAGATGTAAGCACCTGAGGTGGAGTCGGCTGTCCTGAAGGATGAACCTCAAGTGCGAAAAGGTGTTAGAAAAGGTTTCGGGTTTTTTTAAAAAGAATGATGGGCTGCCTCCCATTGAGCGCTGAGTTTTACGCCATCGGCTGGGCGCAATATGCTCAGGGAAAATGGAGGATAAATGATGATTCAGCCAAATCTGTAGAGGTTACATCAATGAACGGTTTGAGTCTCTGACCGTTCACGATGAAAGGTTCGGAATCATGGCTAAGCGGACTGATTTCGACGGCTCCATTTCCAAAAAATTGTCGGACAAGGTATGGTCCGACCCACTTGGATCGCAGTTTCCCAGGGAAGAGTTTGAGTCAGGCATCAAAGAGTAGGACCTTCTGACCAGGATGAAAGATCTTTCTAGATATGTGCTTGTCATGGAAGGCTTTAACCCGCTCTTTGTAGATTCGTGAGTTCTCGTACGCATCAAGGCGTAACTCATTGATCTCGCTTATCTGAAGCTTTCTGTGGGTTCCAGCCTTAGAAAAATCTAAATTACAGCTCCGTACTACCCAATAGGCTTTGTGCTCCAGTTCGATGGGAAGGTGACACGCCTTCCCGTACACCAGTCTAAAAGGAGACATGCCTAATTGGATTTTGTGGGGGATCCTATAAGCCCACAAAGCTTTCACGCTCTTGCGTCAACTAAACCACAAAATCTCCTAACTAATCTACTCCTAACTAAACCACAAAATCCATGAATTGAGCTATTTGATCTACTCCTAACTAATCTAAACTACACTAATAGATACTACACTAACCTAGAAAACATTAAAATCCTAATCTAACAGAAGAATGAGACCTTTGAAGGAGATTTGCAGTTGGTGGTTGCAGCGACGAATGGGGGAGATTCTCCAACGGAGGGAAATCTCTCTAGTGGAGCTCAGAGTTGCCTTGGGGTGCTACAAAGTCCTTAGTGGTGAGGAGATATTGCAGGAAGTGGAATTCACACTGTCACAGCCATGGTTGTGAAAATTGGTCCGCTCGACCTAGTAATCGTAGTCGGCCTCCAACCGACTGATAGTCAATAGTCGGTGCTATAGTCGGCCACACTAGCTACTCAGCTGAGTAATCGACTGAGTTTTACATAGAGGATCAAACCTAAAAAAATTTAAGTCACTAGACTCATCGATGCAGGCATGCGTGCATGTACAAAAGCATGTATATGTGTAGTAGGTATGTATTTCTAAACACCATCCTGCCCTATGAAAAAAGGGTGTTGACAACCTGCTATTTCAAGGATGCCATAGGCCAATCCCAGAATGTCTACAGGTAAGCATTACCAATCTGATCATTGGCAGCCAAAGTAAATGTTGACAGAACAATGAATCTAGGTTGTTGCCCATGTATCCTCAAATCAAAGAGGAGATCAAGCATAAGTTACGGATCTAAGCATCCAGACAATTTATGGTAGAGGAAAGCTGAACCATTTGCAAACTTGATGGAGGATACATGGTAGCTAGTAGACACCGTTGCTTAAATAGGTATTGTTTTTGGCAAGGCTTAAATAGGTATTGTGTTGCAACATCATCTCAGTAACTCTCTCGGACCTATATATCAAATATTTTAAGCTGAAAATTCGAATGACGTGGGGTTTTTCAAATATGTACTTAGATATGTACCTCAAAATTTGTTTAACCAAACCAACCACCTAACAACTGTATTGAATATGGATTTCCATGTAACAATCACTAGGAAAAATAATATATATATATATACGTGTAAAAATTTGTTTAACCAAACATGAGTGTGTAATATATATATATTAAAAAAATGCCCGACCAAGTATTCCCTGACTACTCCCCCGCATACCGTATACTCTTTAGTCAGTGGCCTGGCCGACTAAATGTCGACTACCGACTTTTACAATCATGGTCACAGCAGTGGAATGGGGTTTTGTGAGGAAAGGAACTAGAGTGGATGAATGGATCAACTCAAGAAAGTAGGAGGGAGCTGATGGCATGCGCACGACCCCAAGGAGCAGCTTAAGTAGGTGATTTAGGCGATCAAGTCACCATGGGGGTGTGATTAGGCATTTAAGGTATCCACGGTGGTGATGAGCTATGAGTAGGACAGGAAGTTTCAAATCAAAGATGCACCGTAGGATCAGATCTAGAGGGCGCGGTGAAGCTACGCGCAAGAGCGCACGCAAAATGGATGAAGATCTGCCGTTGGATCAAGGATACATGGGAACAATGGCCATGATTGGCCGTGTTCTTCGGCATCGTGGGGATGAACAGTATTAGGTCTAAAGGGGTCTTTTGCATGAGAGTCTAAATGGGCAAAGGGGTAGAAAATTTAGGAAGAAACCCATAAGTGGAAAGAATTGATGTAGAGCAGTCTCTAGTTTCTAGCAAATAGGTCCCTACAGTTTTCAATTGGGTCCTTAGATGTTTAATGTAAAGGAATGTGAATGAACTAAGGACCTAAATGTAAACTAATGAATATAGGGTCATATTGATGTCGAAATGTAACCAAGTTTTTATTAAATCTTAATTGAATGTTTAGGAATATGATTTCTCTTTCAATTTGAACTTTTGAACCCAATTATATATTCAATTTGCAATTGGATCATCAAATTACATTTAGTAATAGAATCTCATTTTGTGACCTAATTGTGCGTTTTTAACATTGATTTACTGTTTTAAGTCATTTTCATTAATTTCTACACTTAACCCTTTTTACCATGTTAATTACGTAGTGTTTAACCTAGTTTTTAGCCTTACTTGGGCATTTTAACTATGATGAGTCACACCTCATCAGTAGACCCCAGCTTCCTCTTCCAGTTCTTCGATCCTGTGTTTCAAATTATCGACTTCATCTTGGGAAGTAGGAAATTGCTCCTCTAAAGCATTGTAATCCATGAAATTTTCATTGATTGTAGAACCCATTTCTGATAGGTTCTGTTGCAGTAGTTGAATATACTTCTCATATGACTTTTGTTGCTCTTTATAATTCTTCTCCAACTTGTCATAAAGGTGTAATAAAAAATGGAAATCAGCGTTCAATGATTCAAAAGTGGCGAAATGAGCCCTAGCTAAGTTCTTATAATGGCATACGTCACAAGAAATGTAAAATTTAATCATAAAGCAAATTTGTGTTACTGCTATAGGAAAACAATTGACAATGTCTACATATATTCACTTATTGCATCTCCCTGATGACAAATGTAGAATAGCTGATTTTGAATTGAGTTGTCATCACGATCGTTTCCTTGATTAGATGTGTCCATCATTAGGTCCAATAGTCAGGGCATAAGCATTTTCTACCATGGAGCCAACAATGGGTAATTTCTTCAGGTGGTCTCTCCATACCTGCATTTTGTTTATAGCATAGACATATGGATATCGACAACTCTATAGGGAACAAGTGAATAATGGCAAAATGACTTAGTCTTAATACAAAACCAAGCAGTCAACAGTGTTTATGTTGTGCAGAAACTACGAAAATGTAGATAAGTTTCTTCCCTATGTAGACTGACAAGGCACGTAGTTAGACAACACAAATTAGAAGACCTACAACAACCATATAGGAGGTGGTAATCCCTGCAAAAAACATATCAATATGCAGCTATCATCAAGAAGATCAAGTCGTCTTGCATCAATGTCTGAGACGATAAGCATCCCATAACTACTTGGCAATCTAATCTCGCATAAACTCTCCACTTCTCACCTCGTACTCATCAACTCCATGTTTGACCTCTGAGTCACCTTCATCAAAACCTTCTTCTAATCCTTCAGCAAAGAATAAGTCGTCATTTGCGAAATGTCTAACAAAATTCTTTAAAATGCATGCAGCCATGACAATTCGTCTCTGTGTTTTGAAAGAGTAAAACAGTCTCTTGTCCAAAAGGGTGAAACACTTCTTTAGGACCCCGAAAGCCCTCTCCACCTCCTATCTCAATTGTGCGTGTCTGTGGTTGTAAATTTGTTTCTCATTCTAGTACGCCCAACCCCTGTATTCCTGAAGATGGTATGACACACCCCAATAAGAAGCAAGAAACCTTTTAGTGGTGGCATATCCCAGGACACCTAGATATCTCCTACCCGATGGCACACGAAAAGAACCAAATTAAGAGCTCATTGCAGTACACACATATTAGCAGCGGAGCCTTCAAAGCCAATTGCTACGAAAAGAAATTCCAGGTTGAAGCCCACTACTGCAAGGACATTTTGACTAATGTATCCCTTACTGTTCCAAAACCTTGCTTGATTAGCTGCTTTAACTATTGTGCGTACATGATAACCATCAATTGCATCGACTACTTCCTACAAGTAGTATACTTAACATCACAACTATATGTTAACTTAAAAATGTCATAAAAACCATTAAAGGAGATGGTTTGTTACCTTAAAGTAAGGGCCGAAGTTTGAATTTGTCAATATCTTCTCAAGGATTGGTGTGTCAACTTTTGGTTGTCGTATGAACTCCTTCTTAAGAGCGACTATAGTTTTCAAACCTTTGTTAAAGTATCGACTAATGGTCTCACCAAAATGTTGAAAGCATTCCATTACATGTCCATTAGAGTCTCCATGTCCCAAAATCAATACGACTATACCAACCTGCTCCCTCACTATTGTGTTCCTGGTATCTCTCAACAAACCTCGGGTGGTCAGAGAATCCATTAGTGCAATGAAGCAATCTTTCAACATTCGAAACCTGTCGAAACACCTCCTTGGGTGACCAAACAAAATGTCATGGACCCAAATATGACCTATCATCGGGTTTGTGTTTCTTGGCATACAAGGCATGTGGTCGTTTGCCTCAGGAAACTATACTCCTAATGGAGGAATCATTTCAACAATTGCCATTTCATCTTCCTCTAAACTGCTCGAGTAATCATGAATTCAATATGAATCCATCCCTAGATAAAATTATGGGATGATAGAAATTATAAGACGCATAGCAATAGTTAGATTTCCAAACCTCAAGTCATACAAACAAACGATATATTAGACAGTCAAAAATTTCAGGCAGGGTAACATGACCACGGGAAGTAAATAGATAAACTAACCGGACATGATAGAATCAACATGAGACTAACAAATTAAACGATCGTAAGTTCACCTAATCACCTTTGAACTTATTTGAAAATGACTTGACTTTGATCACTTCTTCACTTAGAACATCCCTGTCCACCTCTAATTCTCATGATTTGGAGCTTAAAATCATTTGTAATAGCCATTTTTGACCCACTCTACCCACCCTTGTTCTAAAGAAGTGATTTGGATTTAATCTACCTAACCCATCCTACCTTGCAATGAGGACATTGCAAGAATTAGTCATGGGGGGGTGTCACTAAAGAAAGCAAATTTTTGAAAAAAAAAAATTCTTGATGAAAGGTTCTTTAAAAAATAAAAATAAATGGAGGAAAAAGGGAGGAGAAATCTTTAAAGAATGATGAAGAAGATGAAGAAAAATGTGCTAAATGTAAATTGAATAATTTGTTAAGACTTGGTCAAAATTAAAGTCATTGTGCTCTAGTCTAATATTAGGATACTCAAATCCTCGACCTTAGATTTTTTGGGCCAATTATGCTTAATTAAGCATGGCTTAAATTGCCCTATAGTGCAAAGTCAGAAAATATGATTTCTTGGACTAAGGGACACGAGTGTTTAAACCGATCTCTTTGTCATGTTTGGTCTAGGAGTTTGAAGAACCGAAACACAACCTCATGTGCACGGATTGAGTTTTAGGACCCGAATAAAAGGTTAATAAAACATTGGACTTAGGTAGAGTTAGAAAATAACTCTTTTATAGTAGCCAGCCCATGAAGGATAGAGAGCCACTTCTTTAATAAGGTGCATGCTTTAATTTTGGTTTTGGCGGGGCTTGTATACGCATGTCTTAGTAAGCAGTGTAGTTGCCCTCACCACCCCAAAAGACACACAAATGCCTCACACACTTGCACCACACCAAAAAAAAGAAGAAAAAAGGGAAAAAATAAAGAATCAGAAAAAGAAAAAAATATATATGGTACTAGATTTTTATCTTTCTTTTTCAGGGAGATATACCTTGAGGTTGACCCTGTTGGAAGCTAAAAAGCTGCTGACTTCATGTGGAAGCAACCAACTGAGTCCAATAGGTTATTAATTTGACACTTAAGACCTTTAACTCAATTCACCTTTACTTTACAACTATGAAATTGAGGGTGAATTGAGACCAACCTGAACCATGTGCTCCTACGTTTAAAAATCAAGAGTCAATTAAAATTTAAAAATAGTGAGCCATTAGATCTGAGTGTCTTGAGGAATTGGGTTGTCTAAAGTCTTAGGCACAAGAGCACTTATGTTTTTATTGAAGACTGATTAGGTTTAGCAAATTATCATTATTTCTAAATGAGCTGAATGTTAAAAATACCCTTTAAGCTGAAAATCTATGCTGAGAATTTGCTAAAGGACTAGCAAATGGTAAGCATAGGGGTATGATGGCATCGCCATCATCCTCTGTATCTAACTTAATTTGACTAAATTCTAGAGCTAAATTCACCTAATTAATACATTAAAAAGGTGTAATACAATCAAAGAGGAATAAAGAAGAATTAATACAAAAGGGGTTACTTCTATTGTTTTAACAGACAATTATAACTGCAGAACAGCTAAGGGGTGAATGTATGATTAATAAAAAGGTCAAATAAGCATAAAAGTCAAACTAGTGAGTCTAAATGGATCAATCTAGGGTTTCATTGAACTAACAAGTTAATTAATGATTAATTAACAATAATTTTGTCCTCACTTAAATTACCAAGGCTTTGGTGAAACTAAATATAATCTAAATCCTCTAGAAATCATCTAAAAATATTCTATGAACATTAGAATAGTCAATTTGACAATCGGAATCCGTTTTGACCTAAAATAGATATTTAGGCAGGTTTTTAATACATTTTGGGTCAAATAATAAATTGACCATGCAAACATCATCAAAATAAAAAATTGAAGTCACTATTAAATTTCTTATGTCCAAATTAGGTTATCATAAAAATTTGGACTCATTTGGACTTTATCTTGGTCAAGTTTACAATTTGACCCTTAATTCCTAATTTCTTTCAAAACCCCCTAACTCTTCATCTTCTTCACAAAAATGCCCCTTCCGGTAGCAGTGAGCTCTGCTCTCCTCCCGCAGCTTCGTTCGCCGATTACGATCAATCCACTCAACGAATCTCCACCAAATTTGGTGGATTGATTGTCCTATCATAGCTCTTCAATCTCGCGATCTTTCCAGCCAATCTTGCCATCTTTGGAGGTCGCTATCCATGGCCAAAACCCTCATCGGAGTTCACGCGCAAATTCCATTTTAAGGTCGCAAGACATCCTCAATCGCGGTTTCCACTCATTTATAGAGGATGGCCATGCTCATGCAAGCTTCGGCGTCGAATTTTGGGCATGTCTCCACTCCTCTCTTCTTCTTCCCGATGTCGCCATTGAAGCCGACCTTAGACCTCCTCTGTTCTTCCCCGTCGTCGGTCCTTGCCATCAAACGAGGGCACGGTTGCCCTTGCCTTTTCATCGCTTTGCTTCCTGCCAACGAAGGCGATTCTCCTACCCTCCTCGTCGCTCCAACTCCAACATTGTCCTTTTCTTCTTCTTCAAGTTCGGCGAGCAACGCCGGCGACGTCCTCCCTCGCGCTCTGGAAACCTCTCCTCCTCTTAAGTAGTTCCCTTTCTTCTCCTCCCCCCATAGAGTAGCTTAGACCTCCTTGGAATTAGATTCGACCCTAACTCCTCCCTCCTTCCCGCCTTCTCCGCGACCAGCCACACGCCAGCCAAACTTCGGCGAGCCACGCCGACCTCCTCCTCACCTTCTCGCACGCCACCGATCACCCCATAAGAACCACCTTGATGAGGGATTCAACACCTCGACGCAGCCACCAGACATCCCCGTCGTCCACAGCCTTCGTCGCGTCCGTCGGCCACCTTCGATCCTCCTTGCACCAATCCAACCACGCCATCACGTTCCTCGACTTCAAGCGAAGCTCCTTGACCTCTTGGGTGAGGTTTCAAAGATCCCTTTGCCAAGACCATCACCCTCCTGTAGCTGCCGTTCATGCATTGTCAACCTCCATCTTCGGCCGTCTCCAAGCTTCTGAGCTTCTCACGAAGCTTCGCTATGACACGAAGGACGTTCTCACAACCTCACCCATTGCTTTTCGCGTGAGGAACACCTCGACGACCTCCACTAGAGCTCGTCGGCCTTCACGCTTCTTGTTGGATATGTAAAGAAGAAGAAGCCCAGGGATTCATTCGTGAGAAGAAAATACTATAGGGACTCATTTGTAAATTCACAGGGACCATGATGTAAGAAAATCTATATTTCCTAATTCGACAGGGACTAATGTGTAGTATCTTTTGATTAATATCTGATTTGTCTTGATTATTAAGCATTTAGAGATTTCATTACATTACCTTGTCTGTTAGGCATTATTGAATTATTTAGTGCTAGATCGTAATAACTTTATTTTGTTTAATCAAGCATTAAATCGTTAGAGCAATCCTAAAGTGTGAAATCAATTTCTCGATGAATTATTTACAGACTTAATTACATATTCATGGATTGTAGAACTTGATGGTTGTTATTCGAAATCCATGGTCCCAGTGATTATTCTCTTAACTTTACTAAACTAGAATACTTGCAATTGAAAGCTAAACTTTCTGCATTTAGTTTCTGAGCGTAAATTTTGTGGCATTTAAATAGTGATAAGTTGCACATTTCTGTTGCTCCTAGCGAATGACATCGGACTCGCTTTGATTTCGAGAAATATAAATTTTAAGTGTTGACACGCTTTCATCGTCTATACTACGACACATTCCATTTTTAAAAATGCGATAGAAGCTTTTTAATAGAAGATAACAAAGCATAAACTATGGTACTGGATATTCAAGATGCTATGATGCTGGAAGGTAACAAAATGTAACTAACGGGAAGAGGTTCGATATTACATGCCAAAATAGAGATAAATAACCAAATACAAAAAAAAACTAATGAAAGCATACATATAGACTACCTAAACTATAGCTAACAAAGACCAATATGGTAGGGACGACTAGTTGATATAACCATAAAGAGATCATCTGAATCCGAATAACCTATCACACCCCATAATCACTCCCTAGATGCTTCTACAGCCACATGGCAAGTGCATCCTTGTGATCTAAAATTTGAATGAATACTACCTTCTGTGCTTCGGAAGTGAACAAATTGGCCAGTGAAACTAGGTCATCTGCTTCTATCATTGGTAGCTTCTGCCTTACCAATGACAAGCATTCCTTAATCTCCTTAGAAATATCAGGCCTCCTTGGCTTCAAGATATGGTAATCAATGATTTTCTTAAGGAGAGCATTAGTCACAACAACTTGATCGACTGTGGCAGCTGTGGATGATGTTCCCTTTTGTCGTTTCCCACCACTACTAGTGTTTCCCGTGGACGATCTCTTGTGAGAATTGGGGGAAGTCTCTTGAGGTGGAAGAGAGGAGTTCTGTACTAGTGGTGGTTGACCTCCATTGGGAAATTGTGGAGTTTGATGGGCCTCCACATTCACGAGATGAAAATCCAGTGGTTGGCATATATTAGGTGTGCTAGACCGATACGGGAAGAATTCTTGGCCAATACCAAGAGACTGCGAACCAAGGCTAAATGGCTCCTTTAAATAAATTAAGATTGGGGATGTGTGCTTGTGTTGGGCCATCCTGAAACGATGGCAGAGTAGAGAACAAGAACGGCCTTGAAGTGTTTCATGTAGGGCATTGATACTGACTACGAGATTGATCCTCTTCCTCTTCTTCAGCTTGAGAGGACATTGCGAATTCTCCTGTGGCAATATCTCGACCTACTATAATGTTCAAGTCATTGTAATGGGGGAATGCCCGATCTCTTAATTTACGCAACTCCTTCGATAGCTATGAAGAATCAAAGGGAAAATTAATTACATTGATGCTTCGTACATGGAGACCTACGAAGAAGCTATTAAGCAAAATGGACAAGTATAGGCAACTACCTCTACCCAGACATCAAGACTTGGTGCAACGGGAACCTTGTTGATAGGATCTAATCCCTACCCACTCTTGTTGAGTAGTGTATGACACAATCGGAACTCCATCTTCAATGTCTTCCATTGGTGTAGGATCCTGAGGTGATTGTAGTCTAGGTGGAACATTGCATTAAACTCATTATCCATTTCCTTCCATGCATGTATTGAGAAGGATCCATTCTTCCAGTCCCCCCTGTTGTAATGATCTAGCAAGATCTGCATTAAGATTGCATCTTGCTTGGGTTCCCAATTTTTAGCTCGTTTTTTTGACGAGCTAGCTTACCCTTGATTACCATTCATTCTACAGAATGAAATAAATGGCATGAAGAATTTAAGGGAAATAATCTATTACGATTACTTTAGTGCTGTACATTTACTATGGAATATTTTCAAATTATCTTTGTATAGTAACGTAGTGTAGAATTCAAAAGCAACTAGAATAGTTTGTATACATGAACTTCAATTTCCTAAGATTTAAATAATTTCCATTCAATGCTACCTAAAGATTTAAATAATTTCCTGGGCAAGCTCATTTCCAATACATGAACTTGAATTTTCACTGATCATGATCAGCCTGAAGTAAGTACTCAAGCATCAATGGTTTAGCGATGCACTCTATTCATAGAATCATGAGAAGCTCTTTGTTTTGAGAATATGAGTTACAGAGACCTATACAGCAAAAGGCTCCATTCTTAAGAAAATGTCACATTTTTCCTTCTCAAATTAATTAACTCCATTCTCTTCAAGCATGTCATTGACAGATTACCAAGCTTAAATTAATGTTCTACTATTATAAGGGATAAATTTTTTAGAAGTCAGGAAGTTGATTTAAATACATCCCAACTTTTGGCATGAAAACGGCTAAAAAAAAGATGGAAACAACAATAGGAGTTTCTAATTGCATAGAAATCATAGAAACTTATTAAGTGAAACAACATATTCAGATGTAATGGAAACAAAGATGCACTAACGGTGGGAAGCAAGACTTTGATGTAACACCAATTTCAGATGTAACTTTGGAAGCAGAGGATAAATAAGGCTTAATGAAAATGGTAATAATTGAAATAAATTGCAATTTTAGATGTACACGCTACTAATAGTTGGCAGCAAGTATTGGTGGGTAGCAATAATAATAGCAGTTCCATTTTCACAGCAATATTACTAAGTTAGGATGCAAAGGATAAATAAAGCTCAACCAAACTGATATTAAGTGAAACAAACAAAATGGTCATACATATAGGCTACCAACAATGCGCAAAAAAAAAACAGTGGGGAGCAAGAAGAGCAAACCATTCCAATTTCCACCACAAATCATAGTAAATTAGGAAGCGGTAGATAACTAAAGCTCAATCAAAATGGAAGTAAATGAAACAAAAAGCAAGTTCATACGAACAGGCCACTAACGGTGTGCAACAGGAAACAATGGGGAGCATGAAAAGCAAAGAGTTCCAATTTCCACGAATAACAAAGTAACTTAGTACGAAGATGAAAATTTGAGCAACAAAGTGAACACCTAGAAATCCATGTGGCCAAATCATAAAGCATGCAGACTTCTTTAAAAAAAATCTAAATGAGAACATTATAGGGTGTAGCATTGGTCCATGTGGATATTAATATTTCAAGAAATTAAGCTTTCCAAAGAAAATGGGATAACCTAAGAAAAGAGACGCACCCTAGAATATTCTAGGAAGGCCTCTAAATTCTTCTATTCGCAATCAAAGTAGAGAAACTTTCTTCGGAAGAAAACTTAGGAAGATGGAGAAGCAACAAACACAAAAATGACAGGGAATCCCATAAAAGTTCTTTGTGCTTTTCCTTGTTTATTATCACGACTCTTTGCAAAACTTAACCGATTATTGTCCTTACAGAAATATCCAAAATAAATGCCCCTTTCTTTAAATTTGAAGAAAATGAAAAATAGCATTAACTATACAAATCAAATGAGATTAATAATTCAACAAAATAAGTTAAGCTAACAAGTTATCTAAGCCAAAACAAAGTTATATAGAACCATGAGAACCTGCCAAAACCTAAGGTGCAAGCCTGATTTGAAAGTATATACCGGCTTGACATACCAAGCTACAACCTAGGGTATTCCAAATGTTAGACAACCTTATTAACATCCCCATTGGTTGCTCTTAAAGCTCAAGCAAACTATTAATTCAGGTTTCTTATTAAAGTGAAATGGTAACACCGATGTTATCCTCAAAGCCAGGGTATATTATAGACCATAAAGATCTAGATTAACAAGTCCATCTTGTCCATTTTTTTTATACCTTCAAAGTGATATCGTGCAAAAAATATGAGATCTTGTAAACAATGCGGAAATGTTAATAAATGACTTCGCAACATCAAAGATGGAGATCGAGTCCAGAACAACAAAACATCTTACGCCAAAGTAAAAGGCAAACATATCTTCCAAGACCAAACAGTAAAGTGATACCGTGCATAAAAATATGAGATCTAGATTAACCAATCCTTCATGTCCATAATACCTTCAAAGTGATACCGTGCATTACAATACGAGATCTTGTAAACAACGTGGAATTGTTAAATACGAAAACCATGCCACAAAAATGGCCAACAAAAACAAGTTAAATGGCCTACTAAATCCACACCAAAAAATGGGCCTACAAAAAGAACGGGGAAATGCTAAATGGCTTCGCAGCATCAAAGATGGAGATCGCATCCAGAACAACAAAACAGCATGCGACAACGCATAAGGCAATGGTATCTTCAACTAGAAGACAATGTTAGGGTCTCTAACACACAAAATTAACTTATGATGAACAACTAGAGGTGGTTAGCATCAACTCCTTCCCAGAACACATACAGTCAGCTCCTCCTGAACAACCTTCAGACACTCCAGCAGCAGCACCTCCTTAATCGACGCTACCTCAACTACAATGATTGCAAGTTCAGTATGAATAGGCCATTTAAAAATGTTATTAAGTAAACACAAAATAAATGTTAAGTTGAACTACCTACCTCCTCCTCTAAAAAAAGATCCAACACAACCCAAAGAATACCATCCATAACCCACTACCCCAATGTATAGAAGTTTCCTCTCCTTATCCCCCTCTAGATGGCTTCCCATTTATCAGGAGTAATGCACCCACAAGAAGAAAATGTAGGGTTTAGTGGGATCATGACCATGAAGACCAATCTTTAAGGGCAAATTGAATGATCGCCCAACCACAGCCAAGACGAAATCCCACCAAGGAAATTATCTCCAGAGGATATGTAAAATCAACAAGGCCACACATAAGGCAATGGTATTCAAGAGTAAGAGGGAGATTGCAGTGGGTGAAGTAAATGGAGAATCACACCAACCACATAATGGGCAATAGAATCATATCCCACCCACCATAGTATCTATCTCCAAAATAACAAAATATCTCGCACACAAACCCTAGCTTTGATGGTCGACGAGGATGATAGAGGATCGGGCATGATCGAGGTGAGCAGGGCGACATCAATGGCGTTGCAGAACAGTAAACACTATACAACAAAGCATTTCACACCTGCCACACGATAAATCACTTGGCGCAGATGAGGTAAATAGAAATACGGATCGACAAAAGCAATCAGCACAGGACGAAGACAAGCAATGCTTCGCTCCCTTATTAATTGACACACAAATTAGAAAACCAATAAACAAAGCGATCGACCCATACTAGGGTAAATCGGACCCAAATTGAAGGGATTAAAACCCAAGAAAAAAGCCGATCGAAGTGATAGAAAAGGAGATCTCAACTTTCCTCGCAACTGCCATAAAGGGTTCCCCTAATTCCAGCCATCTAAGCTCCAATTGCGTGGTGAAGAATCGACGCGGTGGCATTGCCTGCATGATGGCAATAGGAGAACACTCCATTGCAGGTTAGGGGTAATGGAATGAGATGGTGGAGTATCTCTTATTCCACCCCCCCTCCCTACCCCCACCCCCCTGGAATAGAGAAGGGTCGGCATAAGTGCTCTACAGCTGGCTTAACTTTGAAGTAGCCTTTCTTGACTCAAACAAGGAATGGGCCATCCTATTCCCTTAACCAAACTAGCCTTAGAGTACCGGAGGGGAAGAGGGCGAAACTCGAGAGACGGTGCCTGGAGGAGGGTAAGAGCCTCGATTGAGTGGGAAGATTGGGAAGGAAGAGAAAGAGCAGGGGGAGCGGGGGATCATTGTTGGAGAGAGGAGGGTTCTCAATGAATGGTTGGTTATTAAGGAAGGACGGAGGACTAAGGCTGGTTGGATGCTACTATACCGTATGATTGATTGATTATCACCCAAGACAATTTGATGGACATGCTCTCTTGGGAGAAAAAAAAGGGTGCTAGTTTTGTCATGCCATTCTCCACATCTCATCTGGAGATCTTTATCTCTTCTGTTGGTTCCACATGTCACAACTAAAGCTAAGCAGTGGTTTTACTTTCTATGTGTGTGCCCAGTTTTGGATAAGGAGTGTAGAATTTGTCGTGGAAACGAGCGTTCATTTTCCGTTTCTCAGAAAAGAAAAGGCACTATTCCTATTTGTTATTAGGTGATATTCCTATTTGTTATTAGCAGAGTATGCAGTCAAATGTTTGGATAACTTGATTTGTATATCTAGCATAATTTTATAATAATTTATTAGCATGCATACGTTTTACTCTTTAAATTTCCTAAAATCGGTTGGTCGAGCATCTAACCTTAACAATTGTTTTTTCTAAACACTACCGCAATTTAATTTAGCCCACTTTAAATGTAACTTGTACTGAATAATGATAGGTAACCAGTGCAGAGGACGGTAGTGTGGTTATAAATGATTAATCGATGTTTTTATATATGGTGTGTTATAACCTGATCGATTAACTAGACTTGTTCAACCACAAGGTAAGTCGAGCCATGAGGATGGTCGAACAAGCCAACATTCAAAAAGACACCAATGCAAGCCCAACCCGACCCATGGATGTTTGACCCAAGCCTAACCTACTATGGGCCAAGCATGCTCATGGACCAATGCTTATATTGACCTATTGACTAACTTAGCCAATATTTTTCTCTATTAGAGTTGCATCCATATTACATAAATGTAATTACACTATAAATAAGATAAGCTTAGTCTTGCAACATTGCTTTTTTATATAGGTCATGTTGGAGGAAATTCAAGTTAACTAGGAATTTTTGGAATTGGGGAAGGGTCTTTTTAGGCTTAATTAGCTATAGAATAAAACCCAAGCCTAACACGTGCGTAATTAAGCTAAAACGTGGGTTAATGACCAAAGCCCAAGCTGATTAGCTAATTGGTGGCTCATTTCCAAAGCCTAAGCTGATTAGCTAATTGGTGGCTCATTTCCAAAGCCCAAGCTTGGCCAATGGGCAAGAGGCTTGACCTACTAGCTCATGATTAACTTATATAATCCACGAATATCCTCAATTAAGTCCAAATTTAGTAAACAATAGAAATTAAACAATCAATGACAAGTTAATAAGAGATTAATAGGTAACAATATTGTATCCCACAAGAAAATATAAGCAAGCAATGCAATTGAGGACTTAGATTAACTTAGAATCACATAAAGGAGGATGTGGTGGTTATGGTGGTGAGGAATGGGGAGAGGAGGAAAGGGAGGAGAATGGGGCAGTGGTAATGGTAGTAGTTGTGGAAGGGGGTTGATGGTGGTGGTCGGTGAGAGGGGAGAGCTAAAAAGGATGGCTACCATCAAGGTGGTGGTAACTATTGTGGTGATGAGGGGGTTGGTAGTAGGGTGCTTATGTTGTTGGTGGTGGTGATTGACAATAACAAAGAGAGAGGGGGGGGGGGAGATGTGAGGGCGTACTGCAAGGAGGAGAATGCTGAGGCAAAGGTGGAGGAAGGTGTGGCAAAGGACAAAGTTGGAGGGAAGGAGGACAATGTAAGGAGGGAACTTATGAGGGAATGAAGGAACTCAAAGGAAAAAGGAGCAGCAAAAATAGTAGTGATGGATGGGGATGTTGTAGAGAAGATCCTTGATGGTAGAGGAGGAGATGCAATGCACTAGAGGGGGGAGGTGAGAGCAAAGGGGATGGTTGATTTTGGGTGGATGCCTAGGCTATTTGCCATTTTTTTTAACAAGCATCTTTTACAATGGTGCATCATTAAGGACCTTTTCCATTGGTAAATAAACATCACAATGCTATTATACATGTCAATAACTATCATTACTAAAGGTAAATATCACAAAGGAACTCTTTTATTACAAATAAATCTTAGGGGAGTGTTATTTCATTTGGAAGGAAAAGTTTGCTTCGATTGTGTATGCTTCTTTAGGGTTATTGCCATTAGAAATGGTTCATCATAAAGTCTTTTCATAGCAAAATGGTCTCCATATGAAAATAAGACTCATGTTTTTTTTGGTTACCTTTATGTGATTTCAAGTATCAGTTTTCCACCTAGTCTATGCCATGTGCAACGATGATTATATAGATGCCTCTTATTTTGCTTCCGCTTGGCATAGCTTTAGTGAGGGTCACATGTCCAATGGATCTATCTGTTGGATTTTGTATGCCCTAAGAGAGTATCCAAATAATGTAATGTGATCATTGGTGTTTATGGCGAAATCGTCAATGTTTAAGGAAATGCACATGTAGTATAGTCAACGAAAATGTAAAACACTTAAATTTATAAAACTCAGATTAAAAAAGGAGTCCAAGGTCATTCGTAGGGAGCAATTGTGTAATTTAATTCATCAATCACAATTTATCAAAAGAATATGCAATTGGAATCAATAAGATGCTCAAAAAGATATTTCAATAAGAACTAGAAGAGCAGTGCAAAAAGATCATATTAAAATGATGATTTGAATCAACAAATTAACCCTTAAGTTTAAGCTCACAAATACTCCAATAAATGAATAGTAAACCACAACCATTAAGCCACATTAGTCTAGTACTCAAATGTTCACACAATAACTAGCAGAATCAATCTCAAACGATAGGGCAAGCTTCTAGACAATTTATCAGAAGATGGAGCAACACCAATAGAGCAAAAGGCTCTCACAAGAGCCTCAGATCGTAAGGCATAGCACAGTAGAAGAAGCACAAGGGCTTCTCCTCTTCAAGCCTTAGAAGAGGCACAGCAGCAACCACAAAGGTTGAAGGGCCTCACACAAAGCCTGTAGAGGCTAAGTGTTGAGAGAAGGAGAGGGCACGAATACCAAGGCAGAGAAAAACCCGCCCCCTCTCTCTGATTCTCTTTCTCTTCTCTCAGCTCAAATCTGGGTATACAGTACCAGATTTAATCGAGTAATCTATAAGGGTCCAAACGCGCCAGCGTGTAGGCGGGAGAGGAGTGCATGGAGATGCTAGAGGGACCCAACCCTTGTGATCGTGGGTGAATAGCAGAGGGGGATTTTTCCTTATAAGCGCATCTGAAGGCTCCTCTTTCCACGATGTGGGACTAATATCCCACATCTTCTTCGTGTGGCAGTTGTAGGTGGTGTGGCTTCTAATTGGGGATGAAGGAAGCCTTGGCAGCTGAAATTGATGACTTAGGAGGGAACCTAGAATTGTCCCGCTACACCTGGGGGTGGTAGCAATGAACAACACGGCCGGATAGTTGCAGACAAAGTCGAAGAAGGAGGTGGCGGTGACGGAGCTTTGGCGGATACCTGAAACACCAAGTATGGCCTCTCGGCCTTGTCAGATACGTTCAGAAGGGTTGCCGTGCGAAGGTGGTTGCGTTGGTGGTGGTTACGTGCGGTGAGGAGGTGTGTGGAGGGTTGACGGCATTAGGGATGGTGTGCGAAGGAGGTCGAGTTCGGTGGAGGTGTCAACGGCGCGAATCCCTCATTTTCTTGAGGGGTTTTGGTGAGTGTGGAGTGGCAGAGGTTTTGGGAGTGTTGGCGGAGTGGTTGGTGGTCTGTGGAGGGCGTGCAAGCTCACCAAAGTGCAGCCAGAGTTGGGGAAGGTGACGGTGAGGTGGGCACATGTGCGTGCAAACCTAGAGTCTAAGTGTGTGAGTAGAGTTAGGGGAAGGAGAGGAGTCGAAGGGGGATAGTTGCAGACGACGAGAGGGCGGAGGCGACGTCGGCTATGATTGGCTGGCGCCGGAGATGAAGAAGGCTCCAGAGAGAGGGACGACGACGTCTGAAGGAGGAGGAAGCCTCTCGCAGGATGGCGAGATGCGAACGATAGAGAGGAAGGACTTGCTGCCTATAGTACGTGATAGCAAGGGAAGAGGTTAGAGGAGGAGGGTCATTAGAGCGAGCTTGGAGCAGGTCGGAGGTAGAAGAAGAATTTTAGGCCGAAAACTTGCTAAGGAACACGACCTTGCGCGAGGGACCCTTTTAAGGGTCACAGGGCGTGTGCTAAGCAAGGAAGGGAGCTTGGAGGGCTCGAAGTCTCTGGGAAGAGGATCCCTGAATTCTCAAGCATTAGCATGAGCTTTCTAGAGCGAATCAAGGTCCAAGATTTGATTCAATCGATAGAGGATCTCTCAAGGATTCTCCCTTCCAATTTTGAGAGGATTTTGCTGAGAATCAAGTGAGAAACCTCGCTCGAATCTCGGCGAAGGAGCTCCATTCACACTAATGGTGGTAGGGATCTTTTTGAAAAAAATGATGATAAAGTTAGGGACCTGATCACAAATATTTTGAAAGTTAGGGCTTATATGAGAGGAATAGAATTTAAATGAACTAAAATGCAAACTAGGTCAAGATGGACTCTGATTGAGCCCAAATTTTGGCATAAACCTAATTTGGTTCCAAGGAATTTGATGGTGAAGTTGGATTTCAATTTTGACCAAGTTTGACTGGACAATTTGCGTAGAAACCTGAATTAGGGTAGAATTCTGTTTGCGACTCTATTCAAGGTCAAAATGGGTTCAGATGGTCAAAAAAAAGATACCAAACCCTTTAGAATATTTTTCTATAAATTTTAGGAGGTTTAGATGATTTTTATCTTGATCAGAATCACTTTAATTGAAGGGGATCTGAAATTAGGGTTTTATATGCTATTGTGGTTCTTGAAATGCGTGAAATCCTGTTTTTGTTTGCATAGACCCACTTATTAGTCTTAAATGCTCATTTGACCTTCAGTTTACCCTTAACAAACCTCGTGGTTATTCTATGTTCATGATATGCTATAAAAATTATAGAATTAACCCTAGTTTCCTGTTCTCTTCTCAAAATAGAATGATGTAGAGTTATGACCTTTAGATGGTTATATGTAGGAGCAATTATCTTTCAATCCTGACTAAAAGTAGGCAGTTAAGGCCTATGATAGTGTTTCCATCAATTGGTCATGCAAATCCTAATATGGTAAGAACACGTCGTTGCAATCAGAAATATGCAAAGTTTTGAATTTATAAAATCGAACTCAAATATTTTGCAAAGAAAGGTGGGAGTTTGAATCGTTCAGGGAGGCTAAACGAAGTTCACTACGTATCAAATCGCTCGAGAAAATGATATTTTTGGCATGTTTGTATTTTTTAATTTTTTTGATATTTTTGAATAAGTGAATGCTAGAGAAACAATTATGAAACTACGACTATGAGTGCGAATATGGAAATGAATAGAATCAGATTATCTAATTACAGAAGCAAACACGATAGCAAATAAACTAATGAAAAAAAATTGAAGAGAGACATGAGAACATAAATTGGAAATAAGAACTTTATTACTAATTGTTACGACCTGGTTCCTGAATCCCTATAGGACACGAGACCGTCCCGACTCGACTGATCCCAAGACCCAGTCATCGAACAAGAAATAACCAAAAAGTAGGAAAGTAAACCACATTCACTATACTAAGTAACTAACAGTAAAAGAGTACAACAGTAAAGAAAGTAAAAGCTGCTACAGTACATATCATCACCACAACAGTAAAACAGTAACAAGGTACAGGAACGTAAAGGTACAGAAATGTAAAGGTACAAGACTCTGAACTCACTACAACAAAAAGTACTACAAAAGAAGACTACTGCTACTGAGCTCTACTTGGCCCAGCACCCTCTGCAGTCGGAGACATGGGCTGCTCAACACCTGGACCTAAAATGGGTTATGAGTACACAAAGTCAGCGAACACTGAGTAGAGTGGCAACCAACTAATTAAAGCTGTAAAAGTGAACAGGTAGCTATTTATTCCAATTACTTTATTTTACAGGTTATTCCTTTTCACCCATTGGCTTATTTATCAGATCTCTTTCTTAATCTTGAATGTTTCTCGTGGGAACGATCTTGATTGCAGTCTTTTCCGAAGAGTAGAAGTCGCACGTGGTGCTCTCTTGGCCGGGAGAATCCTCCGTGGTGGTCCTACACCCAGTCAACCTCCCCAAGGTCACGGACAGATGTAATGGTGACTACGGCATGTGCGATAAACACATGAGTAGCTACCCCGCACTGGCACGCGATCAGTCGTTTCCGCTAACGGGTGCACCCAAGTACAGCACGGAATAGTATAGGGCCTAGCCCTCTCAGTAACAGGGGTCTAGCCCCTAAGAACCAAACAAGGGTCTCATCCCTCCACAGTCTGCGCACCCTCGCTTGACTACCCTGTTTTGCCCAGTGGGTCTAACAAGTCGGTGTAAGGTGGCTAGCCGAACCCCGGGCCCCGTGGGGTGGCTAGGTGACGAGCGTCTTTTGCGGTGTTTTAAAGATATGTTCGTTGTAGTATGTTGCGAAAAATGATGATCAATTTATTTTAATTTATTACTTGAAATTTAGAATGTTCCGAGGTCGAACTCATGGAGCAAACTTAATTCTAGAAGCATACAAATTCACAATTCACTATAATATACTATTTTACAAAAATTAAAGAGAGAGGGAACCAAAATATCTTTTTTTTTTCTTTTCTTTCTTTCTTTCTTTCTTTCTTTCTTCTCCTCTTCTCACTTCCTTCTCTTCTTTCTCTGCCCTTTTCTTTCTCGGACGTCTGATTCTTTGAATCAGACGCCTTATCTGCCCCTTTGCTACAATGCCTTGCAGGTTCTTCTCCTCTTGGCTTCTTCTTCTTCTTTGCTCGGCTTTCTTCTTCAGCTTCCTTTCCTTTGTGCGGCAGGCTTCCTTCCTTCTTTTTTTTTTCTTTTCTATTCCTTTAGCTTTCTTCTTCAGCTCCTTCTTCTGTTGTACCCTTGGCTCTTCTTCTTCTCTCTGCTGTGCTCCCTCCTCCCTCTTCTTCAACTTCTGCTGCTTTGTGCGGCTAAGTCCTCAGCCGCTCCTCCTCCTTTCTTCTTCTCCTGCTTCCTGCACTTTACAAGGTTAGGCAAAACCTAACCCCTACCCGCCCCACGTCTCTCTCTCTCTCTCTCTATTTCTCTCTCAAAGGTTCACTCCCAGAGCATTCGCAAGTATACGAGTTGGGTGTACGTGCCCGGGACTAGGCCCACCGGCATGCGATGGTGGGCGAGGAGTGCTTGGTCGGGTAATCGGGTTTGGCCTAGGCCCGCGGGGCATGAGCGCGGGCGAGGGCGGGTGTGAGCGTGCGTAGGCGAGGGACCTGACCCCTATATATCGAAGGCGATAAACCCAATACATGTTTTCAATTTATTCGAAGCGCCGCGCACAGACGTTTACGAGGTGGGACTAAAAGTCCCACCTAAATTTCGCGCCCTCACCCGCAGTAGGAATCCTCTTGATTGCAGTGATATGCGAGCTCTCGCCTTTGATTGGGGACCTGGGACCGTGCGTGAGTCTTTCCCGCGTGGCCTGGGACTCCTACCTGGGGCTGCAGAGGCCTGGAGCTGCTAGCAAGCTTGCTCCAAGCTCGGCGACAATGGCAACTAGCGTGCAGAACCTGAAAGCACGAATACTACGTCGCGGCTCCGTCAGGCCATCAGAAAACCTTCGCCGTATCACGGCGAAGGTGAGGCGGGGATTGGCTAGCCGCGGGGCGGCCTAGGCATGCATGCCTAGGTTGCTCTGCGGCCGTGAGAATGGGTTTGTTTGGGAGGTAGTTTCAGTGGGTGGAGTGGTCGATGGAAGGGCGAGAGGTGGTCAGTGGGAAGTGGTGAAGCTCAGGGACCGGTTGGCGAGGGGTGGAGTGGTCTGTGGTGGGGAAATGGCCTCGTCGGAGTTGGTGATTGGAGGTAGAGATGGTGAGGGTGGTGTAACGACCCGATTCCCGAGTCCCTACGAGACACGAGAACCAGACCGACTCGACTAATCCCAAGACCTAGTCGTCCAACGAGGAAGTAACCAAAAGAGCAGTAAAATAAACCACATTCAACATGAAATATAACTAGTAGTAACAAAATACAGCAGTAAGAAAAGAACTACTACAGCATGTACCACCACAACAGTAGAACAACATTTATAACATAACATGAACTACGAGTAGAGAAAAGTACAGAGAGTAACAAGAACTACTCACTACAGTGGAACAAAAAGGGCACAAAAGAACAGTGGTAACTCTACTGGACCCTACTCGGCCCAGTGTCCTCTGCAGCCGTTGACCCTGGCTGCTCAACACCTGGTCTTGAAAACTAACGAGTGTAACACGTCAGCGAAACGCTGAGTAGAGTGGCAGCTAAAACTAAAGAAGCAGTAAAGTATACAGTAGCTGTTTTATTTTCTTTCTTCCTTTATTTACATCTTTCTATAGTTTCATAATTTATCTATTTCTCAGATCCTTCACTTGATCTCGAATGTTCCTCGTGGGAACGATCTTGATTGCAGTCTTTTCCGAACAGTAGAAGTAACACGTGGTGCTCTCCTGGCCGGCAGAGTCCCCCGTGGTGATCCTACTCTCAGTCAACCACCCCAAGGTCACTGACAGACGAAACGGTGACTACGGCACGCGCGGTAAACGCACGGGTAGCTACCCCGCACTGGCACGCGGTCAGTCATTTCCGTTAACGGGTGCACCTAAAGCACAGCACAGAACCAGTATAGGGCAGAGCCCTCTCGGTAACAAGGGTCCGACCCCTCCACAGTAACCAAACAGGGGCCTTGCCCCTCCACAGTCCGCGCACCCTCGCCTGACTATCCTGGTTTGCCCAGTGGGCCTAACAAGTCGGTGTAGGTGAGCTAGCAGAACCCCAGGGCCCGTGGGGTAGCTAGTACTCGCCCTACACTAGTAGCTCTCCTCGGTACTGTGTACACGAGGGCCAACAAGTTGGTACAAAGTGGCCAGACCTAACCCCGGGTCCCAGGGGCGGCTGGCTCCGCTCTGCACTAAGCAGGTAACAGGTGCTTCCCCTGACACTACGTACCCAAGAGACAACACACCTCCACATCTTTCCTTCTCAGTTCCATTTCATTCTCTTTCCAGGAGTTCTACTCCTAACTCCCCGTAGGGTTCCAGCTCTTTTAACTCAGCACATTCAGGTTTCACCCTTTTAGTTTCATGTTCATACAACCCATATTCTCAATCATGTTCATTTATTCATAATAGGCAGCTGTTAAATCAATTTACAGGCAGCTATTATTTCCTTTCCACAGTTTCCAAGACTGCAATATCTATATTCACATCACTAGTTTTCCAGTCCTTGGATTCATGCCGCACCTTAGGATCTATCATTCAATTTAGTTTTCCAGCCCTAGGATTCATGCAATATCCTAGGATCTATCATTCAATCTGGTTTCTCATTCCTAGGATTCATGCAATGCCCTAGGTTCTATTAATTGTTCCATAATTGTAAGTATTTATGTTAATAATTCTTAAAGCCACTCTACCAGCTATAATGGAAGTACTGGGGGCGTGGTCGGAAATCCCGCGCGCCTCCGCAACCCCCGAGACTACAATGGAACGGGGTCCTAACACAAGGATCAAACACAAGGAGTTTTTCAGAACAGTATATAATTACTGTAAACGGGTAGAGGATCTTATTCCAAAAAGAACGCAACTCGAAACACGGAAAACGAACTCCGAACGGGCTCTAAACGGATCGAAAATGACGAACAGTCCAAAATCAGACGTCCGGAACCTCTTCCAGATGTCTTAAAAGGTGGTTCAGAGGATACCTTCGCTTTGTGTAATCCCTCAGACGTCCAGAAGCCTGCGGGGGCGTCTGGCCTAGTTCCCAGACGTCCGATGGTCGTCCCGGACTTCTGGAACTCCTCTCCGTCGTCTGGCACTGCGGCCAGACGTCTGATTCGCGTTGGATGGCGAATCTCAGAACCTGCACGTACCCACTCCTCGTGCTCAGTACGAACGGTCGCAGAAAAGGAAGAAGGACGAAAAATAACTTACTTGCCAGACGTCTGGACAGTCCTCCAGACGTCTTCACCATCGTCTGGTTGGAAGCCCAGACGTCTGATTCTGGAAGAATTTCCAGAACCAGAGCTCGACTCGCCCTCCGCCCGTGACGCACGGCCGCGCCGCGCCTCGTCCTCCTACTGCTCGAGCTGCAGCAACCCTCCAATGACGCTCCACGCCCGTGGCTCCCCCGCCAGCCGGCTCTAGCTGCCCCAGCGAGCTCGAGCCCTCATGGTCGGGCGTCTCCTCCCTCGCGCAACACGTCCTCCCGCAATCCGCCGCGGTTGCCGCTGCCGCCGCTCGCACTCTCTCACCGGCTGGAAGGAGAAGAAGGAAGCAGAGGAGATGAGAGTGAGGGAGAGGGCGAGGGCCTTATAAGGCCGCGCGGGGAGAGAGAGAGAGAGAGCATAGTCTGCGCCTGTAGGAGGGGAGAGGGAAAAAGAGGGGTTCGCAGGTCTGCGCGCACAGGCACGCAGACGCAATCCTGCGTGCCGCATAAAAATAAATCCTAGACATCTGGGCCACCTCCCAGACGTCTTAAAAAGATGTCTTGAAACTGCATTCGTAACTGGTGGACACTGGCGTTGAGGGGTTGAAACGACAAATTAACAGGGGGAAGTAAAGGGGAGAGTAAGAGGAAGAGTTTTTACCTAGCTAAGAGGACAAAAGGGAGGAGATGGCGATCGGCATGTCTTTGCCGTTGCTGGAGACGAAGGTGCCAGAGGTGGGGGTGGCGACGAGGATAAGGGGTCGGAGAGTACCAGCTGGTATGGCGTGGCGCGGAGGAGAATGGCAGAGTTGGCTCTTCCACTGGTATGGTGGCAGAGCTATGAGAAGAGGGAGGAAGAGTCGTCGGAAGCTTCGGGCTGTTGGTCGGAGTGAGGAGACGAATTTGGTGGAGTTCTCTAGCCAAATTAAGCTTGCAGGAAACGGCAGCCCTTGCCACTCCTTAAATAGGTGTTGGCGAGGAGGGAAACACGAGGAAGAGGCGTGGGTTGGCCACCGAAGACATGGCCGGAAAAGAGACCCATGCCTCTCGCACGTTCGCACGAGAGGTATGGGTGTTGGCAGGGCATGGGAGGGGGTCCATGCGGAAGAAGACAACGGAGGGGACCCTCCTCTTGTTTCTAGGGTCGGTCCCCATACCCTGCGCAGCGCCATCCTCCGCGCAATGTCGCCAGAGGCATGGGTTGTTGCTGTGGGTGGCAGAGGGACTGGTTTGAAAAGAATGAAGGGAAAGTTGAGGGGTTAAGTGCAAGGGTTCAAAAAGTTAAGGGTTAAAAAGTAATTCTTGAGGACCAATTTGTAAAGTGGGGCAAGGCAAACTTCTCTTAGGTCCAAATTTTGGTATGACCATAATTTGGAGCCAAGGAATCCAATGGTGACGTTGGATTTTTGATTTGACCTTGTTTGAGTGGACATTTTGCAAAAAAATCCAAATTAGATCAAAACTTGGGTATGGTTCTCAATCTAAGTCAAGATAGGTTCCGATGGCCAAATTGAAGGTTCTAAGTAGTAAGGGGATGTTCTTTCATGATTTTTAGATGATTTAATTGATTTTTATCTTTCCTGGAACTTCGTGAATTGAAGTGGGTTTGCTTTAGGGTTGTAGAATGTCATTTAATTCCTAGAAGCCGCTATAACCCTTTTCAGATCAAATCAGCACACTTTCTTTCTTATTAAGCCTGCTTGACCTGTGTCTAGACCCTTAGAAATCCTGTTTATGTACTGCATTGGTAAAATTACAGTTTTACCCCTTGTGAGTTGTTTATACTCAAATTTACAATTCTCTGATCTAGGCTTTCCCATAGGTTTTGTAGGAGCTTTTTGTACACTTATTTAGGTCAAAATGTGCTAGTTAGGGTTCATGATGAGGTTCTCATCACTAGCTCTCTCCCTACACTAGTAGCTCTCCCCGGTACAGTGTACGCAAGGGGCACGAAGTCGGTGCAGAGTAGCCAAACCCACCCTGGGTCTTAACCCGAAGGTCGGCAAGCTCCCCTCTACACTAAGAGGGAACATGTGCTCCCCTTGGTACCACGTACTCAAGGTCTAGCACACTTCCCGTCACATTTCCAGATCCATTCATTTATTTCCAAGAGCTCTACTCCTAATTTCCCCGCAAGGTTCATGCTCATATTCCTCATGCCATTCCGTACCAGGTTTCATCATTCACATTTCTATTCTCAGGTTATACGCATGCTGTTGGTATTTCTATCATTTAACGTATACAACAGGTAATGTCATATGTAACTGTTTAATTGGCATAGGTAATGCACATTTCACAGGAAGCTCTTGTTCATTAACAGGCAGTTGATAACATTTCTATCTACTCATTTAGGACTGCAATTCAATCACGCATACAGACATTTCAAGAACTTCTCATCCTAGGGTTCATGCCATATCCAAGGTTCTAATCATTCATCCCACACATGCATTCAGGTTTATAATTAAAATTAGGGGAAGCCACTCTACCAGACAACCCAGGGGTATTGGGGGCTTAAACGGCAGGCTCACGTACCTTAGCAGGCCTCGAACCTGCAACAGAACGAAGTTCTATAATAAAGAACAATCACCAAGGAACATTCAAAATAGTATAGAAAGCCTTCTAACAAGTAGAAGAACTCGCAAGGAAAATACCGATATCTTATTTGCGTAAAACAGACCTCAAAGGGACCCTAAACGGGTCAAAAATAGGGCTACTGACTCAAATCAGATGTCTGGCACAATGTCCAGATGTCTTAAAAGTGACTAGAAACAGACCTCAGGCTCTGCGTTGACCTTAGACATCCAGGACCTCTTCTGGACCATCTGGTCCCTGCTCCAGACATCTGACCACCTCTCCGGACGTCTGGGAGTGCTTCCAGCCATATGGTAAGCTTCCCAGACGTCTGAAATGCGTGGGAGGGCATGTCCTGCACCTTCCCGAAGCAATCCCTGCACGCGACAGCAAATCCTCCACAATAAGCCACGCAAAACGTAGCTGCGAAGCGGCCTGCATGGCCGTATCCGCGAAAGGAACCATACCTTCGCGAAGATCTGACTTCAGACGTCTGGATTCGCCTCTAGACGTCCACTCCGTCTGTGGACGTCACTCCAGACGTTTGATTCTGGGAAAAACCCAGAACCAAAACCTCCTCCTGCTCGCCCTCGCCGCGCGCAGTCGTTCCTCGGCTCGTCGCCTGCAGCTCTGGCTGCAGCAGTGTCGGGGACGACTCCTCCGACGCTCTCCTCCTTCTGCACACACCGCTCCAGCGGTGCACTCTCCGGCGAGCTTCCACACGAGCTCGCGAGCTCAAGTCCCTCCTCCTCTCCTCACGCCGGCTCTCCTCCTCGCCACTGCTCTCACGCTCTCTCTTGCGCTCACTCCTGTCACTGCGGTGGGGAGGAAGGGAAGAGGGTGGCTGTGGAGTGGGGAGATCTAGAGAGGAGAAGCGGGGTTTATAAAGAGGGCGTTAGGGTTCGTATGGGGAGGGAAGAGAGAAGAAGAGGAGAAAAAGAGGGTACTGTCTGCGCGCCGCCCGCGTGCAGACGCGCAGGCTTGCATAAAAATTTCAATTTCTAGACGTCTCGGAAGGGGTCTAGACGTCTGACCGACAGTCCAGACGTCTTAAAAGGCTCAGTATAGAACGGGTCTTAACATCATAACAAACTTAAAGGAAGTTTCGTCCCCGAAACTTGAGTTAGCTAGGGTGTGGAAAAGGAACTATATACACATAACAAACTTAAAGAGGACCGAAGTCGGTCCGAAAAGACGTACCCTCAAAAAGCTCCAGATACCGCAATCGCATCGTCACCTCAGGCTCCCAGGTAGCCTCCTCGTACCTTTGGCTCCTCCACAAGACCTTCAGTAGGGGTACCTGCTACCGTCTCAAACTCTGGACGGCTCTATCTAGTATTTGCTGATGTAAACACATTTACACTACTTAAGAAGTCTATTTATGCATGTTCTTAAGCATAGGATTGCATTGCATGCTGTAAATATTGCATAACATACATCATCTTGCATTTAGAGTAGTTTGAATAAAATGGAGGTTAATTGTCTCCTTTTATGTGCTTGGATAGGGCAAACTTTTTATTGGGGCCTCGGATCGAAGATCCAACCGTACAGATGTGATCAGGGCGATGATTGGAGTTCAACGACTCCAAGATCGCCCTAATCAGGCATCTGTAGCATCTGATAGTAAGTGGGGAACCCTAGAAGATCAAGGACCAAGATGGTATAAATTTGCACTCCAAACGACAAATCCGACCGCACGGATGGATTCAGATCGACGATCGCAGCCTAATGATGCAAAAAATCAAGTCAATCCGACACCCGTGGCACCATCTACAACATCCAGAAGATGGATGGCTAAGATGGCGCCACGTGGCGCCATCTCAGCCGTCCAAACGACCCCCAACACCGCCGCACCTTCTCTTCTTCAATCAGAGCGCCGCTTCTCTGCCGTTGGATCAAGATCCAATGGCTGTGGATGCGGCGCCCTGAATTCGTCCGCGCCACCTTTTGGCTGTGGAAGCACAGCGGTCCCGCGCCTTAACGCGAGGTGCGGACGTGAGTTTGAGTCGCGGCGAGCTGGATCTGGAGTGGGGGGCCCGCCTTCAATCGACCGTCAGATCACGATCCAACGGCCGTCCGCGCTCAATAGCGTCGACGCGCTATCGCACGCCCGCGCCTCACGCGGCATCGCACGCGAGCGGGCGCGCGTTGAGGAGCGAGGGAGGTGCATCTTAAGCTGTCCGATCGCGAGATTCGGCGAACATGCGGCATGCCTTGATCGCGCATGGAAGCAGCAGCCACGCGTTCAACGCCCACTACGCCCACGATGGGGCTTTAGTGATGGTTTTATCCGTCTCTAAAGATCCCTTATTTAATGTTTTAAAGATGTAATGTCCAATTTGCCCCCACTCCTTGCAACTATAAAAGGAGACCCCATCCACATGAAATTCTCATCCCCTCCTCTTCTCTACCTCTACGAAGCTTAAGAGAAGCTTGTCCCACACCTAGGATTCTCCTCGCGAGATAAAGTCCAAATTTTTGTCCCCATTCGGAAGTGGATCCCGTGATGACGACGACGTGCTGCTCCATTCCCGTTCTTCTACTTCGTCCTCCTTCCTCCTGCACCGTCCTTCATCCAGGCGTCGTTCCGTCCGGCTCGTCCTCCAAGCGATCGTCGAGGAGGATAACTTCTCTCTCCCATTCTTCTTTATAGCTTTCTAGTGTTTAATTTTCCTGCTTTCTAGTGTAGCTGATTTCCCTCTTTCTAGTGTAATCTTCATTTGGTTTTATTGTATAAACATTTTGAAATATTGAATGCATGTTCTTTATCTCTCTCCCTTCCTTTTAGTCTGATAGCTTCATTATAATTACATCGCCTCGCTTTTTAAGAAAAATTCTAAAAAAAATATAATTGCGAATATAGATCGACGTAGCCTCCCTGTGTTCGACCCGGAATTTCAATTTTGGTATAAATTTTATTTGTTGAACACGAATTCTTCGCTTTCAAGCTACAACGACAAGGCTTTAAAACCAAATACATTAGCGTAGCAATTCGTACATCCAACATTTTGGCGCCGTTGCCGGGGAGGCAACGATTTTTGATCTTCTTTTTTTCTAACTTGCTTTCTCTTGTATCTATTGTTTTACAGAGACCTCCATCAAGGAATCATCAAGCGGTAGACTGGAGTAAAGTGTAGTTGAAGACAATTGTAAGTGCTCCCCATTCTTCCTCCCTTCGTAGACTTCATTCGCCACATTAAATCCAAATTCCAATTAACCTAGGTGTTTCCATAAACCTTAGGAATAGTTTGGTTGTTTGGATTCTCACTCACATTCATTCTTGTGGGGTAATTTTCAACAAACACACGCAACATACACCCACATTCAAGGCACTTAATCAAATTGATTTGTTTCTACTCAACCGGATTCTGATTTGTGAAACCGGTACACACAAAGTAATACATAAAAGAGTAGAAATCATTATAGGTTAACCATCTTTGAGTGCCTAACTTAGTGGTGCATTTGTGGCCAATTGTTTGAGTTGTTTGGACCACACCACTCTATTTAAAATCAACTCATCATGTAGCTCCTCCTTAGTGTTTTCAATCTAGGTTTATTCCAGGCACTCCACTTTCTTTCTGGTTTTAAAGGAAAATAATCTTCACCCGTGTTTTACAACTTGGTTTGCCTAGAAACTTAATTGCAATCCACTTAATTTGAAACCCTAAAAGCTACTTAAGCAAGATTTGAACATTAAAATTTACGCATCACAAATAATCTTGCTTGAAAACCCTGGTTGTGCATGCACTTACACAAATCTCAATCAATCATTAAGGGCACAACTCATTTTAAGGGTCCATCACATTCCATAAGCACCACAATCCCAAGCTTTAATAAAATTGAGTAGACGTTGGCCTTAAGGTCTGATTCGCTCTTTAAGGCCTAGTCTGAGATTGTTTTTGATTAACCTACTTGTACTGATTAATCTGATGTCTAACTAGGAGAGTAGCATCAAACGACCGCTGCTGGGGGGTACACTAGGAACTGGTGGCGAAAGCCGAAGGAAGAACCTTCTCCCCAATTCCTCCTTCTAACTGGTTGGATTAAATAGATGCAAGTAGAGTAAATCATTTACTGTCTTAAGGCGGGTTTTGGGAGTCAGTAGATCCTTAGGCTACCCCACTTAAGGACAACCTTGTTTTGTTGTGTTGCAGGGTCCCTATCCCCAGTCCTTCCGACCTTCTCCTAGTTTATGCTGGGAAGACGGTCATTGAATCCCCGATTGGAAGGACCATTAGAACATTCTAGGAGGCGCAAGTTGGATTTTGGTCAAATTGATCCCATGGCCGAACAACAGCCCCCTCTGCTTGGAAATCTACAGGAAGAATTTCGAAGGCAGCTGGAACAAATGTAGAGAATGCAGGAATGGTTCAAGAGAATGCAAAGCGCTCAGCCCTTGAAGGATTTTTATGATCCTTCAAATTACGGGGAACGTTCCGGCGTCCATATTCCAGCCGGTGACGTAGAAATCAAGCCCCAGGTGTTAAGCCTAATTAAACATTATCATGGGCTTGGCTCCGAAGATCCGTTTTAGCACTTGGAGGACTTGACTTGACCACTTTGGTCTAGACCACCAAGGCTCGAAACGTAAACGAGGAGCAAATGATCATGTGGCTCTTCCCCCACTCTCTTAGGGATAAGGCCGCGCATTGGTATAGGACAATGGGAAGACCAATTACAACTTGGAATGAGTTGAAGTCGACCTTTCTGAAGAAATTCTTCTCAGTTCGACGTACCAATGCTTTAAGACGGGCAATCACTACCTTTACTCAGTGGCTGGGGGAGCAGTTTCATTTGTCCTGGGAGCGATTCCAGGACTTATTGCAGAGGTGTCCACACCACGAGGTGCCGAAATGGCAACTTGTGCAGATCTTTTATCATGGGTTGACTGAGCAACTCAGAAATCATGTGGATGCTTTTTGCGGAGGCAATTTCCTCAATAAAGATGCAGATAGTGCACATGATTTATTTGAGGAAATGAGTGAGAATTCAATTAATCAAGCCTCCATGGATACTTTTAACCGGTCCCAGCAGTCCAGATCAAATGTCAATGAAGTCCATGACTCATTCATTTGACATGGATTGATTTGTAACAAACTTGATAAGGTAGACTTGGTTGCTAAAAGAATGGAAGAGTAGATGGCTGGCAATTCTATGAACAACTCTCGATCTACTCAATCCCAAAATTTGGGATTCCATTCCTCACGAGCTCCTTCTGGACGGGAGTTCATGAATCAACTCGATGCGGCTCAACCTGTGAGTCAGCATTTTTCGGAACCCCATGGGTTCCAAATTGGGGCCTTTGATCCCAGTTTTTCTGATCCTTCCCTTTCTCTCCATCCTCACCCTATGAGGATGTCTGTGCCGTACAAGAGAATGTTAGATCCAACCCCTACTCAAATGCCTATAATCGAGGTTGGAGAAACCACCCTAACTTCTCTTGGAAAAATCTGGGGCAACAAATCCAATTCCGACCAGGCAACTATGCTCTGCAACGACCAATGGGTCAGGGTCAAGTATATACTCAGTTGCCTCCGAATCAGGTCAATCAGCCAGCTTGGAATGCCCGTCAACCCGCAGGGTAGGCTGATTTGAACCGTCAAATGGTAGAGATGCAAGGATCCATGCTCTAGCTCATGCAGCAGATGAAAAACTTGCTGGACAACTTGCAATCCGGGCTCATTGCTAACTCTCGTCAACCTGGATCTCTACCATCCCAACCCGTACCCAACCCACGAAATATTATGAATTCGGGCAACCAAGCCCATGGGTACGGAAATCAGAGGGACCCACACGCACATGCTCAGGTGGTTGAGCAGGGTTCCTTGTCTTCTTCTTCTTCTGCAAATCAACAATTCATGGTTAATCAAGCCCCTCCAATCTTTCCTAACCCTCCCCAAGACCCAAATTCTTATGCATCTGCAAATTCTGTCACTTTGAGGAGTGGTAAGAAGACTCAGGATCCACAACCACACTATTCTGATCTTTTGAATCCTGAAGAACCTGAGGAGAGGGAGGAGAATCCTGAAGGAGAAATCAAGGCTCAGGAACCTGATTCTAAAGATCTGACTCATGTTCCTTTTCTAGAAGCCTTAACCAAACCAAAGAAGAAGAAGTCTGTTGATAGCAATGAGGAGCTTCTGAATCTATTTAAGAATGTTGAGATCAATATCCCACTCCTTGATGCTATCATGCACATATCGGCTTACGCAAGATTTTTAAAGGAATTATGTACACAAAAGCGTAAGTCTAGAGAATCTGTTCCGAGGAAGGTGGTACTCTCCAAGCAGGCTAGTTCTGTTATCCTGCACTACCTCCCTTAGAAAAAGAGAGATCTTGGTGCTCCATTGATTTCTTGCATTATCGGAGATTACACATTTGATAGAGCACTTTTTGGATTTGGGTGCATCCATCAACCTAATTCTGACTTCTCTTTACGAGAAGTTTGGGTTAGGTGAACTTCGGTCAACTTCAGTAACGCTACAGTTAGCGAACTACTCGGTTACAAACCCGTGAGGCGTTATTGAAGATGTTATAGTTAAGGTCAAGGATTTCTATTTTCCTGTAGATTTCCTTGTCCTTGACATGGATGTACCTGATAATCTGCGAAACACGCTCATCATTCTGGGGCGTCCGTTCCTGGCTACCTCTCAGGCCAACATTATTTGTGAAAGCGGTAGCATGGAAATTGCCTTTGGGGACCAACAAATGAAATTGGATATTTTTAAGGCGATCAACAAATTAGAGGATTGTGGATTTATTGAGGAACTTGATGAGGATAATGATAACATTGAAACTTGTTTGATGGTTTCTTCAATCGAAAGTTCCTCTTTGGATGATGAATTTGACTCGCAACCCTCTATGGCTGACCTAATATCTTCGGAAGAGGTTATTGATTTTGTTCACTTACAACCTCTTCCTCTTGTTGAATCTTCAGCATCTTCCCTACCATCATCATCAAACCTCCCCAGCTTGAATTGAAACCATTGCCCGAGAATTTGAAATATCAATTTTTAGGACCTCAGAAGACGCTCCCTATGATTATCAGTGCTAAATTGACAAAGGAGCAAGAGATTAAATTGATCAAGGTCCTAAAGGAACATAAGGAGGCAATTGGTTGGACCATTCATGACCTAAGGGGGGTCGAGACATCTTACTGTAATCATAGAATATTTTTGGAAGATGGATCCCGCCCTTTTCGCCAGATGCAGAGGGGACTGAATCCAAATATGCGAGAAGTGGTCAAAAAGGAAATTATGAAGTGGCTCGATGCAGGAATTATTTATCCAATCTTAGATAGTCCCTGGGTAAGTCCCGTACAGATTGTTCCGAAGAAAGCCGGGATTACTGTTGTGACTAACGAGAAAGGATCATTTTCCCCTGCCCTTCATTGATCAAACTTGGAAAAATTAGCCGGGCAGAAGTACTTCTGTTTTCTTGATGGCTACTCAGGATACAACCAAGTTCTTATCCATCCCGAGGATCAGGAAAAAACTACTTTCACCTGTCCCTACGGAACCTTTGCTTTTCGTAGGATGCCTTTCGGGTTATGCAATGCACTTACGACTTTTCAAAGGTGTATGCTAGCCATATTTTCTGACATGGTGGGAGAGTTTATGGAAGTCTTCATGGATGATTTCTCTATTTTCGGAGAATCATTTGACTCTTGTTTGGCTAATTTGGAAATGATTCTTAGGCGATGTATTAAAACACGATTGGTCCTTAGCGGGGAAAAGAGTCATTTCATGACCCAAGAGGGCATCGTTTTGGGTCATGTAATCTCTGAACAGGGAATTGAAGTGGATAAAGCTAAGGTTAATGCTATCGCTAAACTTCCTCCTTCCACATCTGTTAAACAAATCCGATCATTTCTTGGCCATGTGGGATTTTATCGAAGATTCATCAAGGATTTCTCGAAGGTTGCTCGTCTTTTAGTCAATCTTCTTGCCAAAGAAACGCCGTTTGTTTTTGACAAATCATGCCAAAAGGCATTTGATTTCCTGAAAACGGCAGTCACCTGTGCTCCAGTTTTGCAACCACCAATTTGGACAGCCCCTTTTGAGATCATGACTGACGCTTCTAATTACGCGGTCGGGGCTGTCTTGGGTCAGAAAATTGATTGAAAGCCCTCTGTCATCTACTACACTAGTAAAACTCTGGATGAAGCCCAGAGGAATGACACTGTTACTGAAAAGGAATTACTAGCTGTAGTGTTTGCTTTGGAAAAATTCAGGACTTATCTCTTAGGGTCTCATGTTATCATCTATACTGACCACTCGGCCTTGAGACATCTCTTGGTTAAAAAGGATGCTAAACCTCGGCTTATTCGTTGGATTCTTCTTCTTCTTCAAGAATTTGATCTTGAAATCAAGGATAAAATTGGGGTACAAAATGTGGTAGCGGATCATTTGTCGAGACTCCTAGGTGATTCTTCTTGTCTGGACATTCTGATTGCTAACACTTTTCCGGACGAAACTATTCTTACAGTTTTAGGTGTCCACACCCCATGGTTTGCTAACATTGTTAACTATTTGGACGTTGGTCAAATCCCCCAGGATTGGACCAAGCAACAACGAGATAGACTCAAATCTGAGGCCAAATACTATTTCTGGGAGGACCCTGAACTGTATCGCATTGGCTCTGATCAGATTATTCGCCGATGCATACCAGAGAATGAATTCTACAGTATACTCGAGTTCTGGCACGCATCTTTGTGTGCTGGACATTTCTCCGGGAAAAAGACGGCTGCAAAAATCTTGCAATCTTGCTTCTATTGGCCGTCTTTATTCAAGGATGCCCAGGATTTCTCAAGGTCATGTTCTCGATGTCAGGCACTCGGGAGCATAACTAAGAGAGATATGATGCCCCTAAATCCTATTCTTCCCGTCGAAATTTTCGATGTTTGGGGCATTGATTTCATGGGACCTTTTATCCCTTCATTTAGACATTAGTACATTCTTGTTGCTGTTGATTATGTGTCCAATGGATTGAGGCGATTCCCACCTGAACCATTGACCATAAGGTGGTCATCAATTTTGTCAAGAAAAATATCTTCAGTAGGTTCGGAATTCCAAGCTCTATCATTAGTGATGGTGGCACTCACTTTATTAATGCCCAATTCCAGAATTTATTGGCCAAATATGGGGTTAATCACCAAATTTCCACACCTTACCATCCCCAGACAATTGGACAAGTCGAGATCTCCAATCGAGAGATCAAGAACATTATGCAGAAAACAGTTAGGCCTGACCGCAAGGATTGGACTCAAAAGCTTGAGGACGCTCTTTGGGCCTACCGTATGGCAGCTAAAATGCCCATCGGCATGTCTCCATTCCGTTTGGTGTATGGAAAGGCATGCCATCTACCCGTAGTGATTGAACACAGGGCATTCTGAGCGATCAAACAATGCAATTTAGATTTGAATTTAGCTGGGAAGACCAGGAAACTCCAACTATCTGAGTTGGAGGAGCTTAGAAATGATGCTTATGAGAATGCCAAGATCTACAAGGCTCGTACCAAAGCTCTACATGATCAACTGATTTCCCGCAAGAGCTTTGAGCCAAACCAGAAGGTCTGGTTATTCGATTCTAAACTTAAGCTCTTTCCTGGAAAACTTAGATCTAAATGGAATGACCCATTCATAATTGACCAGATTTTTCCAAATGGAGCCATTCAGATTTCTGACCCAAAGACAGGTAGCACATTTAAAGTCAACGGTCAACGTCTGAAGCCTGTTTTTGACCGTATTCTTCCAGAACCCATCTCAGACTCAGTTGCTCTAGCCATTCTGTGACTTTTTTGGCTGGACTTCGCTTAGCTGACGGCATTAAACTCAGCAGTTGTACGTATGACACAAGGCTGATACGAGCTTCATATTCAGGTGACATCTTTCATATTTTACCCTTTCTTTCATGTCTCTTTTTCAATGAGGACATTACATCAGCTAGGCATGGGGAGGTGGATTCATTTTTGAATCATTTGGTCAGCTTTGTGAAATTCATGTAAATTGTTTTTCTCTTCTTATTTATACATTAAAAAAAAGGAAAAAAAAATCAAAATTAGGAAGGATTAGTTGGACATTAGGACTTTTCAATCTTAGGAAACTTTACATTAGGATCTGAACACAATGACCCTTCAGGTCTTTGGACTTAATTAGCCCGTGTATCCACTAAAATGTGGATTTGTCTTTCGAGTCCTCACCATTTTAATTCTATCGTAGTTGGAATAAATAAGTTTAGGTGATAAGTACATGATTTATCAACCTATCCTTTGATTTGAGGAAATTTTTGAGTTTTAAGCATCTACACACTTTCTTTGCACTGACTCATTGTTCGACGATTTTAACGGTAATTGGGTAGCTAATGAACCTTCTAGGGTGATATGGCTGGCAAGTTATCGTGGGTAACAGCCCATAGGTAGGTTGTCCAGAGCCCAGTCACTGGACCTTTCTCTTTTTGCTGCCTTTAGGTAAATCTTAGACCAGGGAAGCCACCTACTTAAACAAAAAAATCAAAAAGAAAAGGAGAAAAGAAAAAAAAGAAATAAGCCACACTTTGCCGCACGAGTATGGCTAGCAAGTTGTCGGTGGTAACAGCTTATCGACCGGTTGTCCAGAACCCAACTCAGTAAATGCACTAAAAATTCCCAAAACACTTAGGAAGAAGCGGAGAAGTAGAATAAACCGGGGAGATATACACTAGATTCACCCTTGTGTTGACCCTACAAAAAAATAAAAGTAGGGAGAAAGCTATCGGTTGTAAAGATACACCTTTAGGCAGAATTCTTTTTAGGACACCTAGAGGCGTAGAAATCTGAAGTTCGTTTTAATTGCCGGTCAACGAGTCTATCACATTCACAATAAGATGCTTAAAACTTAGGGTTCTCATCAAATCTTGGGTGAGTTGAATCGCCGTAGAAAGCCACTCTTAAAACCTAAAATTTGAAAATCCAAAAAAATTAGAAAAGAGGAAAAAGAGAAAAATAAATTTTTCTTTGAATAAGATGAGGGCTTGAGGAAGTCTGCATTTTGGCAGATATCCAGGCACTGTTGTGTCTTTGAAACTTCTGATCTTAAGTAGACAATTTCTTAATGATTGAAGATAACTTATGCCCAAATAATCCAACCTAATTCTTTTATAAATAGCATATAGTTTTTGCTAGGGACTAGCAAAAGATAGGCATGGGGGTATGATGTAAATACATTTACACTACTTAGGATTTCTATTTATGCATGTTCTTAAGCATAGGATTGCATTGCATGCTATAAATATTACATAACATACATCATCTTGCATTTAGAGTAGTTTGAAGAAAATGGAGGTTAATTGTCTCCTTTTATGTGCTTGGACAAGGAAAACTATTTATTGGGGCCTCGGATCGAAGATCCAACTGTACAGATCTGATCAAGGCGATGATTGGAGTTCAACGACTCCAAGATCGCCCTTACCAGGCATCTGTAGCAACTGATAGTGACCAGGGAACCCTAGAAGATCAAGGGCCAAGATGGTGTAAATCCGCACTTCAAACAACAAATCCGACCGCACGAATGGATTCGGATCGACGATCGCGGCCTAACGACGCAAAAATCGAGTCAATCCGACATCCGTGGCACCATCTGCAACATCCAGAAGATGGATGGCTAAGATGGTGCCACGTGGTGCCATCTCAGCCATCCAACCGGCCCCTAGCACCATCTCACCTTCTCTTCTTCAATCAGAGCACCGCTTCTCCGCCGTTGGATTAAGATCCAACGGCTGTGGATGCGGCGCCCTGAATTTGTCTGCGCGACCTTTTGGCTGAGGCAGCACAACGGTCCCACGCCTTTACGCAAGGCACATACGTGATTTCGAGTCACAGCGTGCTGGATCTGGAGCGGGGGGTGCGCTTTGAGGAGCGGGGGAGGCGCATCTTAAGCTGCCAGATCTCGCAATCGGACGGTTGAGATTCGGCGAACGTGCGGCATGCGTTGAGCACGCGTGGAAGCCAGTAGCAGCACGTTCAACGCCCACTACGCCTATGATGGGGCTTTAGCGACGGTTTTATCCGTCACTAAAGACCCTTTATTTAATGTTTTAAAGATGTAATGTCCAATTTGCCCCCACTCCTTGCAACTATAAAAGGAGACCCCCTCCACACGAAATTCTCATCCCTTCCTTCTCTTCTCTACCTCTCCAAAGCTCAAGAGAAGCTTGTCCCACACCCGGGATGCTCCCGCGAGATAAAGTCCAAATTTTCGTCCCCATTCGGAAGTGGATCCCGCGATGACGACGACGTACTGCTCCGTTCCCATTCCTCTGCTTCGTCCTCCTTCATCCAGGCGCTATCCCGTCCGGCTCGTCCTCCAAGCGATTGTCGAAGAGGATAACTTCTCTCTCCCATTCTTCTTTATAGCTTTCTAGTGTAGCTGATTTCCCGCTTTCTAGTGTAATCCTTATTTGGTTTTATTTTATAAACAATTTGAAATATTGAATGCATGTTTTCTCTCTCTCTCTCTCTCTTCCTTTTAGTCTGATAGCTTCATTGTAATTACATCGCCTCTCTTTTTAAGAAAAATTCTAAAAAAAATATAATTGCGAATATAGATCGACGTAGTCTCCCTGTGTTCGACCTGGAATTTAAATTTTGGTATAAATTTTATTTGTTGAACACGAATTCTTCGCTTTCAAGCTACAACGACAAGGTTTTAAAACCAAATACGTTAGTGTAGCAATTCGTACGTCCAACATCTGCACTGGTCGCTCGGGGTAGGTCAGGTCATCACCCACCTCGACACTCTCGTGGCTCAGAACATGACTGGGACCGGCGACGTACTTCCTGAGGTTTTACACGTGGAACACGTCGTGCACACCGGAAAGCTGGGGAGGAAGGGCAAGCCTGTAAGCAACGGGTACTACCTGCTCCAGGACCTCAAAGGGCCCCACAAACCTTTGCTGAGCTTCCCTTTCACCCCAAAATGCTGCAGGCCCTTCATGGGCGAAACGCGAAGAAAGACGTGATCCCCAACCTCAAACTGCACCTCTCTACACTTCCGATCGACGTAACTCTTCTGTCTGCTCCTAACAATGCGAAGTTGTCTGTGAATTTGCTCTACCACCTCCTGACTCTGCCGGATCAGCCGGGGGCCAACCTCCCACTTGGTCCCCACCTCAACCCAACTCAAGGGCGCAGTACACCTCCGTCCGTACAGAGCTTCGTAGGGTGCCATGACGATACTCGAGTGATAACTGTTATTATATGCAAACTCTACCAAGGGCAATTGCTCCTCCTAAGAGCCCCTCCAGTCCAGTACACAGGCACATAAAAGGTCCTCAAGTGTTTGTATCGTGTGCTCTGACTATCCGTCCGTTTGGGGGTGGTACGCCGTACTGAACCTCAACCATGTCCCCAAAGCCTGGTGAAACTCAGCCCAAAACTGGGAAGTAAAATGGGTATCCCAGTTGGATACAATCTCACGCGAAACTCCGTGCAGACGTACCACGTCATGAATGTACCTCTCTGCCAACTGCGCTGGTCCCAAGGTGACTCGGATCGGGAAGAAACATGCCGTCTTCGTCAATCTGTCTACAATCACCCAGACCATGTCGTGTCCTCGTTGGGTAATGGGCAAGCCCACCACCAAGTCTGTGGTGATGCTCTCCTACTTCCACTCTGGCACAGGAAGTGGCTGCAACGGCCCTGCAGGCCTCTGATGCTCGGCCTTCACCTACTGGCACATCAAACACTGTTGCATGAACTCACCTACATCCCGCTTCATCCCTCTCCACCAAAAGTCACGTCTCATATCATGATACATATTCGTGTTCCCAGGATGTATGGTGAACCTGGACCCGTGTGCCTCAGTCAGGGGCTCTCTCAACAACTCCTCATCTCTAGGAACGCACAAACGTCCCCTTATGTGCAGTACCTCATCTGAAAAAGTGAAGTCTCTTGGGTCCCCTGACAGTACTCTATCTCTCAACGACTGTAGGTATGGATCTGTCATCTGTCCTGTGATGATGCGGTCTATCAGCTTTGGTCTCATCTGTCGTGTCATTGTCACTACCCCACAATGCCCCTGTAACTCTAGGGTACGCAAACTGCCCAACTCCTTCATAAGCCTCCAACTCTGTGCCTGTAAGCTGGCCAAGTGGGCGGGCGCCTTCCGGCTTAAGGCGTTAGCCACCACGTTGGCCTTCCCTGGATGGTAGGCAATGCTGCAGTCATAGTCCTTTAGGAGCTCTAACCAATGTCTCTGTCTTATGTTAAGCTCCTTCTGATCAAACAAGTATCTGAGGCTCTTATGATCCGTGAATATCTCAAAAGTCTCACCGTACAGGTAGTGCCTCCATGTCTTCTGCGCGAAGACAACAGCTGCCAGCTCTAAGTCATGGGTAGGGTAGCTATGCTCATGGGGCTGCAGTTGCCGCGAAGCGTAAGCGACAACGTGACCCCGCTGCATGAGCACGCCCCCTAACCCTTGCAATGAAGCATCCGTGTAGACAACGAAACTGCCACTGCTGTCCGGGATGGTAAGCACAGGAGTCGAAGTTAGCCTCTCCTTCATCTCCTGAAAACACGCCTCACAAGCATCTGCCCAAGCAAAGGGCACGTCCTTCCAGGTCAACTGAGTCATAGGATGCGCAATCTGCGAGAAACCCTTGATAAACCGCCGGTAGTAACCTGCCAATCCCAAGAAACTGCGGATCTTTGTCACTGTACGTGGCCTCTCCCACATGAGTATTGCCTCTACCTTGGCTGGATCCACAGCCAACCCATTTGCTGAAATCACATGACCTAAGAAGGTCACCTGCCTCAACCAAAACTCGCACTCGCTGTACTTGGCATATAGCCTATGTCGTCTCAATGTGTCCGAACCATCTGCAAGTGCTGTCCGTGATGCGCCTGATCCCACGAGTAAATGAGCACATCATTAATAAATACCACCACAAACTGATCCAGATAAGGTTTGAACACTCGGTTTATCAAATCCATGAAGGCATCGGGGGCGTTGGTCAGCCCAAACGGCATAACCAAAAACTCGTAGTGTCCGTACCGGGTGCGGAAAGCTGTCTTGGAGACATCGGTCTCCTTGATCCTCAACTTGTGGTACCCAGATCTCAAATCTATCTTGGAGAATACCGTGGCACCTCGCAACTGGTCAAACAAATCATCAATCCTCGGCAACGGATACCTATTATTGATGGTGACCCTATTCAACTGTTTGTAGTCCACTTGAAGGCGTAGGGTGCCATCCTTCTTCTTTACAAATAACACCGGGGCTCCTCACGGGGATGCACTGGGCCTCACAAAGCCCTTCTCAAATAGGTCCTACAACTGGGACTTAAGCTCTCGCATCTCAAGTGGTGCCATCATGTAAGGTGCTGTAGAAGTGGGGCTGGTCCCCGATACCAGTGAGATCTCAAACTCGATCTCACGCTCAGGCGGTAGTCCTGGTAGCTCATCTGGAAACACATCGGAGTACTCTTTGACCATCGAGATGCTCTGAAAGTCTACCACAAGGCTGGGCTCTGCCACTACACAAGCCAGAAAGCCCTCACACCCCTAGCCCAAAAGTCTCACAGCCCGAAGTGCAGAAATGCACCTGAAGCCTCCGTCCATCGGCTGTTCGTGAAACTCAAAAGAAGGCATCTCCGATATGGAGAAGATGATCTTCCTCTCAAAATAGTCCACCAGCACGTGGTAAGCGGATAGCCAATCCATCCCCAGAATCACGCCAAAATCCTCCATCGGTATCACGATCAGGTTAGCGGGGAGGCTGTGTCCCCCAATATTGACCTCACAGTCTGTGTAGACCTCCGCAGCTATAAACAGTTGACCACCTGGACCTCTGATCATAAAAGGATCCTCTAACAACACACAGTCTTGTCCTAAACTGACATCAAAACTTGCAGCAACAAACGAGTACGTGACGTCGGAATCAAAAAGCACGTAAACTAATCTGCCGGAAACTGTAACCATACCTGCCACCACTGAACCTGATGCTCTAGCGTCTCTGTGTGCTAGGGTGTTGATACAACCCTTAGCTCTCGGTGCAGAAGAAGCAGCCACACTTTGTGTCGGGTGGGTAGCCGCTGGTCGGTACCCTCCTCGCGACTACTATCCTCCCCCACACACTTGGGAACCATGGCCACCTGCTCGGCCTCCAACGCTCGGTGTAGGGAGCATCTGCTGCGCTCTAGTCCTAGATGGGCAGTCCCTCCTGTTGTGGCTCGGCTGGCCACACTGGTAGCAGAGGGAAACTCGACTCTCGCCCTCGGTAGGTCCCTGCTGACGGCTGGGCGGGGGTTCAGTGCTGGCAGCTGGCCCCTGTCGGGGGCCCCTAAAGGTCACTAACGGCCCCGCAAAACGAGACGGCTCTCCCGTGGGTGTCACGTGCCTCCTCTCTCGTAGGCCCTGTGAGTACTCTGGTTGGTAGGGCCTCTTCCATTGCTGTCAGTATCTCGTGCGGCCAGGTTGGTCTCCTCATACGCCATAGCTGCCTCTACCACTCTCGAGAACGTGGGCAGCTTTAGGGGTTTGACATACCCCCGAATGGCAGGCCAGAGCCCCTCATTAGACCTCCACAGGCGCTCCTCCTCAGTAGCCATAGCTGTTGCAGCGAAACGAGACAGCTCCAGGAAATGCGTACGATACGCGCTAACAGTCATCGTCCCCTTGCGGGGAGTGTGGAACTCCCACCTCCTCTAATCCTACCCCGTCTGCGGAAAGTACTGCTCGTAGAAGAGGGTCACAAACTGATCCCACTCGACTCTGCCCTCTCCTGGCCTCTGACTACCCTCCACCACCTGTGTGCCGCACTCTCCAGCTGGTACGTGGCAAAGGCCATGCGGCACTCCATAGGGGGTGGAGGGTGTCAAACACCTTCTCAATCTGCTCCAACCAGTCCTCCGCCTTAGTCGAGTCCTCATCCCCCTTGAAGGAGTGGGGCTTTAGCTTCCAGAACTGTCCGAAAAGCTCGTAGTGTCGCTGTAGTGGGGAAACGGGCACGCCTTCAGGCAGGGAGGGCTCGTGCTCAGAAGTATCAGAGTGAGGTGGGGGCAGTGGAGGACCACCCCCTCCCCCACGTCTAGCGCTGCGTTGGTCTCGCGGTCCCACAGAGGACTCCCCCTCCACGTCCCCAGGGAGAGGCGCTCGTGGAGGCAGGTGGAGCTCCTCTCGTCCTGTCTCTCGTATCAACTGGGCGAGGTCCTGGGCTTGAACGCTCGGAAGAAGTGGCTGGTCCACTGAAACCTCGGGCCCAGCCCGTCCGCCCCTCTGACCTCATCCACGGCTGCGTCCATGGCCCGCCTCAAGGACTTCACGTCGAGGCATCTCCCGCAAGGAGACGCGCAAAACAACACCAAAAAGACGTCAACTCTAACGAACATTCTGCGAAAGAGCCTCAGAACAGATGTCAAAAGATACATTGTGGTGGTTACTCTAGTTACATGCACGTGAATTGTTTATTCTCAAGCTAGTTGGTTCATTTCTCGGGACGACCTTGCTCTGATACCATCTTATTATGACCTGGTTCCCGAATCCCTTCAGAACACGAGACTGGCCCAACTCGACTGGTTCCAAGACCCAGTCGTCTAACAAGAAATAACCAAAAAGCAGGAAAGTAAACCACATTCACTATACTAAGTAACTAATAGTAAAAGAGTACAGCAGTAAAGAAAGTAAAAGCTGCTACGTACATATCATCACCACAACAGTAAAACAGTAACAAGGTACAGGAATGTAAAGGTACAGAAATGTAAAGGTACAAGAGTCGAAACTCACTACAACAGAAAGTACTACAAAACAAGACTATTGCTACTAGGCTCTATTGGGCCCAACACCCTCTGCAGCCGGAGACTCTGGTTGCTCAACACCTAGACCTGAAAAGGGTTATCGAACACTGAGTAGAGTGGCAACCAACTAACTAAAGCAGTAAAAGTGAACAGGTAGCTGTTTATTCCAATTACTTTATTTTACAGGTTATTCCTTTTCACCCATTGGTTTGTTTATTAGATCTCTTTCTTGATCTCGAATGTTCCTTGTGGGAATGATCTTGATTGCAGTCTTTTCCGAAGAGTAGAAGTCGCACGTGGTGCTCTCCTGGCCGGGAGAGTCCCCCGTGGTGGTCCTACACCCAGTCAACCACCCCAAGGTCACGAATAGACGTAACGGTGACTACAACACGTGCGATAAACGCACGGGTAGCTACCCTGCACTGGCACGCCGTCAGTCGTTCCCGCTAACGGGCGTGCCCAAGTACAGCATGGAACTGTATAGGTCCTAGCCCTCTCAGTAACAGGGGTCTAGCCCCTAAGAACCAAACAGGGGTCTCGCCCTTCCACAGTCTGCGCACTCTCGCCTGACTACCCTGGTTTGCCCAGTAGGCCTAACAAGTCGGTGTAGGGTGGCTAGCTGAACCCCAGGCCCCGTGGGGTGGCTAGCACTCTCCCTACACTAGTAGCTCTCCCCGGTACAGTGTACGCGAGGGCCACGAAGTCGGTGTAGAGTGGACAAACCCAAACTAGTTCATAACTCGAAGGGCGGTAAGCTCCCCTCTACACTAAGAGGGAACATGCGCTCCCCTTGGTACCATGTACTCAAGGGCTAGCACACTTCCCGTCACATTTCCAGATCCATTCATTTATTTCCAGGAGCTCTACTAATAATTTCCTCGTAGGATTCATGCTCATATTCCTCATGCCATTCCGTACCAAGTTTCATCATTCACATTTCTATTCTCAGGTTATACGCATGCAGCTAATATTTCTATCATTTAACGTATACAACAAGTAGTGTCATATGTAACTGTTTAATTAGCACATGTAATTCATATTTCACAGACAGCTCTTGTTCATTAACAAGTAGTTGATAACATTTATATCTACTCATTCAAGACTGCAATTCAATCACGCATACAGACATTTCAAGTACTTCCCGTCCTAGGGTTCATGCCATATCCTAGGTTCTAATCATTCATCCCACACATGCATTCAGGTTTATAATTAAAATTAGGGGAAGCTACTCTACCAGACAACCCAGGAGTATTAGGGGCTCGAACAGCAGGCTCACGTCCCTCAGCAGGCCCCGAACCCGCAGCGGAACGAAGTCTTATAACAAGGAACGATCACCAAGGAACATTCAGAACAGTATAGACAGCCTTCTAACAAGTAGAAGAACTCGCAAGGAAAATATCGATATCTTATTTGCATAAAACGAACCTCAAAGGGACCCTAAACGGGTCAGAAATAGGGCTACTGACTCAAATCAGATGTCTGGCACAATGTCCAGACATCTTAAAAGTGACTAGAAACACACCTCAGGCTCTGCATCGACCTCAGACGTCCAGGACCTCTTCTGGACCATCTAGACCCTGCTCCAGACGTCCGACCACCTCTTCGGACGTCTGGGAGTGCTTCTAGCCATATGGTAAGCTTCCCAGACGTCTGAAATGCGTGAGAGGGCGTGTCCCGCGCCTTCCCGAAGCGATCCCTGCACGCGACAGCAAATCCTCCACAATAAGCCACGGAAAATGTAGTTGCGAAGCGGCCTGCATGGCCGTATCCGCGAAAGGAAACATACCTTCGCGAAGATCTGACTTCAGATGTCTGGAGTCACCTCCAGACATCCACTCCGTCGTCTGGACGTCACTCTAGACGTTTGATTTTGGGAAAAACCCAGAACCAGAACTTCCTCCTACTCGCCCTCGCTGTGGGCAACCGCGCCTCACCTCCTTACTTGCAGCTCCGGCTGCAGCAATGTCGGGGACAACTCCCCCGACACTCTCCTCCTCCTGCACGCACCGCTCCGGCTGTGCGCCCTCCGACGAGCTTCCACACGAGCTTGCGAGCTCAAGTCCCTCCTCTCCTCACGCTGGCTTTCCTCCTCGCCGCTGCTCTCGGGCTTTCTCTTACGCTCACTCCTCTCACTGCGGTGAGGAGGAAGGGAAGAGGGTGGCTGTGGAGTGGGGAGATCGAGAGAGGAGAAGTGGGGTTTATAAAGAGGGCGTTAGGGTTCGTATGGGGTGGGAAGAGAGAAGAAGGGGAGAAAAAGAGGGTACTGTCTGCGCACATCCCGCGCGCAGACGCGAAGGCTTGCACAAAAATTTCAATTTTCAGATGTCTCAGAAGGGGTCCAGACGTCTGACCAGACGTTTGACTGATAGTTCAGATGTCTTAAAAGGCTCAGGATAGAACGGGTCTTAACACTAATCAAAAGTTAATGTTACAACTAGATAAATGCTTGAAAGAAACTAGAACAAATAACAACTAGAACAAGAATAATGAATAGAACTAGAACTAGAACTACTCATCCTGGGTGGGGGGGATAAATAGCCCACAAACCTATCCCTTCAGGTTTATTTGGGACTCAAACTGAGGACTTGCCGTTCTAACTTAAGTGGTATGAGCTTGCTCACCAGCTGAGCTACCCAACGAGCCCTAGAACTAGAACTACTAATCAAACTACAACAATACTAAAACTAGAAGCAAATAAAAAATGGAGGGAAGGTGGGTGCAAAAGCATTGAAATGGTGATGGAGAAATTGTTCTGGTCTTCTTGCCCCAATGATATGGAGATGCGAAAATCCGATGGGAAGTGGAGCTACAAAGAACAGTGGACGTCTTGAGGGGGAGGATTGTAGACAAAGGTGTAGGAAGGCAGTAAGAGGAATGATTGAAGGAGGGTGTCCCTAGGGTTCTACTTATATAGGTTTGGGTGGTCTTAATGAAGGGCTAGGATTTAATCTAAGGAATGGATGGCTAGGATTAAAGGATAAGGTTGGTTGTTGTAGGTTTAAGATCAAGGACTAGGATTAAATCAAGGGAGTGGATGGAGGGCCAAGATTAGACCTAAGGGGCCAGCCACCTAAAGGGTGTTAGGAGGCTATACAACTGGCTATAGGTAGGAGGGTTGTAGTCCATTGGATCAAAATTTTGTGGCTAGGATTAGTTTCTATGATGTGGCCAACTAAATTAGGGTTAGGTAGAGATAAGGATATGGTTTAGGAGGGATCAATCTAGGCCATGAAATCTGAAATTAATGGTGAAGATTTGATCTCCAAAGTGGATATCCAAGGGGTTCTAGAATAGGCTATATGTGGCGCCCCTTGTAAGGTTGTTGGTGTGGATTTAGGACTAGGGTTATGTAGGTAAATAAGGGCCCTAGGATGTAGGCTTAAGGGCTAGGATTTAAGACACTATTTGGCTTTCTGATGTGGTTTATTTAGGTGATAAAGGCCAGCCAACTAAGGTGGAAAGGAAGGGATAAAAGGTAGCTAGATTGGGTTTGTTGGAAGGGATTTAGGAGTAGGGTCAAGTGGGTGGTTTTTTTAGGAAATCATAGGTAGGGTTTGGATTAATGTTGACTAGCCATATCAAGTGAAAATTTTAGGTGCTTGGGTTGGCCAACCTAAGGAGAAATTAAGCTAGGTTAGGTGTGATACGAAAAATATGCAATTTTATAAATGAGGATTTTTGTCGTAATGCGTATAAATCGATCAACTTTTAAATTTGTAAACCTAGATAGTGGAAGTATCTATGGTCGTCCAAGGAGGCCAATTCTTAGTTATCCAAGTGATATTCTCTCTCTCTCACTCTCTTAAATCTCAATTTTTTGATGTTTTGTTGTTTTTAGGGTTTTTCAAATCCGGGATAATGAGGGGTGAAATGTGCACAAAAAAATACAATTATGCCTAATCAATTGAAATAGAGAAAGTCTTAACTTTCTAATCTCACCTTAGTGATGACGTGTGACTTATCATAGGTAAAATGTCAAAGTTAGGTTAGAAACTAAGTTCAACACTATATTCTTAACATAATAAATGGGTTAAGTGTGGGAATTAATGAAAATGACTTAAAACATCAAATCGGTGTTAAAAATGCATTATTAGGTCAATATTTGAGATATCCTATTCATTAAATACAAATTGATGATCTAAATGTCAATTGAACACCTTTTTGAGTTCCGAAGTACAAATCAAGGGTAAAATTTTGTTCTAATATGTTCAATTAAGCTTTAATAAGAATCTCATAGCATGTGGACATCATTAGGACCTTGCATTCATGACATTACATATAGGTCCTTCATCCATAATATTTTCTTACGCTAAAAAGCCGCATAGGCTTCTTTGTAAGCTGCCAGGGACCATTTGGTTACAAAACCTTCCACTTATGGGCCTCTTTTGCAAATATCACACCATTTTAATATGGGCCTCTTTTACAAAACCTCTTTTGCAATCTTACACCAAAAGACCCATTGCATGCTTCTTCATATCTTCATGTATTGTTCATCATGAAGAACAACTGTAGCTGCAGCTGTCCATTTGATGCTCCTTAGATCTAAGGGTTGATCTCGATCCAATCCTCGCGCGCCCTTATGCGAAGCTTTGTTACCATCTCTAGATCCCATCTAATGGTGGGATTTTATCCTAATCTTTCCTACGCGCCTATCCTCCTCATCCTTACCGTTGGTACCCAAATTGCCTAATTCCACTCCACGGTCACCAGATCACTCCCTCAACCTATTTAAACACCTCTTAGGACCTTTGCGCGTGATATTTGTTCCCTCCTCCCCAAGTTGGTCCCTTTACTACACTCCCTTGGCTCTATTCCCTCCTTCCTCACCTGCAGTGACAGAGTGGGCTCTTTTACCTCCTTCAATTGCCATTAGCGGACGGCTTGTGGCTCATGGACACCACCTTCTTCCGCTGAGAAATTCTCCCCTTTCTTTGCCATCGGCCAATGGCCGTTGGCTCTTGGACACCACCTTCATCCATAGAGTAGTTTTATTTTTTTTGTAGATTAGTTTACTGCTTTTTAGGTAGTTTTAAATGCTTTTTTGATTAGATAGGAGTAGTGTTAGGTAGTTTAGATCACAATAAATCACTGGTTTAGTTTAAATCAGGAGTAGAATAGTTTAGATCTGATCCACCCTCTCTGATCAATTCAGATCAGAGAGGTGTTTTTCGCACTTTCACTTTGATCCACTAATCTTCCTCTACACCTCACGATTGCTTCTTACTATTTTCCTTGCATTTGAATCCACAATTCACCCCTCCATGAAAGTCGAATAGGATCTGAAGCTCTCTAGCTTTCATATCTAAATTCACGCTCAAATCCACTTGCGGGTCTTCCCATTCGCTTCAGTTGATCACAAGGACCCCACCATCTGAGTTTAATTGTTAAGATTTACTCAATTGAATTGGAATTTAATTTTATACTAGAATTGCAAATTCACGACTCAATCTGTGATAAGTTGGTTTTAATTGAGTAAATTGACTTTATTGGAGTCCAATTGAGCCTGTGGCGATGAATTGGAGCTCAGTACTTTGGATTTTCATCGAATGTGTGTTTCGCGCCTAATTTAAGCCGAGTGTACTATTTTTCTTCTCTTATAGAGAGCTCAGCCAAGAAAAATTAGTGATCTTGATTTGAGACCTAATGAAATGACCCATTGCCATTTTAGTCGGATAAGATGTCTGGAGTTTCAGTCAGACGTCTGTCCAGACATCTAGACACAGGCCTGGACATATGAAAGTGGGAATTTTCGTATGATCCTTTACGCTCTGCGTGCGGGCGACGCGCAAAGCTTCTCTCTCCTCCACACCCCTCACCCTTAAACCCTAACCCCCCTTCTATTTAAACCCCCTTTCTCACCACCCTCACCTCCTCACCACCAGCCACCACCACCTCCAGTGTCCTCCTTGTGCGGTTGTGAAGAGGGAGAACAAGAGTGACGAGAGAGAGGGCGAATGAGGGAGAACGAGGGGGAGAGAGGAAGGAAGAGCGTGAGAGAGGACTAAGGTTGGAGGACCTTTGGGAGCTCGGCGGAGCTCTCACGACAGGTGGCGGGCACGCGCATGAGGAGGAGGGGCTCTGGGAAGCGGCCTCCCGGCCCTCTACAGTTGCTGAAGCTGCTGCGGTGCGTTGCGAACGACGCTGCGAGGAGAGTAGCATCGCGAAGGAGATTCTGGTTCTGGAAGTTTTCCAGTATTAGACGTCTGGAGCATCGACTAGACGTTTGGAGAGGCACCAGGACGTCTGAAAGCATAATATCACGCGAGGTACGTGTTTCCTGCACTAGTTTCCGCCACGCAGATCATAGCATAGGACATGTTGGGCTAGGAATGGGCCTGTGGTTTTCGTACGCAGGTGAAGAGTATTGGAAAGGTGCGCAGTGCACTTTTCCAGGCACTTTTGGATGTCTGATCACGTCGCCAGACGTACGAAGGTACTTCCAGACGACCGGAGGCTTTGTCCGACATCTGGAGTTGCCCCTAGACGGTTGCGGAGGAATCCAAGCGTCTGAGGTACCGCAAGAGACACAAGGTGAGATATGACGTTTGGAACTAGTCCCAGATGCCTAATTTTGGACAATAACCGTGCTTTTTGGTCTGTTTAGGACCCAAACGGAGTCGGATTTCCGCAAACAAAGTACCACTGTTTTCCACTCGAGCTTCTCTACGTGTTTGTGTTGAATACCTACTGTTTTGACCTCGTCTGATGTAAATTAGTCGCTGGTACAGGTTACCAGCCGGTGGCATGCTCGGGGTCCGCGGAGACAACGAGATCTGTGGTGCAGGCCCCCATTCCTCTCGTGATACTCGGTAGAGTGGTTTAATTCATTTGTTAAGATGTGAATAAAGAATATGCTTGCTTAGATTAAATTTATTGAAATTCTAGGATGTGGAGTGAACCCTAGGGTAGAAATATATGAGCCTAATGCTGAGCTACTCTGTTTACTTGAGATGCATGTTAAATACGAACTGTCTGTATGTGAATGAGAAATTGAACTGTGAAACCACAAGTTGCCTGTATATGATTAAGAATTGAATTGTAAAAACACGAGCTACCTGTATATGGATGAGGAACGGGTTATGAAACATGAGATCTGAATTTGGATAAATGAGATGAATATGAGCATGAACCCTACGGGGAATTAGGAGTAGAACTCCTGTGTATGAAAGGAATCTGTAATGTAGATGGGAAGTGAGCTGGTTCTTGTGTACACGGTACCAAGGAGAGCAATTGTCCCTTTTAGTGTAGAGCCCTTGGGTTGAGACCTGGGGTTAGGATTGACCACTCTACACCGACTCCTGTTGGCCCTCGCGTATGTGGTACCGTGGTGTGCTACTAGTGTAGGGAGGGAGTTAGCCACTCTACGGGACCCGGGGTTAAGCTAGCCACCCTACACCGACTTTGTTAGGCCCGCTGGGCAAACCGGGGTAGTCGGATGAGGGTACACGGACTGTGGAGGGGTGAGACCCTTATTTGGTTCTGAGGGGCGAGACCCCTATTTTGCAAGGGCAAGGCCCTACACTGTTCCATGTTGTACCTTAGGTGTATCCGCTAGCGGAAACGATTGACCATATGCCAGTGCGGGGTAGCTACCCATGCGCTTATCACACATGCTGTAGTCACCGCTACGTGACGACAGTGACCTCGGGTTGGTTGACTGGGTGTAGGACTTCCACGGGGGACTCTCCCGGCCAAGAGAGCACCATGTGTACCTTCTACTCCACAGAAAAGACTGCAATCAAGATCGTTCCCACGATGAACAAGCAAGATCAAGAAATACTTGAATACTTTGTGAAATAGATGAACCAGAAATACATAGATGAGATAAATAGATATGAGAATAAAACCTACCTATTTATTTTTACTTCACTTACACATAAATAATGTAAACACCACTCTACTCAGCGTTCCTAAACTTTGTCTTTTCGTAACCCCTGTTCAGGACCAGGAGTTGAGCAGCCCGAGTTTCCAGCTGCAGAGGGAGCTGGGCCCAACCATAGTAGCTTCTTTCCAGCTCTTTTATTTCTGTTGTAGTTGTGAGTACTGGACTCTTAGATTACTGTTCTTGTTACTTTTTATTTTCTTTCCACTATTGTTGTTGTGGTGGCGTGTACTATTTTGAGACAGTTGCTCTACTTTCCTTTATTGTTTCATTTTTTCTTCTGCTTAGTTATATTGCATGTGTGAATGTGGTTTATTTCCTGCTTTTGGTTATTTCTCGTTGGACGACTAGGCCTTGGGATTAGTCGAGGTGAGCCAGTCTCGGGTCCTGTAGGGATTCGGGAGCTGGGTCGTAACACCTAAGTAATGATCCAAGCCATTTCTAAGCATCGCAATCAATCCCTAAACACCAATCAATGGTGTGTAGGGATTCAAAGTGACCAAATCACTTGTGCGACCCCAAATCAAGTGCCTAGGTCGGCTACACTTTGATTTCAATTTATACTGATTTAATCTGCGAATGAGAGGTTAAACGAGGTTTAAAAGATTCTAATGAAGATTCTGAGTTGATGTTGCAAGTGGATTAAATGGCTAGTTTTATTCCACCTTTTGTGTTGTCTATGTCGAAGATGAGGAATCAAAGTAGGGCTTTAGGGTTTGCTGACCTATGAACTGATGCGTAGTGATTCTCCGATTAGCTTTAGAGTTTTTACAAAAAAGGAAAGGTGGATTTTAGTGATTTTATTCAGATTGGATCAGCAGCAATAGCTACTCTGATCTACTGATCTGGAAGTTCTCAGTGGGTTTTGATCTTTGACTTCTGCTTCTGAAGAGGATTTGAGTCTTTTTTGAATGAATAGCATATTGATCTGGTTTTTCAAATCTAAGTGGGTGTAAGGGGCTTTGATCAAACCTAATTGCTATGATTTATGCAGTAAAACAAAGCAGCAGAATCAGCTGCGTGAAAGCAGTAGTAGTAGTAGCTGCATCACTACCTGGAGCCAATTTGATGAGGATTTGAGGATTAAATGGGCTAAAAATTTGTTGTAATCATAGGACTTAGTGAACAATCATTCATGTACATTTATTTGAGTTAAGTTTGATGTAAAGAGCATGTGAAAGTTAGTTTCAAATCACTGTTAGCATGCATAAAATTGTTCCAACTGTCTTAATTGTAGATTTGATGAAATTGAAGATTGAAAATAATGTTTATTGCTCATTCACATTTCATAGTGTGTGTTGGATGTTTTTGAATGCATATTTCATTCCCGCCATTAGAATCATTTTAAGGCCTTAGGTTCATGTTGCACAACTCATCTTAGGTCTCATTTGTGCCAACTTGTAAATAAATAAAAAATTATAAAAATAAAAAAAATAAAATAAAGGTGTCTTGAGTAAGATTAGGTATTTTCTTTAGGTGTATGCAAAGTTTCAAAGTATTCTGAACCTTCTAACTGGTAGAACATACCAGTAGATGGTTTAGTCTACCTTGGAACTGAATAAAAGAACTTAATTTGAAAAATACAAAAAGAAACCTCTTCTCTCTCATCTTACCTTCTCTCTCTCTTCTATTATCTCCATAAAACATAAAAATATCATAAAAACTTGAAAAAGTACAAAAAATACTCAAAAATATCATGTATATAGTATTTATACTTGTAAATACCAATTAATTAATAAGCTAAATGTAAATAATAAAATATATGTATCTAATGTTCATAAATAACTTATATATGTATTTTATATAGTTAAATAAATATTTATGTTGAGTTATTATATATATATATCTTTATAATATAATTATCTATTAATTTATAATACATTATATGTACATATATCTATATAATTATAAATAAATATGTAAACTTGTATAATCGTATCTACAACTATGTAAATGTATTTAAATATTTATTATATACAATATTATATGTTTATATATATATTTATTTATGTATTTATTGTATAAATTTTTAAGTTAAATACCTAAGTTATTAAGTTAAAATAAATAAATTAGTAATTTAAGTTATTACTTAAGTAAATTATGTTATACACTTGTATATAATAATTTTAATTATTTTTATCTAATTTATAATATATTTATACTATATAATAGTATTTATAACCTAATTATGTATTTATCTATTAAAAACGTGTAAATAAATGTACATAAATTGAAATAAAAATAAAAAATAAATTAAAAATGTGTACTAAATACTTTATTATGTATACGAACTAATTTATCGATCAATTGAGTAATTAATTTATTAATTTGTATATTGATTAAATAATTAAACACTAATTCAATGTGTATAAATCACTAATTTTAAGCATTTTTTTAATTTAATTAAATGAGTTATTAATGTTAATTAACTACATAGTTATGTAGCCCTATATAAGGGCTTTCAATCCATACAATTTAATTGGAGAAAGAAGCTTATTTAGGCCTGCAATTTGAGGCTCAAGTGTGCCTCGGCGGGATAATTTTGAACACAATTCTGTATCAGATATCCTCCTTACGTTAGTGCCACATTGGTGGCTATAAAGTTCATTCAGCCATATAAATTGATTCGCATGATATGCTTATCACGCTAAAATGAGTAAAAACAAACATATAGGTACTCTTGAGCATGTATTGTGCACGTGAGTGGGCACGCCTGCAGGTGTGTGCATGTGCGTGTGCATGTGTGTGGGCACGTGTAGGTGTGTAGGTATGGGCCTAAAACTATACACTAAAATACACCTGATAACCAACTAGGAACCGATCCATAGTAGTGGTTCGATCCGATCTGAAAGGGTAGTTGATCCTGCAAACAGAACTTGGTCCGCCAACCATAAAATTTTGGTCTGAGGATCAACGTTGATTAAGTTAAAAATTTCTAAGTGTTGTGCGTGTGTACAGTGTGTAGTGTTGTGTATAGTGTGAGTTGAGTATATGTATATGTATAAGTAGTGTATATGTATATAGCACATATGTAGTATATTTTTACCCTATGTATATATTTTTAGGGTAATTTAGCAACACTTGTAAACATTATCGTAGGTAAGTATATATGTTAGTAAATACAATCCTTTTTTCCTTAGGTTTTATATATATGTTCTAAGGCTTTAGTGACATTTATATTTATCACTGTACATATTATATATGTTAGTATAGATACACATATATGTTAGTAAAGCTTATTTTAGTATGCACTTGTAGTCTTTTTGTGACCATCCTTAGGTATTAATTAGCATAGTTGTAAATAACCAATATAGAGTAGATTAGATTGTTTTTGATGCTTGTTTATTGTAAATATGTTTGAGGCATTGTAATTAGTATTAATTGATTCATTTTGTACATAATTAACTTGATTAATTTATTCTTTCATTCTTTGATTCATTTGTAAATAAAATTAAACATTTTTGAAATAAAAGAGTATTTTTGGATAATAAAGGGTGATGTATATCAATAATTGTCTCATAGTGAACGACTTGGAATAAACCAGTAAAAATTATGTAATTATATAAAATGATTGAACATACGTTTGGATTGCGACAATATACTACAAGAACGACAATTAATTAACAAGGAGTCCATATCGGTTCTCATCAATTTTTGGTGATGTTGCTGAGGATAAAAACCCGATAATAGCGCGTTCTTATAATTGAGGATGTTTGTGATCATCATCTAGGCAAGTGGGCCTAGGATAATTAGAAAGAAGGATTGGGTGCATGAAATTGAATGAAATTATCTTGACAATAAGGCACAACAATTAATGAAAGGCAATTGAATTAAAGGTAGTAATCTCTATTAAATTTAATTCTCAAGTAGAGGAATGCTTCCTCTCTACTTAATGAACTACAAAAGGCACTACAAAGAAGAATTAAAGAAACTCCCAAAGTGAAGAAGCATCCTCTGCTTCAAGCACAGAAGCTCTTGAACTTGAAGAAGGTTCCTTCCTCCCAAGATGATGCTTCTCTAATGATGCTCCTAGGGTGGACGTCCACCCTCCTTCCTCTCTTGCCTAGCTGTCCCCCAATGATAGATGCTCCTTGGCTTTGAAACAAGGAAGAGGGAAGAAAAAGATACACACCAAGGGGGCAAGGTAGCGACCTTGATCACCTCCTAATTCCCTCCTCCTTGGCCGACTATATAGGTGGATATAGGTGTAAATTAATTACTAGACAAGGATGGATTTTTGGTGGTGGTTAGTGGTGATATATATAGAGTAGGAAGGGGGATAGTTGGCGCCACCTTAGGTTAATCTAAGGTTAGTTGGCATGGGATATGTGGAGGGCTAGGATGGTGCGTTGTGGAGGTAGTTAAGGGTTGGATGGTGGATGTGTTTTGGCACCGTTTGAAGGGGTGTAGATGGGTAGGGTTTAGGTAGGGTTGGCACCAACTTAGGGTTCTAGAAGGTTAGGTACTTTTGGTGCCAACATAGGAAGGTGTATCTCTTTGTTTTGGCACCAAGGAGGGGTGGTTAGGGGGTAGTTATTGTGGTGGAAGGATTCCATAGGTGGCGCCATTAGTGAACGAGTGTCAAAGGGTGGTGGTTATGTGGTGTGTTGGCCCCAAAATAAGGAGGAAGGTGGAGATGTTTTTGGTGGATTTTTGGGACAAGGTGGCCGACCACTTTTAGTAGAGAGGAGGTGGAGCAAGACCTAGCTTAACTAGTAAGGGGTACCAACTAAGGGTAGCTAGGAGGAGGTGAGAGTAGCTGTCTTGAGTTGCACGGTGTCTTCATGGAGCTGAATTGAAGCTGAAGAAGAGATACCTGAGAGCTCAGCTACTAGCTTAGCTAACTAGTTCTTTGCTAGTAGCTATGCTAAGTAAGGAGAGCTGAGTTGAGCTGACTTCAATTAATCTGGAGCTGAGGTGAGCTGGAACTGATCTGCCTGAAGACTCCTTAGCTAACTTAGATAACCAACTTAGGTCCAGTAGCTAAGCTCAACTAAGTTGAGCTGAGTTGAGTCTTCATAAGCTTCAGATGAGCTGACTTGAGCTGGTTGGTGACTCTTCAACTGACTTAGCTTAGCTAGTGGAGGGCTAGTAGTTAAGCTAAGCTGAGTTGAGCTGCCATGAACTTAGGTGGAGCTAGGATGAGTTGGATCCAGTTGAGATGAGTTAGATCCAGTTGAAGTGAGCTGGATTGAGCTAAGATTCAGCTGGAATGAGCTTCTATCTTCTTCTTTGGTGTTTGTGCCTTTCACATTGCCAAGGTTTTAGATGATTTCTACTGTATTCTCATCCCTGGCAAACAAATGGACAAATGAGTACATGAAATGATAAAAAAAATGTTAATGCATGCCCAAACCTAAAATGCAAGTGAATGACTAAATACAACCCAATATCATAATGCAATGCAGAAAACCTAGGAACTAGATGTGATTTTTAGCTTAAGAGTGATGATAAACTGGTGTTTATCAAGGTGGTGTTAATAGTGAGGGAAATTGGGTTCCTAATTAGGCTAGGTCTAGGGATTAAATTGGCTAGGGTTTAGGAAATAGATTTGCCTATAATTTCTAGCTGTTAGAAGGACAACCCTTAGTCATTTGTAAGGTTCACCTATAAATAGAGGAGGTTGAGAGGCTTTTCAATATACAACCTAAGTAATACAAATAGCTTAATAGCGAAGCCCTATCTCTCTCCCTCTAAGCTTTCTCCTTCTAGCATCAAGATTACAAGAAGAGCAACTCTGGTGATTCTGGAAGTGATTATAAAGGAAATTCTACAATTCCAACTGTATGAATAGAAATTGATTTTAAGGGAATCTTTAGCAAAATTGGTGATGAAGAACCTCTAGTGAAGCTATTCTAAAGGAATCCTTGACAAAATTGATTCCAAATGGAACAATTCTAAGTGAAGCAATTCTAACGAGATTTCATTTCAAAATCTAGAGAAGAAGCCTTGCAACCAACAAAAGAATTTTGCTTATAACTTCTCAAGTATGGTAACTTTGAATTTTTGAATTTAAGATTCTTAGAGAAGTGTAATAAATAATCCAATAGATAATCATCAACTAGTGTTTAGTATTTTGATATAATTTGTATAAGCTATAAGATTGATATTGTTGTCATATTATTCCTATTGTACTTGGATATTACCATACATTGTTGTAAACATGATTGTAGTGTGTAATTACATGAACTAATTGATGAGTGGTTGTTTGGATTAAGCTACTCAAGAACCAGCTTGGATGGATTTGGTTGAGGCTTAATTATTGTAAAGGTTTGGGTTACACCCATAAGTAAATTGGTTGTTATGGTGGATTTGTGACGAGAAGTCACATGAAATGCTAAGATAGACAACCTCAGGTACTGAACTGACTCTTGGATAGAGAAACCAATAAAAAATACTAGTTTCACTATGACTTGAAATTCTATAGATTGTGACTTGATATATTGTACTTAGAGATTTTGATATAGGGTATATGGTATACTCTAATGATATAAATTTTAGACATCCTTGAATTGAATAATTTAGATTACTAATTGGACTCCACAAGAGAGCATTATTTACCCCATAATGCTTTCCCAATCAACATACCATATAAAGAAGAAAGGTTAGTGACTCTACTCTACAAAGTCCAACTAATACAAACTAAGAGATAAAATAGATGAGTACCAAGTATATCTTAACAGCGAGAAACTTTGTGGACAAGTAATGATTAGATATATACCTGTGTAGCTCTTTAGCAATGAAAGGAAATGCGACAAACAAGCCTTTCATGCAAACAATTACCAAGAGAATGATGGGACTAGTTTTTTTGACTTCTTAAGCAAATGTGACCCAAATGAAAACAAGTGGCAACATGGTTGGATAACAAGGTGTTAATGAATGGCCCTAACAAAGCTATTGACTAAGTCATGACTTCTGATGGAATCTAGATGGCTGTTTAAGTGCAAGCGGCTACGTCAGATAATTGTCACATCATGGAAGCAATTATGATGATGAACGAGAGTGAGCTGTGATGATTAGACTGCTAACCTTCCAAAATCTATATATAAGGGAATGGACCTCATGTTCAGCATCTTTTTCTCATTTTGGATTTTCCATTCTTTCATTTTGTTCCTGCAAGAGCAAAGTGAGAGAACGAGATTGATTTGTAATCCAACATCTCTTATTAGTAAAATTTGGTGGTTCAATCTACCTCAAGCATCTTCTTTTGTGCCATTGTTTCAATTGTAGGTTACTTTGTCTTTCATCATTTTGTGTAAGACTTCCATTGAATCATTTTGATTTGTAGACATTGTTGACACCTTTAGGGTTGCTAATCAAACTAAATTATTCATATTTAAATCGACAAAAACTTTTAAAAAGAAATGATTCCAACAAAAGCAATTAAATGCAAATTGCATAACTGAATTTGACTGGTTGATGAATCAGATGTTACTTTTGTTGGATTTGATTCGGCAAGATTCAACTCCATTTAATAATACCTATATTATTTAATAAAATTTACTTTGTTTGTTATATACAAGTTATACAATATTGGTTTTCTCTATTAAAAATTACATTTCTTCCAAAAAAATAAGATGATATATTGGAAATTAATTGTTCAACCAGCTTAAACTACCACTTAGAAAGAGAGAAAGAAACAGCTCCTCCAAGTCCTTCCTCCATCCCACGAGTCCATGAACTCACCCACTGACCTTTGTTTATTTTGTTCCCAACATCCCATTCACAGATCTTCCAAATCCCAATTTGCTCCCTACTTCAACTTCTATCCTAATTCATTTCCCCTCCTCAACCCTATAGAAATTAACTCGTCCAATTGTCATGAGCAAACTCCCAATCAAGTCAGATATTCCTAAGAGAGCCTATTTCTTATTAATTATTCATATCCAATCCATGAAAAATTACTGCTCAAACATAAGCTAATAAAAAAAGATCGATTGATGAACTAAGAACTTAATTTCAATGAATTAATTCTGGATTAAGAAACTTATACTAGATCAAAAAAATGAAACTAAATATAGAATAAAAATGAGTTTGAATTCAATTTTCTATTACCGAATCGAATCCAAATCTAGGCAATGATATTTAATTAGATTAGTACTACAAAACACGGTTTGTGTGCTTTGAACCTGCATTTACTATTTATCATTCCCACTTTGATTTGCAGATTGACTCTTAATTGTTCATCATTTTTTTATTAGATTAATCATTTGGTTAGCTTAAATATTCTAACAATACAGACCTAGTTTGAATCTTTCATTTCTTGTAGAACTCATTCGTGGGGCTAAATCTCATTTCTTCAACCTTCATCCTACTTTGAAACCCTGCCATGCATACCCAGAACCTCTGGCATGCTTGATCAAAATTTGATGATACCTATGCTTGAGTAAGGGGGAACTTTACCTACCCTAGTTTCCTTCCATTATGAATCTATGATAATGCTATTATCAGGACAGGTAATGTTCCCCCTTGTTCACTCTAGTTATTCTGAATCCACAACTTATTGGCATCCCAAACTATTGGCATCCTTTACTATAATTTGGTCACAATCAAACAATATCTATACATACGGATGAGTTTCTCACAGCTTCTGCTCACCTGACCTTGTTACACATCTACAAGCCAAACACTGCAGCAACATGATGTTTAATATGAAGAGAAGCACTAAGCACCAATCATAAAACAAACTTCTGGAGTTAACAAGTGAACCGACATTTCCTTGTTCCTCAACGATCAGTCACTGTAGTGAGTGGCTTTGATGCATTTGTGGTGTCTTTGGAAGAGGTATTGTAGGCACTGGAGGAGCCTGTATAGGGAGAGTATTGCTCCTCTGTGATCTTTTGTGGTATGAAGTCAGTGAGGAGTCCAGGCCGTGTGATCTCTCTGCGGATCCTCTTCTCGCCAGTCAAAATTTTGACGACATAGGTCATGGATGGTCGGAGCTTAAAGGTGCTTTGTGTGCAAAGCAGGCCGACTTTCAGGAACCTGCACGCCTCCTCGGGGTTGTAGTCACCATTTAGCTCACTGTCCACGATGAGCTCAAGCTCACCATGTTCATATAGTATCCAGGTCTGAAAAAAATTACAGCTAAATGCATTCAATATCTAGTAATCTGGATGGAACAGACTTGCATTATAGATAAGGATAATCTACAAAAAAGTGCATATGAGATACAATCAACTAGCATAAATCTTGTATCAAACTCTGCATCCATTTTCTGATATGTAAATTCCATATAAATATCTGCTAAAAAGGTAGACATAATGAAGGTCAGATGTGGATTTACTATTTCTTATCACTAACGTTCAATTATAAATCATAAACTCAATTTCAATAACCCAATCTAAAATCAACATAAGGTAGGCTGTATGAAGTAATATAACTTGTACATAAATTTTACTTTCTTCTCAGCTGCAAGTGAAGGCTATGGTGAGGTTATATCAAAAGATGAGTAAAAGCACAAGAAATGGTATCATAATTGAGCTCATTGGATGGAAAACTGGTGCAACATAGTTGAAGAAAATGAAATTTCATAATTACTAAGCTGTTCCTATACTTCTTTATATAGAGAGGTGAGAAAAATTATGACACAAGTCCAATCAAAATAATAAAAGACATAAAGACCATCAACAAATAATGTAACGTAATACTCCCCCTCAAGTTGAAGCATATATATCCACCATGATCATCTTGCTTCTGCACTTCTCAAACAAAGGGCAAGATAACGGCTTAGTAAGCATGTCTGTAGTCTGGTCTGAAGAAGCAAAACATGCAGTGCAAAGCAAACCCTGCTGAATTAAGCTCCTGGTGTAATGACAATTCACTTCCACATGTTTAGTTCTCTCGTGGAACACAGGATTGTTGGTAATGTATGTTGCAGCTCGGTTGTCACAATACATTTCCATCGGCTCCTGAATAGTGACATGAAGATCTCTCAATAAAGATCTTATCCTTATCATCTCAGTTGCAGTATATGTCATGGCACGGTACTCAGACTCAACACTGGAGCATGAAACAACATTTTGTTTCTTGCTCCTCCAGGTCACCAAATTTCCAGCTACAAAAGTACAAAAGCCAGTTGTAGATCTCCTGTCTCCAACATCCCTTGCATAATCTGCATCTGAGTAGGCAATAATAGACATAGGAACCTTCTTCTGGAAGAGGATGCCTTTACCTAGACATCCTTTGATGTACTTCAGCACCTGTATCACAGTCTGCCAATGATTATCAGTAGGTTTGTCTAGGAACTGACTTAACTTACCTACTGCAAGATTAATATCTGACCTAGTAACGATCAGATATAGCAGTTTCCCCACCAGTTGTCGATAGGCCTTCATATCCTTCAACTTCACAGTATCATCAAAGAGGTGTACCTTAGGATCCATAGGAATATTGGCATCATTGGAACCTAGCATGCCCGTCTCTTAGAAAATGTCAAGGGCATATTTTCTTTGTGACATAACTATCCCTTGCTTACTTGTGGCAATCTCAATGCCTAAAAAATATCTAAGTTTCCCAAGGCCCTTCATGACAAACTGGTGTGCCAAATATTCCTTCACCTGAGAAATACGACTGCATCATTACTTATGAGAATAAGGTCATCCACATACACAAGTAGAGCCACTGTATCACCACTAGTCTTCCTCACAAACAGTGAATGATTAGACGAGGACCTCTGCATCCCAATAACAAACAATGCCCCAAACATGCATTGAAATCAGGCTTGAGGGCTCTGTTTGAGACCGTAAATAGCCTTATGAAGCCTGCAAACACACTTCCCCTGAACCTTAAATCCAAGAGGTGGCTGCATATATATCTCCTCCTGTAAATCTCCATAGAGAAGCACATTTTTGGCATCCAGCTAGTGTAGATGCCATCTAAAATGAGCTACAATTGATATAAGTATATAGACTGTGGAGAACTGAGCAACCGAAGAAAAAGTGTCAAAGAAATCCACCCTATATGTTTAGCTGAATCCTTTGGCCACAAGGCAAGCCTTATATCAAGAAATTGACCCATATGGGTTGTATTTCAAGGCAAAGACCCATCTGGCTCCCACAAGGTGCGCACCAGAAGGTGAAGTGGTAAGCTCCCAATGCCTCTGTCAGTAAGAGCAGACTTCTCTTCCATAGTTGCTTTTCAATGTGGATGTAGTAGAGCTTGCTGGTAAGAGCTGGGATCTCAGCACTGGAAATTGTAGCAGCGAAAGCATGAAACTCTGTACCCAGAGAGTCAGCAAAAATAGCACTCTCAGGAACACAATACTAGACACAAGATCGAGGAGCCTTCCGAATGGCAATAGGAATATCCTCATATGTAGCAATGGAGGTAGAACCTGGAGACAATCATCAAGAGAATTACTGTTAGTATCCTCAACACATACCTGAGTGGGGGAGGACAGTGGTGGCTCAGTAGGAACTAAGGACGGGAGGTGTGTCTTCTCTCTATAACTGACAGAAAGTTGATATATGGCACTCTTAAAGATCCTATCATCTGGTGGTACAACTTTGAATGTGCTCAAAGGCTACTCTGTAGCAGGTACACTATTGCTTTAAGAGAAATCCTCCATGGCTACAGGAGGCACAAGCATTGGCACAATCATTTCAACCTCCTTCAACTGATGGCCTAAAGTAGAAAAGTACGGAATAGATTCATGAAAAGTCACATCTGCACTAACATAGTGCACCTGGTGTATAGGGTCAAAACACTTATATCCTTTCTGAGTACGTGAATACCTAAGAAAGATGCACTTAACCACCATAGGAACCAATTTATCACGAATAGGCCAAAGGAGGTGTACAAATGCCACACATCAAAATGTTTTTGGTGGCACTAAAAACAACTCTAAATTCGGATATAAAATATTCCATGGGATCTGCTCATGAAGCACAGAGGAAGCCTATTAATGAGATAACAGGCAGTGAGAATAGTATCTCCCCAGAACTATGTGGGACACTATTCTAGATAAGCAAGGCTCCAGATGTATCCATAATATGACGGTGTTTCCATTCTGTTGTGACGTGTGAGAGTAGGACGTCTGATGTACAATGCCATGTGATCCATAAAAGGAAGCCAAGTTCTTTGTACAAAACTCTAAGGCATTATCAATTCTGATTTTCTTAATGCAAACACTAAACTGAGTTTTCACAAAAGTCACAAATTATTGAATAATAGATCCAACCTGTGATTTATTGCGCATAAAAAATATCCACGATAAATGAGAGAAGTCATTAACAAAGAACAAATAGTAATGATAGTTTTGTTGGTTTGCCACATGACTAGGACCTCAAACATCACAATGCAATAAATCAAAACAAAGTCGAACTACTAGACTGATAAGAAGCTTAAAAACTAGCCTAATGATGTTTCCCAAACTGATAGGCATCACACTGAATCTTCATAGCAGGCGAAAGATGAGGGATGATCCGGTATAGTTTGTCTAGTAAAGGATGGCCTAGTTGTCTATGCCACTGAAGGTAGTCCCCGCAGTACTACTCATTTGACAAGCTGCAACAATTGGACTTTGAGCAAGCCGATACACACCCCCTTCTCATGTCTACCACCAATCGTCCTCCTCGTCATGCAGTCCTGAAACATACACCCAACCGCATAAAAATGACAACAATTTAGTTGCTTAATGATGATACTAACAGACAATAATTGCATTGTCATGTCAGGTACATAATAAACATCAGAGATGTGCATAGTGGGAGTAACAGACACCCCTCCCTTACCACATATGGGGGTATGCTTACCATCTGCTAGTTGTACTGAGCGATCCTGTGATACCTTTTGCATATTCCCAAAACACTGGGAACTACCTGACCAATGATCTGAAGCACTGGAATCAATCAACCATGAACTATTCATACCTGATGCAGAGGCAAAAGCTGCAGTGCCTGAGGACTGAGGCTAATCATGAGTCAACTGAGCTAAATGTTGTACTACCGCATCATAGTCTGCCTCTGCAAGAGTCACGATATCAGTAGACATTGTTGGTAGAGTAGTCACAAATACTTGGTTGGCAACAGCAGGCCGTCCAAGTTTGTTCCAACACTTGGCCTCAATGTGGCCAATTCTCCTACAATAGGAACACGTAGGCTTGCCATGACCACCACCAGCACGCCGCCTACCTTTGCCTCGGAAGGCTCCAGTCCATCCTCCTTGTGTATTCACGGCTGCATGAGCAGAAGCAATATTACTAGTAACAACCTCTAGAGAAAACTGGACATGCAACTTACTAAGTCTCTTATATATCTCTTCAATGGAAGGAAGATCTGACAATGTCAATATCTGTAAGCGTGTAGTAGAATAGTCATCATTAAGTCTTGCTAGAAACATATGAGTTGAGAACTCCTTCCTCTGATCCTTGCACATGATTGATGTACACATGGGCCTACATGCATTGTACTTCTCTAAGAGTCCCTTCATAGTGGAATAATACTGCGAGAAACTCATGGATTCTTGCTTTAAGTGACAGAGGTCATAATGAATCTGAAAGACTTGGGTGGAGTTAAGTTCATGAGAATAGGCATCCTTCAAGCCATCCCACATTTGTTTGGCAGTCTTGTAATACATGACCTCATCACTGATGCAAGGTATCACATTGTTCAATGTCTAGGTTTGCACCATAGCATCATTTTTGTTCCAGGTTGCATACTTCCCAATCTTCTGCTCCGGTGGTGCTTCAATGAAGACATGTTGCTTTCACGTTCTTCTACAGTAACAAGGAACGTCTGAGACCGAGGGTAATTGGTCTCGTCAAGCTTCACGATGGTCGCAAAGAATGGATTTTTGTAGATCACACTCTCTTCGATTTGTTTTAATGTCACTCCGATCTCTGACAATGATAAGGCCATAGTGATCGCACACCACAAATATCTTCACAAATCGTCACACGCAGATCTGAATTCCTGACAAAATAGGGGAATACACACCCCACAAGTCCACTCACATGCGGATCCAACAAGCAATATCCAATCAAGGGGAATACACACCCCAATAATGCATCAACAAGGGGAATGCACACCCCAAACAAGTGTCGAAAACACTGATTTTATCGAACAATCAACGAAAAAATCATCCAAAGATCTTCCGGAAAGCCCTAAACCTTAGTGAAACACCATACCTAAGGTCCAAGACCTTTCGAAGACGTTGATGGGCTGATCAGTCCCTCCCTGCCACCCAATAGGGAGGACACCTCCAGTGGACGCTACCCCCCTGTTTGCTTTCTAGAGGGTAGCGCCTGCAGCGGAGGAGGCCAACGATGCGAGCGGTGGCGCCAGTGGTGGCTGTCTACTGCTGACGCTAGCGGCAACGGTCGACTACTACCTTGACGGCGGTGGTCGACTGCTGCTGGTGAGGCCTGACGATTGGCGATGGCTGCCGTTGGCCCTGTGGTGGTCGATGACGGTGGTGGCGGCATAAGGGTAGGGTCTGAGGTAAAGTTAAGGTTTTGTTGGTGGAGTCTCCAACTTGGCTTTGATACCAAGTTGAAGAAAATGAAACTTGATAATTATTAAGTCATCCGTACACCTCTTTATATGGAGAGAGGTGAGGGAAAATTTATGACAAGTCCAATCAAAATAATAAAAGACATAAAGACCCTCAACAAATAACGTAATGCAACAACATTTATACAATAAATGGGGAATCACGTGAAAGTGATGCTCATGTATGGCTGAGAGCTTTAGATACTCCAATTAGAAGGAATTGTTGTCATCGAAGATGATGAAACTATTATACCCCTTCGATCTACTGTGCTTTATTATTGTCTGTTGAGAGAATTATGTGGTTGTTTAATACCACATTGGAAACTGTGGTATTTTGTGTGTATGATGGCCTATAAATAGGCGTGTACTCCCTCAGTCATTCTTTGAGAAGGAATATAGAGAAAACACGCCCATAGGGTGCTTCTCCCGTGGTTTTCTCCCCGCTCCTCGTGAGTGGGGTTTCCACGTAAACCCAAGCATTCCGTGATTGTCTTATTGCTTTGATTTATGCTTCCGTGTTATTTAAATATTTCAACTTGGCATCAGAGCAAGTAGTTCCTAGGTTCATTTCTCTTTTAGATTATCATTATGTAGTTATTATAATCTCTTTTATCATCCGGAGGAGATTGACACGTGATGGAACTTAGTGAGGAGGTAGTGCTGCTGCTGCTGGAACGAGGAGCGATCCGAGCATCGGCACTCCTATTGAGCACTTGCATGACCTCCACAATCATGCCATAGAACGGTGATCTATAGCGGTGACGTTGGCAACCTCCGAGGGCAAGGCGGAGATGATCCAGCGGCCTGTAGGGCCGCATCAGGTGACGCAGTGACATTGAAGCTGCAGAGGTGATGCGTCGGCAACGTGGAGACCGCATTAGGCAGCGCTGTAGTGCCCTCACAGGCCTGAGCGTCAACGGCGGCGTCGTTCTTGAAGGCGGTGAACGCGACCACGAAGAGCGAGGAACGATGGTGTCAACACGGAGGTAGCATCAAGCGGTCACAATAATTGCCAAGGAAGACCACGAGGGCGATGCGGATGGAGGCCTCGATCCACACTCCCACATGTGGCGTGGTGAGGAAGAGTGCGCAAGGGTGGCACGAGGCGTTGGGGGTCAGAGGTACCCCCTAACGACGTAGCAACAAGGGTGGCGATGACGTTGAGGTGGCTCCCAAAGCCCTAGGCGTTGTGGCGACGCTCGATCTCAGGAGCATCGCCTGGAGGAGGCGGCTCGGCTCCGACGACTCCACCATCATCCAACGGCGGTGGAGGCGAGGTGATGCAATTGGGTGGAACAGAGGAGTGTTATCGTGCGGTCACGAACAGGTGGCTACTCGGGTTGCTGGAGTGCGTAGGGAGGACCCATAGACGAATAGTGCGGTCTAACGAGGTGGAATAGAAGAGGCTGAACCCTAGAGGCGATGGGAGATTGGTCGTCAGGCCGCGATTTTTGGCGAGAATCGCGGTAATGATCTCACTTGAGATCGCTCACATAACTCGAGGCGATGGTTGTGTCGAAGGAGGAACTAATGGCAAGGTGCGGCAATCTGCAAGACCACATCATGCGGCGCAGCGACACAGGGATCGGCCCTCTGATGCAGGATTGGCAGCTGGCGTGTTATTGGGTTCTTCCGAACCCTACGTTGAGAGAGAGAGTCAAGGAAGTTGGTTACTTTAAAAGGTGTGAAAAAAAAGGGAGAAAAGAAAATGGCATGAAAAAAAAGGGAGAAAGGGAAAAAAAAAGAGAAAATAAAGAAAATAAAATAAAAGATAAAAAAGCGGTTTATGTTTAAGAGAAGAGATGGAGAAGTCTTCTCTAGCTTTTTTAGGTTTTATTTTCTTCTCGTATTGTCTTCCCCCATACAAGTATAGGAGAAAGGGGGAGTGTGGAAGCCATTATAGTCACCCCTATTTGGTAGTCCCTTTGTTGCAGTCTCGAGGCATGATGAGTGACATTGGGTACCGCTATGGATTTGAAGTCATAAGGCACAATAGCATCCTCCAACAGTTGAGGTGACATCGGATACCGCTATGGATTTGTTAGTAGTTGATCTTCACATGAGAAACCAAACTTTGAGAAGTGCAGAGTTTAGAGGTCTCCAGAGAGGGAGATCCATTTTCGAGGTCTGGGAGATGCAACTTCAAGGTCTTTAGAGGAAGACCCAATTTAAGGGATACTAAACGGGGAGTCGTCAGCACCAGATCTTCAGAAGTAGCCACAATTCCTTCAACAGCTCCAGCCTATGTTCCCGCCTTATAGAGTGGGTCTCTTTGTGCTACAAGCTGAGCATTCCATGCTTCAGCTTGAGGGAGAGTGTTGAGAGAATTGAGTGGTTGTTTAGTGTCACATTGGAAACTGTGACACTTTGTGTGTATGTGATGGCTTATAAATAGGCGTGTACTCCCTCAGTCATTCTTTGAGAAGAAATACAGAGAAAACACGCCCATAGGGTGCTTCTCTTGTGGTTTTCTCCCCTCTCCTCGTGAGTGGAGTTTCCACGTAAATCCAAGTGTTTTGTGATGCTTATATGCTTTGATATTATGCTTCCACTTTATTATAAATTTCAACTCCTTAATTGTATTTTTCTTATTTTATTTACGGGATTGTTATGTATTTTTCCCACCTCTTTATATATTGAAAGGTAGGGCTTCTGAATAATTTTATGCAATTCATTTTATTCTACTTGATATTAGAGTAGCGATCCTAGGTCGGTGCTCGGGTATCCCACCAAAAACATAGCCTCTGTTCCCTCCACCTTAACTCCAGATCTTCCTTGCAGGCCCCTTTTCCTCGTTACCTCCCCTTGCAACAGCGTTGGAGCCTCCTCAACACCGCCGTTAGGGCTTGCAGCAAGGAGCTGGGCCCTCAACGTCGCCGCTGAGGGGCTACAGCACCCCAGCGCCACCACTAAGGGGCCCCTACTGCCCTTGTGCGTCACCGCGTAGGGGACCTCCCACCCCTACGCCATTGTGCAACTAGTTGGGTGGGGCGTTGTTCAGCCCTTGTGCAATTGTGTAGGGGAGCTTCTCTTCCCTTGAGTTGCTACGTTGATCTGGTAGGGGTGTTCCATTGCCCTCCTTCCTTCACGTTGTTGAGACTCCTATTTATCTTGTGCTTTACCTTATGTTAGTAGCTATTTTTGTAGTTTGTTATTTCTTTATGGACATGCACTATATTTTACCCATATCTTTCTCTATATAAAGAGATGTTGGAGGCGCGAGAATCGTCTTTTAGAAATACGCATCGTAGTATAGGACAAAAATCGTGACAATACTTAAATTTAAAAAACTCGAAAACAGGAAATGAATCCGAGATCGTTCGTAAAGAGCAAATATGAAATTCACACACTAATCGTAATTTAGAAACAATGAGCACAATAATGAATTGAAATCAAAATATTCAATGAATAATATACTCCAAGAATGTATCACAGAAATTCAATAGGATAAAAAGAATGAAAAGAAACTCTAAAAAGTGGTGATTTAAACCACCAATTAATCTCACATTTAAGCATATATCAAATGTCTCAATTTCTCAACAATAACCTCAAACCATATATTAGCCAAAAAAATTCACAGTATCAGAGCCAAGGGTCTCAAGCAAAAGGCCAAGCAACACGGGCCTCAAATAATCCTATAGTACTCAGGATCAGATGTCGCAAGGCTTAGATGCCTTAAGTATCAAGGCCTTAGAACAAGAGACAAGCACAAAGCCTCAGCGTAAAGCACATACCCAACACAGAGATCTCAAATCATAATTCCTCCCTAGGCACAAATCTCGAGGCAAAATAATGCCCAGGCTCACGCCCGAGCACGTGCCCACGTGTGCATGTAAGTGGGCGTGTGTGTGCGTATGTATTGGGTAGGGGACCCAACCACCAGTGTTCATGGGCAATAAGCCCTAAGCACAAAATCCTTATATATCAAAATTTATTTCTTCTCTCCCTGATGTGGCACAAAAGCAGGGTGCCTTCTTCATTCAATTGCAGCTAGATGATCGAGGCTTGAATTCGTGTTGCTGCCACACTTTGCTCGTAAATTGCTGCTGCATCTGAGTCTGTGGAGTGAACCCGCAGCTGCTGGAGGTGGTCTCGAGATCTACGATTGATGGCAGGCGATGGACGAAGGTGGAGATGAATGGCGGAGAAGAGATGTCCGACAAAGAACCTGACAAGTATACGGCCTTGCAACCCAATTAAAGCAACTAGGAGTGGTCACCGGAGGATAGCGAATGTGGTGGCGAAGAGAATTTGGTGTGCGTGTAGGAGTGATGGTCGGATGATGATGGGAGAGGTGAAGTTTTGATGGGTAGCTCGGGGGAGTGAAAGATTGGTTGAAGCTTCCAATTGGTAGAGGGCTTTTGGTTGGAGGGTGAGGAAGCTTTTGGGAGTGGCGGTGTGGCATTTGGAGGCGTGTAGCGGCATAGTGACCACATCGGAGGCGTGGCCGGAGTCGGAGAAGACGGAGGGGAAGGAGTGTTGTCGGTCGAATTGAAGTTCTAAAGATCCTAGTCTTAACTAGAGGAGAGGGAGAGATTGACCTAATCTAAGGGATGAAAGAATGTAGGGTTCATGTCGGCGTGGCTTGCCAGATGCGAAGGAGACAAATACCTCGGGCAAGGGATAGGGTGACGAGGAAAGGGGGAAGTGACACTCGCTGTGAATGGTGAGTAGCGGAAGACAGAGAGGAAGGTAGTAGGCTGACCAATTTGGTTGTTGGCCGGTCAAAGGATGATGGAGGAGGGAGGTCCCTGGAGCTGCGGCAGAGGTGGCCGGAGAAGAGATGTAGGGGAATTAGGCCATGACCGGGCTCGAAATGATCTTGGGATCATTTAGAGCTTTTATAGAGCTCGTATGTGTTCTATAATTGGAAGAACTTAACCATGGGAATAGGATTTAAGGAAGAAGAGGAATAGGCAATTTTTGATCTCACCGGAGCTTTCCTCTTCGAGTTAGGATTTGGAATTATGCTCATCAAGTTCCTTGTGATCTGATGGCCAATTCCTCTAATTTTGGACGGATTTGGTGAAGATTTGATGAGGAATCTTCCTAATCAAAGTCGGCTACCATGGGTTGACTCAACAATGGCAGTAGGGGTATAAATGCAAAGATGAGAAACTTAGGGACCTGAACGCAAGAAATTTTGAAAGCTAGGGGTTTGATTGAGAGAAACAGAGATTTAAGGGACTGAAATGTAAACTAGATCAAGATGAACTCTAATTGAATCCAAATTTTGGGAATAACCTAATTTGGAACCAATGAATCTGATGGTGAACTTGGATTTCAGTTTTGACCATAGGAAATTTGCACAAAAGCCCAAATTAGGGCAGAATCTTGTCTGAAACTCTGTCTAAGGTTAAAATGGGTTCAGATGGTCAAACAAAGGGTACCAAACTTCTTAGAATATTTTTCTTTGAATTTTAGGAGGTTTAGATGAATTTATCTTGACCAACCTCTTTAATTTAAGTAGGTTTGAAATTAGGATTTTGTGTACTGCTGCGGTTCTTGAAACACGTGAAATCCTATTTCTGTATGTGTGGACCCACTCTTTGGACTTTAATGCTCAATTGACCTTTAATTAACCTCTGGGTGACCTCGTGGTTACTCTGCATTTGTGACGTGATGCTAAAACTGCAGAATTAACCATTTTTAATGTTCTCTTCCTAAAATGGATTTGCATGAAATTACGGCTCTTAAGCGATCATTCAGGACCATTTGTCACTTGATTTCAACTAATTCAAGTTAGTTATGGCTAATGATGGTGTTATCATTATACCCTAATGTCTAACTTTTGTTAGTCCCTAGCAAAATCTCATGGAAATAACTAGATCTCTAGACCATGCTTTGGTGTTCAGATGCCTGATGCATGCCACTCTCTAGAAATTAGAATAGAATGCCAACAATAGGCCTAAAGGTACTTAAGTACTAGGCAAGATCCAGACCTGACCAGCTTCAACCTGGGTTTACTACGAAGGTTTCTAAGACCCGTAAAAACTGCCCAAAGTTCATTGACCCGAGCCGTTAAAGCACCCATGCGTAGACGTATTATGTCCAAGTTTAGTTTGCCAGTGCATTTTTGTAAGAGAGAGATAGAGAAAGATTTTTCATTTTAAGAGTTTTCTCTCTTTTCCTTTTATATTTCCTTAGATCCAACCTCGAATTGGCTCTAAACACGGTTTGTATCAGATTCCTTGTCCCTACCATTAATTCTCGAAGGGTCCCTGGACTTTTATGCTTCGGGATAGCATCGCCCGTGGCAACCCCTAGAACTCTTGGCTTTCGACACTTCGGGATAGTGCCTCCCATGACGTTCTGTAGCTAAATTCAGGCCCTAGCAATCAACATTTCAGGATAATCTCGCCCATGGTACCTGAATCAGCACAAGGTGCTTACATGCCCCCGGTAAGATATTTAGATATCTTAGGAGATAAGCACTGAGACGATATGTTATTATGCATCTTCTAAGCGAATTTCCCACCTCTCCACGCCGAGAACTTGTCCAATCAACTTATGTCTTCGAACCGCTCCTAAGCTAGATCCTCAAGACGACTTTTCAGAACAAAACACTTTTGACATGATTTCTTTATTAAGCACACTGAACCAGACTAGTGTGTGATTTTGGGTGCTTAGGTTACCAAGTCCTGCAAACCAAAGAGCAGGTAACGAGGCCGAATCATTTATAAGCTTTAGACCTACTACATCAGCTTTGCACTTTCCTTAACCTCTTGAGGACTAATTTGGATCTTAACAAATACTTGAGTGTTTAAATTCTAAAACAAACCCAAGAGGCATAAGATCATCACTCATACTAATCTCCTTCTCTCTAACACTTCAAGACTTAATCCTTGTTTTGATTTGGTCTAAAACTTAAGTAGATCCCATAATTAATTGCTATGACTATCGATTTTTTTCTTGATTTTTGCTCCTTTTTGCATTTTGTATTTCCTTCTCTTTTCCTCCTTAAGAAAGATTTTCAATCATTTCTCAAAATTTTTCCTCCCCTTTCTCCATTTTTTTTTCAATAAAATTTTTTTGTGAGAACCTCTCAAAGAATTGAAATTCCATTTGTTTGTACTTTAACACCCCCTATGCCTAAGTTTTGCAATGTCTTCATTGTAAACTAGGTGGGTACGAATTCAGCTTGGTTCAAGATTTAGAACATGGTCAAAGGGTAGGCGAATGGGTCGGTATAACTGTTGCGGATGATTTCAAGTTTTGATACAAGTATCAAAGGTGGAGTCGACTGTTTTAAAGTTGAACCCAAAAGTGCAGGAGTGTAACTCAAAAGGATGATCAGAAGGGTCTTGGGTTTTTGGAATGACGGGTTGCCTTCTGTTAAGTGCTAAATTCAATGCCTTCAACCGAGTAGTGTTGGTGCTAGAGCACCACGATCATTTGTTTTGATGATAACAAAACACGTGTTATTTAACATTTGTAATTTGAGTCCTAGATTTCAGGTCAATTGCAAATAAGGACGTGTTTAGACGGAGTTCGAGCTCGCATCCAGGACGGATTGGAAGAGCTTGACGGAAAACAGAGAGGTTCGCGTGGAGCGAAAGATTGAAGATGGAAGGAAATGAAGAATATGATAGATTTCCTTCTTTTGTACTTGTTGTATTTTTCGTTTCTTTTGTTGCTCTTTATTTCCTTAGATATTTCTTGTTAAAGAGCCTCAAAGAACCCTAACAGTAGTCCTAGGAACACCGGCACAACCCTAGGATACTTAGGTTTTCTGTAGAATACTTAGAAAACCAATATAGGGTTCAAACAGCACTTCCAGACGTCTGACTGTTGTTTCAGACGTCTGATAACTGTTAGGCTGGATATACTTAGTTCTGTCTGATGAAATCAGACGTCCAGACCTTAGACCAGACGTCTTAGAAGACGTCTGATGAATTTGCCAGACGTCCAATTAGTGGACCGTTGGCTGGCTTAGCAAACAGTCAAGAATATGACCGTTAGAGCCTTATCAGACGTCCTTAGGCATTTCCAGACGTCTGATAAATGACCGTTTTCCCTCGGCTGACCCAAAATCTCTTCTCAGAGATTTTCTAGCCGTTGCAACGTTTGGAAATCAATTCCCACAGTAAAAGTAGGTTTCCAGACGTCCAGACATAGTGCCAGACGTCCTGTATGTCGTCTGATGGACTTGCACAAAAACCCTGTTTAGATCTGATTCAAGTCAGGGAGAAAATCGCATAGAATCAGACGTCTGACCTTTAAATCAGACGTCTTAAAGTGGCCTTCCAGACGTCTGATACCAGAGTTAGACGTCTGATAACCCTGTCAAATGTAATCATTGTCCTGATTTCGGCCTGATTCTCTTGGACTTTGTTCCCAACGGCTATGGAAGCTTTTCCAAGCCTTCCAAAGCCTTCCTAAGGCCTCTATAAATAGAGGGGAGCCTTTACACACCAACACACACTAAGAGACACACAAGAGAAACACTAAGAAAGACACAAGACACACTTAGCTATACACTCTCACACTCTTGTGTCCAAGAAGCTCTTGCTCTCTAAGCTCCAGTTCTACATCTTGAGAGCATCAAACCATTGCGCACCCGCTCTCCCGCCGTTGTCTACGAGAGCAAAGTTGCGCCGTCGCGTGGCTCACGCACCCGCGTCATCCTCGACGCACTCCTTGCAAAGGGGAGTTTCTTATTTCCTATAGAAGCTAGGTTTAAATTACTTTGTTGGCTCTATAGGTTTGTTGTTTATTTTATCTTTGTATTTTGGTTGGGTATTCGCTTTGCGAATTCCCGTCTCCTTCGTGGGACAAAATCCTTCTCGTGGAGAGAAGGGGTTGAGGAACACTACCCTCGTACTTGTAGCGTGGTTGTACTGAGGTTGAATCACCCTCGTTTTAAAGTGATTCGGTTAGTGGATTTGATCAACTAGGTTGATCGGAAAATCCTAACTCGAGAGGGTTAGGTGGTGGTTTTCACCTAAAAATCTTTGTGTATTTGTGTGGTTGTCTATTCTGTGATATTGTTTATATTTATTTCCGCATTTTATTACGTCACCCCTCCTGGTAGGGAAAAACTTCAAGTAGAAGGTCGTCAAGGAGAAGGGGTGGTTAAATCATAGGAATTTTGTAGAACAAGCACCTTTATAAGTAGCCTGGTTGGTCCAATCAGGTGCTTGTTCAGATCCACAGGCTGATGATGCAGACCAAACCTAATCAGTTTGGTGGGTTGATAGATGTGAAACAATACGTATGGAGCCCACCAGATGCTTTGAGGCTCGAAAAGATGTGGAAATGCAAAGTGCGGGTTTGGCTGAATCGACTAAGCCTGATCAGAGTAGGGGTCTTCAAAAGATAATGGATCTGTGGAAAATGTAGGAACCCTACTGGTGGGATCAGAAAAAGATAAGATGTGATTAACGATCTGATCAATGTCCAATTCCCGATCAAAAGATGGAGGTGAATCATATGCAACCGAATCAGAAAGAGGTGAGTCAGAGTAGAAATTGATTCCAGTGGTGGGTCGGGGTTGGGATCGGATTTTGGAAGTCTCTATATGAGATGTGGCTGCTTTGAGGTCCAAATCATCAGCCTCGGCATCAGAATCAAAGAATGGGTCATGGATGCTGAGGTCGTAAACTGGCTCATAATCATCTGGAAAGAAAGGTTTTCCAAAATCAAAGTATGATTCGAAATCATTGGAGAATCTGCGAAAACTGAACCTGATTTAAGATCTAGATTTCCACCACTGGACAAATCACGATGCATAGAATAACAACCTGACTTGAATCTAATCTAATTTCAAATTCCGAGCTCAAAGAGTTGTCCTTATTAGGCATAGGCTCAGGTTCTAGGCTCCTAAGATGGATCCAATCAAATCCCAACTCTTCCAACTCTGTTTCTGTATTGTAAATCGATTGGACTTTCGACAAATCGATTTGTACTCCTGAGAAGTCTGAAGAGGTGTAATCATCAAATATAAAATCAGATTCTCATCACATTGGGCCTCATGATCATCCTAAATTGGCTCAAATTTAGATTTTAGGTCAGGGTTAGGAATTGGGTACTAGGATCTGGACATGATTCTATTGGGATGTCAGAATCACTCCTGAGGATTACCTTAATAGGATAAGGTGCGGGAATTACATCCTCGAGAGGTTCTGACTCTACTTTGTCATAGGTGTTTAGAGAATCAAGGCATGATGGACCAGCTTCGTGGCTCTCTAAGGCTGGTTCATAATTGGGAACACCTGTAACTGGATCCACCCAACCAACATCAAGATCAGGTATGTCATTTTGCACAAAGTTTGAATCTGATTCCATTTGGGTTGGGGGTCCACAACAATCTCGATTTTCTAACCCAAGCTCTGCGAAATCATAATAATCTTCAACCTTGCTACAAGATATCTCATTAATTTCTACGTGGATATATGGGTATTTTTTATTGATGATTTGTCTCAACAGATTTATCATATTCTCCCGTTTCTCAATGTCATCTTGGTGCATTTCCCAAAGTAGTGGATTTGTCAGACAATGGAGATACTCAGCATTATGCAATCTCTCTAACTCAATGTATTCTGTCATGAGAATATCCCGGGTTGAACCATTCATTATTTGTGTCAACATCAGCTGGGCACGGTTCACAATGAAGGTTGTTTCTGACACATTAACCTGAACTCTGCTAAATGGATCCAAGGTTTTGTAATATTCATCATGATATTTAAGAGCATTTTCTCTTTCATGCTCATTTGTGATTCAGGTTTCCTAAACAATCTTCCTATGTTGTCAAGTTGCATTTTCAAATCAGGTGGTGGATCAGGATGTAGAATCAAATTCAGGTCCAGATTGAATTGATTAGATCAGATTTTCTCCAAGAAGATCAACTCTAATGGAGGCCTCTAGGTTAAAAACCTAGGGACCTTTCTTGTGTATGTTCTCTAGAGAATAGATGAGGGATTAGATGTGAATTGGACCCAATCAAGACACCTAAATATTTTTGGATGACTAAGGTTGTTTCGAGGTAGATACCTCTGAATTAGAAATCCACACACCTGAGAATTACTTAGGCAGTCAGAAAGAGAGTCCCGCAAAGACCCCTCCACCGCAGTGTCCTGACGGGTTACAGGGTTTCCCCCACCCGACCTTCCTTGTCACTGCGGTTCCAAGTAGACCGGAATGTGCGAATTAAAACCTTAAGTCTACCAATTTTAGTCATAATTTGTGCCTTAAATTTCACTTGATTAGAAATTGATTCAATTTGTGACCTAATTTGAAGGTTGGTTGACCCACAAAGTGGACCAACTTCACCTGACCTGCCATAAAGATTAAGGATGAAATTTTAGGTCAAGACCTAAAATCACCCTGAATTGACTCTCAGGTTATTAGGTCCAAATTTTTGAGTTCAAGTGAATTTAGAGCCTTGATTTTAGGGTTTTCTTGAATAGATCTTTTCAAACAAGGGCTTGGGTGGCACACAAATGTAGGAAAATTAGTTTCATTTAATGCAGGCAAATGTGTACTAACACTTCACAACCCTAAAGTGGAAACCCTAAATGACTCTAGTTCAAGTCCAATTTGATCTCAAATGTGGCACCTTGGACTTAAACAAGAAAGTGAGTAGTCCAAGATATTGAGAATTTAAGCGTAAATCCCTAATAAGTACAAGAAATCAGGATGGGGATCTCTAATCAAATCGTCTCACTTTAATCAGATATTAAATCAATTTCGCAAATCAGGAAACTTTGCCTTTAAATGATAATTACTAGAAAAATAAGGCAAGTTGATCCTAATTCATTTGTTTCATTTTTCTCTTTCCCAAGATTAAGAGGTGATTAGGGAAGAGAAATTTTACCTGCCCCTGGAGTGGTTGATTGCGCGTAAGATCTTCTCATGATGTACCTCGTAAAATCACAACCAAAATAGATAAGACAAGTTAGTAAGAAGCTCAATCAAGAAAGATAAGATTAGTGGTGAATTGCGCGTTGCTCCCCAGCAACGACGTCAAAATGTTGGAGGCACGAGAATTGTCTTTTAGAAATATGTGTCGTAGTATAAGACAAAAATCACAACACCTAAATTTATAAAACTCGAAAATAGGAAATGAGTTCGAGATCGTTCGCAGAGAGTAAATATGGAATTCATACACTAATCGTAATTTAGAAACAATGAGCACAATAATGAATTGAAATCAAAATATTCAATGAATAATATACTCCAAGAATGTATCCCAAGAATTCAGTGGGATAAAAGGAATGAAAAGAAACTCTAAAAAGTGGTGATTTAAATCACCAATTAATCCCACATCTAAGCATATATCAAATGTCTCAATTTCTCAACAATAACCTTAAACCATATATCAACCAAATAAATCCATAGTGCCAGAGCCAAGGGTCTCAAGCACAAGGCCAAGCAGCACGGGCCTCAAATAATCCCACAGTACTCAGGATCAGACGTCACAAGGCTTAGACGCCTTAAGTATCAAGGCCTCAGAACAAGAGACGCACAAAGCCACAGCGTAAAGCACCGACCCAATATAGAGATCTTAAATCAAAATTCCTCCCCAGGCACAAATCTCGAGGCAAAACAACGACCAGGCTTACGCTCGGGCACGTGCCCATGCGTGCATGTAAGCGGGCGTATGTGCGTATGTATGGGGTAGGGAACTTGACCCCCAGTGTTCATGGACAATAAGCCCTGAGCACAAAATCCTTATATATCAAAATTTATTTCTTCTCGATGTGGCACAAAAGCAAGGTGCCTTCTTTATTTGACTGCAACTGGATGATCGAGGCTTGAATTCGCGCTACCGCCACACTTTGATCGTAAATTGCTGCTGCAGCTGAGTCTGTGGAGTGAACGTGCAGTTGCTGGAGGTGGTCTTGAGATCTACGATTGATGGCAGGCGGTAGACGAAGGTGGAGATGAACGGTGGAGAAGAGATGTCCGACGAAGAACCTGACAACAAGTATACAGCCTTGCAACCTAATTAAAGCAACTAGGAGTGGTCGTCGGAGGATGGCAAATGCGATGGCAAAGAGAATTTGGTGTGCATGTGGGTGTGGTGATCGGGCGGTGACGGGCGAGGTGAAGTTTTGATGGGTAGTTCGGGGGAGTGAAAGAGTGGTTGAAGCTTCTAATTGGTAGAGGGCTTTTGGTCGGTGGAGGGTGAGAAAGCTTCTGGGAGTGGCGACGTGGCGTTTGGAGGCGTGTAGCGGCATAGCGACCATGCCGGAGGCATGGCCGAAGTTGGAGAAGATGAAGGGGAAGGAGCGTTGTCGGTCGAATTGAAATTCTAGAGATCCTAGTCCTAACTAGAGAAGGAGAGGGAGAGATTGACCTAATCCAAGGAACGAAAGGGGGTAGGATTCACATCGGCGTGCCTTGCCAAACGCGGAGATGAATACCTCCGGCAAGGGATAGGGCGATGAGGAGAGGGGGAAGCAGCCCTCGCTGTGATTGGCGAGTAGCGGAAGAGAGAGAGGAAGGTAGTAGGCCAGCCAATTTGGTCGTTGGCTGGTCAGAGGACGACGGAGGAGGGAGGTCGCCAGAGCTGCGACGAAGGTGGCTGAAGAAGAGAAGTAGGGGAATTAGGCCGTGACCGGGCTCGAAATGATCCTAGGATAATCTAGAGCTTTTATATAGCTTGTATGTGTTCTATAATTGGAAGAATTCAGCCATGGGAATAGGATTTCAGGAAGAAGAGGAATTGGCGATTTTTGAGCTCGCCAGAGCTTTCCTCTTCGAGTTAGGTTCTGGAATTATGCTCCCTTAGGTTCCTTGTGATCTGATGGCCAATCCCTCCAATTTTGGAGGGATTTAGTGAGGATTTGATGAGGAATCTTCCTAATCAAAGTTGGCTGCCATAGGTTGACTCAACAATGGCGGTAGGGGTATAAATGTAAAGAAGATGAGAAACTTAGGGACCTGAACACAAGAAATTTCGAAAGCTAGGGGTTTGATTGAGAGAAATAGAGATTTAAGGGACTGATATGCAAACTAGGTCAAAATAAACTCTGATTAGGCCTAAATTTTAGCCTTAACCTAATTTGAATCCAAGGAATTTGATGGTGAACTTGGATTTTAGTTTTGACCATGTTTGATTAGGTAATTTGCACAGAAACCCAAATTAGGGCAGAATCTCTTCTAAAACTCTGTTCAAGGTCAAAATGATTTTAGATAGTTAAACCAAGGGTACTAAACCTCTTAGAATATTTTTCTATGAATTTTATGAGGTTTAGATAAATTTTATCTTGACCAGAACCTCTTTAATTTAAGCGAGTTTGAAATTAGGATTTTGTGTACTGTTGTGGTTCCTGAAACGCGTGAAACCCTATTTCTGTCTGTGTAGACCCATTCTTTGGACTTTAATACTCAGTTGACCTTTAATTAACCCCTAGGTGACCCATGGTTACTCTGCATTTGTAATGTGATGTTAAAACTGCATAATTAACCCCGTTTAATGTTCTCTTCTCAAAATGGATTTGCGTGGAATTATGACTCTTAGATGATCATTCAGGAGCATGTATCACTTGATTTCAACTAATTTAAGTTAGTTATAGCTAATGATGGTGTTACCATCAAGAGGTGTAGGGTTTCCGAGTAATAATAGATTGAATCATTTTACCCTACTTGGTATCAGAGCATTGTCCTAGACCAGGTTTTGGTACCTCACCAAATAGAAACGCTAAAACCCTAACACTTAAAGCCCTTTCCACAGTCGCCGACGTCTCCTCTCCTCATTGGCGAGAGGCACCACCAAGGGCTCACATGTTGACGAGGGGGGGCCAAACCGCCTCTCCTTGCCCCGCTGCACCCTCTCGTTGCTCCTCTACTCCAGCACAAGCGACGGTGACGCTCCGCACCTCCTCGTCGCTCTGCCACTCCAGCACAGGTGGCGGTGGTGCTCCCACGACCTGGTGAAGTGGTGCAGCAACTTCACCAGGGCTCCAAAAGGCGATGGCGGTGCTTCTCTAGGCAGTGCAGCTCCACTAGGCGGTACACCTCTAGTAGTGCCTGTAGACAACGAAGGGGAGGCTTTTCTCCCTGTGCAGTATGTAGGGCCTCCTCCAGGTCCCTGTGTAGCTAGCCTGATCTCTCTGTGCCTCTAGCATGAAGTTTTAGGTATCCGTGACCCTGGAGCTACATGCTTAAGGCACAATCTGACCAAAATACTTTGTTTCATGATCTGAAAAGCGTGACTTTCAAGGATCTATTCACCTAGATTTCATGTTTGATCACGTGGTTCATGATCTGATCGTGATTCTATAGATCTGATCATAGTTTCAAAAATCACGCTTCGAGGCTATAGAGGCGTACGCCTCGGGGTGCATTCAAGAGGCGTGCGCCTTGGTTGAGCCGAGGCGGTCTGAGGCGCTAGAGGCGGTGAGGCGCACATGAGGTGTAGCCTCAACTGGTTTAGGTGTAGCTGCTGCAACAACGTCGAAGCTCGAGGAGGAGCATCGCCACAGCAGCGTCGGAGGAGGAGGAGGAGCATTGTCGATGGTGCAACTACTGCAGCAGCATTGGAGCTCGAGGAGGAGCATCGCCGGTGGTGTAGCTGCTGCAGCAATGTCAGAGGAGGAGCATCGCGTAGTAGCGTTGGAGGAGCATCGCCGGTGGTGTAGTTGCTGCAGCAGTGTCGGAGGAGGAGCATCACACAGTAGCATTGGAGGAGGAGCATCGCCGATGCTGCACCCGGAGGAGGAGGAGCATAGTGCAGCAGCATTGGAGGAGGTGCATTTGCATTTATCATCAAGGTGCTTAGGGTTTTATGTTTTTTTTTTTTTTGGTTTACTTGATTGTGTTTCATCATTGTCAAATATCTTTAGGATGAGTTTCGAGGTGTGTTTTAGGGTTTGAGGGGAAAGTTTGGATCTTGGTAGGGCTTGGTTGTTAGGATTTTGGGATGAATTTCGTTCTTTCAATGTTGTGATAGAGAAAATGTTATGAAAGTATATTATTTAGATTATTATTTTCTTATTAGCACTTAATAAGTATATATCATTTCCTTTTTCTATGTTTTTTATGCAATTCTTGAGGCTTACGCCTCGACCGCCTTGAGGCTTACACCTTGCCTCGATGAAGGCAAATCGCCTCGGTACCGCCTCGCGCTTTTTAAAATCTTGGATCTGATTTCTATGGATTCCCAGTGGATTTGAGAACAATGACCACTTCCTCATCTTCTGGTTTGTGAAGTGATCAAGATGATGGCGTATGCAGGCATGGTGCAACAAGTGCATGACAGGAGTCATCATAATACAGGATGGTTGGTTGACTTTGGTGCATCACAACATCTTTGTTGTGATCATAGGTATTTTCAGTCACTCAGTTCTATTGCACAAGGGAGAACGATGCAGGTTGCTAATTGCAGGCATGCTTCAGTTGTTGGCCAGAGGGAGGTGTCTGTTACCCTTACGTTGCGGCTGCCGAGAGCAGTATACGTACTGGAGTTTCCCATAAGTCTGTTGTCTGTGAGAAGAATTACAAAGGATCTTCATTGCAGGGTTATTTTTTATGAAATTGGATGTATGGTTCAGGATAAGTTCACTAGGAAGACCATTTCCAGGGATACGGAGGAAAATGATTTTTATCATCTTGGTTAGGAGCCATTTGCAGGAGCTAGTAGGTACGATAGTGGAAGTGCCTTACAATGGCACATTTGTCTAGGTCACCTACCTTTAGATCACCTCAGGAGGGTGATTCCACATATTTCACCTGCTACTACTATTAAATGTGACGCTTGCCAATTAGGTAAGCATCATCTATCTCCCTATCCTACCAGTACTTCTCCTGGATCAGCAGCTGCTTTCGAGTTACTTCATATGGATGTCTGGGAACCAAGTAGAGTTTCAGATAGGATGGGCCATCGGTATTATCTTGTTGTCGTTGATGATTTCACCAGAGTATCTTGGGTATTCCTTTTGAAGATCAAGGAAGAGGTTGGATGTGCCATAGAGACTCTTCTCTTAAAGGTCAGAACTCAATATTCTACCACAGTGAAGATTATACGGACAGATAATGCCATCGAGTTCAGCATTGCTAGACTTACTGAATTCTACAGAACTCATGGGATTATCCACCAGACTACTTGTCCCCATACTTCACAACAGAATGGGGTTCAGAGAGGAAGCACAGACACTTGGTAGAGATTGCCTGTACTCTACTTATCCACTACAGTGTTCCATAGAGATACTGGGGGGATACTGTTTTAACAGCGTGCTACCTCATTAGCAGGATGCCGAGTTCAGTCCGTCACGAGCAAATACTGATTCTTTTGTTACATCCAGATGGCGAGCTTTTTCACGTGTCTCCCAGGACCTTTGGTGTGTTGCTTTTGTTTATGTGCCATCACCAGGCTATGACAAGCTTTCTCCTCATGCTGTTAAGTGTGTCTTCTTAGGGTACTACAGGAATCAAAAGGGGTATTGGTGTTATGATCACATCCATCATAGGCATTACGTCAGCGCTTATGTGACCTTTCATGAGACGACACCATACTTTTCTGTTACTGGACAGATGAGTGTTCATGATGATGCTGCTCCCATGCCTATTCCTCCTATTCCACTTGAGGTGATTCCAATCACAGCTCTGCCGACTTCTTCATGGTCTACTACCCTCTTGGATGACTACCAAAGATTGCATGGTCCGCTGCAGGCATATAGTAGATCTCATGCGACACTATAGAGGCAGAAGCCTCTACCCACACCAGTGACTGATATTCCACAGGCAGTTGAAATGGGTTCTGATGACAGTGATCGTCTAGTTACACCTGATCTTCCTGACAGTATAGATCACCATAGTAGTGAGGTTCCCTTTACAGAGACTCAGTCAGAGATACCAGATGAGTCCGATCTTCCTATTGCTATTCGGAAGGCACCCCGCACGTATGAGTACAGATATCGGGTTGCAGGCAGTTTGGCTACAGATGGTTTTGGTTCTCAGTTTAGCAGCTTCTGTCAGGGACTTACAGCTTCACCCATTCCGTCTACCTACCAACAGGCCATGCTTGATCCAAAGTGACATCAAGCCATGGAGGATGAGATGGCAGCGCTTCAGAGAAGACAGACTTGGGATCTCACCTTGCTTCCTACAAGCACGCAACTAGTTGGCTCCAGATGGGTCTTTGCCTTGAAGTACAACCCTGATGGGTCTATTTCAAGGTACAAGGCTAGGTTGGTAGCAAAGGGGTTTACCCAGACATATGAGTTGGACTTCTTTGATATCTTCTCTCTTGTTATGCAACTTGCCACTATTCGGATACTCATCTTTGTTGCTGCTCACAGAGATTAGTGGTTACACCAGCTTGATGTGAAGAATGTCTTTCTTTACGACAATCTTTAGGAGGAGGTTTACATGCAGTAACCCTCGGGTTTTGAGGTTCAGGAGGAGTGTGTGTGAAGGCTTAGGAGGCCATTTATGGCCTAAAGTGGAGCCTGAGAGCCTAGTTTCAGAAGCTCTCAGATATGTTGCAGAGGATGGGGATGCAGAGGCCTTCTTCAGATCATTCTTTGTTTGTCAGGAAAACAGAGAATGGCATGATAGCTCTACTGGTTTATGTAAATGACCTAATTATCACTAGCGATGTTGAGGCTGGGATAAGACATGACAAGGAATCTTTGGCACAACAATTTGTCATGAAGGATCTGTGCCATCTTAGATACTTCTTAGGGATCGAGGTCGCTAGGAGCAAAGATGGGATTGTTCTTTCTTAACACAAGTGTGCGTTGGATGTCCTTTAGGAGACAGGCATGCTGGGGTCCAAGCTAGCTAATATTCATATGGATCCCAAGGCACATCTACATGATAAGGAGGTAGAGGCAGTCAATAGTAGAGCATACAGACAACTTGTAGGCAAGTTGTATTTGACCATTACCAGACTAGATATTGCCTTGGCAGTAGGCAAACTTAGCTAATTCATAGAGAGGCTGGCAAAGTTGCACTAGCAGATAGCTATGCAGATGCTGAGATACTTGAAGAAAGCACCAGGTCATGGTATTCTCTTTCAGAGAGGCTCTCCTATGACAGTGGTAGGGTATTCCAATGTTGATTATGCGAGATATATGCTTGACAGGAAATCCACCATTGGTTTTTGTACCTTTATGGTAGTAATTTGGTTACCTAGAGGAGTGAGACCGTTTCTCGCTCTAGTGTAGAGTCAGAGTATAGGGCAATGACCTAGGCTGCTGTTGAGATGGTCAGGATACGATCTCTCTTGCATGATTTGCATGTCTAGATTGATGAGCCCATGGAGATGCGATGTGACAATTGAGCAGCTACCTACATAGCTAACAACCCGATGTTCCATGAGCACACTAAACACGTTGAGGTGGACTGCCATTATACCCGAGATCTTATACAGCGTGGTTTGTTGCGCACTACTTGTGACATCTAAGGATTAGACAACCGATGTGGTTACGAAACCTCTATCTCGTTCGGCATTTAATTTCTATTGTTCTAAGCTGAACATGATTGACATCTATGCTCCAGCTTGAGAGGGAGTATTGATACTCCTATTTATCTTATGTTTTTCCTCATATTAGTAGTTATTTTTGTAGTTTGTTATTTCTTTATGAACATGCATTGTATTTTACCCACTCTCTCTATATAAAGAGGTGTAGGGTTTTCAAGAAATAATAGATTGAATCATTTTGTCCTGCTTACATCAAGATCGCAATGGCTTCTTGAAGGAAGAGGCAATCATCGTTGCGACTTCCTCGTGTCCCAATGGTCGTTGTTGCACTTGCAATACCTTATTTTTTGGGCCTTTGATGGTATGAAAATATAGTTTTTAGATATGATTTTTATGTTTAGATCACAGATTGGATGATTGGCTGATTGATTGGATGCACTAGTCTTATGTGTAGCTTTTCCATGTGCCCTTTCATGTTTTTGGGTGTGTCGCCTTTGTGCACCTTACCTCTCCAGGTTGGGATAAGCTAGCTCCTAGGATTATTAGGTGTGTTTTTCTGGGATATTCTAGGATTCAAAAAGGGTATTGGTGTTATGATCCTATCTCTAGCAGACATTATGTTAGCGCTAATGTTACTTTTCACGAGTCCATTTCCTATTTTTCCATAGCTGAGTGTGATATTCTACCTAAGGTTACTGAGGCACCTATGCCTATTCCACCTAATCCCGTAGAAGCTATCCTGATCTTGGATTTTGTGCTCACTCTAAGTGAGCCTGTGAAGTTTCATGTTCCTCCTATTACTTACAGGCTCCCCAATTACTTACAAGTGACACCCCTCTACTTCAGCACCATTGTCCTTTCCATTATAGGTGAGCACAGACACTCTACAGACTGATGATGTGTTGCCTAGTTGTAATGATACAAGACTAGTTGATGGTGCTACTACCTCAGAATAGTTACAAGAGTCTATGCCACAGGACTTAGTGCCACTTGATCTTGACCTTCAGATTGCTATTAGAAAGGTTCCATGCAATTGTGGTGCACGAACTCGGTATTCTACTATAGGGGTGCTATCTACAGAATGTTTGGGAACATCATTTGGAAAATTCTGCCAGGCGTTGTCTGCCATTCGGGTTTCAACCATCATTTTAAATGCCGTCGGCAAGGCCATTTTTGAGCAGGGGCCGTGCTGACACAGATAAAGTATTGATTTACAGGGATATCGTCGGCATGCCATTGGCATTGTCAGCATGCTTTCAGCATGGTCAGCATGCCGGCGAAATAGGTGCTCATGCCGAGGTTGCTGCTGGTTTCTTTTACTTCTGTTATTTTTGTCGGTATGCATTGGCATGCCCATCGAAAAACGGGCATTCCATGGCATGCCCTCGACATGCCCACGAAATGCACACTTAGAATTTCATCATCACGGCATCGAAATCGACATTTTGAACCTTGGTTTCAACAACTCATCAGCAAACCATGCTTGATCCTAAGTGGCATCAAGCCATGGAGGATGAGATAGCCGCTCTTCATTCCCGTGGTACCGGGTGCTATAGTGGTTGGTTGCAAATGGGTATTCATATTCAAATATAATTCAGATGGGTTTGTTGCTTGATACAAGGCCCAACTTGTGGCAAAAGGTTTCACGGTGTGGACTTCTTTAATACTTTCTCTCCTATTACACGTCTAATGATAGTGCGCATTCTGGTTTTTGTGGTTGCTCACTATGATTGGGTGTTTCATTAGTTGGATGTCAATCATGCATTCCTTTACGAGGACCTCCATAAGGAAGTGTACATATAGTAACCTCCAATTTATAAGGTTCAGCAAGAGTGTGTATATAGATTATGGAAGGCAATATATGGTCTAAAGCAAAGTCCTAGAGAAGCTCTCTGAGGTGGTTGAAGCCATTGGTTTCCACAAGTCTTCATCTGAGCACTCTTTGTTTGTCAAAAGGACAAGGAAAGGGGTTGTTGTGCTTCTTGTGTAGGGGGATGACCTGATTATCACAGGAGACGACGTGGCTAGCATAGCTGAGGTGAAAGATTGTTTGGCAGGCAAATTTATCATAAAAGACCTTGGGCCATTAAGATACTTTCTTAGCATTGAGGTTGCACGTAGTAAGAAAGGTGTTGTACTATCCTAGAGAAAGTATATACTTGATATACAAGAGACATGCATGTTAGGGGCTAAACCAGTAAATATTTCCATGGATCCCAAGGCTTGTTTATATGAAGAGGCAGAGTAGATAGACTGTAGGCGGTATAGATAGCTAATTGGCAAGCTTCTTTATCTTACCATCACCAAATTAAATATTTCCCTATCAGTTGGAAAATTAAGTTAGTTTATGGACAAGTCGATGAGGCAGCACTAAGATGCTACAATGATGGCGTTGAGGTACTTGAAGAAGGCACCTGGACGTGGGATTTTGTTTAGTAGGGGGCTTATATGAGCATGGTGGGCTATTCTGATGCAGACTATCTAGGATGTTTGGCTGATAAGAAGTCCACTATAAGCTTCTATATGTATGTGGCAAGTAATCTAGTGACATGAGAAAGCAAGAAACAAGTAGTTGTCTCTAGGTCAAATGCAGAGTCAAAGTACAGAGCCATAGCCTAAACTGTTGCTGAGATAATGTGGGTAAGGTCGCTTCTCATGGATTTGCACATATCTGTCGACACCCCTATGGAGATAAGATGTGATGACAGAGCGGCCACCTACATAGCTAATAACCCCATATTCCTTGTGCAGACCAAACACGTGGATATTGATTGCCATTACACTCGTGACTTGATCTAGATGGGGCTTGTCTACATCACTTCAGTTTGTTCTAAGGACTAGACAACAAACATTTTTACCAAGCCTTTGTTATGGCCATCCTTCATTGTATGTCGTTCCAAATTGAGAATGATTGACATTTATACTCCAACTTAAGAGGAAATGTTGTACCCCTTCAATCTACTATGTTTTATTATTGTCCTTGATTATATTTTTCTTGTTTTACTTATAGGGTTGTTATGCATTTTTCCCATGTGTCTATATATTGAGAGGTAAGTTTCTGAATAATTCTATGCCATTCATTTTATCCCACTAAAACTCAAAGCAGAAGAAGGCAAGCTTAAACCGAGGATAATTTGATGAATCTCTATATAACCAATCCTACTTAGGAAATCGATGCGATGTTGCAAAATATTTGCATTTTCATGTGATAATTGTCCCCTCATCCTATTTAGTAAAAGATGACAACAGATGGATGGTTGCCTCCTAGGATGTCTTATCTCCAACTTCTTGTTTGTAACTATCAAAATTTGACCTTTCAATTTCAACCAAAATTTCACCCAATTAAGGGACCAAAAATACAGTAGAGTTGAAAGTCTGAAATTTGTTTCAGCACGTTTTAGTTGATTTTAGTGAACTTGGGTATATTATGACTAGATTGTTATCAACCATGATGGGCACTATACACATGTTTCTTAATTTATTTAACATTTATTTTTGTCTATTCTGCTCAATTTGACTTAAATTGCAGACGCAAATTTAAAAAGCCCAAGGGGGCTTCCCTCCGGTTCTTTTTTCTGCAGCATTAACCCAAGCTTGACAGAGAGATATCCATCCTAAAGAAAATTTTTCTATAACCAGAATCCTAATGAGCTGTTGGCAAAATATGGAGACCATGCCTTCGTAACAACCTGAAAAGTGATCTGTTCTAGCATACACATGAATGATAAGAGCCTCACTTTCTTTTCCTATATACATGGGTGTGCACAACATTGCTACGATATCGTTATCATCAATTAATGGGACTTGATTGGAAAGTGTTATTGCCTCTATCATTAATTCGAGTAGTCCCTGATTCTGATGTCCCGGCCATCTTTCGATGGCTCCCTTAGTGTATGTGCCAAGAAGTGTTTGAAGAATGGGGCTACTCCTTGAAAACACCCCAATCCATAGGTTCCCCTATCATCAGGGATTCATTGCTCACTCTGCATTGTCTGTAGATTAGTGAGGCCTACATCGTTTAGCTATGAGTGAGGACTTCACATTCGTCAACTTCCTTCCTTTGACTTGCCTTTAATTCACAAGTCCATAGGTTCATTCCTTGTCTTTGACACTGGAAAGAAAGGCAGGCAATGCAAGAAGTCGGAAAGAATGGAGAATCTTATTCCATTAGAAAACCCTACATCTCTTTATATAGAGAGAGGTGAGAGAACATTTGCAATACATATCCAGGAAAGAATAATAAAATAACAAAAGACCACAAAATAAGATCGAAGGAGTATCTCAACACTCCCTCTCAAGTTGGAGCATAAATGTCAATCATGCTCGTCTTGGAACAACAGACATTAAATGTTGGGCGTGGAAGAGGCTTAGTGAAGATATCCACTATCTGGTCTCCAGAGGCAATTGAAGTAGGGTAGATGACTCCACGCTAGATCAGGTCCCTGGTGTAATGTCAATCAACCTCAATGTGCTTGGTGTGCTCGTGGAACATCGGGTTGTTTGCTATATAGGTAGCAACACGATTGTCACATTTCATCTCCATCGGCTCCTCAACTTGGACATATAAATCCTGTAATACTGATCTCACCCAGACCATCTTTTTTGTTGTATGTGCCATGGCACGATATTTAGATTCTACACTGGACCTGGAGATAACTTGTTGCTTACTCTATGTCATAAGATTTTCCACCATGTAAGTGCAAAAGCCTGTGGTAGACTTTTGTTGGCATAACACTCTAGTTATCCTTTTCTTTATAGATTTGGACTGTTCTATTATTTATTTTGTCCTCAATCTACTCAACACCTCTATATAAAGAGGTGTAGTGTTTCATTTAAGAAATAAGACTATTCATTTTCTCGAACTTGGTATTAGAGCACTTGCACCGGCACGTCACTTGCTGCTGCTGCTCTTGCTAGGAGTCGCCGGCCCAGGCAGGCTGTCGCCCTCCATCTAGGGTCGCCGCCCCTCCTCTTAGCAAGGCTACAGTCTCTTACCAGGGTAGCGCTGCCCCTTCTAGGGTTGCTGCCACCCCTCTTCTCAGCGAGGCTATTGCCCTAGGGGCCGCCTCTCCTCCCATTAGACAACGCTGCTCACCAGTAGGGTAGCACCGCCCCAACCGGTCTGCCGCACACCCAGCATGGGCAGCACCTACCTGCTAACCACCATCCTTGCTCCTACTATAACAACAGGGGCTGCTGTTGCCGCCATCCGCTGCGGCTGCAAGTGGTGGTGACCAGTGGTTGGTAGATCTCGCCGGCAAGGGGGAGTAGCACCCTTTAAGAGCAGTGTTAGGGTTGTCCTCGTATCCTAACATGTGTTAAGTATTGATCTAAGAGGTGCTTGTGACTCTTGGAATGTTATCTAGGATCTCTAGATCTTAGATTTCATGATCAAGAGATCACGTTCTCTCTGATTTCAGAGTTTTGTAGATCTGAATTTTGATTTCAAATTGTGTTTGTGGCATCTTGTGGCAGTCTTAAGGCACGATGGCCTCTTCAAGCTCTTCAGAGGTGCCATCAGTTACTGCTACAAAACTCCCTTCTTTATTCCTATTTCCAAGTTGAATGAGACCAACTATGCCAGATGATCTCAGACATTCCTCATGTCTGTAGAGGGACACGATAAGGAACACATCTTGATGGAGTTGGAGCCACAGGACAAAACAGAGAAGAATACCACGTGGAAGAAAACCAATGCAATGGTCCGTGCTTGAATCATGAATTCTGTAGAGCCTTATATTGGAGATGGGATCATGTACTATAAGACTACCAAGGAAATGTGGGATTCTCTGCGTGACACATTCTCATGAGAAGAATTCCAGTAAAGTATTTGAGATTCATCATGCCATTGGTGGTTTGAAGCAGGAGGGCCAATCATTGTTACAGTACTATGTTGCTTTGAAGGGGCTCTTAGAGAAGTATAATGCCTGTTGCCCTGTCTGCACCTGTACTAGTCAGAGGGCATACAGGAAAAAGTATGCAGTCCTTTAGTTCCTGGATGAACTTGGACCAAATTATAAGGCTGCTAGGTCTTAGATCATGACTCTTGTTGAGCTTCCATCACTTGAGGAAGCATATAGTCAGGTAAGTAGGGTGGTTATCAAACCATCCTTGGCAGATATTGGACAGACTCCTACATTAGTGGCTACTGCACGTAGTGGACATGGAGCTCCATCTACTAGGGGGAGGACGTGGTGGTCAGGGCACGACTGGCAGACCCTGTACCATATGCTCGCATTGTGGCAAAGTTAGTCACTTAGAGGCCTCCTATTGGTCGAAGCATGGTAAACCTCCTATGGGCAACCAAGTTATCTTTTCCAGAGGCGAGCGATGCGGTGTCACGTGCTGACTACGATGCTATTGTTCAACGTCTCGCCCAGTTGACCTAGGAGACTGCTACTATTACTGATACTGCTGCATTGGCCTCATTAGGTATAGCTCCTGCTCATATTTTTGGTAGTGGTATTTCTAATAGTGCCTTGTGGTTAGTAGACTCAGGATCCTCCCAACTAAGATGGTGATTAGACATGCTTTAGATAGGTTTAAACCGTTCTTTCTGGTAGATCTGTTCAGGTGGTAGATGGTAGACAGTGCAGAGTACATGGTAGAGGAGATGTGGCAATAACTCTTTCATTGACTTTGCCCAATGTTCTTTATATTCCTGATTTTCCAATTAGTTTTTTGTCAGTTAGTAGAATCACAAAAGACTTACACTGTTGCGTTATTTTTGATGAGTTGGGTTGTATCTTTCAGGACAAACTCACGGGGAGGACGTTTGGTGGCGGACACGAGAAGGGTGTGTATCGCCTGATCCAAACTCCTTTGTTGCTGTGTCAGGGCGAGGTCGCTTTTGGTTCTGTTATAGCTCTTCAGTAGCATCATCATCTCGGGCACCCTTCACTGGATAGGCTACGATGTGTCATCCCTCATGTATCGCCTACTACTGAGATTTTGTGTGATGCGTGTCAGCTGGGAAAGCATCACAAAGTTAGTTTTCCGTCCAATTCTGCTACGATTTTTTATTTATTGCATATGGATGTATGGGGTCCTACTAGAGTTTAGATAGACTTCGTTATAGATTCTATTTGCTTATTGTGAATGATTTTTCCAAGATGCCATAGTTAATTTTATTAAATAATAAATGAGACGTTGGGTCAGTGATTGAGATATTTATTTTGCAAATAAAGACTCAGTTTTCTGCCATTGTGAAAATTGTAAGATCTGATAATGCCTTAGTTCTATATAGCCAAGTTAGAATCTTTTTACAAATCTCCTAGGATTGTTCACCAGATATCATGCCCCCAAACTTCGCAGTAGAATGGTGTAGTTGAGAGAAAACACCGTTATGTGTTAGATGTGGCCAGAACATTACTTATTTAGCATAATGTTTCACAGGTTTATTGGAGAGATGTGTTAACTGCATGCTATTTGATTAATAGGTTGCCCAACTCAGCTATTTAGGAACATGTTACGTGGTAGGTTCTTCATCCAGAGAAAGAACCGTTTATTGTACCACCTCGTGTTTTTGGCTGTATAGCGTTTGTCCATGTTTTAGGACCTAGTAGAGATAAGCTGGCTCCGAGGGCGGTAAAGTGTCTTTCTAGGATACAGTAGCACCCAAAAAGGATACAGATGTTATGACTCACGAGGCAAGAAACATTATGTGATTGCAGATGTTACTTTCAACGGGCCTATTCCATACTTCTCTACAGATGGTCATCAAGTGATGTTTAAGGGAGGCTTAGTCCTTATGCTTGTTCCATCAGTTCCCTTAGAGCAAATTCCTATTACACACAGTGAGAATACCACTATTATAGAGACTTTTACGAGGCAAGAGCCAGAGATTACTCATGTATACAGGTTGCTTGTTACATACAAACATCATACATGGCGTCAAGAACACACCCCTCCACCACCTAGCCACTTGTCTCCTCCCCTAATCAGGTATGTGTTGATAATAATGTGAGTTGTATTAGTGGTAATTGTGCAAGTTCTTCCGATGAGTCTACTTCTATTGAGGAGCAGGCTACACCTCCTATTGATACTGAGCCAATAGAGGAGGATCTTGACCTTCTGATTGTTATTTGGAAGGCCCCCCGTAGTTGTGTCCACTACTATACTGCAGGAGCATGTCTACTGCTAACCTTGGGAGATCATTTGCTATGTTCACTGTTCTTTTTGCGACACAAATTCCTACATCCTATCAGCAAGCAATGCTGGATCTAAAGTGACGTCAGGCCATGGAGGATGAGATGGCTACTCTACACTCCAGAGAAACGTGGGGATTGACTACTTTTCCTAGTCATGCCAAGACAATGGGGTGTTGCTGGGTCTTCGCTCTCAAGTACAACCTAGATGGCACTATATTTCGCTACAAGGTGAGGTTGGTAGCAAAGGGATTTACCCAGACATATGGCGTATATTTCTTTGATACATTCTCTCTTATATCCCGGCTACCTACAGTTCACATTTTGCTGTCTGTTGCTACTCACTATGATTGGCTTTTTGATCAATTAGATGTGAAGAACGCCTTTTTGTATGGGATCTTTAGGAAGAGGTCTATATGCAACAGCCTCCCAGATTTGAGACTCAGGGGAGTGTATATAGACTTAAGAAGGCCATTTATGGCCTAAAGCAAAGCCTGAGGGCTTGGTTCCAAAGATTATCATAGGAGGTACAGACCATGAGGCTTGTGAGGTCTTCTGCTAATCATTCACTCTTTGTTAGAAAGAACTCAGGGAGTATTGTGGCACTCCTTGTCTATGTTGATGATCTCATCTTTACTGGAGATGACATTGCTGGGATAACTGAGGTGAAGAAGTTGGCTGAAGCCTTTGTGATGAAGGATCTGGGTGAACTCAGATATTTCCTTGACATTGAGGTGGCACGCAACAAAGAGGGTATTGTCCTTAGTTAGCGCAAGTATGCTCTTGATGTGTTGCAGTTGCAAGAGATAGGGATGCTGGGATCTAAGCTTGCTAATATACCTATGGATCCTAAAGGACATCTCTATGATACAGACTCTCCGCTTATAGATAGCAGATGTTATAGGCAATTGGTTGGTAAGCTATTATATCTTACTATCACATGTTTTGATCTCTCTCTTGCAGTAGGAAAACTCAATCAGTTCATGAGAGCATTGGGATGCCACTATGCAGGTCTTTAGATATGTGAAGAAAGCACCTGGTAGAGGTATTCTATTTTAAAAGGACACGTCTATAAGTATTGTTGGCTATTCTGATGCCGACTATGCAGATTGCATGGTAGACAAAAAGTCAACAACTGGTTTTTGCACTTATATGGTAGGTCATCTTGTGACCTAGAAGAGCAAGAAGCAGCAGGTGGTATCCAAGTTTAATGCAGAGTCAGAGTACCATGCTATGGCACAGACAGCTACAGAGATGGTCTAGGTCAAATCAGTGTTGCAGGATCTATATGTCTAGGTGAAGGGACTAATGGAGATGGGGTGTGATAATCGTATTGCGACTTATATTGCAAACAACTCAATGTTTCATAAACGTATGAAGCATGTTGAGGTTGATTAGCATTACACCAGAGACCTGATACAACATGGGATTATCTACACTACATCAGTTGCTTCTGAAGATCATATTACAGATATATTCACGAAGCCTCTTCCTAGATTCGCATTTGACAGATGTTCCAAGCTGAGCATCATTGATATATATGCTCCAACGTAAGGGGGGTGTTAGCATAGCACTATAGTTACCCTTTTCTTTATAGTTTTGGACTGTTCTATTATTTATTTTGTCCTCCTAGACTTATGTTGCAATCTACCCAACACCTCTCTATATAAAAAGGTGTAGGGTTTCATTTGAGAAATAAGATTATTCATTTTCTCCGACTACCTTCTGTCAATCATACATCTTGCGTAGTCTGCATTAGAGTAGCGTACCACGGTCGTGGATTTGTCTCTGCTGAATAAAATAACATGGCCTGGTGCTCTCTTTAGGTACCTGAGCACCTACATTGCTACCTCCTAATGTTGCTTGGCTGGTTTGTTCATAAACTGACTAAGTGTCCCTACAGCGAGGGAAATATCTAGATGAGTGATAGCGAGGTATAACAGCTTGCCAACCAATTGTCTATAGGATCTTACTATCAACAGGCTCAGACTTAGTATCGTAAAGATGTCCTTTAGGATCCATGGCAAGCTTAGCCCCCAACATCCTCATCTCCTGTAACACAACAAGAGCGTATTTGCATTGCGTGAGGACTATGCCATCCTTGCTCCGTGCCACCTCAATACTTAGAAAATATCGCAACTTACCCAGGTCCTTCATTACAAAGGCATCTGCTAACTTGTGCTTGACCTTAGCTATCCGAGTGTGATCATCAACATAGGCAAGGAGTGCAATAACACCTCCCTCGCTCCTTCTGACAAAGAGCGAATAGTCTGCAAAAGATCTTCTGAGTCTCATAGCCTGCATTACCTCTAACAACTTCCAGAACCATGCACATGGGCTCTGCTTCAGGCCATAGATAGCCTTTCGAAATCTCCATCCACACTCCTGAGTTTCAAAGCTTGGAGGCTTCTGCATATAGACTTTTTCTTGGAGGTCGTCATAAAGGAAGGCATTCTTTACATTCAGTTAGTATAATGGCCAATCACAATAGGCAGCTACAGAGATGAGGATGCAGATAGTCGAAAGCCTCACAATAGGAGAGGCGTCTAAAAAGTCCACCTCATATGTTTGAGTGAACTCCTTTACAACTAGACGTGACTTGTAGCGAGAGATGGACCCATCAGGGTTCTACTTCAATGTAAAGACCCACCGGCAACCTATAACCTGGGCACGACTGGGTAGGTCAGCAAGCTCCCACATCCCTCGAGACTGAAGATAAGCCATCTCCTCCTCAATGGCCTAACACCATTTCAGATCAAGCATGGCTTGCTGATATGTCGTGGGATGTGAATAGCCGATAAGGCAGCAATGAACATGGCAAAATACCTTCCTAGTTCAGCAGTAGACACTACCCAGCCACCTGGTATCAACAGCAACTGCGTAGTGTCTTTCGAATGGCAATTAGAAGGTCCCTCCACATCCGTCTCCTGCAAAGGAATAAGGGAGTCATTATCCCCAGGTGTTTGACTAAAGGAACCTACATTATCACCACTAGGACAACTCACGTTAGTGTTGACATATACCTTATCTAGGGAGGAGGGTGGTAGCTAAAGGGGGATGGTGTGCTGCCTATAAGTCACTATCAACCTGTAAACACGAGAAGGTTCCATGTATTGTACACTGCTAGTACCATTATCTGAAGTAGTGATGTCCGGACTGTAACAGGTATCTTTTCCAGAGAAATTGGTGGCACGGGCATAGGTGCAAGTTTATCCTTAAAGGACAATTGATGTCCAATGGTAAAAAAATACAGGACAGGCTCATGAAAGGTGACATCTGCACTCACCTAGTGATTCTTGCCTAATGAATCATAGCATTGTATCATAAAAATACACACTTCACAACTCCAAGTGCTAACTCATCCCATCCTGGTCTCATAATGTAAACAAAGGCTACACAACCAAACACCCATGGTGGTATATGAAACAACTCTGTATCTGGATGGAGAACCTACTAGCGAATCTACTCTTGGATTGTCGAATTCGGCATCCGATTAATTAAGTAGCAAGCAGTAAGTACTGCATCTCCCCAATACATCTATGGTACATTATGGTGAATAAGTAACGTCCTGGGCACATCCAATATAAAGCCATGTTTCCTCTTAACCACTCCATTTTGCTAACATATGGAGGCAAGAGGTCTGATGAATAATACCAAGGGACTTATAAAAAGCTGTCAACTTCGCTGTGCAAAACTCAAGTGCATTATCAGAACATAGTCTTAACAATAGAAGAAAATTAGGTCTTTATTTACACTACAAAAGGTTCAATAACAAAGCCCACATCTGACTTATTTTGCAACAAAAATAACCAAGACATCTAGTATAATCAATAACAATAAGCAAATAATAGTGATGACTTGATCCATTTGGATCTTGACTTGGACCCCAAGCGTCCATATGCAGCAAATTAAAGCAAGAAACAAAAATCTGAGAACTAGTAGAAAAATTAGAACGATGATGCTTACCGAGTTGGCATGCATCACAATAAATATTAGCAACAGGTGAAATGTGAGGGATGAATCATCTCAACCTGTCCAAAGAAGGATGTTCGAGTTGACGATGCCACTGAAGAGTTGTACCAACACTAAAAGCAACCTTTCCTAAACAAGCAGCAACGGAGGGTGTCTGGATCAGGTGATACACACTCCCCTCCTCATGTCTGCCACCAATCGTCCTCCCCGTGAGATTGTCCTGAAAAGTACAACTACCATTGTCCAAGATAGCATGGCAATTTAGATCCTTGGTAATCGTACTAACAGAAAAGAGACTAATAAGAAAATCATGTACGAAAAGAACATTTGGTAATCCCAGCAAACGAGTAACTGCAACCTCGCCCTAACCATCAATCCTAGAGTGCCTACTATCAGCAACCTGAATGGTCGTACAAGGAGGAACAGACTGAATATGCTAAAAGCAACTATAATCTCTGTTGACATATCCCTACTATGCTATAGTCTCTACAGTCTTCCTTATTTGTTATTTTCTTTTTTATTGTTTCCCTATATGATGATTACCTTAGTTATGGTTCCTTGTATGACAACTACCTTTCTAGTAATTTCTTTAGTTGTGGTCTCTTGTATGGCAATTTCCTTTATAGCAATTGTCTTATCTACATCCTTTTGCCTTGTGGAGCACTCTACTCCACCTCTATCTATTGAGAGGTTAGACAATGGAATGTGACAACTTGCTCATTTCTTCTCACTTGATATTAGAGCGACAATCCTATATTGGAGCTCGAGTATCCCACCGAAATAGGCCTCCGATCCAATCCAGCACATCCCAAAATCCTCTCCTCACCTCTTCACACCATCACCACCTCGACTTGTAGAAGTAGCGTCGGCTGGAGCAGCGATGGTGGTGGTGATCTACAGTAGGGGCACCGGCAGTCAGCAGTAGCGCCACCGATGGGCTTGTGCTGCCCTTGCGCCGACAAAGGGAGTAGCAACAGGCCTTTTGAGGGCTGCTTAGGGTCCTTCCTGGCCCTAGCATGTGCCTCCTGATCCTCGGAGGGACTGCTATGTAATTCTAACTTAATTTTCAAGGAAGAGATTATTTGAATTTCATGTTAGATCATTCTTTCTTGTGAGTTATGATGATTTTGTAGATCTGAAAATCTGATTTTAGATATGAGTTTGGAGAGTTTTGTTTGGTCGGTTGATACCTTGTCCCTGCCAGGCACAATGTCAGTCTCAAAAAGAGAAAAGATGGCATTGGATGCTACTATTGCAATAGGGACGGTGGAGTATGTAAGCTTGATGCATTAGGAGCATGACAGGAGTCACCATGGTACAGGGTGGTTGTTGACTCTGGTGCTTCACAGCATCTTTGTGGAGATCATAATTATTTTTGGTCACTCAATTCTGTTGCACTAGGGAGAATAATATAGGTAGCTGACGGTAGGCACGCTCCTATTGTTGGTCAAGGGAAGGTGTATGTAACCCCCACTTTACGGCTGCTGAGAGCGTTACATGTGCCGGAGTTTCCCATGAGCCTATTATCGGTGAGCAGGATTGCGAAGGACCTTAATTGTAGGGTTATCTTTGATGATGTTGCATGTATCATCTAGGATAAGTTCACTGGGAAGACTATTGCCAGAGGCACAGAGGAAAATTGTGCTTATCATCTTGGGCATGAACCATTTGCAGGAGCCAGTAGATATGATGGTGTGAGTGCCTAACAGTGGCATGTTCATCTAGGTCACTTACCTCTGGATTATTTCAAGAGGGCGATTCCACATATCTCTTTTGCTACTACTATTCGATGTGATGCCTACCAGTTAGGTAAGCATCATCAATCTTCTTTTCCTGCTAGTACTTCTCTTGGATCAGCGGCTATTTTTGAGCTCCTTCATATGGATGTTTGAGGACTGAGTAAAGTTCTAGATAGGATGGGACATTGCTATTATCTTGTAGTTGTTGATTTCTCTAAAGTGTCCTAGGTGTTCCTTCTGAAGAACAAAGTAGATGTTGGAGGTGTTATAGAGACTCCTCTTGAAGATTAGGACACAGTACTCTACCACCGTGAAAACTATACAGACAGATGATGCCCTCGAGTTCTGTACTGCGAGACTTACAGAGTTCTATAGGGCTCGAGGGATCATCCACTAGACTACTTGTCTCCATACCTCGCAACAGAATGAGATTGCAGAGCAGAAGCATAGACATCTATTAAATGTTGCTCGTACTCTTCTTATCCACCACAACGTTCCACAGAGATACTAGGGGGATGCAATCTTGACTACGTGCTATCTCATTAACAGAATGCCAAGCTCAATTCTCCACAAGCAAATACCGATTCTCCTACTACATCCAGATGGTGAGCTTTTGCATGTGTCTCCCAGGACCTTTGTGTGTGTTGCTTTCGTTTATATGTCATCACCAGGTCATAACAAACTTGCTCCTCGCACTGTCAAGTGCGTGTTCTTGGGGTACTCCAGGAGTTAGGAGTACTAATGTTACGATCTTATCCATAGCAGACACTATGTTAGCACTAATGTGACATTCCATAAGACCACACCATTCTTTTCAATTGCTGGACAGATGAGTTCTCGTGATGATGTGGCTCTCATGCCTATTCCTCGTTCCTTTCAAGGAAATTCCAATCTCTACTTCTCAGCTTGCTTCTTCAGGTTCCACAACTCCTTGGATGAATTCCAGTTATTGCATAGTCTGATGCACACGTACAGTAGACCTTATACGACACTACAGAGGCTACCTTCCTCACCAATGGATGATGCTCCACAGGTTGTTAAGATGGTATCTAGCAATAGTGGCAGTTTCGTCAGACCTGATCTTTCTGATAATGCTGATCACAGTAGTAGTGACGTTCCTTCTAAAGACATTCAGACAGAGGTGCCAGACAATTCTGACCTTCCTATTGCCATTAGGAAGGCACCCCACACGTGAGTTTAGATACCGTGTTACAAGCAGTTTGGCTATTGATGACCTTGGTTCTGAGTTTGGTAGATTCTACCAAGCACTTACAGTCTCATACATTCTATATACATACCGGCAGGCCAAACTTGATCCAAAGTAGCATCAAGACATGGAGGAAGAGATGGCGGCACTCCGGAGTAGACAGACTTAGGAGCTCACCTCACTTCCTACAGGCGCACGAATGGATGGCTTCAGATAGGTCTTCACCTTGAAATACAACCCTAATGGGTCTATTTCAAGGTATAAGGCCAGGTTGATGGCGAAGGGGTTCACCTAGACATATAGGGTGGACTTCTTTAACACTTTCTCACCCGTTGCATGGCTTGCCACTGTTCGTGTACTCATCTCTGTTGCAGCTCACAGAAATTGGCAATTACACCAGCTTGATGTGAAAAACCCTTTCTCTATGGCGAAATTCAGGAAGAGATTTACATGCAGCAGCCCTCGGATTTTGAGGTTCAAGGGGAGTGTGTGTAGGCTCAGGAAGGCCATATATGGCCTGAAGCAAAGCCCGAGAGCTTGATTTCAAAAGCTCTTAGATGTATTGCAGAAGATAGGGATGTAGAGATCTTCCGAAGATCATTCCCTATTTGTAAGGAAAACAAAGAATGGCGTAGTGGTACTCCTAGTTTATGTGGATGATCTGATTATCACCGGCGGTGATGAGGATGGGATAAGTTAGGTCAATGAGTCTCTTGCACGACAGTTTGTTATGAAGGGTTTGGGCCAGCTTAGATACTTCTTGGCGATCGAGGTGGCTAGGAGCAGAGATGGGATTGTTCTCTTTCAACGCAAGTATGCGTTGGATGCTTTTCAGGAAATAGGTATGCTAGGGTCCAAGCAAGCCAACATTCCTATGGATCGCAAGGCACATCTTCCTAATGAAGAGGCAGAGGCAACTGATAGTAGATTATACAGACGGTTGGCAAGCTACTCTATTTGCATTACACAACTCGATATTACACTTGTAGGCAAGCTAAGTCAGTTCATGAATAGGGCAACCAAGCAGCATTGGCAAGCTACCATGCAGGTGCATAGGTACTTGAAGAAAGCACCTGGACATGATATTCTCTTTCAAGCTAGGGCTCCAATGAAATTGGATGAAAAGAGTCAATTCCATTAGAAACCCTAGGCCCTCTTTATATAGAGAGGGATCGTAGAGCTAAAAGTACATAAATGTCCCTGAGGGACAAAGACTATTATAACCCTTACAATAAGATAGAAATAAAAGGGCTAATATACACCAACACTCCCCCTAAAGCTGGAGCGTAGATATCTATCATGCTCAGCTTGGACATACAAGTATCAAATGAAGATCTGGCCAAGGGTTTAGTGAAAATATCTGCAGTCTACTCTTCAAATGCAACTGAGGTGGTGTATAGTAGTCCCTTCTAAATAATGTCCCTGGTATGATGACAATCAACCTCAACATGCTTTGTCCTCTCGTGAAATGCTGGGTTGTTAGCAATGAAGGTGGCTACTCTATTATCACACCTCATTTGCATGGGGCTAGAAAACTGCACCTGTAGATCAATAAGCAAGGATCTGATCCACATCATCTCAGCAGTCATCTGAGCCATAGCTTTGTACTCAGACTCGGCACTGGATCTCACAACTGTGCCATGTTTCTTGCTCCTCCATGTGATCAAATTCCCTGCTAAGAAGGTGTAGAATCCAGTAGTGGATCTGCGATCCACATGACATCCAGCATAGTTTGCATCCGAGTATCCAACCAATGTTATAGAAGACCCCTTGGAGAAGAAAAGACCCTTCCCAGGAGCCTTCTTGACATATCTAAGTGCCATCAATGCCACATCCTAATGCTGACGTGTTGGTTTGGCCATGAACTGACTCAGTTTCCCAATTGCAAAGAAGATATCTGGCCTTGTAATAGTGAGATACAATAGCTTGCCCACAAGATGTCTATACTGTCTACTGTCCACCACCTATGCATCTTCATCATAAAGTAGCATCTTAGGGTCCATCGGAATATTGGCCTCCTTGGCCCCAAGCATATCAACCTCCTGCAGGATATCTAAAGCATACTTCCTCTGAGACAAAACCACACCCTTCTTACTGCGAGCAACCTCAATACCAAGGAAATACCGTAAGGCCCCCAAGTCCATAATAAACTGCTCTGCAAGGATGTACTTGACCTCAGCAATGCCCTATTCATCGTCCCCTATGATAATCAAATCATCAACATAAACAAGAAGTACGACAATACCTCGTGTAGTCCTAACAAAAAGTGAAAAACTAGCTGTCGATCTCCTGAATCCAGCTACCCAACAACTTGTGACAACCTTTGAAACCAGGCTCTGGGACTCTGTTTGAGGCCATATATAACCTTCCGTAATTGGCACACACTCCCCCTAACTCTCAAAATCAGGTGGCTGCTGCATATAGACTTCTTCTTGGAGATCACCATAAAGGAATGCATTCTTGACATCTAGTTAATGCAAGGGCCAATTCAACTGAACTGCCACTGCAATTAACACCCAGTCTGTAGGAAGCCTGGAACCTGATGAGGTGTCAAAGAAGTCAACCCCATAAGTCTGGGTGAACCCGTTTGCCACAAGGCGGGCTTTGTACCTAGCAACACCACCATCAGCAAGTGGAGTTAGCTCCCAAGTCCTACGGTCTCGAAGAGCGACCATCTCATCCTCCATGGCTACTCGCCATTTTGGATCAAGCATGGCCTCATGGTAAGTAGCTGGAACCTGCGTAGTAGCTAACGCTTGTGTAAATCCGGCAAATCCAGGAGATAGACTGTTAGTAGCAAGTACCAGGATAAGTGGTGCAGGTCCGTGGTTGCTTCCGAATGGCTATCGGAATGTCAAGATCATCACCTGGTGCATCACATGTCCTAACCCTGTGACCATCACATGATAAATATACGTCAGTGTCTAAAGGGCTCACCTGAGAAGCTGATGGTGAAGGTAAGGGTGGGGGTCCTTGATAGGTAGTATGAGGGCGAATGTATGTCTGGAGTGGCCCTGTCAGGCATGGAAAGAGATGCGTAGCAGGTGGTAGTGATGGTGTAGTAGGGACATGAATCTCAGGAAAGCTCCAAAAGTGAATGGTGTATATGGCATAGGTGCCATATCACCCTCAGGAGGCATTTCAACAGCTGTCACAGAAAAGAAAGGTACAATCTCATGAAAGATAACATCCGCAGAAACATAATGCCAAAAAGTAAGAGGATCAAAATAGTAATACCTCTTTTGTGTCCGAGTATACCCTAGAAAAATGTACTTAACTGCTCTCGGTGAAAGTTTATCCCAACCCGATCGCAACAAATGGACAAAGGCAACGTAACCAAAAGTCCAAGGGGTGACGTGAAAACAGGGGGCGATCAGGATACATGACCAGAAGAGGAATCCATTTATGTAACACAGCATTGGGCATTCGATTAATCAAAAAACATGCAATCAAAATAGTATCACTCCAGTAAAGAAACGGGATCGAATGATGAATCAATAAGGTGCGAGTAACATCAAGAATATGACAATGTTTCCTCTCAGCAACACCATTTTGCTAAGAGGTATGAGGACAGGTAGTTTCATGAATAATGTCACAACTAGAAAAGAAATTACGCAAACACAGTACAAAACTCCAAGGTATTATCAAAACGAAAACACTTCACTAAACACGAATGTTGAGTTTTTATTTTCCTGACAAAGTTCTCAATAATTTACCCCACATCAGACTTATTTTTCAAGAGACATCCAAGAAACACAAGAAAAATCATCAACTAAAACGAGATAATATTTGTTCCCAAGTCGATCAGGAGTATGACTGGGACCCCACACATCCATATGAACCAGATCAATGCAACAGATGAAACAAAGGAAGAACTGGAGAAACGAGCCCTGTGGTGCTTACCAAGCTGACAGGCATCATAGGTGAGAGCAGTAGTGGAAGGGTTATATGGTAGAACATGTCTAGGCGATGAATAGGTAGATGGCCAAGGCGGTGGTGCAACTGGAGAGGAGATCCAACAGAAGTAAGGCCTTGAGTAGTAGAAGCAGCAAAAGCGATGTGGCTCAGACAGTACACCCATGTTCCTCACACCCTCCAACAATCGTCTTCCCAGTGAATTTATCCTGCAAGATATAAGGCGCATAAAAAATAACTTGATAGTTCAAATCTCTGGTGATACTGCTAACAGATAATAAACTCAATGGAAAATCAGGCACATAATACACATCTGCAAGCTTCAAAGTAGGAGATAAAGACATATCTCCCTTGCCAACAAGTGGCGAGTGTCTCCCATCAGCCACCTGTACCATCCTAGCAGGTGTAACAGGTGCAAGCTGGGAGAAAGAGCCTCTATTGAAGCATAGGTGCTTGGATGCACCAGAGTCAATCAGCCACTCACCAGAAGACAAAAGGGTTGACATACCACTCGCAGGTGTCTCTGAAGAAGTAGCCATAGCTGCAATGTCAGGAGTCTAAGAGGAGGAAGCCTGAGTCAACTGAACAATCTGTTTCCGCAAAGTTTCAATCTCAATACTCAAGGAGCTAACATCAGAGGTAGGAAGGGCTGAATCTGGGATTTCGGCTGCCTGTTTGGCCATCAGTGGTCTACCATGCTTCTGCCAACATGTAGCCTCAAAGTGACCAAGTCTACCACAGTAAGTACACAGAGTCCTATTCCGCATACCAGAAGAATGTCCACGTCCACGACAACGTGCAGGATAAGTACCCCTGCCACGTCCAGGGATCGCAACCAACGTAGACGACTGAGCAGTAGAGTTAACAGTAGGAGAATGCACTATAACTCTGTTGAGTCTACTGTATGCTTCCTCTAGGGTAGGAAGCTCTGGCTGCAGCATATTTAGGTCCAAGGCTAGCTAAGAAAAGGGAGATAGCCAACTGTCTCCTGAAACTCCTCTAGGACTTACAAGTACACCCTGGCAAGTAGGAGTAGTGCCTCTCCAGCATTCCCTTCATAAGTGAATAATACTGTGACAGTGTTCATCCCTCTGGACGTAGATAGAAGAGGTCGTAAAAGACTTGGAAAATATGTGAAGAGTTCTTGGCATGTGAATAGGTATCACGCAAAGACTCCTAAATCTCCTTCGCTGTAGTATAATACATGATCTCATCTCCCATTATGGGAATAACTGTCTGCATCAGCCATGCACAAACCATGGCAATATCACTATCCCAGCTGACATTTGTGCTAGCTTGTTCTCAGGCTCCGGATTTGTAAGTATGTGGCTCTTTTTATGACCCCTGACGGTCATAAGAAAGGTCTGGAACCACCACAAGTAGTTGGTCTCATCCAACTTAACAACAGGACCAAAGAACGGATTCTTGAGTACCCCAGTGTCCGAAATAGAGCCCGAAGATACCTCAGACTAATCATCTGAAGCCATCTTCACAATCCGGAAGCCTCAATCAAGTGTTTAGGACCAAGAAACCATCAAATAACCTGAAAATCCAATCAATTTAGATTTGCATAGTTGCTAAGAGACTTCCTTGGATAGGCGTTAGCCTCACCTGGGTGCAAGGAGAACACCCAAGGAGGCCTTGAAGAAGTCTAGCCTCCTTCTTGCAACAAGAATAGGACTCAAGTCCCTAGATCAGGGCACTATGCCCTCATGGATGCTGCACAGGGGTCAAAGATCACATTCACGGTTGCAACAGGTGGTTGCGTCGCCGCTCCCCGCCAATCATAGCCTCAGACAACCGTTGCGAAGCTGCAAGATGCTTGGCGGTGGCACTAGTGCCTGCTGCAGAGCACTGCCAGCGACCCTTGGACCAGCAACGCCGCTGCTAGCTGCTGTAGGAGGTTGCAGTGCAACCGCATCGCCACTGCTGGGTCTATCGACCCTCACCGAAGCGCTGCTCGGATGTTTAGAGGCTTCCACGCCGCTGCAACCCCGTTGCAAGGGCTAAATCGAGCCTCAGGGGCGCCACCTCCAGCTGCTAGGGCTCCTGCATGGGGCTAAATCAAGCCTCAGAGGCTGAATTGAGCCTCAGGGGCCTCGCTGGGGGCCGCTAGGGCTCATGTGTGCGGCTGGAGGGCCGCCGAAGACCACTGCTACCGCCAAGGAAGGAGGAAATGAGAATGGGATTTGATGTTAGGGTTTAGGAGGCCTTGAGGGGTGGGATACCTAGAGCCATGGTCTAGGTCCAGTGCTCTGATACTAAATTTGATGAAAAGAGTCAATTCCATTAGAAACCCTAGGCCCTCCTTATATAGAGAGGGACCATAGAGCTAAAAGTACATAAATGTCCCTGAAGGACAAAGACTATTATAGCCCTTACAATAAGATAGAAATAAAATGGCCAATATACACCAACATATGATTATGATGGGATACTTACATGTAGATTATGCAGGGTGTGTTACAGATAGGAAGTCTACTACAGGTTTATGTACTTTTATTGCAGGTAACCTGGTAACCTGGAGAGTAAAAAGCAAGCTATGGTCTCTCGTTTTAGTGCTGAGTCAGAATATAGCTCCATGGCCCAAACTGCTACTGAGATGATTTGGATTAGATCATTGTTACGAGATTTGCATGTTCATATTGAGGAGCCCATGGAAATGAGATCAAGGTTCAAAATGCCAATTTTGACGTTTCGATAAATTTTCAAGTGCGCATTTTGCCTGCACGCTGAGGGCATGTTGTGGAAATGCCTATGTTTTGACATTTCGATGCCTAAAAAATAATCCATTTCAGAGGCATGCCGAGGGCATGCCGTAGGCACATCAACGTATGCCGACAAAAATGATAGAACTGGTCAAAATTATTGGAATTTAAAAAATAACTAGTTAATTGGGTAAATATTTTCATTTAAACACTAAACACTATCTTATACTTTCTACTTAAATGGATAATTATTTTTAAAATTAAAGACTGCAAGAAGAAAAGTGTCAATGCTAATTCAAAAGGAGATATATTGGTAATATATTGTTGATATTAGGAAATTTTGAGGAAATTACTAAAAATGACTTAAAAATGTGAATGTTACAACATGAAAAAATGCATAGGCTTTAAAAGACCATAATCATATTTTGAGGAGCCCCTCCACAGTACAGATCATCAATATCTTTCAAGTTGGCGATATGTGATATATAACTCGTTCAACAGTAGTAGCAGTGCAGTGCAGTGCAGCAATAGCGAGCCAACAGTAGCAATGACATGTAGCATGCATCACATGCACACGACTTAGTAGCAAGCAACAACGCAAATCGACAAGCTGTCAGCATGCCAACAATTTCAGTGGCATGTCGCCGGCATGCCGGAGACATCTCTGCATTACGATAAGTATATTGTGTCGATATGGCATCTCATTAAAAACCCTTGTTTCACCAACATGTCGTCGACATGCCAACGACATTTTAATCATTAAATGAGATGTGATAATAGGGTTGCCACGTATATTGCTAACAATTCCATGTTCCATTAACGCACCAAGCATGTGGAAGTTGACTACCACTGTACTAGAGATTTGATCCAGCATAAGGTGTCGCGCACAACATACGTTGCTTCGAAGGACCAAACAGCCAACATCTTCATGAAGCCCCTGCCACATGGAGCATTTGATACATGTTCCAAGTTAAGCATGATTGACATCTATGCTTCAGCTTGAGGGGGAGTGTTGACATATCCCTACTATGTTAGTCCCTACAGTCTTATTTGTTGTTTCCTTTTTTATTGTTTCCCTGTATGATAGCTACCTTAGTTGTGGTTCCTTGTATGACAATTGCCTTTATAGCAATTGCCTTAGTTGTGGTCTCTTGTATGGCAATTGCCTTTATAGCAATTGCCTTATCTACCTTCCTTTGCCTTATAGAGTACTCTACTCCACCTTTATATATTGAGAGATTGGACAACAAAATAAGACAACTTGCTCATTTCTTCCCACTTGGTATCAGAGTTGCTAGGTAATAAATCAGTGTTAGGAAATAAATGAAGATCTAATTAGTTAGTTGTCAAGGATCCTGTTAGGAAATAAATCAATGTTAAGAAATAAACGAGGATCTAATTACTTAGTTGTCAAGGATACAATTAGTTAGGTGTCTTATTTATTTTAGTCCATATTATTTTTAGCAAGTTGGTATGTTTTTCCTTTATTGTATTAAACCTTCTCTATATAAAAAGAGGCTTGGCTTTGTTATTTAACAAGAATAAATATTCTACCCAAAATTTCCATATGGTATCAAAGCCACTGATTCTGGTGGTCTAGGGTTTAGAGAAGATTTAGAGGAGGGAGGCCTTCCTACATCACAGCCAGTTTCCAACGAGTGACCGGAGAGGCTCTCTCCTCTCACAACTCCTTTTCTTCTTCTATTCTCTTGCTTTTGCTGCTACTCTTATCGTCGGTAAAGAAAGCGTTGCTGATGTCACCACCAGCCCACCACCGACAAGAGACCACACGACTCCTTAGAGGACTTGCATTTGCAACCCAAGGCAACTTAATGAAAAAGAAAGACACAGATCGGCATTGACATGTAGATGGGGTGCACTCTTACGCACCTAGAGTGTTTTGACTGGCTCTTGGGGTGTAGAAGCAATGGCAGCGATGGTATGCTAGCTCGTAGGGTGTAGGAGCAATGGCACCCCTATGACCTTATGCGTACTCACGAAGGCCAACCCTCATCACCTTTAGACTCTTGGATGTAGGAGTAGCAACACCCAAGTTTTAGTCATGATTTCTTACGTATCCAACGCCTTACGCGGGACGTATAAGTAGAAACATGACAAGTTGATGCAGATGTTGAAGTCGATTATTTTTCTACTATCGTCGAGTAACGTTGATTCAAGTCTTCGCCGTCTCCCATGCCTCGACTTGAGGGGGAGTGCTAGGAAATAAAATAAATGAGGATTTAATTAGTTAGTTGTCAAGGATTTTATTAGGAAATAAATCAATGTTAGGAAATAAATGAGGATCTAATTAATTAGTTGTCAAGAATCCAATTAGTTAGGTGTCTTACTAATTTTATTTCATGTTATTTTTAGCAAGTTGGTATATTTTCCCTTAATTGTACCAAATCCTCTATATATAAAGAAAAGTGTGGCTTTGTTATTTAACAAGAATAAATATTCTACCCAAAATTTCCACAACCTCCACTTAGATGCTAGGATGCACTTGAATCTACTAGCCACGTGGTGCCATCAGAAAATCCACTATCGGTGCTCAAGGCAAAAACTGTACCTGAGGCGAAGGTAGCAGTAACAGTGGTAGACTCCTGTGTCAGCTGAGCGAGACGTTGGACAGCTGCATTGTACTCTGTACATGGAACAATATCAACCTGCTCCTCAAGAGGAAGAACGGCTTGGTTGGCCATGGGAGGTCTACCATGCTTGGTCCAGTACATAGCCTCAACATGTCCAACTTTGTCATAATGGGAGCATATGGTCCGAGGCTTGCTTGTTTAACCCCGGTCATGACCTTTTCCTTTAGTAGAAGTACCACGACAACCACGTTTACCAGCAGCCACAAGTGCAATGGTCTTCCCAATATCAACAGAAGCCTTCACAACAATTCTACTAATCCAATTATATGCTTCCTCTATAGATGGAAGCCCAGAAAGTGTCACAATCTGCGACTTGGCTACCTCTCAAGCCTAAGTCCATCCAGAAACTATAAAACCGTAGCATCTCTCTGGTACTCTATGTGGAACAGGTACACACAGGTCTGCAAGCATTATACTTCTCCAGAAGTTCCTTAAGGGCAGCATAGTACTAAGATAATGACCTTCCCGCTTCAGGCTACCGATCTCATGGTGGATCTTAAACACTTTGTTGGAATTCTTCTATAGAGAATTTCACATCTCCTTAACTGTCTTGTAGTACATAATGTTGTCCCTAATCTGAGGCATAACAGAGTTCATGATCCACGCCCGGACCATCCCATTGTCTTTCTTTCACGTGATGTATTTCCTCATCATGTCTGTTGGTTCCTTCTCCATCAAGATATGTTCCTCATCATGACTCTCAACTGTCATGAGGAATGTATGAGACCATCTAGTATAGTTGGTCTCATCCAACTTAGAGATCAGAACAAAGAAGGGATTCTTGTAGTTCCCTGCATCCATAGCAGTATCTAATGTCACCTCTGAACTGATGGATGATGATATTGTGCCTAGTAGATGGTGAAATCTAGTTCTAAAAGACTTATTTCATATCTGAAACATATAGATTAAGAAGATGGTGATCCCTTGATCACGAAATTCAAGACATCGGAGTCCCAGAGATCACGTCAAGAGCCACGCAGCCTCCTAGGATTAATGAAAGCGTGCACTAGGGCATGGGGAAGGCCCTAGTGACGCCATCCAAGGGGCTAGACCCCTCCTTACGCCGGCATAGGGCCCCCGAACTGCTTGCAGGTGGTGGTGGCATGGCTACTGCTGCTACTATTACTAGAGAGGCAGTGATGCTGCTGCTTCAGCGGCAGCAAATCAGGGCAGCACGATGCAAGGAAGGGAAGAGGGGTTGGGGTGGAGGGGTTGTGCTGGTGGGATACTAGAGCACCGACCTAGGATCGTCACTCTGATACCAAGTCAAAAGGAATGGAAAATATTATTCCACTAGAAAATCCTACACCTCTTTTATATAGAAAAAGGTGAGGAAATATTTGCAGTATATGTCCAAGAAAGAATAATAAAATAACAAAAGACCACAAAATAAGACCGAAGGGATATCTCTACACAAGATATAAGACTTGGATGAAATGACTCAATTCATTATAGAAAATCCTAGGTTCTCTTATATAAAGAGAGACCAAAGGGTTGAAAGTACAGCACTGCCCCTAATAAGGTAAACACCCATATGCCCGAATAAGAAAAGCATAAAAATATAAGAACCACTATATGCTAACACTCCCCCTCAAGCTGGAGTATGAATATCTATCATGCTCAGCTTGAAACAACACACATCAAAGGCAAATCTCACCAGGGGCTTTGTGAAGACATCTACAGCCTGCTCTTCAGAAGTGACACTCATGGTATGTAATGTCCCACACTGAATAAGATCTCGGTGTAATGACAGTCAATCTCTACATGCTTTGTCCTCTCATGACACATAGGGTTATTGGAATTGTAGGTCGCTGCTTTGTTGTCACACCACATCTCCATAGAGCTATCCAGAGAAACATGAAGATCTGACAAAACTTGACCCAAACCATCTCAGTGGTTGTCTGGGCCATGGCCCTGTACTCTGACTCTGCATTGGATCTAGATATAACAACTTGCTTCTTGCTCCTCCAGGTAACCAAGTTGCCTGCAACAAAGGTACAAAAACCTGTGGTGGATTTTCTATCCCCAACACAACCAGCATAATCAGCATCAAAGTATGCTACAATCCCCATGGGTGTTCCCTTACGGAACAAAAATCCTCATCCTCGTGCTTTCTTTACATACCTAAGCACCTGCATTGCAGCCTCCCAGTGCTGCCTAGTTGGCTTATCCATAAACTGGATAAGCCTACCAACCGACAAAGACAAGTTTGGACGAGTGATGGTGAGGTAAAGAAGCTTACCCACCAGCTGCCTGTATGCCCTACTGTCAACCACCTTAGATTTCTCATCAAATAAATGGACCTTAGGATCCATGGGAATATTTGCAGCCTTAGCTACTAGCATGCCAGTCTCCTAAAGAAGATTAAGAGCATACTTCCTCTGCGAGAGCACCACTCCATCCTTGCCACGTGCAACCTCAATGCCCAAGAAATACCTCAACTATCCTAGATTCCTCATGACAAACTTCTCTGATAGGTGCCTTTTGACTTTGTCTGTCCCATCTCTGTTATCCCCAGTGATGATAAGATCAACATATATCAGGAGTGCCACAATCCCCCTGTCAGTCTTCCTGGTAAATAAGGAGTGATCTGAAGTAGAGCGACTCAGACTAATCTGGCGAAACACCTCTGATAGCTTTTGAAACCATGCCCAGGGACTCTACTTCAATCCATAGATTGCCTTCCTCAATCTGCACACACACTCCCTCTGAACCTCGAAACCCTGGGGTTGCTGTATGTAAACCTCCTCCTGAAGATCGTCATAGAAAAAAGTGTTCTTCACATCAAACTAGTGTAATGGTCAGTCTCTGTGAGTAGCAACAGAAATAAGTATCCAGGCAGTGGTAAGCCGCGCAACAGGGGAGAAAGTATCAAAAAGTCTACCCTATATGTTTGAGTGAACTCCTTTGCTACTAGTTTGGCCTTATATCTCGAAATAGACCCATCAAGGTTGTATTTCAAGGCAAAGACCCATCGAGAGTCAACTAGTCGTGCGCTAGTAGGAAGTGAGATGAGATCCCAAGTCTGTCTACTCCAAAGCACCGCCATCTCATCCTCCATGGCTTGAAGCCACTTTGGATCAAGCATAGTCTGCTAGCAAGTAGACGAAATGTGTGACATTGCAAGTGCTTGACAAAAGCTGCTAAACTAAGGAGCAAGACCATCGGTAGCCAAACTACCTGCAACCCGGTATCTAGATTTACAGGTGCGCAGTACTCTCCTAATGGCAATAGGGAGATCTGAATCATCAAGTATCATTGACTGAGTCACTGTAGAAGGAGTCTCGCCACTATGGTGATCTGCACTGTCTGGGGAGTCAAGTCTAACTAAATTGTCACTGGCATCAGGTACCCTCTCAACTACCTGTGAACCATTGGCTACTGGTGAGGAAGGAGGCCTCTGAAAAGTAGTGTGATGCCTGTGATAGGTAAGTAATGGCCGGTGCAATTTCTCAAAGTCATCCAGGGAGGAAGAGCTCATCTGTCTATCAGCTGGAGGTCTGGATTGAGTAGGCACCTGAGTCTCTGTACACGGAACAGACAGGGGAAGAAGGGTAACATTATTACAAGAGCTCCTCTGTCTAGTGACTGAGAAATATGGTGTATCCTCATGGAAAGTCACATCAGTGCTAACATAATGTCTGTTCTACAGAGGATCATAGCAACGATACCCCTTCTGTGTCCTAGAGTACCCTAAAAATACGCACTTGACAGCACAAGGAGCTAGCTTGTCACGACCAAGTGACGACACATGGACGAATGCAACACATCCAAAGGTCTTGGGAAGCACATGAAATAACTCATCGTCTAGATGCAGAAGAACCAGTATCTGCTCATGAAGAACTGAGCTGGGCATCCTGTTGATGAGATAAGTCACCGTCAGAACTACGTCCCCCCAGTATCTCTGTGGCACATTGTGATGAATCAATAGTATACGGGCAACGTCCAACAAGTGCCTATGCTTCCGCTCTACAACCCCGTTCTGCTATGAAGTATGAGGACAAGTGGTCTGGTGGACAATCCCACGGGTCCTATAGAACTCCCTAAGTTTGGCAGTGCAGAACTCAAAAGCATTATCAGTCCGCACTATCTTTACCATGGCTGAATATTATATGTTGATCTCCAGAAGAAGAGTCTCTATGCATCCTCCAACCTCTACCTTACTTTTCAGCAAGAACACTCACGTGACTCTAGAGAAATCATCTATGACAACTAGGTAGTACCGGTGTCCCATCCAGTCTGGGATTCTACTCGGTCTCCATACATCCATATGGAGCAACTAAAATAATGTAGATCCAAGAGAGATGCTAGCTGGAAAAGAGGATCGATGGTACTTACCCAATTGGCAAGCATCACACTGTATGGTAGCAGCTGGGGAAATATATGGTATCACCCTCTTGAGGCAATCTAGAGACAAGTGGCCAAAACAAAAATGCCACTGTAGAACACTCTCGCTACCATATCGAGTAACTTCTACAAATGGCTCCTGTCCTAGACGATAAACACCATTTTCCTTCGCACCTTTGATAACAGTCCTCCCGGTGAGCTTATCCTGAACAACACATCTGATATCATCGAAGATCACTTTGTAGTTGAGATCCTTCATGATTCTACTCATTGACAACAGACTCAGTGGAAATTCTGGCACATGCAATGCACCAGACAGCTGCAAACTAGGGGTCACAGACACCTCCCCCTTACCCCTAACTGGGGTGTATCTACCATCAGCAACCTGTACAGTCTTTCCTAGGAGAACGAACTATAGCGAATGAAAATAGGTCTGATCACCGCACAAATGTTGTGACGCACCTGAGTCGATTAGCCACCCTGCTTCATGGTGGCTCCTATAATGCTCCTGATGCACCAGACTCAAATTCTGCCATAGGTGTCAAGCAGACCACATCCAATGAATATGGGGAATACACACCCCAAAGATCATGCAATACGGGAAATACACATCCCACAACAGTCCATATAATTAGAGAAAAGCATACCACTGCTCGAGGAACATCAATACATCTGAAACAAATCAGATTTAGATCTGACATTGGCTTAACCCAGGTGCAAGGAGAACACTCGAGATGGCCCCAAGGAGACCTAGACTCCCTCTCTCTGCGACAACAAGGATTGCAACCCCTAGATCAGGGCTGCAAGGCCCTTACCGCCATTGTCTGCAGGTTGCATAGGGACTAAGCAACTTCGTGCAACTGCTATTGATCCCTACACCGCCTACTATAGGTCGCTGCCATTGTTGTTGGCTGCCATAGGTTGCTGCGCCACCCTTTGCAGGTCGTCGCGCCGCTGCTCCAGCTAGGTCTGCGCTGTTAAGGTTGCCACAGATTGTCGCCGGTTGTGCACCGCCCTCTGCAGGTCGTTGCACCGCCCTCTACAGGTCATTACACCACTGCCGCAACTAGGTCTACACAGCCAAGGGCTCGGTTGCACACTGCTGGCTGTGACCTGGTGTCGCGGTAGTCGCTGCCACCAGTAGGAGCACCTGTGCACTGATGCCAAAGGGGGAGAGAGGAGAACAGGATGTGGTGGTAGAGTTTCGGAGGCCTTGAGGGGTAGGATACCTAAAGCCACAGTCTAGGACCGGTGTTCTGATACCAACTTGGATGAAATGACTCAATTCATTATAGAAAATCCTAGGTTCTCTTATATAAAGAGAGACCAAAGGGTTGAAAGTACAACAATGCCTCTAATGAGGTAAACACCTATACACCCATACAAGAAAAGCATAAAAATATAAGAACCACTATATGCTAACAATAAGAACTTGCATGTTATGAGAAAAAGTAAAAAATGAGCATCTTTCATTATCTTTCTCCATACCCTTTCAAGAAGAAATCGATCTTCTGGTGGCAGGTTTGAAATTTTATTGCATCTGCCACTTATTATTTCAAGAAGAAGAACTCCAAAGCTGTATACATCTGATTTTTCAGTTACATGCCCCCTCATTGCATATTCAGGTGCCAAATAACCTCTACAAGTAAAAGAGAAGGAAATGCATAAGTAAAATGCATGCCATTATTAGATGCCATGAGAAAAGGTAAGAATATTTCCAGATAAGCTAAAAAGTCAATTTACTTCCATATACCTTACAAGCTTCATTTATGAGGATGCAAAGAGGTAGTATGAGAAGGAGCATCCTTTTGAAGAAAGGTATTTTGAGCAATCGTATGCAACTATTCATAATCTTTGTCCACCAAAATGAAAGGCAATTTTAGTGTACACCCAAGATTGACAGCTATCATATACATATGAAGTTAGGAGGAAACCCCTCTGTGGTACGATCACAAATCAATTTACCCCTTGTCCTCTCCACTTGCATCATTTTCCCTCTCTCTATGCTTTCTCATTTGCATTAAGAAACCACTCCCTGATTAGCTAATAAATACAGCCCTGATTAGCATATGGTAATGAGGAGGGAGGAGACGAAATTGCTGGTCAGTCACCACCTGTGATGACTAAAGTGGACACATTGATGCAGGCCACTATGGAGCATCAAGGATGAGAAGTTACTGAGCTTTTTTGCAGAAATGAGCTATTGCATCAATTCAAACACCATGAAAACACCCTTTTCTCTCCAACGAATAGTACTTTATCTCCATGTTCAAATATTTCTGGAGATGAAATTATTACTGGTTACTTTATGTCACATATCAAATAAACCTCTAGTCAAGTTCTTGGATAAAACCTTTAGGAGGCTTCATTGACATGATTAAACCCCAAAATGTGTAGAAGCTTTAGTTGCATGCTCACAAGGAATTGATGTTACTACTTCGTTTAGTTTCCCTTAATCATTCATAACACCATCACCACCAACCTGGAAGTAAACAATGCCAATCAATAAAGTTTTAATACGACACAAACATCCCCTCCAGAACACCCAAACAGGATCCTGTAGTGATGCTTACCACCAAGTGCCTCTGAGCATATAACCACCAACTAGACCTCCACTCCATCACAAACCTGATCATTGACATATCCCCATAAATGGCATCAGTTAGATGTCATTCTACTGAATTTTCTTTACGATAGCTATGATGCCTCGTAATTTTTATTTTTCTACTGGACTCTTCATGTAATTTTCCCATAGCCCTTCTCTATACAAGAGAGGCTAGGGTTTTCTTTTGAGAATAGAATCATTCTTTTCATCTAACAATATCAATCATCCCACAGATGAAGGGGGCAAGAGGTGATATAGCAGTAGGGAGGGGGCAAAAGGAGGAAGAGAAGTGGGTGCTGCCACATGAGATTATGGTGAAGGCAAGGGAGAAAAAGGAACATGACATGCTACTTGGTGCTGGAGGACATGGGAAGGACCCTCAAGGAGACCTACAACACATCTAGAGAAGATGTTCATGTTGTTTTTGATCTTGGGTAATAACTCCAATGCATGAAGCTCATATAAATTCCTCTCCTCAATGTTCCACAACAGCCTTCACCATTGCATGAACCACTACAATCAATGGCATTGATGATCTCTCCTCCCTCACCATACACCTAGATTAATTAGGGTACATTTGTCACCTAGCCATGAAGAAGAGGTGTTTTAATTTAAATGAAAAGGCACAATGGGGAAATGACATGAGTGGAAAGCACCAGAAGATAAAACGATTTAGACTCCATATCACGTAAGGGAATAAATTGTTTCATCCCAAAAAATAGTATATTATATAACTGTGCATCCATGCATGCATGTGTGCGTGTGTGCGTGTGTGTGTTCTTGAAAAAAGTCAATGACCAAAGAAGGTCATTTTTTTCCTGCACCAACCAAAATCAACTGTTTCACTCACAATGTTCCAGCAATGCGGGTGCTAACATGAGTTGCATTTGGTGGAAGAAGCTTTGCCAGGCCAAAATCTGAAATTTTGGGGTTCAAATCACGATCTAGAAGGATATTGCTTGCTTTGATATCCCTGTGCAAAATATGTGGTCTGATTTCATCATGAAGATATGCAAGACCTCGAGCAATACCAATGCAAATATTGATTCGTGTTTTCCAGTCGAAATGAATGTTATTATTGCTACCTGAAAATTAAGACAACAAAATTACAAACAAATTATACGAAAATACAACATGTTCAAAAAGACTTTGTTCCCAACAAAGAAACCAGAAAATGATTAGTAAATAAGAAATCTGAGCAGAAATTACCGAGAAGGGTTTGCGCAATGCTGTTATTCTCAAGATAATTGTACACCAATATCCTGTTATCTCCTTCAACACAGCAACCATACAGCTCTACAAGGTTCTCATGGCGTATCTCTGATATGACTTTTATCTCTGTCAAGAACTCTTTCATCCCTTGCCTCGATTCAGTGGAAAGAACCTTTACGGCTGCCAGCTTCCCATCTTTTAATTTTGCCTGTCAATTGATGAGTATTAGAGAGAAAGAGAAGTAGAATAAGCATGAAATGTATAGAAATCAAACAGTTTACCAAATTATGGCAATTTACCTTGTAAACAGAACCAAAACCTCCCTCACCAATTTTATTAGACTCCTTGAAATGTCCTGTAGCATGCCTTAATTCTCGATAACTATAAAGCTTCACATCAGGGGCACCTGGTATGGTAGTACCAGATGGCAAGTCGTGGTACTTGTTAGAGCATATAGGTTATGTATAACATAGTACTTGTTAGAGCATATAGGTTATGTATAACATAGTACTTGTTAGAGCATATAGGTTATGTATAAGAAAGTGGCAAGTTGATAACATATACCAAAATAAAGTATGCAAGTTCTTCAAGGAAACAAAACTACCTCCATCTTCGTCAAGTATTTCTCTTGGTAAAGGTCTTGATTTGAAAGGGAGGCAAGGTGTGAAGCACATCACTCACTCTCAAGGACAGTGTTTTCTTTCTTGAGAAGGTACTATGCACATAACACGTCCCAAAGGTACTCTGCTTAAAAGAAATATAAATCAGATATCACAATCAAGATCTAAGAATATTATATAAATAAGACCTTCAAAGGGTGTTTAGATCTTATTCCAAGACTATTAATTGTTCTTTCAGCCTTCAAATATTTCATGCAATGGAGGACAGGAAATTCCTTCAGCTCCAACTCATCCTGCCTTTTAAATCTGAAAGTTTACACACATTTGCTACTGTTGGATAGAAAATAGAACCTCTTATTCAAAAAGAAACCCTAGCCTCTCTTTTATAGAGAGGAGGCATGGGTTAATTACATACAGAGTCCATATCAATAAACAACTTAAGTTACAAGGACATAAAATGAGGAAATGAAGGCAAAATAAGAAATAGACTCCAACACTCCCCCTCAAGTTGAGCCGTATATGTCTTCAAGTCCCAACTTGTCATAAATGAAGCTAGGATGTTTTCCTGGGAGTGCCTTGCTGAAAAATCTCTGCCAACTGTAGCTCTGTAGCCACATGAGGTGTAGTAATCTTCCTTCCATCACTGAGTTATGTATAGAGTGACAATCTAACTCAACATGCTTTGTCTTCTCATGGAAGATAGGATAAGAGGCGATATATGTCGTGGATTTGTTGTCACAATACATTGGAATTAGACTTTTCACTAAAATGCCAAGATTAGCCAGAAAGGAATTAATCCACATGACTTCACATGCAGTATGAGCTCTGGCTCTGTATTCTATCTCTACACTGGATCTGGCCACAACCATTTGCTTCTTGCTATGCCATGATACTAGGTTGCCACCAAGGAAAACTGCAAACCCAGTGGTGGACTTCATATTATCTACCGGTCCAACATTGTCAGCATCAGAATAATAGAATAGATCAAGGTGCCCATTCTTCCTATAGAATAAGCCTCTACCAGGAGACCCCTTTTAATATCTCAGTACCCGACAAACATCATACATCATTCTAGTGGCTATAATATGGCTTTTCCATAAACTGATTACCTCTGCTCACTGATGGTAAGGTAGAGAAGCTTACCAACAACACTTTTGTACCTGTGAACATCTTCAAAAGGAGAGTCACCTGTGGAATTGTCTCTTTATGCTCTATTGGGATGGCGGAAGGATTCATGCTAAGAAGTCTTGCATCTGCCAAAATCTCAAGTGTATGCTTCCTCTGTGAGAGTGCCACTATGCCAAGTAATGTAGATCCCTAAGATCCTTAGTAACAAAAGATTTTTGAAGGAATTCCTTCACTTTCTGAATTCCTATTGCATCATCTCCTGTCAGCATTATGTCATCAACATAGACTACTAGTATAATAGAATGAGTCTCTGTTTTCTGATAAAGATGGAGTGGTCAGAGGTGGATCTCTTAAAGCCAATCTTCATCACCTTAGTACTTAGCATGTCAAACCACACATGTGGACTTTGTTTTAGGCCATAGATTGTCTTTTTCAAATTATAGACATACTCCCCCTCAACCTTATAGCCAGGAGGTTAGCACATGTAAACCTCCTCATAAAGGTCACCTTAAAAGAAAGCATTTTTAATATTCAGTTGGTAGAGAGGCCAGTCTAGATTAACTACAACAAAGAAAATGACATGTATAGAGCTGAGACATGCCATTGGTGAGAATGTCTGAAAAAAATCCACATCATATGTCTAAGTAAATCCCTTAGGTAGGCCTTGAACCTACCAACACGACCATCTGCATGATACTTTACTGTGTAGACCCATTTACAATCAAACACTTCGGTATTAAGAGGAGTAGGCACAATATCCAAGGTTTAGCAAGAAGTGAGGACCTTCATCTCAATTTGCATAGCCTCAACCCACTTAGGATCCTTGGAAGCCTCGGTATAAGATCTAGGAACAATAGTACTGCAACATGCCTGTGAAAACTGTTGCACAGAATAATCTAGATGGGTTGTAGAAGTATAATGTGACGTCGGATGTAAAGTATAAGATCTTACCACTTCCTACAAAGCAATTGGTCTGTCATCACCTCCACTATAGCCCTTCGTTGAGGGGTTACAATCATCCGAAGCAGAGACTATGGAGGCATTATCACTGGTGGTGCTGGTACCTGGATCAAAAGGGGAGACAGGTATGGGCAAGGGAGCAGCACATTTGGTGTTGCCTTTCGTCTTTAGTCAACATGTGACTGGAACTGGGCATTTCGCCCTCAGGAGAGAAGTATGGAACCCTCTCAAAGAAAGTAACATTAGCATAAATATGATAACGCTTGTCAACTTGGTCATAACAACGATATCCTTCTGTGTGCAGGAGTAACCCAGAAAAACATCCCTATCATGGAAAAGTAACTTGAAGGGAGTATCACCTCCAAGGACAAAAGAGGGCACAAGATTCATAAGATATGCAGTTGTGGGAAAAACATCACCCCAAAAGTACTTAGCTGCACCTATAGAAATAAGAAGTGTCCTACCAACATCAAGTACGTGGCACAATTTCCTCTCTACAATCCCATTCTACTTGGAAGTATGAGGGTAGGAGGTTTGATGGATGGTCCCATTTTCCTCAAGAAAAACCCGAAAAGAGTGTTGAACAAACTCAAGGGCATTATTAGATCTAAAACAATTCACTTTTGTGGAAAAAAAATTTTGCACCTACTGAAAAAATATTCTTTATTATAGTAAATAATTCAAATCAATCTTTCAACCGAAATATCCAAGATGCACAACTAAAGTCGTCAACAAAAAGTACAAAATAGTTATGACCAGAACTAGCGAGAATCAGATAGGGACCCCAAACATCACAATGAACTAACTCGAGGACACTACGACTCTATCAGTCCATACGAGTCGGAAAGGTTTGTCGAGGTTGTTTCCTAAGTTTGCATGTCTTGCATTCAAAAGTGGTAAAGGGATGTCGGGAAACATTTGACACAACTTGGATAAATACAGATAACCAAGCCTGGAATGCCATAGAAGAGGGTTAGAGGTGATGGATGTATCATCGACAAAAGGAGTGGGGAGATCCAGGTAGTATAGGCTGCTATGATCATAGCCCCCACCAATCATCTGCCTTATCCGAATATCTAAAAATAGCAATGATTCTCATCAAAAAAATGTGTACATTTCAGCTGCTTGCAAATCTAACTAACAGATAAAAGACTAAGAGGAAACTCTGGAGCACAATACATATCAGAGAGTTGTAACTGAGAAAATTTCACAGTTCCAACAGATGTAATAGGGGACATGCTACCATTCGCTAATCGAACTGAAGTAATAGTAGTATAATCCCTAGTAAAAGTGAGACTGGCATCCCTACTAGTCAAATGTGTAGAGGCACCAAAATCAATGATCCAGTTAGCAGTACCTAAGTACGTGGTATTTGCTGCAGTACCTGTGGCAAGTGCAGCAGTAAAGGAAGAGCAGTTGGGCTCACTCCTCAAGAATTGTTGTAGACGATCCAACTCTTCCGCAATGAATGGAAAGCTGGCATGATCAGGGGCCATCTCCATGTCGTAGTAGGCTCAACAACAATCAATGTTTGGTTGGCCCAGGTAGGCCTCCCAAACTTCTCCCAACAATGATCTGATGGATGATTGGTCTTCTGGCATTGGACACAAGGGAGATTAGAGCATCTGCCACAACCCCTATCACGTCCTTGTCCACGTCCATGTCTACCAGAACAGCCACCTCTCCCCCAAGATGCAGCAAGAGCAGTTGTCTTAGGCACAGTTACAGTAGCAGGTGGTGTCAAATCAGCGCTGAGCTTCTGGAGATGGTTGTAGACCTTTTCTAGATTAGGAATAGACTGAGCAGATAATATCTGGTCCTAGGCTGACTAGTATCTGGTAGATAGGCCATCAAGGAAGCAGTATGTCTGCTACTCAGCCCCCTTAGTAACCTACTTATTGCAGCAGGCAGGCTGAAAAACAAAGAGTTCCACAAATAGCCCCTTAAGAGTAGTAAAGTAGTTAGCCAAAGTCATGTCACCCTGGTTGGTGCTCCAAATCCTCTTCACTCCTATAAATATTTGCCCGCTGTGAGCTGCTTGTTTGCATTGAATATCGTTGCTCCAAGGCCTCCCAAATATCCTTAGTTGTCTTCTTGTATAGCATCATAGCCACTATCTTAGGATCAACACTGTTCATGAGCCAATTCATGACTAAGTAGTTGTCCTCCCACTTTCAAAACTTTGCATCCTTAGCATCTAGTGCCTCACCTGTCAGAGCATGGAACTCTAGACCATAATACACAGTTCCAGACCTTGTTAGCTTTATGGTTGTCCCATGAACAAAGGAAAAGCAGAGACCTTAGTCTTTGAGGCAAAAATCGATGCACTCTCATCAGCCATGGCGAACAAAGGAGAATAAACCACGCTAGAACTTCTGATCAATCAAAATAAATCCATCAATACATGCTGGGCATGAAAAATAGCATGTGGATAATCAGAACATGAGAGGAATCCACATTCTGCTCAGGGATCAATAGATTATGGATTGATCAAAACCTCCTCTGGTCTACAAATCAGATTTGGATTTGACCAATTAGACCACCTAGCAGCATATGACAGGCTGCAACGTAGTCAATCCAGCCACCCACAGCAGGCTGCAATGTGGATTGGATAAACACTCAGACAAGAATCACTCCTGCTGCACTGCTGCTGCCTAGATCCTAGCCCCAGCAGACTGACGATGACTGCCAGCAGGATCACCATCACTGCAGCAGACCAGTGGGGTCCACCACGGGCCCCAGCAGGGTACGTCGCCCAAGATAGGGGTGGCGCTAGGCTGTAGAAGCCCCACTGGCATTGTAGAGGCAGGGTTGGTTGGTGACGATGTTGAAGATGCTTTAGATCTCAATTCTAGATCAATGAGAAAGGGATTTTTGGTGGGATATCGGAATACCGGCCTAAGACTGTCACTCTAATACTATGTTGAATGAAAAATAGAACCTCTTATTCAAAAAGAAACCCTAACCTCTTTTTCATAGAGAAGAGGCATGGGTTGAGTACATAAAGAGTCTGCATCAATAACAACTTAAGTAACAAGGACATAAAATAAGGAAAGGAAGAAAAAATAAAAAATAGACTCCAACAACAACAGCTACGTAAGGTTGAGCAGCTAATGACAGCTCTGCTATCCAATTTACACAACTTCCTTACACAATCAGATAAAAGCAAGTGCTTTGATAATGCCATATTATATGATTAACTAACATCAATTTTCATTAAGGAACAGTTGTGATTTATGTATGAGGTGATATTCTTGTCATTTCTTTATTTTTCCCACGTCTCCTATCTCTTATAAAGGAACATAGGATTTTGCATGGTCAATAGATTGAACTATTTCCTCCTACTTGGTATCAGAGCCTTGGCTCTGGTATCCCACCCCTAAAACCCTAGCTGCCATCACACCTCACCTCAACCCTGCCCCCGACATCTATCCCTGAGGGTCAGTCACCGGACTTCCCGCCGCCGCTGCCTCCTGCACGCCTCCGACTCACCGTCAAGGGCTTGAAGCCACGGCGTCGAGCAGCGCATGCACCGCCATCACCCTCCGCGTGCTCGCAAGCCCCCTACTGCGATGCAGCGGAGCATCCTAGGGCGGCACGTGCTCCTCCGTTAGCCTCCTCTCGCCCCGTAGCACACTGCTGCAAGGCGAAGGCGGAGCACCGGTGACCAACCTCCCTTGACTCCCTCTCCTGCCGTGGCAGTGCTCGTCGCAAGGGTCGGTTGTGGCTTCCTAGTGGCAACACAGCTGCTGTAGGGGTCGTCGGCGACGGCAAGGAGATCCACCTGCAGCTGCGATGACAGAAACTAGGTTCCGATTGATACTCCTGCTCTTCCAACGACAGAGGTTGCAAGGGGGACTTGGGAGGGCTTGCTTGGGAATTATCCATGTGTCTTGCATGATGATTCTTGCACAAACTCTCTCTCAGCAGTGATTGGCGTATGATTTGGTAAATTTTACGAGCTTGTGTGGTGTTTGCAAAGACATAATGAGTTCACCAGGTAGCTCAGAGGTAACATCGAGTACCGCTACAGATGCAGGCAATCACAAAAGTCTATTCTTTACTCCTATAGTGAAGTTGGATGAAGCCAACTACGCGAGATGGTCTTGCACTTTCCTGATGACGGTTGAAGCCCATGATAAGGAACATGTTTTTGAAAAGGAGCCTGAGCAGAAACTGGCAAGTATGTCAATTGGAAGAAGGATGATGCCATGGTCTGTGCATGGATCGTGAACTCTGTTGCTCCATCAATCAGAGATGGCATCATGTACTTTGCCACTACCAAGGAGATGTGGGACAATCTCTGCGACACGTTCTCCAATGAAAAGAATTACAGCCAAGTTTTCTAGATTCATCTAATCTAGTCAGTTTGAAGCAAGACGGGTAGACTCTTGCTCAGTACTATACCATATTCGGGGGATGGTTGCCAACTACGATGCTTGCCGTCCCATTTGTACATGTGCCACCCAAAGGGAGTACAGGAAGGAGTTTGCTATACTACAGTTCTTACAAGGGCTAAGTATGGAGTATGAAGGTGCTCATTCTCAAATGCTGACTCAAGCCTTCCTTCCATCTCTGGGGGAGGCCTATAGCAAGTTGAGCCGTGTCTCAGTGAGACCTACTCCAGAGATTCCAGGGCAGAGCAGTGCTTTGGCTGCTTTCAGCAGTCGTGGAAGTCCTTCTACTTGAGGTAGGGGGCGTGGTCGTGGACAGAGTAGCCATCAGCGCACCACTTGTACCTTTTGTGGAAAGGTGGGTCATGTGGAGGCCTCATGTTGGGCCAAGCATGGCAAGCCCACAGTGGCCAATCAGGTTGTTCCAGGAGCTATTGATCAGATGGAGATGATAACCAAGGCAGAATATGATGCACTTGCTCACAGGTTGGCACAGTTGACACAGGAGACGCCTACTTCTTCATAGAATGCAGCCTTTGCCACGTCCTCAGGTAATGGTTGGTTGGTTGACTCAGGAGCATCTAGGCACTTGACTAGTGACAGGGACTATTTCCAGAATATCTGTGATCTTCCTCCAGGGGGGACGGTTTTGGTGGCTGATGGCTACCATTCACAGGTTAAGGGTAAAGGGCAAGTTACTTTGTCCCTGAGCCTACAGCTTCCTGATGTTCTTTTTGTGCCTAATTTTCCTATCAGTTTATTATTTGTTAGTCATATCACTAGAGATCTAAATTGCAGGGCCATATTTGATGATGTGGATTGTGTTTTTCAGGACAAACTCACCAGGAGAACGATTGGTGGCGGACATGAGGAGGGGGGGTCTACTGACTGGTTCAAACTCCTTTTAAAGCCAGATGTCAAGCAAGGATAACTCATAGTGCTGGGACAGTTCTACAATGGCATCGTCGGCTCAGACATCCTTCCTTGGATCGGTTGAGATGGATCATCCCCCACTTGTCACCTACTAGAGATCAGATGCAATGCTTGTCAGCTGAGCAAGCATCATCGTTCCTCCTACTCGCCTAGTACCACGACTGCATCTGCTGAATGTTTTGATTCAGTGCACATGGATGTTTGGGGTTCAAGTAGGTTCCGGACAAACAGGGCTACAGATTTTATTTGATTGTTGTTGATGATTTTTCCAAACTGTCATGGATGTTCTTGCTTAGAAATAAATCAGAAGTTGGTGATATCATTCAAACTTTTATTAATCAAATAAAGATGCAGTTTTTAAAAATTGTTAAAGTTGTATGATCTGACAATGCATTGAAATTTTGTACTAGGCAATTGGCTCTCTTCTATCGCTCTCTTGGCATTATTCACCAGACTTCCTGCCCTCATACGTCTCAATAGAATAGGGTGACAGAGAGGAAACATAGACATGTTTTGGGTATTACTCGGACTTTGCTGATACATCACAATGTCCTGTCTAGTTATTGGAGAGATGCAGTTTTGACTGCATGTTATTTGATTAATCGGCTGCCAAGTTCAGTCATACAGGAGCAGATCCCCTTACAGGTGTTGTTTCCTGGTAGAGATTTATTTATGGTGCCACCCAAGATTTTTGGTTCTCATTTGTTCATATTCTTAGTCCTAGTTGGGACAAGCTTGCACCACATGCTGTGAAGTGCATTTTTCTTGGATATTGTAGTACACAGAAAGGATATAGATGTTATGATTCGATTGCCTGACAACTCTACGCGAGTAGTGATGTTACCTTTCACGAGATACCTTATTTCTCCATGAGGGGGCATGACATGACAGGTTCCTTCGCTCCTGCTCCGATGCCCATTCCTCAACTACAGTTAGAGGATATTCCAGTTACAGAGCCCAAGGTTAGAAATGGGGCAGAAGGGCACGATACTAGCATCAGTGGATCAAATGCCAGATCACATAGTCCTATTCCTTCCCCTCCCCTCTCCACGCCACCAATCCCTCCCACCCAGGTACAATCTGACCCCACTGATGTTGCTTCTAGTGACTCTTCTACAGGTCAGGATCTCTAATTTGATGATGATTATTATTATCTTCCGATTGCCATGAGAAAAGCTCCCTGATCATGCGCTCACTACTGAGTCACTAGTGCTCTTTGCATAGCCAATCTAGGGAGGAGCTTTGGCCAGTTCACCTCTGCCTTATCTAGTACTGAGATTCCCACTACATATTAGCAGGCCATGCTTCATCCAAAATGGCGACAGGCCATGGATGAGGAGATGGGTGCCTTACAGTCTTGACAAATGTGGGAAGTTGTTCCCTTGCCACAGGGAGCAATATTGGTTGGATGTCGTTGGGTTTTTACTGTGAAGTATCATCCTGATGGAAGCATTGTAAGACAAAAAGCTTGGCTTGTTGCAAAGGGGTTCACCCAAATGTATGGGGTGGACTTCTTTGATACCTTCTCTCCTGTTACTAAACTCCCGACTGTTCGGATTCTACTATCTGTTGCCGCTCACTATGATTGGCCATTGCATCAAATGGATTTGAAGAATGTGTTCCTATATGGAGACCTCGAGGAGGAAGTCTATATACAGCAGCCACCGGGGTACGAGCTTCAGGGGGAGTGTGTGTGTCGCCTGAGAAAGGCTATATATGTTCTTAAGCAGAGTCCGAGAGCTTGGTTTCATAAGCTCTCAGAAGTTCTTCAAACCATTGGACTTCAGAGGTCTGCAGTTGATCATTCATTATTTGTTCGGAAGACCGAAGGTGGGACGGTAGCATTACTTGGATATGTTGATGATCTGATGTTGATCGGAAGTGATGAGGCAGGAATAGCAGAGGTAAAACAGACATTGCAGGACAAATTTGTTATGAAGGATCTGGGCAAGCTTAGATATTTTCTTGGAATTGGGGTGGCACGAGGCAAAGGTGGCATCGTCATCTCACAGAGGAAGTATGCTCATGATATTCTACGGGAGACTGGGATGCTAGGAGCAAAGGCTGCAAGCATACCCATGGATCCCAGAGTACACCTATACGATGGGGAGTCTGCCACAGTGGATAGTTGATCCTACAGACAACTGTGGGTAAGCTACTATATCTTACCATCACAAGGCTGGACATTTCCCTTGAGGTTGGTAAACTCAGTCAGTTTATGGATAGACCTACAAGGTAGCACTGGAATGCTGCCATGCAGGTGCTGAGGTATCTGAAAAAGGCTCCTGGGCGAGGCATAGTGTTCACCCAAGGAGCATCCATGGATGTGGTGAGATACTCTGATGCTGATTATGGAGGATGTCTTTTGGATAGAAAGTCCACCACTAGTTTTTGCACTTATGTTATTGGGAATCTGGTTACATGGCGTAGCAAGAAGCAAACTGTGATATCTAGATCAAGTGTAGAATCTGAATATCGTGCCATGGTGCAAACGGCTGCAGAGATGATCTGGGTGAAATATGCACTTCACAATCTTCAGGTGCAATTGACTAGTCCTATGGAGATGAGATGCGACAATCAGGCAGCTATATTCATTGCAAACAATCCAATGTTTCATGAGTGGACCAAGCATGTGGAGATAGATTACCACTACACCAGAGATCTCATTCAAAAGGGAATTATCTACACCTCGTCAGTTTCTTCTGAAGACCAAGCGGCTGATGTGTTCACTAAACCCCTTAGCAAGAGTACTTTTGATGCATGTTGTAGCAAGCTGAGTTTGATTGATATCTACACTCCAGCTTAAGGGGGAGTGTTGTGGTATATGTATGAGGGGGTATTCTCGTCATTTCTTTATTTTTCCCACGTCTCCTATCTCTTATAAAGGAACATAGGATTTTGTGTGGTCAATAGATTAAACTATTTCCTCCTACTGGAACTATTATAAAGAATAATCTGATCTACAAAGATATGCTGACTTTTCCTCTAAGTGCAGCAGCAAAGATTAATCTAATATGCAAAAGGCCACATGCAGGTTTTTAAAAAAAATGACCATATGATCTATTTCATTTGAGTAAACACCATTTCAATGTAGGCTAACATATTATAGTCTCAAAAACTGTTCGAATTTAATGGCTCTATTGCATTTGGTGTTATCTTTTACCAAAAAAATTCTTAGCTTATTTGCAAATAGCATTTTGGTCTCCAACATGGCAAATTGCAATCACAGATCTATTTCAGTTCTTTAGCTGTTCTGCAATTCCATTTTCAAGTAGCTTATTAATTTAAAAAGTGGTTCATAAAAGTCAATGACAAACCTGTGAAGACTATTTCAGTCTCATATTCCTCTCTTCAAAAAACAAAATTTATTCCTTAAGACCCAATATCTAAACCTCAACTACACTCTCCTTTAACCTTTAGGGATGACAATGCCAAACATTTTGAACTTCCTCCTTTCTGTAGCAGCATAATTTTAAACCTATCTATTCATCACTAGGTTACTCTCCAATCCACTGTCTCTTATTGATATAAAATATAGTCAATCCTTCTTCCTAATCATCATTACCTAAGACCTAAAGAAACTTTCAAGTCCCAATTTGTAGCTTCTTTTAGATTTGCCTCTCTACCCATATGCATCCGTCATGTAAGAATCCTAGTGCATTTGCATTACAATTTTTTGGAAAGAGATTTTGAATTATAATTGAATGATGATGTACCAGAAGTTGATTCTTTACTGACATGTATTCATAATGAAAGAACCTTTATGTTTTTTATTGTGCCTAGAGAATGGTGCCCTAGGCCTTGCAAACTTTGATTGCATTTAAGTTCGATGCAACAAGTTGCTAGTAGGGACACCCCAACAAATTCTAAATGAATGCTAGAATCCATGTTAAAGTATCTAACTGCCAACAAAGCTCTCCTTTATTTGAGATCAGGAGTAGCGTTGGAAAGGCAAAAATCATACTACAAGCAGAGTTAAGAGGAGATATTGCAAAAGATGGGGGAGGAGAACAAAAAGGAAAAGAAAAAAAATGAAAAACGAAAAAAAAAAAAAACAAAGAACAGATGTTCCCTGATGTCTTACCCCAACTTGATCAGATAATTCTTATCTTTCTTTCTCCAAAGAGTTTATTGGATAGTTCAAATAAACCTGGTAATTATAGGAGAAAGGGAGAGTATTAGTGTATTGGGCTCTCAAGGTCCCTATATAAGAGAGACTCATTTAAGGTCCATATATAAGTGTTGGAGAATTAGGAAAGAATATTTTACGGTTAGTTAAATTAAGCAAAGTTGTTTTGTTTTATCTCTTTCTATCTTGATTAGAATTTGATTTGATTGAATTTATTTCCAAAATTAGTTAGTAGAATTAGGATTGTTATTGTCATCCTCTCTCTATGTAAAGAAGGGTTAGGGATTTCTCTTTTCAATCAATTTCATTCAATAAAATCTATTTATGAAATTCTCCAACATGCTATTATAGCAAAAGTCTTGTGCCTTGATCCTCATAATTGAGGATTCCTAATCTTTGCGCATTGCCACCCCTACTACGTGCCCTTTGCGTATGGCCCTCTGCCATGCACTAGCCCTAGCATTGCATGCATCCCGCATGCGAGGCCTCTACCCTACCATATGCCCTCCACGTGCGTGGTTTGCCCTGCCACGTGCATTTCTTATGCGTGGAATGTTCTTGCCGTGCGTGCCTACGCATAGCCTGCCATGTTGCAAGCACCACTTGCAACATGATACTACTCCACCACACGCCTAAGCACGTGGCTTGTCCTTTTATGCATGCCATCTATAACAAGTTTGCAAGGTTAGTAAAGAGTCCTATTTTACTAGGTAAGGTTAGGCGTATTAGGATTAGTTAGTAAAGAGTCATATTTTACTTAGGTATGGTTTATTTAATTAGGTTTGAGAATTATAGTTCTTTTCCTATTCTTGTTTGTTAATTTCCTATTCCTGTTTGATCTCTTATGTAATTTTTTGAACCCAGCTCTCTATATGAATGGGGTTAAGATTCCTAATTTCAATAATAAGAAGAAAGACTATTTTCACTAACAAGTGTGGAGAGAATGAAATATTATGTTCTCTGTAGAAACCCTAGGGTCTCTATGTACAGAGACAAGCTAGGGGGTAAACTGCATGCAAGTTCATATAAGAGTAGAAATAACAAAAAAGGATAGAAAAGAATAGAAATAGAATAACAAAGATATCTCTACACTCCTTGAGCTGGAGCATAGATATCTGCCATGCTTAGCTTGAAACAACATCATTTAAACAACGCCTGAGGTAGTACCTTGGTAAACATGTCCACGGTTAGATCTCTTGAGGCCATATGAGAGGTGTAGTTTGAACCCTTTTTGAATCATAGCACAAGTGTAATGGCAATCCACTTTTACGTGCTTGGTCCTTTCATGGAAAATAAGATTGTTGGCGATGAAGAGGGTTGCCTTGTTATCACATTTCATCTGCATAGGCTTAGGTGGAATAATGTCTAAGTTACTAAAGACCAACCAAACTCACATAAGCTCACAAGTAGACTAGGCCATAACGGAAAGCCCTTGGATTTTATTTGTGTTTAATTAGCTACTTAAAATCCTAATTGGTTGCTTAATGGTGGATTAAGGGCTTGGGAACCTTAATTAGGCAATGGTAACCTTGGAATTGAGTAATCCCTTGAATTAATTAAAATATGCTTATGTAATAAAAAGATGAGGGGTAATATGCAATGCATCTTGAGTTTGAAGACTCCTTAATAATGTGTGCTTTGGGTAGGAGGACTTTCTCACAATTGTTCCACCCCTTATAAAAGGATGAAAGGAAATAAAAACAAAAACAAAATCTCATTTGTTTGTCTTCCTCCTCAAGCCATTACTTCTTCAACGGTGAAGAAGGGCACCACCACCACCACCTCTCGTCGGCCAGCCACCTTGCCAGAAGCCACCGTTGCCGCCATCATCATCGGAGAGGCCCCTGCTACTGCTGCTAGTGTAGTTGTTGTCGTTGCTGCGGTTTCCATTGCGTGGAAGAGAAAAGGAGAAAGAGCTTCTCCTACAATAGGGATTTCCCTCTTATTGTACCTTCTTTTTGTTTCCTACAGTTAGGAGTTGTATCAAGGACTGATTGGGAGTGAAATCAGTGATTTGCATGCTTGATTTTAGGTGATATATGTTGTGCTTTTGTGTCTTGGTGGGTTGTTATGTGGTAATGGGATTTTTCTAGATAAAGCTTGCCCTAATGTTTGGTAGGGGACTTAAGTGGTTCTCTGTGTTCCTTGTATATGTGGTACTTGGTTGAGTTTAGGGTGTGATTTGAGGCTTAAATGGTAGATTTTGCAGGTTTGCCCTGCTACTGCAGCCTTACCTAACATTAGGCAAGGGTTACCTAACATTAGGTAACTGTTGGAGAGCCTCCTAACATTAGGTAACAGGTCCTTAACATTAGGTAGCCTGTTTGGGTTGCTTATTGGCCTGAAATTAGGGTTTCTGATGCTAAGAGTCCTAAGGAATGATAGAGCCTAGTTTATAACCTAATTAGGGGTCTAGTGGGTGCCATAATGGGCAGGGAAATGGTGAAAATTGCTGTTAAACCCTATACGGGTTTAAGGTGTCTTTGGTGGAGTTTGACGCTCTCTAAATGGATTAAAAGCGACTTGAATTGCCTAAGTAACAATTGGAACCTCACATGAAGACATAAAGGACTCGATTAGAGTCTCATAAAAGGAAATGCTTGGATCCTAAGGTCTTGGGTAAAGACCCTAAGCGATCCAATAGGTAATTAGGGTTGTATGATCTTGTTCGGATCAAAGGGAAAAGGAATGAGAAATGATTAGATCGAATAGGTGAGCTCATAAGGCTGCACCCTTGAACTTGGTGAACCATGGGTTCACTGCTCGGGTAGGGGGACCCGAGGTGTTATGGTGGTTGGAGGCTACCAAGGTTTCTGCCGTGGAACCTAGAGGGTTCCCGGGTACAATGATAGGCTATGAGCTGTCATCGGTGTTTGGTACTTGGATGTACCCGAATCCGACTCGATGCGAAAATACTCGTGGCTCTAGGCTTAGGCGGTGCCCACATGCATAGCAGGGGAACGTCGGGGAACATGTGACTTAAGGCTCACTTGGCACCCATCGATACAGAAGTGCTGAGGTACTGCAATGGATTGGTTGAGATCTCGTCCAACAGCGGATTGAGAGGGCACACCAGAAGACTGTGCTCCTACGGGGAGTTGCTCCTAGTGGGAGCATTGGTGTGGCTTGACAATTCTAGCCAATCTTGCAATGATGATCTAATTTATCTGTGACTGGTCCTTGTTGGACATAAACCAAGCTTACTCTTCGTGGTCGCAAGGGACAGGCTTAAATAACTCCCAAGAGACTCGACTATTCTGACTGAGGTCAAATACGTTCTCAATACGTTGAGAGCGCGCACACCTTTCTCGAGGATCAACAGACTTGTTAACCTCTCCCTTAATCAAGGAGAGATTATAAGGTTGGAAGCCAAAAAAAAGGATGCATCTCAATCTCCTCTGGTAGAGAAGGATGATTCCCAGAATCTGATCATTGAGGCGAGTAAGAGAATCAGTAATAATGATCAAATCATAAGGTGTTGAGTTACGTTATATTGTAAGGGGTGTTGTCATTTTTAGTATTTTGTTGGGTTTAGTTGTAACTTTTTCGTCACCTCTCTCTATATAAAAAGGTGTAGGAACAGCTTGGTAATTAAGAAAAATCATGTTCTTCAACTTAGTATCAGAGCTAAGTTGGGGACTCAACATCCAAAATCCCAACCCTACCATCAAGCCTTACTATTGCCGCCGCCACCGACAGCAGTGCTGGTCGGCAACAGCGTAGCGCCACCTGCAGCAATGTCACCGCCAACAGCAGCAGCACCGCCATGGCCCACTGCAGCGATAGGAGCAGTAGTAGGGGGCTCCTTGACCCTCTTGCTCTTCTCTGGCTCCCTCTTCTTGTTGTTAGGTTTCTTCTGACAGTAAGGAGAGGGATGTAGACCCTAATTTCCCTTGCAACAGGGTCTAGGAAGATCCTTTGCACGTTGGTGATGGAGTTTTAAAGCGAGGACCTTCCAAAAAGAAGTTTGGAAATTCGTCTTTGATGGTATAATCAAATCAGAATTTTCATTACTATTTTGGGGTGTGTATTCTCTTGTTGATGCATGTTTTGGGATATGTGTTCCCATTTGATTGTTGACCGTGTGTGAGAGGAGCTTTTTGGGGTGTATATTCCCCATTTGGTGCATATTTTGGGGTGTGTATTCCCTGTTTCTATTAGATTTCAGATATGTGTTTGAAGGTATTTGTGGTTGATTGTCACTATGGTCTCATCATCGTTTGAATCCGAAGTTACTTCAGAAATGACTGAAGACAGTGTAATCTACAAGAACCTATTTTTTGCTCCTATTGTGAAACTTGATGAGATCAATAACCCCTATTGGTCTCAGACATTTCTTGTGACTGTGGAAGGACATGAGAAGCAGCATGTTCTCATAGAAGTACCAACAAAGCAGAAGATAAGTAAATATGCAACCTAGAACACAAATGATGCCATGGTGAGGGCTTGGATACTCAATAGTGTTATACCTCGCATTAAAGATAAAGTCATGTATTACAAAACGGCTAAGGAGATGTGGGATGGTCTAAAGGTCACTTATTCTCATTACACCAGGAGTTTGATTCAGTAGGATCTACTTTGTAGTACCTATCTTGCCTCTTCAAACCAGACTGCTGACATGTCTACCAAGCTGCTACCTCGCCCTCCATTTGAGAAGTGTAGAAACAAGCTGAGCATGGTGGATATATATGCTCTAGCTTGAGGAGTGTTGAGTTACGTTATATTGTAAGGGACGTTGTGTCCTTTTTATTATTTTGTTTGGTTTATGTTATAACTTTTCCCTCACCTCTCTCTATATAAAGAGGTGTAGGGATGGCTTGGTAATTAAGAAAAATCATTTTCTTCAACTTGAAGATTTGGGGCAACTTGATTAATGGGCTTTGGATTACAGTGGTTGGTCAGGTGACCAAGTTGGGAGTTAAGACCTAGGGTGTTGAGTGTGGGTTAGGGATCTAGCCAGTTAGTGTGACTATACACTACCCAGTGTTTTTTATTATAATACAGTAGTTGTTTGTTCCCTACTGAGCCGATTGGCTCATTCCTACTTTATGACCTAATTTCAAGTTGTTGCTGTCACGAGTCATCGACGAGAGGGGTTTGCCACTGCATGGGTTTTTGCTGGGATTTTTGGCAGGTAACTTTTATACTCCGGTTTTAAGTAAATTCCTGTTTAGGACATTTATGTTACTTCTTTATATTTTCAATTGTGTGCCATTCTTCCGATACTTTCTTCCATTTTCTTGTTAAATGGAACTCGTTGGTAGCTCGATTTAGTTAGGTATAATCCGAATTAAATAGACCAGCACCTCTTCCATTGCCATTCCCAGAACTCCAACTCTCGTTAGGGGCCTAGGTCTTTGGGGCGTGACAATAGCTTATATTCAGATTCTGCACCGGATCTAGCTACTAGAGTCTACTTGCTTCGCCAAGTAACTAGATATCCTCAGTTACGTTATATTGTAAGGGGTAGTATATCTTTTTAATATTTTGTTGGGTTTATGGTGTAACTTTTCCCTCACCTCTCTCTATATAAAGAGGTATAGAGACAGCTTGGTAATTAAAAAAAAATCATTTTCTTCAACTTGGTATCAGAACCAAGTTGAGGATCCACCTCCAAAAACCCTAACCCTACCTTCAAACACGTCGCCGCCGTCGTCGCCAACGGCAACAGCAGCAGCAGCGTCGCCACCCAGGCGCAAGCAGTGCAGTTGCTAACTACAGTGGTAGAAGCAGCAGCAATGGCGTTCCTCAATTCTCTTGCTCCTCTTCGGCACCCTCTTCTTCTTGTTGGATCACTTCCGGTGGTAAGGAAAGGGTTGTAGACCCTAATCTCCCTTGCTCCGGGGTCTAGGAAGATCGTTCGTACGTTGGTGATGGGGTTCTAAAGCAAGGATCTTCCGAAAAGAAGTTTGGAAATTCTTCTTTGGTGGTATAATCAAATCAGAATTTTCTTTTCTATTTTAGGATATGTATTCCCTTGTTGATCCATGTTTTAGGGTGTGTATTCCCCTTTGATTGTTGACAGCATGTGACTAGAGCTTTTTGGGGTGTGTATTCCCTGTTTGGTGCCTATTTTGGGGTGTGCATTCTCCATTTTGTGTCAGATTTCAGATCTGCATTTGGAGAAGTTTGTGGGTCATTGTCACTATAGCTTCCTCATCGTCAAAATCTGGGGCTACATCAAAACAAACTAGAGACAATGTAGTCTACACAAACCCGTTCTTTACCCCTATTGTGAAGCTTGATGAGACCAACTACCCTCAATGGTCTCAGACATTTCTTGTGACGGTAGAATGACATGAGAAGCAACATGCTCTCATAAAAGTACCAACTTGAAGGCAATTCCCAGTGCTCATGGTACTTTTATGAGAACAAACTTGGAAGGCCTGCAGTGGCCAACCAAGTTTCTGTGGCTACACTTCCAATTGTGTCTACAAAGGCAGTGACCCTTGCAGATGTGGGCTATGATGCAGTTGTACAATGCCTCACCAAGTTGACCCATGAGCAATCTTAGTCTTCAGGCATAACAGCTTATGCATCTGCATCAGGTATGTATAACTCATAGTTGATTGATTCAGGTGCCTCAGATCATTTGACAGGGAATTCCCAGTATTTTGAGAATTTGCAGAAGACATCGCAGGCTCGCTTAGTGCAACTTGCAGATGGTAGGCATACTCCCATCTGTGGTAAGGGAGGGGTATCCGTTACTCCCTCCATGCATCTCTCTGATGTTTGCTATATGCCTGACATGGCAAAGCAGCTATTATCTGTTAGTTTTATTACTAACCAGTTGAATTATCGTGCCATTTTTTATGCAGTTGGATGTACATTTCAGGACTGCATGACGAAGAGGACGTGAGGAGGGGGTGTGTACCGATTGATTCAGAGTCCTATTACTACAACCTGTCAAACAAGTACTATTGCGGGGAGTGCCTTGCAATAGCACAGACGACTAGGCCATCCTTCACTGGACAAGCTACGCTGGATCATCCTCCATCTTTATCCTGCCATGAAGATTCAATGTGATGCATATCAGTTGGGAAAGCATCACCATGCTAGTTTTCTAGCCTCTATCAAGTCCAATAGTTCTGCTTGCTTTGATTTATTGCATTGTGATGTCTGGGATCCTAGCCGTGTGGCAGACCGACAGAGTTATCGGTATTATTTGTTATTTATGGATGATTTCTCCAATTTGTCGTGGACATTTTTTATGCAGAATAAATCAAAAGTTGGTTCTCTTATGCAGAAGTTGTTGGTGCAAGAGCACTACAATCATTTATTTTGATAATAATAAAATACTTGTTATTTAACATTTACTTTTGAGTCCAAAATTTCAGGACAATCAATGAAAAAAATAAATTAATTGAGAACACTAGTTTAAAAATTGAAATTTCTAGCTTAAAAATAAAAATGCATGCTATTGAAAATGAACTTGCATGCCTTAGGGAAGAATCTAATAACTTGGTAAACAAATTAGATAATTTTTATAGCCCTAAGGTTGAGAAAGGATCTTCATCTAGGAGACCAACTAACAAATCTAAATCCAAGCTAACTTGGATACCGAAAGATCAAGTAGAATCTTGTTTTGTAGGTTTTAAAGGAGATTACAACTTAAGAGATTGGACCTACAAGCTCAAAAACGTTCAACTCAAATTTAGAGGACCAAGGAGTAGACTAAGGAAGGAGAAAAGGAGACCGACGAGACGACGAACAAGTGTCTGAGCCGTCTCGCATCGACCGCCCGATTGGAGACTAGCACCGATGCTCGGACCTCCAAGCTACGGATGGGAACCCCATCCGGTTTGGCATCCACCTCCATTTGGGCCATTCTATTGGCCATGATAGGTGAGGTAATCCCTTTTTCTCTATCTCTTTATTAATAGCATATAAACAGGGGGGAGTTAAAATTGATGAAATAATTGTCTATCTTTAAGGGGGAGTTGTTAACATAGCTAGATTTCCTTTAGAAGGGGGGAGAAAATCATATGGCTATCTTGTTTTAAAAAGGGGAGAATATTATTCTTGTTAAATGAAAGTAACCCAAGTTTAGAAGAGCATGTTTTAAAGGGGAGTTTTAGGAGCATTAAAATTAGATAAACCTTTTTGATAATGTCAAAAAAAGGGAGATTGTTATGCATTATTATTTATAGTTTTGTCATCATCAAAAAAGGGGAGATTGTTAGTACAAGGGCACCACAATCGTTTATTTTTATGATAACAAAATACTTGTTATTTAACATTTACTTTTGAGTCTAAGATTTCCGGACAATTACAAATAGATACAAGTATAAAGATGAAGTTCGAACTCGCATCCGTGGCAGATTAGAGGAGCTTGATGGAGGAGGAGCTTCGCGAGAAGCGATAGCTTGAAGAAGGCGTGAACACAAGAATATGATAGATTTCGTTTTATCTTGTTCTATGTATCTTTTTTTTGTTGCTCTTTATTCTTTCTTTCTTAGATTCATGTTAAAGAATCTCAAAGTACCCTTACAATAGTCCTAGGAACACTTGCATAACCTTAGAATGCTTAGGTTTTCTGTAGAGAACTTAGAAAACCTAAATAAGCTTCAAACAGCCTTATCAGACGTCTAATCTGATAATCAGACATCTGATAATGAACTTTAAGACGTCTAAATATTGAATCAGACGTCCAATCATATAGGGTTAGTCTTAGAATCTTCTCTCTGCTAATTTCAGACGATCAACTCTTAGTCCAGATGTCTAAGCAGACGTTAAATAAATTAGCTAGACGTCCAATTAGTAGAACGTTGGCTTAAGAATATGTTCATTGAGAAATGACCTTTAGGCTTCTATCAGACGTCCGTAAAGGACCTCAGATGTCTGATAAATAGATGTTGAGCCTTGTTTGACGCCAAATCACTTTTGTTAAGAGTTATAGTCGTTAAGCACTCTTGAGAATCAGTTCCCACAGAGTTATTAGTTTCTAGACGTCCAGATCATGTACCAGACGACCGACCTGTCGTCTGATCACTTTGACCTAGAACCTTGTTTAGGTCTGATGCAAGTCAGGAAGGAAATCCGTTTAAAATCAGACATCTAATTTAGCTTCCACATGTCTTATACATGACTTCCACATGTCTGATCTTTTTTCCAGACGTCTGATGACCCTGTCAGAATCATTAATGATTCTGATTGCGACTTGATTTGCCTTGGGATGATCCCCAACAGCTACCTAAGGCTTCTAAAGCCTTCATAGGCCTTCCTAAGCCTTCTATAAATAGGAGAGTACCCTTACCTTGTAAAGACACACCAAGGAACACCTAGAGAAACTATCCACTATATTGTGTCCAATTGATAATTAGAAGAGTTGTTACTCTCCAAGCCTTAGTTCCACATCAAGAGAGCATCATCCAACTGAGCACCCACTCTCCCTCTGCGATTACGAGAGAGACGAAGTGCCACCGCATAGTTCACGCATCCATGTCAAGCCAACACACTTCCAACAAAGGGAAGTAGTCTTTACCTATAGTAGTTAGGTTTATCTTTGTAGCTCTCTATGTCTTGTTTGTAATTTATCTTTGTTATTGTGTTGGGTATTCGCCTTGCGAATTCTCGTATCCATCGAGGGACAAAATACTCCTCGTAAAGAGGAGAGGTTTGAAGAACGCTACCCTCGTACTTGTAGCGTGGTTGTATTGAGATTGAACTACCCTCGTTAAAGTAGTTTGTTAATGGATTTGATCAACTCGGTCGATCGGGAAATCCTAACTTGAAAGGGTTAGGTGGTGGTTTTCACCCGATTTTGGTTTCCACCTAAAAATACCTGTGAAAATTGTATGATTGCTTTTTGTGTGAGATTATTTATTTTATTTCCGCTTATTTTTTGTATCACGCAAATCTCACACCCTCCGTAGGGAATTTTCAGAAGTTTATGATGCTTGTGAAAACACAGTTTGGTGTGTACATTAAGAAGATCAGAACTGATAATGCTTTAAAATTCTGTACTAAGAATTTGGTTGACTTGTATGGGTCACTTGGCATTGTACATCAGATATCGCACCCTCACACGTCACAGCAGAATGGGATTGCTGAAAGAAAACACTATCATACTCTGGATACAACTAGAGCCCTACTTATCTAGAATAGTGTTCCGCATAGTTACTAGGGAGATGTTATCTCATTAACAGGCTTCCTCTGTGCTTCATGAGCAGATCCCATGTAACATCCTATATCCTAATTCAAATTTGTTTCCTATGCAGCCAAAGACTTTTGGCTATGTGGTGTTTATACACCTCCTTGGACCTGGTCATGACAAATTGGCTCCAAGGGTGGTTAAGTGCGTATTTCTTGGTTATTCACGTACTCAGAAAGGATATAAGTGTTTTGATCCTATACACCAGAGGCACTATGTTAGTGCGGATGTGACTTTTCATAAGTCTTCCATATTTTTCCACAACAGGTCGTCAATTAAAAGAGGTTGAGATGGTTATGCCAATGCCTGTACCTCCTGTAGCCATGGAGGATTTCTCTCAGAGCAGTGGTGTACCTACTACAGAGCAGACTGTGGGCACATTCAGAGTTGTACTACTTGATGAGAAAACCTTTAAGAGTACTACATATCAGCTTCCTGGCACTTACAGAGAGAAGACACACCCCCTCCTCAATCCCCACTGAGCCACCATCGTCCTCTCTCACTCAGGTATGTGTCGAGGGTACCGACGATCCTTCTAATGTTGTGTCTTCAGATTCTCTTTCTATGCCAACAGATGAGGATATACCCATTACTATCAGGAAGGCTCCACATCTTGTGCACAGTATTGTGTTGTTGAAAGTGTTGTTTCTGCTGATTCTTTAGGTTCAGAGTTTTATGCCTTCACCACTGCAGTTTCTAATGCTGAGATTCCTACCTGATACCAGCAGGCTCTATTACATCCATACTGGAAGGCAACTGTGGAGGACATGTCTGCTCTTACTAAAAGAGGCACCTGGGAGCTGTCTCCTCTACCGTCTGGTGCACATCTTGTTGGAGCCAGATGGGTCTTTGCCTTAAAATACAACTCAGATGGGTTTATTTCTTAGTATAAGGCCTGCTTTGTGGCCAAAGGATTCACCCAAACCTATGTGGTGGATTTCTTTGACATGTTCTCCCTAGTTGCACGACTCTTCACTATTCATATACTAGTTTCGATTGCAACTCATTATAGATGGCATCTACATTAGCTAGATTTCAAAAACGCATTCTTATATGGAGATTTGCAAGAAGAGATCTATATGCAGCAGCCACCTAGCTTTGAGGTTCAAGGGGTGTGTGTATGTAGGCTTCGTAAGGCCATTTATGGTCTTAAGCAGAGCCCCCGAGCCTGATTTCAGCACCTATCTGAGGCATTATCTGCTATTGGGATGTAGAGGTCATCATCTGACCATTCACTATTTGTGAGAAAAACCTGTAGTGGTACAGTGACTTGTGTATGTGGATGACTTCATTCTCACATGTGATGATGTAGATGACATTTCTCGGGTGAAGGAGCATTTGGCACGCCAATTTGTCATGAAAGACCTTGGGAAGCTGAAATATTTTTTGGACATTGAGATTGCCACAGGTAAGCAAGGGATAATTATGTCACAGAGAAAGTATGCCCTTTATATTCTTTAGGAGACAGGCATGTTAGAATCCAAAAATGCTGATATTCCTATAGATCCTAAGGTTCATTTCTTTGATGATTCAGTGAAGTTGAAGGATAAGAAGGTATATCGACAGCTGGTGGGGAAGCTATTATATCTAACCATCAATAGGCCAGATATTAGTCTTGCACTGGGTAAGCTAAGTCAATTCTTAGACAAACCCACTGATGTTCATTGGCAGGTTATGATGCAGGTGCTGAGGTACATCAAGGGATGTCTAGGTAGAGGCATTATATTTCAGAAGAAGGCACCTATGTTTGTTGTTGCCTACTCAAATGCAGATTATGCAGGAGATGTTGAAGATAGGCGGTCTACCACTGACTTCTGTACTTTTGTAGCTGGGAACTTGGTGACCTAGAAAAGCAAGAAACAAAGTGTGATTTCACGCTCTAATGCTGAGTCTGAGTACCGAGCCATGACACAGATTGCAGTTGAGATGATATGGATCAGATCTCTGATACGACATCTTCATGTTACTATTCAGGAGCTAATAAAGATGCATTGTGACAACTAGGCTACTACATACATTGTAAACAATCCTATATTCCACGAGAGAATGAAACAAGTGGAAGTGGATTGTCATTACACCAGGAGTTTGATTCAGCAGGGTCTGCTTCGTACTACCTGTCTTGCCTCCTCAGACTATACTGCTAACATGTTTACCAAGCTGCTGCCTCGCCCTCAGTTTAAGAAGTGTAGAAACAAGCTGAGCATTGTCGATACATATGCTCCAGCTTGAGGGGGAGTGTTGAGTTATGTTATATTGTAAAGGGTAGTATGTCTTTTTATCATTTTATTGGGTTTATGGTGTAACTTTTCCCTTACCTTTTTATATATAAAGAGTTGTAAGGATGGCTTGGTAATTAAGAAAAAACTATTTTCCTCAACTTTGTCTCCAGGACACCCTACATAATCCTTATTAGTATATGTTACCACGTCTATAGATTTCCATGAGTGAACAACAGTCCTTTTCCTTGTGCAGACTTCAAGTACTTGAGGGTCATCATGGGTACATCCCTGTGAAGATTTACAAAAAGGTGCCATGTGGAGAGGCCACACACAAGAGATCCGAGTACTTCAATATAGTCTACATGCACAAGAGAGGTGGAGAGGCGATACGTGAAGGAAAGGGTTGGTGGGAGAGACAGATGGTGTGTGAAGAGGGAGAGAGGAGAGGACTCTTGGTGGATATGGAAATTCTATTATTTGACTCAAGGAAAAAAAAGAAGAAGATTTGGTCTCTATTTAAAGAAATCCAATCCTAATTACAATCTTATCAAACTTAGGCTTAGGATTCTAGTGATCCTAAACCTAATTGACTCTTTTCCTAAAACAACTCAACCAACAAAACTAACTAAATGAAGCAAACTTGCAAACAAAGCCGCAAAATCCTAACATAATTCACATATATAGACCAATACACATGCACATAGACTAACGCACATATTCATGCCATATTGCACCTTCTCATAAATCTTCACACTCCCCTCCAAGTCAAACTCCTAGAGAGGAGGAAAGACTTATTGGAGTGGAAATTTTGGGATTAGTCGCCCCACCAATTGTCTTCATCTTTCACGTCAAGAAACTAGCTCAGATCTTCTGTAAAGGGGTTACTGGAATAACTGAAAACTTTTTAGCAACTTTTGTAGTAATTGCTATCGCAGCAGTAGTAGACTTGTCCTCACTTCGAAGAAGAGATCAGAGATGCTCCAACTCGGCAAAAGTAAGCGGAGACTCCTCATAAGTTGATGACATATTAGCCAGAAGAGGCCACCCATGCCTGTCCCAACACCTGTCTGTCGTGTGATTGGTCTAGTTGCCATGTAGGCATGGAGAGTAAACCTGACCACAACCACAACCTCTTCCTTATCCATGTCCTAGGTCTCCTTGCGTGGAGACTAGTGCTGAAGATTTTGGAAGGGCCGATGCGGAGATGTTCGACTTATCTACCTTGATCCTTTCAAGATGACAATAAGTAGTTTCATGATTGAGTTCGTTTCCTAAGGAGAGAACTTGATCTTGCATGGACTGATAGCAAGGCTTTAAGACCCCTAGAAATTTACATGCCTACCATCTTGCATGGCATTCAAATTGCTTGTAGCAACACGTCAGCTCGTAGATGCCAGGTTCTTTAAAGAGGCCTTTCATCTTCGCAAAGTATTTATCAAGGGAGAGATCTTGATTTGTGTTCCAAATGCAACAATAAATATCTGCTAACTTAGTGCTATTGGTCTTTTTGGATGACCTCTTCTCGACTGTGTCCCATATATCCTTGGTTGTGTCTTTATATAACATATTTGCTGCAATAGAAGCGTCAATTGAATTCATAAGCGAATTCATTACCTAATAATTCTTCTCCCACTTCTTCACCTTTATTCCATCACATGCTTCGGGAGCCTTATCGATAAGTATGTGGAGCTTATCCTGTCTACCTACAAAGATTCTGAAGGCACGTGCCTACATGATGTAATTTGAGGCCCCCATCAACTTAATAGTGGTGCCTTGACAAGAATCTTCGTCTCCACTATGATTGACAACTCTGCATCTGCCATGGCCTATGTACAACTTGTATACAAAAAAAGCATTCTTCTCATAGCCAAGGGAACACCACAATCTTTCCCGGGTAACGACGTGGAGTCAAGAGGACACATTAATCCTTGCCATGCAAACTTAGGGAGAGAGGACATGAACCTCTCTCAAACTTGGGGCAGCGATGCTTCTTCTCCACAAGTGAGAATCTTCACATGGATCCTAAACTTTGGTGTTGTGTAGAACTACCCACTCCGATACCATGTGAAGAATTGCGATAGAGTTCTCTTCCTTTTGGGAAGAATCTACATGCACAACAGAGATGGAGAGACCACGCGTAAGGAAGAGAGTTGGTGGGAGAGAGAGATGGTACGTAGAGAGGGAAAGAGGAAAGGAGTCTTGGTGGATATGGAAATTCTATTATTTGACTTGGAAAAAAAAAGAGGATTTGGTCTCTATTTAAAGAGATCCAATCCTAATTACAATCCCAACAAACTTGGGTTTATCATTCTAGTAATCCTAAACTTAATTGACACTTTTCCTAAAACAACTCAATCACTAAAACTAACTAAATAAAGTAAACTTTCAAAGAAAACCACCAAACCCTAGCATAATTCACGCATGCACACCAACACACATGCACATGCGCACACAAACTAACACACAAATTCACTCCACGTGGCAGTGCCACATGGCACCTTCTCCTAAATCTCCACAATCCCAATGTGCCTTCGTTGGCTTGTCCATAAATTGGCTTACCTTGCTGATTGCAAGAGCAATATCAAGACGCACAATGGTAACATACAATAGTTTCCCAACAAGAGACTTGTACTATTTTGCAAACATCTGTCCTGAATCATCATCATATATATACATATTTGGATCCATGGCAATGGAGACATGCTTAGTACCCAACATACTAGTTTCCTGAAGAAGATCAACTATGTACTTCCTTTGAGACAGTACAACTCCCTGTGCATTCTAAGCAACCTCGATGCCAAAAAAATACTGCAGTGGTCCCAAGTCTTTTGTGACAAAGTGCTTGGTAAGGAATTTTTTAATAACCTTAATGCCACTTATATCATCACCCGTCAGGATAATATTATCCACATATACTAACATGACAATTCTTCCTTTCCCTATTTTCTTCACAAATAAAGAATGGTCTACAAAATATCTCTTTAATGACATTAGATAGCTTCTGGAACCATGTACACAGACTCTATCTGAGCCAATGATTGCTTTGTTCAGTTTGCATACCTTACTACACTCCCCATCAGCTTCGAATCCTAAGGGCTACTGCATGTAGACTTCCTTATAGAGATCACCATAAAGGAATGCTTTTTTCACATTTAATTGGTGAAGTGCCCAATCTAGGTGATCTCCAACATATATTAGAATCTAGACAATCACAAGCTATCCAACCGGAGAGAAAGTAACAAAGTAATCAATGCCATAAGTTTGAGTGTGACATTTGGCCCCTGAGCAAGCCTTATATCTTTCTATGGTACCATCTGGTTTGTATTTGATAGTGCATACCCACTTGCACCCTATAGTGGTAGCATCAATCAGGGGGTCAACCAAACTCCAAGTACCTCATGAAACCAAAGCAACCATCTAATTCTCCATACCCTGACACCACTTGAGAATAAGAATGTTTCCTGATGAGTTGTGGGTATGTGCATAGCTGAAAGGCCCAACATAAACTGATTGTACTGAGTATATAGACTCGCCATGGACATGTGCTTGGAAATAGGATGCAATGTGCAAGATCGAGCCCCTTTCCTTAAGGCAATAAGAAGATCATGTCCACTATCTGTGCGGTCATTGGCAAATACCTCATCAACTTCAGGTTGCTGGAGATCTTCTTGATTCAATAGGGTATTATTTGTACCTGGAACTTTAGAGCTCAAAGGTATATTAGTACCATAATGTGTAGGGATGACCTCAAGTACAGATGATGGTGTTGGCTCTAGAGGGGGGGCCTTTTGTAGCTGAGGATGGTGAACATAAGTCACCTGGAACCTATCATCAAGCCCACTATGTTGAATAGGAATGGGAGAAATGGTCTCATCAGGAGTCGACATAGGAATCATAACTTCACCGTCAATAGCAGGAGTAACAATCTGAGAGCCAATATAAGAGCAATATGAGATAGACTCAAATAAGGAGGCATTTGCACTAACATGTAATGTCGATTGACCGTGTCTAGCACCAATATCACTTCTAAGTCCTAGAATATCCCATAAATATACAATTGACAGCCCGAAGAGAAAGCTTTGTCGGGATCGAAGAAATGAACAAAGGAAATGCACCTAAATACATTGCGTGGCAACCAAAAGAGTTCTTTATCAGGGAGTAAAAGAGAATAAGGGACTCCCTCATCAAGAACAATGAAAGGCATTTTGTTCACTAAATAGCATACAGTCATTACAGCATCACTCCAATAGGATAAAGGAACACTATTTTGGATGACCAAAGTTCTAGTAACATCAAGGATATGATAGTGTTTTCTTTTAGCAATCCCATTCTACTGGAAAGTATAAAGGTAATTGATTTGATGTTGATACCATACTCCTAAAATATAGAGCATAGAGTAGGGGTACATATTTCCAATGCATTATTAGTTTGAATGATTTTTACATGACCATCAAATTGATTTTTTATTTTTATGAGAAAGTGCTTGGCTATATCACCTACCTCCAACTATGACTTTAATAAGAAAATCCAAGACATACGAGAAAAGTCATCAACAATAACAAAGTAAAACTTATACCCTATACAATCTGAAGCATGACTTGGACCCCAAATATCAAGATGAAGCAACTGAAATAAAGACTCAGCATTACGACTCTGTCAGCTATGGAAAGAACTCTTGTGGTGTTTGCCTCATTGACACAGCTCGCACTAGAATGTAGCAGTAGCAAGGATAGGAGGTATCACGCATAAGAGCTTGGTAAATGGTAAGTGACCAAATCTCATATGCTAGAGATAGTTGGAAGATCCACTTAAAGGAAGAAAAGCATGTCCCACATATGATGATTACAGCAGACAGACAGTTGACCCCCCTTTCTTCATGGCCACAACCAATCACCTGCCTTGTTAGTGTATCCTAAAACATGAGATATAGAGTCAAAGATAGTTCTACAATTCAGATCATTCATAATTCAACTAATAGAAAGCAAATTCAAAGGAAATTCGAGGCAAGAAAACATTCTATAGTTGTATATGGAGGGCTATCTGAACCTCTCCCTGACATGTAATAAGGGAATGTCTCCCATCAGCTATAAGAATCATCCGACCAGATGAGTCAGGCTATAAATAGGAAAACTATTGGGTCTTCCCACAAAGGCTCTTAAATCCACAAGTCAATTAGTATCCTCAGAACTAGCATAACAAGCTAGACATATACCTGAGGGGCCAACAAAAGCAGCAGTGTCTACATTCCTAAAAATAGAGCCTAAAGTAGTTGTGGAAGGAGTAGTGGATGATATCCCGTGATGATGAAGCCTCTAAATTAACTCATCATACTCAACTCTAGTGATCACAGCAGACTTCTGCCCTATGTCAGATGTTGTGACTGCCTGATGAGCACTAATAAGTTTCCCATGCTTAGTCCAACAAGCCTCCTTAGTGTGCCCTAGTTTCCCACAAAATGAGCATTGATGCCTAGCCTGTCCTTAACCTCCTCGACCTTGACCACGGCCACGAGTAGATAGTCCTACACCTCTACCCCTTCCTGGAGAAACAACCACGGCAGAGGTATGCTCTACCTGAGTAGTTGGAGACAATGAAACTGTAAGTGGACTTAGTAGCTTGTATGCCTCTTCTATCGACGGTATCTCAAGCAACTTCAACATTTGGGAATGGGATGTATCATAAGCTAGGTCTAATCCAGCGAGAAAATGGCCCACCATGGTTTGTATCATCTCAATAGCAATGTGCTGGATAGTGGTATTCATGATCCATACCCGAACCATTGTGCAATCCTCTTTCAAGAGGCATATTTTTCTATCTTCTGAGCCAGCTCCATCTCAAGGAGTACGTGACCCTCAACCACACTGAGAATTGATCGTGTCTACAATGCATAGTTGGTATCGTCAAACTTCACCATCAGGCCAAAGAAAGGGTTTTTGAACTCCCTTTAGGTTCCATCACCTTATGCAGGTAAATCAACAATTTCAAGGGACATTCTTCTCAGTAAGATCAAACTCCACCTCAAAGTAGTAGTCGGAAATAATGAAAAGTCTTATTCTTAAATGAAACCCTACACCTATTTATATAGAAAGAGGTGTCTGGGAAAAGTACAGAATAAGTACAATAGGACAAGAACAATAGCAAGTAACTCCAAAACAATAACAGAACATAACTAGAGTGCTCTACCAACACTCCTCCTCAAGTTGGAGCATATATCAATAATGCTCAGCTTAAAACAACACTTATCAAACGCGATTCTCGCAAGAGGCTTTGTGAATATGTCCACTATCTGATCTTCAGAAGATACAGATGAAGTGTAAATGATTTCACATTGTATCAGGTCTCTAGTGTAGTGGCAGTCAACCTCAACATGTTTAATCCGCTCATGAAACATTGAGTTGTTTACAATATATGTAGCAGCGCAATTATCACACCTTATCTCCATCGGTCCTTCTATCTAAACATGAAGATCACGTAGCACTGATCTGACCCAGACCATCTCTATAGCAGTCTGAGCCATAGCCCTGTATTCTAACTCTGCACTAGATCTGGATACCACCTGCCACTTCTTGCTTCTCCAGGTCACTAAGTTGCCTACCACATAAGTGCAGCATCTAGTTGTTGACTTCCTATCTATCATGCACCCTACATAGTCAGCATCAGAATAACCAACAACACTCATAGATGAGCCCTTCTAAAATAAGACACCTTTGCCAGGTGCTTTCTTCACATATCTAAGTACCTATATAGCAGCATCCCAATGCCGCCTGGTCAGCTTGTCCATGAACTGGCTGAGTTTCCCAACAGCAAGGGAAAGATCTGGATGAGTAATAGTAAGATACAACAATTTACCAACCAACTGCCTATAAGATCTGCTATCTACAGACGGAGACTCAGCATCATAGAGATGTCCTTTGGGATCCATAGCTATATTAGCAGATTTAGACCCCATCATTCCTATTTCCTACAAGATATCAAGGGCATATTTGTGCTGACGAAGAATAATACCCTTTTTGCTACGTGTCACTTTAATTCCAAGAAAGTATCTAAGCTCTCCCAGATCCTTCATCATAAAGGCATCAGCCAGCTTCCTTTTTACCTCAGTTATCCCAACAAAGTCATCTCCAGTAAGAATCAGGTCATCCACATAGACAAGGAGTACAACCACTCCCCTTTATAGCTCTCTTCAATCTGCATACACACTCCCCCGAGCCTCAAACCCAGGAAGTTATTGCATACAAACTTCCTCTTGAAGATCTCCATACAAAAATGCATTCTTCACATCCAACTGATGAAGAGGCCAATCGTAGTAGGCAGCTACAAACATTAAAATCCAAACAATAGAGAAGGTATTAAAGAAATCTACCCCATATGTTTGGGTAAATCCCTTTGCCACCAGTCTCGCCTTGTAGCGAGAAATTATGCCATCTGGGTTGAATTTAACAGCAAAGACCCAACAACACCTAACTATTCTGATGTGAGGAGGCAAGGTGGTCAAGTCCCACATTCCTCTAGAGCACATAGCAGCTATCTCATCCTCCATGGCCTGACGCTATTTTGGATCCAGCATGGCCTGCTGATAGGAGGTAGGAATGTGCGTTGCAGAGAGAACCACTATAAAAGTAGCAAATGATCTGCCAAGATTGGTAGTAGAGACTGTCTGTACAGTATGATATTGAGCACAACTCCGTGGAGCCTTCCGAGTAGCAATTGGAAGATCAAGATCCTCCTTAATATGCTCAGTAGCAACAAAATGAGAAGACTCATCAGAGGAATCTGCACAAACACCACCGGGACAACTCACGTCCGTATCAATCCATACCTGACAAGGGAGGAGACAGGTGGTTGAGGAGGTGGGGGGTGATTTCTTCTCACCATGCATATTGTCTGTATGTCATAGGTAGCCTATAGACCTGAGTGATCTCAGCCTTCTGCCTCATGGGAGTCTCTGTGGTATCCTCACTATGTATAATAGGAATTTGTTCCAAGAGAACTGGTTGAACAGGCATAGGAGCCAAGCCTCCTTTAAATGTCACCTGATGACCATCTGTAGAGAAATAAGGAATGGGCTCATGGAATTTGACATCTACAATCACATAATGCTTCTTACCACGGGAGTCATAGCATCTGTATCCTTTCTAAGTGTTGTTGTAACCCAAAAAGACACTTCACTGCACTTGGAGCTAACATGTCCCTACCATGTACCAGAATGTGCACAAAGACTACACAGCTAAACACTCAAGGTGGGATAGTGAATAAATCCTTCTCAGGATAAAGGACCTGCCAAGGAACTTGTTCTTGTATAGCTGAGTTAGGAAACATGTTGATCGAATAATATATAGTTAACACTACATTTCCCCAATACACCTGTGGCACATTGTGCTGCTTGTATCAATAGTGTCCTAGCCACATCAAGCACGTAACAGTGTTTTCTTTCCACTACTCCATTTTGTTGCAACGTATGTGGACAAGATGTTTGGTGAACAATCCCAAAAGATCTATAAAAGGCCGTCAACTTAGATGTACAGAACTCTAAAGCATTATCAAACCGTACAATTTTCACAATACTAGAGAACTAGGTCTTTATTTGTAATATAAATATTTCAATCACTAATCCAACATCAGATTTATTTTTCAAACGAAATAACCATGACATCCAGGAAAAATCATCCACAACAAGTAGATAAAATCTATAACCCAGTCTATCTGGGACACGACTCGGTCCACATACATCCATGTGCAGTAAATCAAAAATAACAGTAGAACTCTGAGATAAACTAGAAGGAAAACTGGCTCTATAATGCTTTCCCAACTGGCATGCATCACATAAAATCTACGTAGTTAGTGAAATATGAGGAATGACGTGTCGAAGCATGTCCAGTGAGGGGTACCCAAGACGATGATGCCACTGAAGAGCTATACCAGCACTAAATGCAACCTCACCCTGACACATAACAGTAAATGGAGTATAAATCAGGCGATACACACCCCCTCCTCATGTCCGCCACCAATTGTCCTCCTCGTGAGTTTGTCCTAAAAAATATAGCCCAACTCATCAAATATTGCACGACAATGCAAGTCTTTTGTAATTCTACTAACAAACAAAAGACTGATCGGAAATTCTGGAACATAAAGAACATTAGGCAGCATTAGTACAGGAGTCACTGCAACATCTCCTCTACCATGAATCCTACACTGCCTGGCAGCTGCTACCTGCACAGATCTCCCTGAGGGAACATCATAAACATGTCTAAAACATGCTTCATCTCCACTGAGATACTAAGATGCATCAGAATCCACCAACCACAAGACACTATCAGTGTTACCAGACCTGTAAGCAGAAGTCATACCTGAAGTGGCCAAGGTGACTATATCAGCAATAGTAGTCTCATGGGTCAACTAGGAGAGACGCTGGACTACAGCATCATAGTCCTCACGGGACAGCATGTCGCTCACCTCCTCTGAAGAAATAGCCTGGTTGGCCATGGAAGGTTGACCATGCTCCATCCAGCAATAGGCCTCTGTGTGGCCAATCTTCCCACAGTGCGAGTAAATGGTGCGAAGTCTACCACTCGTACCTCGACCTCCATGTTCTCTCCCCTAGTGGATGGAGCACCACGTCCTCCGTGTGCAGCAGCAATAAACACAGGTGCCTATCCAATCTTTGACATGGATGGCCTAACAACCACCCTACTCACACGGCTATAAGCCTCCTCTAAAGATGGAAGCTCAGCCAGGGCAAGGATCTATAACTTAGTAACCTCATAGTCTGGTCCAAGTTCGTCAAGAAACTGTAGGACAACATACTCCTCCCTCTATGCCCTTTGAGTGGCACAAGTGCAAACAGGTCAAGAGGCATTATACTTCTCAAGTAGTCCCTTTATATAGAGAAGTACAACTCCCTCTTAATGGCACAAGTGCACACGACTCTGATACCAAGTCGAAAATAATGAAAAGTCTTATTCTTAAAGGAAACCCTACACTTATTTATATAAAGAGAGGTGTTTGGGAAAAGTACAGCATGTCTAATAGGACAAGAACAATAACAAACAACTCAAAAATAGTAACATAACATAACTAGAGTACTCTACCAACAGCAGTAATCAACAATCAACCAAAACTCTAGAGACATCAAAATACCACTATCCATGAAGGAAACACTTATCTAAACACTATTTTAGCAAGAAATCTTCTTATATTGAATCTGAATCAGTCGAAAAACCTCCTAAAATAGGTTCCAACCACCTTAGATTGAGGCAATAGGGTCCCAATGATCACCAATAATCTCCAAAGGGTCACCAGTGTCCTTGTTTAGTCCTTCGATAAGATTTTCTGGCAATTGGCAGGTTCGCCAATCATTGACGGCAGTGCTTCTACTACAGGCAACCACTCTAGGGTGATCACCAAGGAGTAGCAGCACTCCTTTCACCCACAACAGCAAAAGAACAGGAGATCAACCCCCTCCATTCATTGTTGGGAGTGTGAGGAGGTAACGACTAATGATTAGCGATGTTGCTGGGGTCTAGCGGTGGTGCTCCGGTGTGACCCCAAACCAACGATTGCGTGGATGGTCACTAATGACCACCTTCCTGCTATAGTAATGTAACGCCTTAGGTCTAACGCCTTAAGGGTAGGACCCTAGAGATTTTTAAGAAGAAACTTTTCTTTCTTCTCAAGAATGTGCACAAATCCCAATAAGAGCTCAGATTATTTGGAAGAGAAAGAAAAATAAGGGAAAGTGATCAAGAAGGTATCAAGCTCTGGCTTAGGACCGCTACTCTGATACAATGTGGAGAGAATGAAATGTTCTATTCTCTATAGAAATACTAGGCCTCTATTTATAGGGAAAGGCTAAGGGATAAACTACATACAAGTCCATACAATAGTAGAAATAACAAAAAAGGACAGAACTAACAGTGATTTCTCTACAATAAGAAAATTACTCTTGATCCTATACGAGCGGCTCGGTCTTGGTCCCAATAGAAAAGTTTTTTGCATAATGGATACTCAGTTTCCAATTCTTATATAGTAGAGGCCCTGCGTTAAATTTCCTTATCAAGAAGCCTATTCTAAACTCTCTAAACAAGAAAGTCATCAACACTCCAACTATTCTAAAGCTTAGCTTTGGCACATCTTCTACACTTCAACTTGCAATTGTATACCTAAGATGCAACATTCACAAAGCGAATAAGCAAGATTTGTATTACCTTCGTGTCTTCATTAGCTTACATCTACAAGCAACAACAAAGTGTAGCATCACCCCCATTTACCAGGAGAAGAGCCACAACCTAGAATGCACCATTTATTTATTTTTTTTTAAAAAGGCACCATTGATCATTGTTATTCTACTCACAAAGAGTGAGGATTGGAGTTTGTAACAAGCTAGCATTTCATGCAGTAAGTTAAAGGAGAGTGTTGAAAGAGAAGAGATATGGTTGGGTAAATGGTTCATGCCAACATCCAATTACATAATTTAATAGCACTTAATAAGAGTGGGAACTTGAGAAAGGTCTAGTAGCCTATGCAAGAGGCCATATCTCCATAGTTGATTGAGAAGATGAAATAGAGCATACATGTAAGAGGGCACTAGAGGGGGGTGATTAATAAAGAAATTCAAAATAGATGCATAAATAAAATCACCACAAAATGAGATACAAGAGATTTTTAGGTGAAAAACCCTTGAGGGTAAAAATCACCACCTAAGTTTTCCCCGATTTAGGATTTTCCCGATCGCAAAGTGATCAAAATACACTATCCACATTATTTAAATTGAGGGTAGTGTACCTCAATTACAAAACCTCCCTCTGATCGCTATCGAAGAGTTTTTCCCTTCTACATGGAAAGAAATGGGATCAATAGGTCGAATACCCAATTACAATAAAGAAAACAGAATGCAAGAATCCTATAAAGCCACAAGGTGAATATGAATATTAGCTTCTATAGGTTAGGATTACTTCCTTTTAAGTGTTCAATGAAGTGCTTGATTAGTGATAGTGAATGCTCTAGTTGTGATCAATGAGAGCAAAGTTGGATCACTAAGTGTATGGTGATTCTCCTGAGAGCTCTTGTAAGTGTTCTTCTTCTAGTAGATATGAGTGGGAAGAATTGTATCTTATGTTGTATATGGCAAGGGCAACTCACTAGAGTATTTATTAAAGTGTCAAGAACACTTTAAATGAGGTTAGAAAGATTATATGGCTATTGGAAGTGAATAGAAGAAGAATCCCTCGAGTTTGGAAAAGATTTCAAAAAGATTCGCAGCAAACAGTGCAGTATCAGACATCTGAGAGGTTGGTTAGACATATGATGGAGTGAAGTTAGATGACTAATGAAAGTGTGTTTCATCTGAAGAAATGGTTCCAAAAGAAGGCCAAGCGAAGTACTTCCCATAGGGCATCTAATCAATTGATTAGATGACTTAAAAAGAGTGCAGGTCATCTAATAGAAGGTTAAATGTCTATTTTTTGAGACTCAATTTTACTAGAATTGGGTTTGGGGATCCACAAAGTCGGCTAGCCAAGGAATCAAACATCTGATGGTCTCATTGGACGTCTAGTATGATAATCAATTTTGGATTTGAGCTTCTAACATAAGATATTCACCTTTGTAAATTTCCTAGGAGCTAATGAATAACTGTGTCATCTGATGATCAATAGGACACTTGATAGCCATATAGGACATATGGGAATGTGTTTGGACATATGATAAAACAAAGTGAACGTTAGGTTGCTAACGTTCAGGGGAGGTTTGATAAATTTGTTAGACAACTTATTTTTGTTGTCTAATTTGTGAATAAGATTTCTATTTTGATTTTGTTTCTAAGTTTAAGGTTTGCCTAAGTATTTTAGGGTCTATGTAGGTGTTATTTCGGACTTAATTATTACACTTGGGCTCTTTTACATTGAGTTTAAATACAAGAAAGAGAAAATTACATCTTTTGAAAATAAATACAGAAGCATTAGTTCTAAGTCTTCTTTCTTCTTTAAGCATTGGTCTTCAACTCAAGTTTCTTTAAGACTTAGTCTTCTATCTTGCTTTGCTTTTTGCTTTTTGATATACTATCTCATTCTTTATTTTTGAAATGTTAGTTCTTCCAAAAATAACATAATATCTATGTATTTTGTTATCATCAAAATAAAAAACATTAGTGTTTATGCACTAACAACATGCTCTTAGAGATCGCTTGCATTTTTCTCTTAATCATGGAAATACATAAATCATCTCTCCATATTATGATGTTTGTATTGCTCTTATTGCTTTGTAACATTATTCTATTTCTTCTCATTATATTTTGATAATCACCTATTAGTACCTCTATCACTACCTTTAGAATACAAGGGAAATGGTGATTGAGATGACCCAGGAATTTCCCTGTTTTGATTCTGCAAGTCCTTGGGAACAACAAAGGATGGAGGAGTCCTATAGTATAGTGAGTTTCAAACAATATAGGTCTAGTCTAGGAGGCAAAGGAATAGGAAATGCAATGGAGGAGAAAAATGAACCTCCAAATCATCGACCTTTGCATGAGTTCAAACTTGGCCCTCGTCTCTCATAAGCAGACAGATTCCTAACACAAAGGCATGGAAACAAGTACTTGATCAAAGCACTGATGAAGAAGCATAAAGTATATGAATTATCTATATATCATGAAAAGAAAGTAGTCCTTCATCCAAGAGATGAATTCATTATGCAATTTATGGCCTCATTGCCTCAGGATTCTACAACATCCTAACTTAAGAGTGTAGCCTGATTTTACCAATTATATCCAAATTTAACCAACTTTACATCATATACCCATTCATGTGTGAATGGTTGGACGAAAGAATTTTATAAGTCAATTACATACTCCAATATGAAGATAGAAAAAGAGAATGTGGAAAGAGAATTATTGCAACTTATAGATGAGCTTCTATCCAAATAATTCTTTTTTGGAGGAACAACTAGTTCTCAACTACTATGCTATCCAAGTACCTCAAGAATGATTTTCAGCTTCAGAATTGGAATCTGAACCTCCCCTAAAGCCTACACTAGCACATCTCCAAAAGTGCAATTCTATGCATACTTAACCAACTAAAGATACCAAATAAAATTCACTACAAAAAATCCAATTGGCTAAAACTCACGTTGGTATCAATAAAATATGACCAAGCTAAAAAGTTCTGAAATTCTAATCAAATCTGCCCTCAAAAGTTTAACATCGAACTTTCTGTCAAGGCTCTTTTTCTATGTCAACATATCAGATGCCAACTGAAAGAAGAATCCTATAAAAGGAATCCAAGGCACCAAAGCTGAAATAAAACCCATCGCAATTGATTAAGATAAAAAGTAAATCGCCCTAAAGGTTCCATGTTATACCTAATTGCGATCCTTCCAACATCATGTGGAAACACATGGCGCAGTTATCCACATAGCTGGAGCATAAAAGAAACCAAAAGAGGGAAACAAGCAGCCTTGACCATAAAGCCATAGGAAACCAGTATCTTAGCTGAAAATTCAACAAAAGTGCCCCTAAAAGTCCCACCTTTCATGCATTCCAAAGCCAACAGCAGATTAATAAACTCAATTACAAGCAACCCACATGTACCAACAATTGGCATAAACATAATACCCATCCAAGTTTAGGAACAAAAGGGAGAGCACAACTCCATTAACGGGGAACCCGCTGCCAACCTTGTAAAGCATTCTTTGAGCTAACACTAAAACTTTCAAAAAAAATAAAAAACCCAATGTCCCTTTATCATACCCAATTCAGAAGTTCCATATCACAGCCAAATCCGGAACTCTCAGCTGCCAAATCAAACTCGATCGAACATAAACATCTATATCTGGCAATTTGCCACCGACCAAAAGTTTCATAATTTAGGAAACCAAAAAAGAACACAACAAATAAACCCATCAACCCGAATCGCTAAGAAATAAATAAGAACACTGATATCCTCATATATGTTATACCTCAAAATTAGAAGCAGAGCAAGAGCAGCCCCCCAACCAAGTCAAAGCTCAGGTCTCACTGCCAAACACCGAATAAAGGCTCCTTGAGTTTTCCGTCATCAGCTTCAAGCCACAACCAAAGAGGGAGAAGAACCCAACATCAACGCTGATATCCTAATATCTGCTATACCTCAAAATTAGTAGCAGAGCAAGAGCAGCCCCCAAGCTAGTCAAAGCTCGGGTCTCCCTGCCAGACACCGAATAAGGGCTTCTTGGTATAATGCCGACTTAGCGTGTTGTTGGGACGTCGGATCCATTGTATAGCTGATATATGTATATATATGAGTTATGATAATTACAAACGTAAGCTGTTGTGTGGTCAGCACATGCGACTCGTCGCCCTAGGAGAGGAGAGAAGCCCCACTCGCTTTCGTTGATATTGATGGGTGGTAAGGAAGGTGTGTTGACGTTTGCATGTCGCTAAGGTCGTTGATCTTTACCATGAGCGTGAAGAATATATGCCGTTTCGGGTATCTTTGCCATCAACGTGAAGAACCTGGTAGAAAAGGATATAATCCCGATAAGAGGAAGTGAGAAAGAGAAATTTGAACGTCATTCAAAGAGGGAAGGTTACTTTCCGTACAAATGAGGATTTTCATCTTGATGGAGTCAAAATAAAAATAACAATAAATAAAAAATAAAAAATAAAAATACAAGAAAAAGTAAAAAAAGCATCCCAAGTAAGGAAATTGGTTATACTCCTTCGAACATGACAAAGTAGCAACTTCACACTTGTAGAGACGGTAGCACCACCAAGACGTAGTCCCGACGATCTTCACAATCCGCACTAATGAGAAACAGATAGACATCAATATCCAATAAGAATCAGGTAAATCTCGATCGTAATAAGCACAAGGTCACACGTGGTCTCAAGCATAAAAGAGGTCTCCAACTCCCTTAAAGAACCCACACACCAACTGGAGAGCATGCACAACGACCACCACCCCAATCGTAGCAACACAACCTCCACCACCTAGTGCAACATCATGGAAGGAAATGGTGGTCCCTCAACGAACACCCTAACCACAGACATCAACGAACTCACTGATGAGCGACGAGCCGCGACAGGCCCACCATCAAGATGCCCCACCAATGCGACGTCGAAAATAGATGCGGTGCAACCCGAGACGTGTTCATGCAACGGCACCACGATCGTTAATTTTGATAACAAAAAACTTGGTATTTAACATTTGCATTTGAATTTAAGCTTTCAGGATAAATGCAAATAGATTAAGTGTAAAGAAGCTCAAGCTTGCATCTATGACGGATTGGAGGAGCTTGATGGAGGAAGAAGAAGAAACGAAGCTTCACATGGAACGAGAGCTTGAAAATAAGAATAATAGGATAGATATTTGTCTTTCATGTATTTTGTATGTCTTTGCTCCTTTATTTACTTAAATACTTGTTAAAGAGCCCAGAGATCCATACCTTAGTCCTAGGAACACTTATACATTACTAGGACACTTGGACAATCTTAGACAATCTTAGAAGTCACTTAAAAAACCAAAATAGGAATCTGTCAACCCAATCAAACGTCTAACGTGATCATCAAATGTCTGATTATGGACTTTAAGATGTCTGATAGTTTGTACAAATGTCCAAACACTTAGGTTGGATTTAGTGTTCTCTGATCATTACCTTTAGACGTCCAGCCCATAGTCCAAACGTCTTAGAAGACATTTGATAACTTTACTAGATGTCCAATAAGAGGACCATTGACCTGTCAAAAGGTGATCTTCGAGGATTGTCTAATTATTGCATTAATACATTTTCTAGACGTCCGTAGATGTGTCCAGATGTCTAATAAATAGACATTGGATCAAAATTCGAGAATGTCAAACCCATATCCGACCGTTGGTCATTGGAGTCAATTCCCTTGGTTTCCAGACATCCAGACATTATGATAGATGTCCAGTCTGTCGTCTGACCCTTAAGATCTAGAACCCTGTTTGGATCTAATCAAAATATGAACGGACTCGCCTATTATTAGATGTCCAATTTTAGTGCCAGACCTCTTATAATGGCACATCAGACGTCTACCTAGAACCATGTTTCAATCTAATAGAATCAGGGACTCTGACCCTTTAGAGCAGACGTCCAAACTTGACATTAGACGTCTAACCCGATTAGTAGACATCTGATAACTCAGTTAGAGTCATAATGACCCTGATTTCATTGGAATTTTGGCCTAATCTCTTGAGCATTGTTGGCTACAAGAGGCTTTCAAAGCCTTCTTAGCACCTTTATAAATAGGAGAGGACTTTCATTAGGTAAAGACACCTTGATAGAATACTTTCCAGCATATTTGTGTCAAAGGGAAGATCTTGCTCTCGAAGTTCTACATTGCACATTAAAGAGCACTGTCTTAACTCCACACCCGCTTTCTCGTCTTCGTATATTCAAGAGCGTCTACGAGCCTTGCGTGGTTCACGCACACTGACTTCCATCTCAAAGAAGTACCTTTTGCCTACAAAAGCTAGATTTAATATATACCTATTTGGGCTCTATAAGATTGTTGTAATTTGGTTTTTGTTGTGTGGTTGGGTATTCACATAGTGAATTCCCATCTCCTTCGTGAGACAAAATACTCCTCCTAAAGAGGAGGGGTTTGAGATTACGCTACCTTCGTATAAATAGAGTGGTTGTAAGAGGTTGAACTACCCTCGTTCAAATAGTTTGGATAGTGGATTTGGTCAATTCGATCAACTGAAAAATCCTAAACCGAGAAGTTTAGATGGTGGTTTTTACCCGAGTTGGGTTTCCACCTAAAAATCTTTTGTCTTTGTGAGATTACTTTTTGTGTGATTGATTGACATTTCTGCAATTTTCTTTCATATCACGCACATCTCACCCCCCCTCCTAGTACGGAATTACAAGAAGAAGTGACAAGCATGATCGAAGGCAAGCGGCAACGAGCAACCGAATGAGTAGATACCATTGAGCAAGGATCTTAAAGGAAGGGAGACTAGAGGGGGGGAAGGGAAGAGGAGGAGTAGGGAGGGCCTTGATAAACGTTAGTTTATCATCATTCTTATGCCCAAAAATAGATCTAGCTCTTAGGATTTTAACTCCGCAAATGAATTTTCAAGCTACATTTAGGCATTTACTTAGGATAGGCATGCATTTCATTTTATTGTATTTTTAATGCATTCACTTGAGTGTCAGGGATAGGCAGAAAGTCAAATCCCGCAAATCTTGGCACTCAAGAAGGCAAAAGATGAAGGAGAAGCTTACATCAGCTGGATCTCAGCTGGATCCAACTCCTCCTAGCTAGATCCCAGCTCCTTTTAGCTGGATCAACTCATCCTTAGCTCCATTCAGCTCATCTCAACTAAATGGTAGCTCAAGCTGATTCACCTCAACTCCATTTAGCTCACCTCAGTTGGATGGCAATTCAAACTATCTCAAAACAATTGATCCCAGCTCCATTCCAGCTCCTCCAGCTCACAACAGTTCACTAGAATCTCTACCTGACTAAGATTAGCTACCGCCATCAACTAGCTAAGCCTAGTTAGCTGATGAAGACCTCAACCAGCTTAAGTCCAGCTGTCAGAGACTCAACTCAACTCAACTTAGTTGAGCTGAGCTACTTAACCTAAGCTAACTACTACAACTAGCTAGGTAATCTCCGCCAGCTCACCTCAGCTCACATCAACAGGAGCCAGCTCATCTTAGCTTGGCTTAGCAGCTAGCAAAAAACTAACAAGCTAAGCCAGCTAAGGTAGCTCCTTGCAGTTCTCTTCAACAGCCACCAGTTCCAGTGCAACTTAATGCAGCCCCCTCCAGCTCTTCACCTCCAAAACCCTACCTCCTTCTCTCTCTTTTTCCACTCATCTACTAGATAAGCTAGGTTAGTTAGCTTAGCTTATCTGGTCCACCTCCATGGCACCAAAACCTAACCCTAAAACCCACCTAACTAACTCCACAAAATATGCCTACCTAGAGTCCACCTAAGCTCTCCTACTCCTACTCCATTTTGGCGCCAACCCTACACCACCACCACCTCCAAAAGACACCTAAAAATGGCACCAAAAACATCCCTAACTACCTGATAAATGACAATTTATTATCATTCTTATGCATTAAAACAAACCTAGTTCTTAGGATTTTGATTCACAAACGGGTTTTTGGATTGCATTTAGGCATAAATTAGGTTAGGCATGCATTGCATTTGTTATTTTACTTTTGATGTGTTTCTTGGAGTGTTGGGATAAGCAGAGAATTAGATCCCCAGAACCCTAGCACTCAAGAAGGCAACTGATGAAGAAGAAGCTCAATTAGGCTAGGACTCAGCTAATTCCAGCTCATCATGGCTAGATACCAGCTCCCTTGGACTACGGTTATCTCCATTCAACTCCATTCAACTCACCTTAGCTGAATGGTAGCTCAAGAGAGCTCATCTTAGCTCACCCTAGCTCAGGTCAGCTCAAATCCAGCTCAACTCAGCTAAGTCTAGCTCATCTCAGCTCCCATTAGTTCATAGGGAGCTCTAACTAACTCAGCTAAGTTGACTAGAGTTCACCTTAGCTCAGATCCAGCTCAACTTAGTTGAGTCTAGCTCATCTCAGCTCCCACCAGTTCACTGGGAGCTCTAGCTAGCTCAACTAAGTTGACAAGAGTCCATCTCTGCTCAACCCCAGCTCATCCCAGCTCATGGCAACTGGACTCCAAGCTAGCTGAGCTACTACTTGTCAACTAGTAGCTTATCTAGCTCTAGAGTTCTCATCAGAGGCAGTTCTAGCTCAACCTAACTCTAGCCAGGTTGAGGTCAGCTCAACTAAGCTCAACTACCCAGGCTTGGCTACTTGCATAAGAACTAAGTAGCTGAGCTCAGTAGTTGAGCTCCCCTTGAAGCTGCCTCAGCAAATCCAACTCCAGCATAGCTTCCATCAGCTCTAGAGTCTTCTCTCCCAGCTCCTCCTTCATCAAACCCTAGCTCCACCTCTACTTTACTAGCTAAGCTAAGCTCCAGCTCCACCTTAAAATCCATGGCCATCCACTCCTCCACCTTAACCCTAACTAACCTTAACCTAACCTAACCCTTTTTGGTGCCAACCTACCATAACCACCACCCTAAACACCCCTTCATTTTGGCACCAAAAAGCCGTAGGCATCCCTTCAATTTGGTGCCAAAATGAACCCCTATCCTAGCCCTACACCTCTCACTCTATCCCCATCTAAGCCCTACACTTAACCCCTTCTAGAAGCCCACTAGTGGCGCCAACTACAACCCACCATAACCAACCCTAAACCACCACTATTTTGGCATCAAAACACCACCCACACCCTTCCATCTTGGAGTCACCTATATCTACCCTTAATTCCATAACCACAACCATGAAAAGCCATCCTAGCCTTCCCTTATGTCCACGCCAACCCTACCCCTTTAACCACACTAAAGTTGGCGCCAACTCTCCCTTAACCACACCTACTCATACCTCTTCAAGTGGCACCAACACACCCTAGCCCTTCATCTCATAACCACCACCACATAACTCCATCTCCACCCTACAACATGCCTAACCAAACCCTTAACCCTAGCAACCACATAGGGTTGGTGCCAACCACCACGTACCCTTCCATTTTGGTGCCAAAAACCCTAGCCCTAGGATCCTATAACCACCATCTAACCCCCATCATAACCGTCCATCCTATAACCAACCCTACCCCCTCCTACTCCTATAAAAAACCCCTACCGCCACCATTAAAATCTAACCTTGGCTACATTTTTTCTACCCATATTTCCACCTACATAGAAGGTCAAGAGAAGAAGAAGAAGAAGATTAAGGGGATACCCTATCCCCTTGGTGCCTTCCCCTCTTCTCTTCTTCCTTGATCCCACGCCAGCTAAGGGAAGCAGCCAGGCGTTGGAAGGAAACCTAGGGTGCACGCCTACCCTAGGAGGAGGATTGAAGGGTGGTACACAACCAACCTTGGAGGAGGAATCAAAGGTGGTCCACGCCACCTTAGGAGGAGCTTTTGAAGGTGGGATTCCATCCACCTTGTAGGAGATCAAGCACACCCCCTTGGGCTTGCCAGGCAAAGGAGAAGGAACCTTCTTTTCAAGCCAAGGAGCAACTTGACTTGGAGCAAAAGGAGCTTCACCTTCTTCATCACCATCAGCAATTAAAGGATTTTGTTTCTTCTTTATTTGTCTTTTCTTTAGAAGCTTTCCTATACTTATAGAAAATTTCCTTTAATATAGAAAAGTTGCCTTCATTTCTTGTTGCATTTTTTTTGCACTACTTGCTTTATCTTAATATAATCTCACTTTCTCTTTCTAATTAACCTAGGCCTTCACACACCTAGGTTGAGCTTAGAAAGAGAATAATTTTGTCACTTAGATTTTAACATCTTAGTTGTGGTACTTTCTCTCGTCAACAACTTTGTATTTGCCCCTTTATTTCAAAAACCCAAGAAAAAAATGATATATTGAAAACAACAAAAAGAAAGGTGATTTCTATTTTTTAAGCAAGAGATTGATTTCGCAAAAAAATGCCTCCTTGGACGACCTTAGATACTTCCCTATCTAGGTTAGAAATTTTAAAAGCGAAACGGATTTATGAGTTACAATGATTTCCAAAACCCTAATTAACAAATCACGTATTTTCGCTATCACTACCCCCTTTTTGACACCACTTTTTCCCTCCAAAATGCCATCACATCACCACCATACACCTACCCCTTCAAGCCATCTCCACCATCCACCTAACCACGTTCTAGAAGCCAACAAGGTTGGCGCCAAACCATGGCACCTTTCCATGGTTGGCACCACCTTTAGGTGTCCCTTAGCCACCATAACTACCCCCCTAGTAACCCTTTAGGTGGCGCCAAATAGCCTTAACCCTAGGATCACCTAACCACCCATGAGAGCCCATCCTAGCCTTACACATACCCCCCACGCCAACCACCACCTTCCCTTCCTATAAAAACACATCTAACCACCATCTTACAACCATCTTCTCCCTTAGTTTTATTCCACCATAGCCACCTATAACCTACGGCCAAGGAGAAAAATAAGAGAAGATCAAGGGGACAACCACTCGCCCCCTTGGTGCCTTCTTCCTCTATCTTCCTCTCACTTGTGCCAGGACAAGGAGGAGAAGTTCTTCACCTAGAGGGGACGGCCAAGCAAGAGGAGGAGCAAGGTGGTTGACTCCAACCTTGGAGGATAGCTTGGAGGAGGACTACTTTAAGAAGAAGACACAGAGAACCCTTTTCAAGTGCAGGGCAACTACATTTGGAGCAAGGGCCATCCAAAACTTTTACCAGAGGATCCCTTCTTCTTCTTTATTTTTATATCTTGTATTAGCTAGTGTGTTTTTATTCTTCCATGTGACAAGCATTCTGCCATACTTTATCTAGTTACTAGTAATACAAGTTTCATTTTGCCTTCCAATTTTCATGTTTTCTTGATAGTGTGTTCCTCATATTCTTAATAGCATAGTGCACCACAAATTCTTCTTCTAATTACCCTAGGCGCACTTGCCTAGGGTGGGTTTAGAAGAAAAGGTTTTCTTCTTGTCACTTAGGTTTAGTGATAGGCATAACCTTTAATGTAGTTCGTTTTCAATTGTCCAATTGTTTTGAAAACCATAAAAACAACAAAAATGAAAATCATAAAAATACAAATGTTGATTTGAGAGGCGAGAGAGAGAACCGTTTCATGTAATTAACAATTTGGCCTCCTTGGACGACCCTAGATATTCACCTTATCTAGGTATTATAAATTTAAAAGTTGATCGATTTTACGCGTTTCAATGACAAAAACTCGCATTCTACAAACCGCGTAAAATCCTTATTACTTTTTGGCGTTGTTGCCAGGGAGGCACGGCTTAGTCACATTATTTATCTCTCTCTTGCTTTATTAGGTCTTCACGAATTTTGATTCAAATGATTGATGATCTTAACAAGTATTTATTGGATTAACTCCAAGATGTTAAGGACAAGAACCCAGGTGAGTTTTTACTTGGGAAGTTGTCAAAATTGAGGATGAAATTTGTGGTAGGTTTAGTAAATTTTAGGATGATTCTCAAGGTGAACCCCCTTCAGGAGAGCCAATGTCATAACCCACTTAGGCACCTATAGGCGGACACATTTTATGAGACTGGGGATGACTAGGTTGGTCTAAAGCAACCAATTGAGGATGAATTGATTTCTTCACCCGAGATCCCTGAGCCAAGGTACGAGGAAAAGTATGTCTCCATGGACCAAGAAATGATAGATGATTTTGAGACATATATAAATGCAGATCTAGAATTCTTTGATTTTGAAGGTAAAGAATCCTTGTGTAAAGTCTCACTTGAGTTTGAGGAAGACAATTTTAGTGAGACATATAGGCTTGAGGAGCATGATGGATCATTTCATAGCCCAATAATTGAAGATTTTAATCTAACTAGGGCTAGCATGGAGGATTCAGATACTGATTTCATAAATGATTCAATTCATAGCCCCATTCCTCAATCACACCCCGTTGAGCATAATGATTATCTTCTTGAGATTACCAAACCCAAGTCAATTCTGATTGAGCCACAAGTGTTAGACTTGGATATTGTATATGGGGTGTGTAATAATCTAGAGGTCTCGAAAATCCTGATTGTGGAGGATAGGAATCTGGAAATGAACATCTGGGAAGCCAATTCCGGGGGAAGTAGAATTCTTGATCTAAGGGTTCCTATATGCATAAAATTACCAACTTTTTACCAGAAATCTTATGATCATTTTGTGGATATGAAACCCAAGTTCACAATAATGAATTTTCTTTTTGAGTAAATTGTTAACTGGACAAACGAGCCCATTGATTTAGATCTACCTATTGTCTAACATTTCAGACTTGGGTTGCATACCACTAAACCACAGGCCTGACCTTGCTTGCATAATGATCTCTGATTCTGGGTAATTTTCATCTAGAACCTTAGACCCACTTGACCCTATGGCATGGGTCTGCATCACAATCTTGTCCACATTTGTGGACATCTTCTCCTTACAGATCTTAAAATTGATCTTATCTTGATCCTGACCCGGACTTGTAAATTCTTGATTTCTTCTTTGTTTGTATAGGTGCCTAGCTGAGGGCAATAAACTTAGCACGTATACAGTCTATTTTTATCTCGGAGCTGGCCTGTTAATTACGAAATTCAGGTGCTTCTTTACTCCGCTCTTTTTCATGTCTTTTTAATACAATGAGGACATTGCATTAGATAGGCATGAGAGGGTAGATATCATTATTTGAATTATTTTGTTAGCTCCGTAGATTCTTCTATTTTTTCTTTATTAAAAAAAAATTACGAAAAGAGAACTTGGGCATTAGAGTTTTTCAACTTTAGGGAATAATACAATAGGACCTAAACACTTAGATTCTTCAAGTCTTCGGGCTTAATCAGCCCGGGTGTCCGCTAAAATGTGGACTTGCTTCTTGAGTCCTCGCCATTCTAAATTCATTTATAAATGGTTAAATAAGTTGGGGTGATAAGTATACGATTTATCAACCCATCCTCTGTTTTGAGGGGACTTTAAGTTTAAAGCATCTGCATACTATTTGTACAAACTCACTTTTTGGCGGTTTTAATGCAAATTTGGTAGCTAATAAACCTTCTAGGGTGGTATGGCTGGCAAGTTGTCATGGGTAATAGCCTATTGGTTGGTTGTCCAGAGCCCAGCCATACGACAATTCTCTTTCTACTGTCTTTAGGTAAATCTTAGATCAGAGAAGCCACCTACTTAGAAAAAAAGAAAAAAGAAGATGAGAAATAGAAAAGAAAAAAATAAAATAGATAAGTCACACTTCACTGCATGAGTATTGCTAGCAAGTTGTCGTGGGTAACAGTCTATTGGCCGATTGTCCAGAACCCATCTCACGAAATGCACATTTAATTCCAAACACTTAGGAAGAAGTGAGGAAGTGGAATAAGCCTGGGAGATATACACTAAGTTCACCCTTGTGTTGACCCTATAAAAATAAAAAGTAGGGAGAAAGCTACCGGTCTGATAGATATACCTTTTGGCATAATTTCTTTTCAAGGTCACCTAGGAGCGTAGAAATTTGAAGTTTGTTCTGATTGCCGATCAATGAGTCTATTACATTCACACAAAAAAATGCTTAGTACATAGAGTTCTTTTCGAGTCTTAAGTAGGTTGGATAGCCGTAGAAAGCTACCCCGAAACTCTAAACTCAAAAATCCAAAAAAATTAGAAAAGAAGAAAAAGAAAGAAAAAATGTATTTGCTTTTGAATAAGACGAGGGCTTGGGCGGTTTGTATTTTGGAAGACACGCGGGTGCTGTTGAGTCTCTAAAATTCAAGTCTTTAGTAGAAATTTCTAAGCATTAAGAAATAACTATTGTCCAAGTAATTTGATCCTAATTCTTTTAAAATAGCATGTAGTTTTGCTAGAAACTAGCAAAAGATAGGCATGCGGGTGTGATATGCACACATCTAATTGGCCTAAAATGCCTATTTATTAATGTTCCTAGGTCTATAGAAGCATCATCTATTATAAATATTGCATAGCTTGCATCATCATGCATTTATATTAGTTTGTATAAATTATAGGCTAATTTGTCGCTCTTTGTGATCAGGAACAGGGCAATATTTATTTGGGTCTCGGATTGAAGATTGAACTGTACAGATCTGATCCGGGCAACGATGGAAGTTTAATGCCTTCGAGATCACCTTGATCGGACTTCCGTAGCATCAGTTGCCATCTGAGGAAGATCAGAAGCCAAGAGCCAAGGGGCACGATGGGTTCAGATCGACGAATGTAGCCGACAATTGTGGCACTACCTATGAGAAATAGAAGATGGACAGCGCAGCCTCCTGTGGCACTATCCAAGCTGCCCACAGCCACCGGCCTCCTCCTTCTTCGAGCAAGCTCGCGAGATCTCGACAATTGGATTGAGATCTAACAGTTGAGAGCGTCGTGACCTTAAAACAAAAACGTGACAAAAAGGGGAGGATGGTGCAATGGCTAGCACCTTCGTTCGCCAACTCATGACACTCGTTCGAGACTCACCGCGCCTCAAACAAGCGCAAGCACGGGCATGGCGAAATTCAACCGCTCAATTGAGATCAAGCAACAGTAGCAGTGGCTACGTGGTGCCCTTTCATGTGCCAGATGAACGGTTACACATGCGCGCACGATGATGCGCGATCATACGCGCCATTGTACACTGCCACATGCAACAGCGGAAGACGAAGTGTGCTCGTGCGATCTCGACCGTCGGATTAAATGATCGAACATCCAAGATTACACGCTACGCGATGAAGTACGCAATGGTTGAAGAGCAGTGGTTGCTGACGTGGCCGTGCGAGGTGTGTTAGATTAGCAGCGAGTGGCAGAGATCGAGTGCAAGGCTTCAGGCACATGCGTCTACAACAACGCTCATAAACGTCAATAAAGGCCTTACATTTATTTTAAAGCCCTTAAAAAGACTCTTTTGCCCCCATGACCACACCTATAAATAGCCATCTCCCCTTCATTTTTTCTTCATCCCTTCTCTTCTCCTCTCAGCCTCTCCAAAGCTCTAAAGAGCTAGTCCCAAACCCGGGATGCTCCATTAGAGTCTTAAAGATAATTTTTTCATCTTCTCACCCCTATTCTTGGAGTGCCCGTAGCTGTCCTCCCACCCCCATTTAGGAAGCGGATCCCACTGCAACGTCGCCCTGCTTCGTTCTCTGTCCTCCAACTCCGTTCTCCCTCATCCAAGATCTCACTACCCTCTTCTGGGTGCTCCGTCAACACGGCTCGTCCTCCAGCAGCTGTCGAGGAGTGCAGTTTTTCTTTCTTTAAGTAGTTGTAATAGACTCTAGAATATTTAAATGTAATATTTGTTCATTCTCTCTCTATTTTTCTCTTTCTTTGTATATTCTCCCTCTGTCTTCTATTGTTTATTCTTTAAGTAATTTAGCTTGCGTAGATTAATTTCAACCAGCTATTCTGCTTTGTAATAATAATTCCAAATGCGATTTTTAATTAAACATTCGCCTTTTTGAGTTCGACCCGAGACTCACCAGAGTTTCGGGTATAAATTTCATTTGGTAGTGGATTTTCATGCGAATTTTACGACCAAGGTTTTCAAGAAACTCAACTTTTCGCAATGAAAATCTTGCGCATCAACTTATACATAGGGCTCCCCACCCATCATTTCAGAGCACACCTTTCAAAGCATTTCAGAAAGAAAAGGTGCTTCTTACTTGCTCGTGCTTTTGTGCCAATTCTCCTACTCTCTTCAAATCAAGACACACTGCATCTCAAAAATTTTCAATTTACATGTTTAAATAATTTGAGGTTCCATAGGTCTATACTTGTATTATTTCATTTTTCTAGCTTGATTGGGACTCAAGTTGTTAGGATTTCCAAATGTTGTTTTTGTCTTCTCTTATTAGGTGTAAAAAAGAAGAGGTGTTGCAAGATGTTGTGTTAGCCTCATTCAAATGATACGTTAGTGGATTGACTAGGTTGTCTAGTCAGGAATATCCTAAGCTAGGAAGCTTAGGTAGTGGTTTTTATCCATAGGAGTTTCCACTATAAATCAAGGTTCCATTGTGTCATGCTTATTGTGGTTTGAATTTTAATTTTATATAATCATTTATGTACACTATTCACCCCCCTTTGCTATAGACTTTTAGATCCTGCAACCATCTTCATTTACTATCAGAACTTGGTTACGCAAATACGATGTCAAAACTATCTGTTGCCATGGTTGAAGTCAATGTTGAGGGCCAACCTGTGGTAAGACCACTTCTCTTTGATGGCATGAATTATGGTTATTGGAAAACTTGTATGCAGATATTTCTAGAGTTGATGGACTATGGGGTATGTGTTGTCATAAATACACTTGACCACAAAAGAAAGCAGGAGTAGTTGAAGTTACGGTAGAAGAAAAGAAGAAAGCAATTCAAAATGCCAAGGTTATGAACGTGATCTTTTATGGCCTTTCAAAAGAAGAATTCAATCAAGCCTCAGCATACAAGACCACATATAAGATCTGGAACACCCAAAAAGTCATTCACAAGGGTACATCCAAGGTAAAAGAGACTCGCATCAATCTACTAACTCAAAAATATGAATTGTTCAGGATGAAGAAAGGAGAAACTAGTAAGGAGATGTACACAAGGTTCACCAATATTGTAAACTTACTAAGGAATCTGGACCAAGAAATGAAGAATGAAGCCCTCGTTCGAAAAATTCTTCAATCACTTCCAAGTGATTGGGAAACGAAGACTACGAACATTCAAGAATCAAAGGGTCTCTCCCAACTCCAGTTGGATGACCTGATTGACAATCTCATGGCCTACGAGGTTCAGTTAGAGCACAAGGAGCATGAAGGAGAAGGAAAGAAGAACAAGGATGTAGCGCTCAAAGGCCTCACTAACACTGAAGAATCAAAATAAGTCATTGCATTTCTTTCGCACAAGTTTAGGAAGTACCTAAGAAACAAGAAGAATTGGAGGAAGAAGAAGGAAAAATCAAAGGAGGATCAAGTCATTTGTTACAATTGCAAAAGGAGAGGACATATTACAAAAGAGTGTTCCTTGCTCCAAAAGGACTTAAACAAGAAGTCCAAGCAGCCACCTTGGAAAGAAGGAAGGAAGAGGGCTCTACAAGTCACATGGCATGATTCAAACTCAAGCTCAGAAGATGAGAAAACTTATGGCAAAGAAGCTCTTTGTGGACTCATGGCTCTTAAGGATGAGGTATCATCCTTTACATTTGATGAACATTTAGAAGCTTTCTATGAATTGCATGACATAGCTAAAGTAGTTAATGTTGACAATAGGAAACTCTCAAAAGCTCTAGAAGTAGAAATTGCTTATAAGCACAGATATCACTACAAGAAAAGGCACTATTGGCAACGATTATTTAGCGACAGTCGCAAAACCGTCTCTAATAGTGGATACTTAGCGACGGTTATATATTGCAATGTCGCTAATTAGAGTTGAGAGGGCATGTGGTGAATTTGTTAAAAATGTCATGATGGTTACGGCTTAACCGTCACCAATGTGCACTCCTACCCTCCCTCTAGTTATTTGCGCAGGGTGGGACAAGGACATTTGGTGACGTTTATTATAATAACCATCACCAATACTCAATTAGAGACAGTTTTACATAAACCGTTGCGACTTGAGGTATTGTCTCGAAAGAGAGCGAAATTTTTGTTTCACAGGTGCGCGTAGAAGGCAATGTATTTGCGACAGTTAATTGTTAACCATCACCAACCACCAAAATATCTTCTTATGCAGGCCATGATAAAGTAGCCATTTGCGATGATTGATCAGATAGACCATCGCAAATTGGCGACGGTGGATCAAATCAACTGTTGCCAAGTTTTACTATAACTACTCTGCACCACCCCCATCCCCCCGAAATCATCTCCTCTACTCTCCTCCCCACAAGCCCTCTGCAATCCCAGGCGTCCTCTCCTGCGACCCAAGCTCCCTTCCATGTCGTCGCCTCTCCTTCCCTCTGGTGAGAAGCCCGAGCTCCCCCTCCCCCGCAGCCTTTCAACCCTACCCCTACGGCCCTCCGACTCCCCTCCGCTCATGCGAGATCCCCCACGCTGCCCGCCCCCTCCACCCTCGGCTCGATCTTGACTCCACCCTTGGCCCCCCGCGCCCTCATCCCCTTCGTCCCTACTCCCGCCTGCCCCTGCAACCCCCTCTGACCTCGACCCGGTCTGCTCCCCCCTCGGCCCCCAGTGCCACCTGCCCACTCCGCTCCTGCCCGATCCCACCCCCCCTCGGCCCCCCGCACCACCCGCCCCCTCCACCCCTGCGACCCCCTTCGCCTCCGCTCCCGCTCGCCCCCCGCGGCCCCCTCTATAATCGACCCAGCCCCCCCCCCCCCCCCCCCCCCCCCCACCTCACCCTACCTCGACCCCCAACGCCACCCATCCCCTCCATCACTGGCCCCGTCCCACCCCCCTGGCCCCCTGCACCGTCCACCCCTACTCCTACCCGACCCCCTACACTGCCTACCATTCCCTCCTCTAATCCCCACAATCACCCTAAACTTTGATATTTTATTTGTTATCAATTTTTATTCAAATTTTTTTGTTAATTTCTTATTACAATTTGATATTTATTATTTTGATTTGTGTAATTTGATTTAGGTTACACTCGTCGTTAGACACGTTCTCGCCAATTCATGTGTTTCATCGAGGTATGAATGTGTGATTTATTACATTAATGAATTGTGAATGTTCATGAATGTGGGGTGTACCCACTTAATTTTTGAATTATTTTATGAATGTTCATGAATGTGGGGTGTACCCACTTAATTCTATGAATTATGTTGTGTATGTGAATGAATGTGGGGTGTACCCACTTAATTCTGTTTAGTATGTTGTGTATGTGAATGAATGTGGAGTACCCACATGATTTCTTTACTTGCATTTTTTGAATGAATATGAGAGTTGTGAATGTTTAATTTTGTATGTTTATTATGGGAAGAAGTTTATATTGAAGGGGAATGATTGCATAGCAATCATACGACCTAATCTACCTGAATTAAGTTAGATTCTAGCATAACTTAGGAACAATGCAAGCAAAAGTATCATAAATTGCATAGTAGCTAGTTTGGTAGCATTATAGATAATACTATCATTTTATACTCTAAAAGAGAGACGATATTGATTGCAGAGGATTCGGGGCCGCAAATGATAGATTAGACCATGCAAATTTGATTAGGATGACAACGGGAGTCCAACGCTTTCGGAATCGACTTGATCAACCGTCTGTAACATCACATACAACCCATAAAAGAATGGAGGCCAATGAGCAAGATGACAGAGATCCAAGCCTCAGATGTAAAATCCAACCACACGGATGGATCTGGATCAACGATTGTAATCCAATGGTGCAAAAATCTTCTTGATCGGAGGCCTACAGCATCGTCTACAATGCAAGGAAAATGGACGCCATGGTGGTGCCACGTGGTGCCATCACAACCGCCCCTCGCCACCCCCCAATTTCTGAAGAAGTTCCCCGTGCTTTGTGGACCGTTAGATCATCATCCAATGGCCACAAAGCGGCCATGATGCCCCCGTCTCTGCGCCTTCATCAACTGAGTCCATCTCAACAGTTGTATTTCCATCAAATGGCTGAGAATAGGCGTGCACCAAACCCAAATCAGGACACAACAGCAAGCGTAGCGTGTTGGTCATAACTTTCATGCCAGAGCACGAGATGCGCATTCGAGCCGCACCCAGCACGAAAATAGGAAAGGAGGTGGAGCACGGACGCAATTCAACTGTTGGATTAGAACGAAGGATGCGGATGCGGACGCGTGGCGTAAAGCGGAATGTCTGATCAAGCAATATGATCATGCACTCTCTAACGTCGAATCTGATGTGTCCTTACACGTGTTCTCCTTAAGGCGGTAGCAGGCACGATTTAAGTCGTCTGATCCCGAGATCGGACAGCTGAAATCAAGCATGCACGAATTCAAAACGTGAGGCACAAATTCAAAGCAATGCAGGCATGCAAAGAGCGTGAGGCGTGCGTGAGGACCTCACGATGGCGATTTGAGGGCGATGGAGCCTCCACGTGTCAGCATCAGAATGCATCCGAGCGTGGAAGGCGCATATGAGGTTATTTTAAGGCCAAATCAGAGATGTTAATCTCCTGATCGATAGATCTGATCAACCTGAGCTTGTTGCATGAGTTGGAGGGTTTAAATGCCCACTTTTCCCCTCATTAAAGCTATAAAAAGAGCCCCAGGGCCCCCTAGTTGAGAGGCAACTCCCACCAGATACATCTCCAGCCTCTCTCTCTCTCTCTCTGCAACTCCTCTCTAGACTTCCTCCCGACGCTCTGGATTTGAAGTGTTGCTGCACTTCACACAAGAATTCCACAAGCAGCGTCGCCCTCCATCTGCTTCTGCTCTCTATCTCTCTCTATCTTTCTAGCATATTTATTTCTATTTATAGTTGAATGACTATTTGCAAGTAATAATGAAATTCTAATATCTGATGCTTGTCTATACATATACAAATATTTAAGAATGACTTTCTGAAAAGCTTTCGCATAGAAATTATGTTTGCCTCCTTATGAATGACTCGGTACTCATCGAAAAAATTTATAAATATTATTTGTTTCATTGTGATTCGCACTGCAATGATACAATTAATTTTAAATGCATCTCGTGGTAAAACAAGTTGGTGCCGTTGCCGAGGAGCCAATGGAAATTTTTGAAGCTTTTCTTCCTAGTGCTTATTTGAGATTTCTAACCTATTCTATTTGAGTTGATTTCGTGTGTGTAGGAAACGAGGAAATCCGAAAAGAATACTACAATGGAAAAATTGCAAGTTCTTAATCCCAGATAAGTACTCGTCGCTTACATTAGTCTAGATTTTGAAAAAAAATATCCAAAAAAAAATTTTAGGTGTTTTTCTTGAACCTTAGGTTTAGTTAGCATTTTTTTGCTTTTTGAAAAAAAAAAAATCACTCTTAGTGAATTTCAGGCTGAAACAAACTCTTTTCTTAAAAATTCAATTCTTGAAAATTCGCACATCCAAAAATTCTAAAATTTTTACCAGACGTGGGTTTTGAAGTTAGGAACAACATATCAAACTTCATCTAAATTTAAGTTATAGAAAAATTTTAAAAATTCTTACACTGAACTGTTATCAAATCAGTTATTATTCTTGATTTTTCGAAGTTCAAAATATTATAGGAATTTTTATACAACTCCGATTGACTTAAAATTTATGTCACTGAATTCATGTGAAAATAGAGAATTTAGAAAATGTATGAAAAAAATATTTCTTACACGTTTATTGCACGGATTACTCAATCACTAACTGGGGGTCACAATAGACTACAGAACCCCTAGTACACTTTAAATATGAAAAAAATAGAAAACATGCATTAAAATTCTTGAAAAAATATTTTCTGAGTGCTTAGTTGGTGGTGCAATAGGACCAATTGATTGTATTATTTGGGTCACACCACTTTTGTGATTTTGGACTTAAAAGGACCACTTAGCACTATCTACACTTAGGGTTTCACATTAGGATAGAGCACACTTGCATTTCCATACTTAAAGGAAATCTATCAAATAATTGGGATTTGTAAAACTCTTATATACCTCATCAGAACGCTTGATTGAAGATATTAACTCAAGTGAACCCTAAAACTCACTAATACAAGCATTTGAACCTTAAAATCCACTTCATCATAGAAATTGCATGTAAACCCCTTTCCTGTGCACTTCATGACGTAGAGATTTTCACTTAATTAAAATAGCAATAAAGTGATATGTCATTGTGTTTTATGTGGTGGAAAATCTCTCAATCAAAAATAAATATCAAATTTAACCACAATAAAAATGTCGCATTCACAGGGAGGAATAGAACCGATAAATTCACGAGTAGAGGATGATGCTGTTTGCAGACAACTTTGCAACTTCAATGCGAGGAATATACTACTCTAAATGGAGCTTGAAATTTCTTTAAAAGTTCAAGGTTATTTATGTAATTTTCACGTCAGGAATTAAGCTCCCAAAAATATGTATATGATGCATGTGTAATGGCATATCATGTAAATTTGATGTGCATGCAAATCTAATTTGAATTTCAATGTCGAATGATGCACATAACACAAGTAAAGTAAATTCATGAAACTGTAAGTGCATCAATGCAATGTGGCCTAAATAAAATAATAATATCCAAATGGCAATGGCATGCAATGTAAATTCTAATTTGGGAGAAAACAGAGGAAACTTCCTCTCTCTTCCTTGCGTGCACGAGGGGGCTTCGTGGGAGGAGCTACGTGGTGGGAGGGCACGTTTTGACGAGGGCTACGCGATGGTGGTATCGTGGCGGCCGGAAGTGGCTAGCTGGTGGAGAGGAGTGCCTGCCTGTCGCCGGCAAGGGGTTGCACGGCTGCTGTGGCTATGGCATGCAAGTGCTCATGGCTACTGTGGCTGTTGCGCGTGGGCGCGCGTGGTTGCGCTACACTGCCTGCAGGTGCGTGGTTGCTGTGGGTGCGCTGCTGCGGGCGGTGCTTTGGGTACTTGCAGGGCCGCTGAGAGGAAGAAGATGGCGAAGAGGAGGGGCAGTGCAGTCTGCAGTGCGCGCCTTTATGGGATGTGGCAGTGCGCTACGCGGTGAGGGCGGGTGCTTGCAAGGGTGTGTGCGGGCGATGGAGAGGATGGTGCGGCTCTTACAGAGCGCGGTCGTGGCAGTGCAAGGGCACGGCTGTTGCAGTGCGTTAAGGGCAAGATGGCGAGGGTGTTGACGAGCACCAGGGTGTGGACGCAAGCGTGCGGTGGAGGACTGCCTTGCGCTTGCAAGGGTGCGACTGTGGCTCTTGCGTGCGGTGGGTGGCTGGCGAGGGCTTGGTGAAGGCGCTGGTGGCAGGGTGCATAGTGGATAGGCGGTGGAAGCTGTGTGCACAGTGCACGCTGTCCCCACAGTGCATGCAGTAACTTCACGATGGTCTCCTCCCTTCTCAAGCCCCTCCGCCTCTCTCTTTTTATCTCTTCTCCCTGCGCGAGTCAAGGGATTTTCAAAATCCCTTACTAAACATGGTCGATGCTGTTGGTGGGGTTATTGAGGCCGGCCGTAGGTTGAGAAATTTGTGGGGGAAAAGATTTTTCACCCCCTTGTTCTTTTTCACAATTGATCCTCCTCCCTCTTCTTCCCGATTATTAGCCTGATGGAGTAGATTAAGTGGAAGAGATGTAACGAGTGCGTTGTTGCGGGACCTGCATAAACTAATTACATAATAAGTAATAGAATAAATGTAAACTTAAATAATGACATATGCAATCATTTAATGACCTAATGTGATTATTAACAAACATACAATGTTAGAATTGAATTACTTGGGCGTAACAATAATCTATTAAAATGGACTCATCACTTCACACATCTAAAAATCAATTTTAAGGGCAACACCCCTTAACACCCATCATATTCCAAAAGCACATCAAGCCTAAGCCTAAAAATGAGTAGATGTGCCCTAGGCAGGACTAATATTCTTGGGGACTCGAAATTAGATTGGGCTAAGGTCAACGCCTTGTCTACTTGGACCCACTGGTGCCAACAAAGGTCGGTGCGGTAACCGCGTTAACCCCTAGTGGTGTCCCGCCATGCGGGGTGTCCCACCCTTCTGGCTAGTCCATCTAACCTAGTTGTGTTTTGGGGAGCTAGGATTAAGTCTATTTAGGGTTTACACTCTAAGGAATAGCTTAATTGCTTGCATTGAAAGGATGGGGGTATTCTCTCATCTGTCTTCTCCCTCTCATCAACGAACATTCTTCTGGTGCATGCAAGGTAGAAGATCTCTATATCCTAATTTGCTATCACCTTTAGAAAGAAATCCCAGGAGAAGACTTGTTTATCCAGAATCTAAATCTAAACCCTCTTCAATGGCTAGTCACCACGAGGAAGATGAGATCGCAGAGGATGAATAAAATCTAGATCCAATGATTCTCTTACAAAGGCAGATTACTAAGCAAGGCTGGCATCATGACAGGCAAATGCAGGTCATAGTGCAGGCCATTACCCGACTCCAAACTGGGAGAGTTGACCAACCTCTCAGAGATTTTTACAATTCTCCTAAGGCCCAACTTGAACCTTTTATTAGGGTACCTCAGGATGGGGAAGATTTTGAACTCAAACCACAGATCATTAATCTGATTCCCCACTTCCATAGTCGCGATTCTGATGACCCCTTCCACCACCTTGAAAAACTTCTACACATAGGAAGGACCTTTAGCCCTAGGAACCTGAATGAAGGTACCTTAATGATGAAAATGTTCGCATTCTCCTTAAAAGATAAAGCTGCTCATTGGTTGAGGACTATTAGTAGACTAATCCTAACTTAGGAAGATTTGAGAAGCACATTCCTAAAAAAATTCTTTCCTATAAGAAAAACCAATGCCCTTAGATGTGCCATTACAACCTTTAAGCAGAACCCTGGGGAACAATTACATGAGGCTTGGGAGAGATTTAATGATTTGGCTAGGAAATGCCCTCATCATGGGATTTCAAAGTGGCACTTAGCCTATATGTTGGGTTAAGTGATAATTTGAATAATTTTGTTGATGCAGCATGTGTGGGCAATTTTCTAAGCAGAGGAAGGGGAAGGGGAAGAAGCTAGTCATCCTTGAGTTTGTGACGTTACCCGAGCTTGAGGTTGAGGTTGACAGTCACGACCCTGACCAGGAGGAGGGGGACGGGGACGATGTACAGGACCCTGAGGATGAGGAGGGAGACTAGGGGGAAGGGGATGAGGGGGAGGACAAGAAAGATGCTGAGGTTGACCACCCTAAGGCCAACATAGACCCTGATCAGACGGGGCCCAGTACTACTGGTAAGTAAATTGTTATTTTCTATATTTTAAAAGTTTTTAAATTTCGTATTTACTCTTTATTCGCAATATCATTGTTATTAATTTCAGTGAAGAACAAAGGAAGAGGCCTGACGAGAAATAAGGACTTGGAGGCTATACCAGAGGGCACGAGAGTGAAGGTGAAGATCACCCTTGGTGGGGAAAATCCTTTTAGCAACAGGCTCTCCAAGGTTGTGAAGAGCATTATCCCCCTCTCTTGTTTTGATTGGCGGATTGCCTCAAAGGAACTTAAGAGGGAGATCATTCGTCACTTAGAGGTAATGAATATATATTGAAGTTTATATATGTTTCTTTTAATGTGATTTGATGTATACAAATGTTTAATTTATATGCGATCTTCGATTGGGGGATGATCCTAACGTCCCCAAGTATATCCTCAGCTATACGGCGAGGCATCATTGAGATTAGTAACTTAAAATGAAAAAAGCAGTAACAAAATTTCTTTTTAATTCCTCTCAAATTTACATTTTAATTATATAATTTATTTTCTTTATTATTTAGTATTTTGCAAATAGGTCGTATGAGGAGGCCTTGAGGAATGTACCTCCTTCCATACTGGGAAAGGTATGGAAGGATTGTTGTTAGCATTGGAGTAAGCCTGAGACGGAGGTAGTTAAATAATTGCTATGCGTTAAAATTTAATAATTATTAATTTATTTACTAATAAAAATATATGTATATATATGTATTTTTTACAGGATCAGGCGAAGAAGAACAAGGTCAGCAGGGCTAAAGCTCCACCGCAGACTCATGTCTTGGATAAGATGAGTATTGATAAGCTCAAAACAAGATATGTAAGTACATTTCTTATTTATTGATATTTGCAACTAACATATAACTTTAAATTATTAAGTATCTTTTATATTTATTTAATTTAGGCGAGTACACATGAACATTTCTTATTTATTGATATTTGCAATTAACATATAACTTTAAATTATTAAGTATCTTTTATATTTATTTAATTTAGGCGAGTACACATGACGGTGCCCAATTGGATCATCTTGAAATCTATGAGATCACTCATAGCAAGGTTACGGACGGCGAGCGCACATGGATTCATGAGACCTACCAGGCCAAGCATGTAAGTTCTTATTTTTTTTAATTATTTAAATGTAACTTTCATTTCAGTCGAGCATATTACTTAGATAAAAATGTAATTAAGGAGAAATGTACGACTTGGTCCACCCACCTTTGCCTACAGACGAGAACTTTGCGACCCAACAGCCTGCTATGACACTTGAGGAGGCTTTCCGAATAGTCATGCCTCCGGACCATGGTGGATTTTTTCGCAGTTGAGGTCAGAGCTAGATGCTCACCACATGGTATAGAAGGAAGGGATCGTCTGGCACATCTGGTGCTGAGGTGGAGCAGCTAAGGTCGCAGGTACAACAGACTCAGACGTAGTTGAATGACGTGACCGGAGAGTTACGAGCTACTAGAGTGGAGATCCGCCAACAGAGACTGGATTTCAAGGAGCAAATGGCACAGCAGCAGGTGCAGCAAAAGGTGCAGTGGGCGAAGATGATGGCACAACAGCAGGTGCAACAGCAGACAGTGGGCGAAGATGATGGCTATACTTTGAGGTAGAGGTGGACCTAATCACAGTAGCTTCCATTATCTTGCACATCATGGGCTAAATGACGATTTTGGCACAGGAGGTGCTGGTCATGGTCTTGGTGCGGGAGTTCAGCTTGCATCTATTCTTTATATTTCTTTTTTTTTTTGGGTAATGTTTAGGATTTATTTATGTAATGTTACTCTTTTGTAAGTATTCTCTAAGTTAATTTGTATTAATGTAAATTATTTTTTTATTATATTTGTTTTATTGAATGCTATATATGTGTTATTGGATGCTATGCAGGTCAATTTAAATGTTACCTTGATTATCATTGGTAAAATCTATGCAATTAAAAAAAATATTTGGCGACGATTATTAACCGTCCTCAAGGCACTTTGGCGATAGTTTTGCAACCGTCTCAAAAAAGTCAAGAAAAGCACTCCCTTCCAGCAGCCTATTTTTTGCCATGGTTACACAGGTGTCTCGAAATTCTAATTTTGATAACCATCACCAATAATGAATTTGAGATGGTTATGTAAAAACCATCGCAAAAGTGTTTTAACGACTGTTATAAGTCATCGCAAAAGAAAGCTAATCATGATGGATAGGGTCGTACTATTAGAGACAATTATTATTAATAGTCGTCGCAAAAGACTATTCGCTTTGCAACGTTCCGCGACGCCAAATTGAGACGATTTTGTTACTTTTGGTGTCGATTTTCAACCCTTGCCAAAAGTGGTTTTTCTTGTATGCTTCGCAAAATCTAGAATTATCACAAGAAATTACTTTCTTGAAAACTCATATAGATTCGCTTGAATTAGATTTAGATAAGCTTAGAGAAAAGTTTGTCACTCTTGTAAACAATCAAACTAAATTTGCCAAAGAAAAGAAAATCTAGAAATGTTATTAGGAACACATACCCAAAGCTCTACAAAATTTGGGTTAGGGTATATTGCTAAAAATGATCATGAAACCTCTAGTTTAAAGGCACAAAATGACACACATAAGTCTTCTGGTCAGAAGGTCAAGAAAGTGTATACACCCAACGACATACATTGTTGGGCACAACACACTAACAAAATTGGACACAAAAAAAATATGGGTACCAAAGGATACTTTGAAATGCTATTTTATAGAGTACCTTATGGAAGACCAAATAGAGCACAAAAACTAGTTGTATAGGATGCATGAGGGCAATCTTAAATCTGTTAGGACCTTATCAGATCGTAATGGATGGATCCCTGGTGCTCAACCCTCTCCAGCTAAACCAGTTCAAAAACGTTGAATGATAGGCACACAAAGAAGAAGATGGGTCATGGATAGTGGATGCTCCAAACACATGACTGGAGAAGGACTATTTATCAATCTCAACCATAAGGATGGTGGCACAGTCACCTTTAGCAACAACCACAAGGGTCGCATTATTGGTACTGGCCAAATTGGTAATTTCGAAACCTCTTTTGATAATGTCCATTTGGTTAAAGGATTAAAGCATAATCTACTTAGTGCAAGTTAGATTTGTGACAAAGGATATAAATTGAACTTTATCTCAAAAGGATACAAAATTAAGGATAAGAACACCAAAGAGACACTATTAAAGGGACTTAGGTTTAAAGACATCTATATTATTGACTTTGACAATGCAACACTTACGAATGTTTGGTTGCATCGAATGACGAGTCAGTACTATGGCATAGAAGATTTGGACATGTTCACATGAAAAACAAAAATAAACTTTTAAAACATGACTTAGTCAAAGGATTGTCGAAAGTTTCTTTTAAAAAGAAAAGTATTTGTGAATTTTCTGAATTAGGCAAATTGCATAAAGCTTCTTTAAAATCTAAAATTGTGGTCAGCACTTCAAGACCTCTAGAGTTACTTCACTTTGACCTCTTCGAACCAACCAAGTCTGAAAGCCTAAGTGGGTATAGATATTGTCTTGTCATTATCGATGACTTCTATAGATTTACCTAGGTATTATTTTTAAGATCCAAAGATTCAACATTCGAGGAATTTAGAAAATTGGTTAAAAGAGTTCAGATTGAAAAAGGTTACACAATCTCTAAGATCAGAAGTGATGATGGAGGAGAATTCAAGAATTAGTACTTCTTTGAATATTGCTTAAAACATAGGATTAAACAAGAATTTGCCTTTCCTAGAGTTGCATCTCAAAATGGAGTTGTAGAAAGGAAAAATAGAACCCTTCAAGAGTGTACTCATACAATGCTATGCGAGTAAAAGCTTCCTCATTATTTTCTGGTTGTGGTGATAAACACTGCATGCTATATCTAAAATAGGTCTTCAGTTAAACCTATCCTGAATAAGGCCCTTTTTGAGCTTTACTATGATAGATCACCCAAAATAGCTTACTTTGAGGTATTTAGCTGCAAATGTTTCATTTTGAGTACAAAGAAAAATCTGGATAAGTTTATACTAAAAGTGATGAAGGGATTTTTCTAAGATACTCTTTAAGAAGTAAAGCCTATAGAGTTTTTAATAAGAAAAATTCTACTATTGAGAAAACCCTACATGTATCCTTTGACAAAACCATCTCAAAAACACAAATTTCAAGCAATCAAGATGATCCACCTATAAAAGATACGTCCCACATTCCTAAAGAAAACATGGCCAATGGCCTACCCAAAAATCTAACCTACCTAAAAGGCCATCCTAAAAATCTTGTAATTGGTGAAGTCTCCAAAGGAGTCCAAACTAAATCTTCAATAAATAACCTTGCTCTAAGTGTCTTTGTGTCCCAACTAGAGCCAGAAACTATTGAGGATGCCTTTGTTGATGGCTGTTGATTGTTGTCGTGCAAGAAGAACTAGATCAATTTGAATGCAACAATGTCTAAGCTAGACTTGTGATCCGAGGTTATAATTAAGAAGAGGGTATCGATTTTGATGAGACTTATGCACACGTGGTTTGATTGGAATCCACTCAGATGATGCTAGCCTACGACGCCCATATGAGATTCAAGTTATTCCAAATGGATGCCAAAGGTGCATTTTTCAATGAATTTATAAAAGTTTATGTGAAACAACATCCAAGTTTTGAAGATTTAGACAATCTTGACCATGTGTTTAGATTGAACAAAGCTTTATATGGTTTGAAACAAGACCCTCGAGCTTCGTATGAAAGACTAAGGGACTATCTCCTAAATCATGAATTTAAAATTGGACAAGTAGATCCAATCCTATTTACTAAAAGAAAAGATAATGAACTCATTTTAATCCAAATTTATTTTGATGATATAATTTTTGATGCTACTAATGATCTTTTATGCCAAGAGTTCCCAAAGATAATGCAGGATTAGTTCGAGATAAGCTTGATGGGAGAAGTGAAGTGATGATAACATCATCATAAGCCATAACTAGCTTTAATTAATCAAAATCAATTGACTAAAGCTCCTACATAATCGTCTGAGAGTCGTAATTCCTTGCACATCTATTCTGAGAGGAATACATTAAATCAAGGTTAATTATGCAGTTTTAACATCATATCATGAAAATAAAGTAACCACAGGATTTCGTAGGGGTTAATCTAAGGTTTAATGAGTATTAAAGTTTAATAAGAGGGTCCAGGCAGACTGAAATAGGGTTTCACGTATTTCGAGAACTAATATAACACCTAAAACCCTAATTTCAGACCTACTTAAATAACTGAGATTCTGGTCAGGATAAAATCCATCTAAACCTTCTAAAATTCATAGAAAAATATTCCATGAGGTTTGTTACCCTTGTGTTGACCAATGAAACATATTTCGACCTTAAATAGAGTTACAGGCATAGTTCTACCTAATTTGGGTTTCTGTGCAAATTATCCAATCAAACTTGGTCAAAACTGAAATCCAACTTCACCATCAGATTGCTTAGGTCCAAATTAGATTTGTGCCAAAATTTGTGCCAAATCATAGTTCATCTTGACCTAGTTTACATTTTTATCCTTCTAAACTTTATTTTCGACACTTAAGCCCCTAGCTTTCGAAATCTTTGCATTTAGCCCCCTAACTTCTCATCATTTTCTTCTAAAAGGTCCTTGCTGCCATTAAAAGTGTGAACCCATCAACACCTACCTTCAATCTGGGATTTCTCTCTAATTTCTTGATCAATCCCTTCCAAAATTGGAAGGAATGATCTTGAGAGAATCCCCAATCACCTAAACCTTGTTTTGGACTCCAATTCTTGTCATGAAGCTCATGCGAACTCTTGCATTCTAAGGTTCTCTTTCCATGGAAATCCAAGCTTCTCAAGCTTGTTTCCAAGCTTAGAAGCCTGCTTTAAGCCTTTAAAAGCACCTCCATCGCATTGCCTAGCTCTTTAGTGAGTTCTAAGCCTAGAAATCTTCCATCTTCTCTACCTCCGGCTTGCTCCAAAGACCTCTTCGGCGACCTTCTCCCTCTTGTCTCCTCACCTACTACCACATAATATAGGCAACAGGTTTGCCTTCCCTAACCTTGTCCGCATATCGCCATACTTGCGAGAAGCTCCTTCCCCCTTCAGGCATCGCCACCCTTCCTCCCGAAGCAACCCTTCATCTCCAACACTAGCCAATAATAGTCGGTGCCATCTTCGTATCTCCTTCATCAGCAATCCACTCCAGTTCGACTCCTCATCTCCCCTCGACTCGATTCACACCTCAACACCCACATTAGCACACTCTCACGCCCGTGCCACCGTCGTCTTCCACATCTCTAGCTACCACCGGCGACCTCGCGAAACCACCACACTGCACCTAACCACTCACTAACGATCTCAAAATCTCCGCTGTGTCCTCATGGCCAAAACCCCTCAAGAAATTGAGGGGATTGGCCATGCACACACGCCACCGAACTCGAGCTTCACTGCACTACCTTCTCGAGTTCGCTCGTTGGACCTCCACATGCACTCCCACTCCACGCAAACACCACCAGCAAGTTGGTCACATCTGTGTGATCCTCCTGAGCATTTCTAACGTGGCCGAGAGGCTGTCTTCTTCTTTTCAAGTTATCGCCGAAGCACCACCGCAGCCCCCAACTTCTCCGATTTTGATTGCAGTTTCCAACCTCAATCAATCGCAAATCCACCTCCAGGTGCTGCGGACAACTCCCAGGTGCTCTTCTAGGACCTCAATTGGACACCGCAGCCATGCCCTCGCCTTCGATTTGGAGCAGCATCTCACCTGGTGCTGTGTGAAGGAGAACGGGCATTTAGTCCCACATCGGTTGTGCACAACTGACTGACACCAGTTAAGTGGAAATTTTGCTCTTGCCTATTCACCTCAGCACACGGGTGAGGTCCTACTCACCGCACATGCGCTCACTCCTCACCCGCTACACCTCATAGGCGGGTCTGGACCTCTGACCACATACTCGATTACCCAGTACTGTTCACACAAGTCCAAACTGACAAAGAAGAAAGAGAATCGGAGATAGAGAGGAGGGGGGAGGGTTTTGCTCTTATGCCCTCATCTCCTCTCAGGACTTAGCCGCTGAAGGCTTTGTGCGAGGCCCTTGAGCCTTGGTTGATGTTGTTGTGTTCATGAAGAAGAGGGGCTTTGTGCTTCTCTTGAGAGGCCCTTGAGCTCTTAGTGATAAGCCATCTGGAAGCTTTGCGTATCGTCTAAGGCCCTTACATTAGATACTTAATTGTGGTTACTGTGCATTTATTTGAATATTTGTGAGCTTTAAAATTGGGGGTTAATTTGGTGATTTAAATCACCATTTTAACTTGATCTTTTTGCACTATTATTCTGATCTTATTGAAATATCATCTTAATTAATCATTGCTTATATTTCTTGAGATTGGTAAATTTAAATTGCATTTTTGCTCCCTGTGAACGACCTCAGACTCTATTTCCAGAATCTGAGTATATAAATTTAAATGATTTGAGTAATTTTATCCTATATTACGATGTATTTCTTAAACAACGACAATTTCGCCTGAACATGAAGTTCTTCCTAGGATTGCAAATTGACAAATGCAAGGGTGGTATCTCCATCTTGCAACATATACGAAGGAGATTTTGAAGAAATTCTCCATGGACAACACAAAAGGGAAGGAGACACCAATGGCTACAACAACACAACTCAGAGAAGACGAAAGAGGTAATTTTGTTGACCAGAAACTGTATAGAAGTATGATAGGTTCTCTTTTATACCTTACAACAAGTAGACCATATATATTATTTAGTACCTATCTTTATACTAGGTTTCAAGCAAACTTTAAGGAATCTCACCTAAATGTTGTTAAGAGAATCCTTAGATACCTATAGAACATTGTTGATCTGGGTCTATTTTATCCTAGCTAAGTCACTCACATTTGATCTATATTCATATTGTGATGTTGACTATACGATAAGTTAGACTAATTGCAAGAGTACCATTGGGACGTGTCAATTTCTTGAAAATTCTCTACTCTCTTGGCTGGGTTTCTAAAAAACAAAACTACGTATCTTTATCTACGACTAAAGCTGAATACATTGCCACATCTCTCGTGTGTTTGTAGATATTGTGGATGAAATAAACACTTAAGGATTTTGGATTTAACTTTGAAAAAAATGGAATACTTTATGACAACATTAGTGTAATAAACTTGTCAAAAAATCTAGTATAGAACTCTTGGACGAAATATATAGACATTCGCCACCATTTCCTAAGAGTTATGTTCTTAAAAAAGAAATAACCCTAGAATTTGTTGAGACAATAAAATAATTAACAAACATATTCACCAAATTGTTAGCTAAAGATAGATTTATTTGAATCCATTATGAACTAGGACTTTTGCGACAACAAGAACTTAATAATACATTTTAAAAATTTCTGTGACTTTAGTCCTTGGTCAATCAAAATTAAACATTGATTGATCAACAACTTTGATCGATCAAACTTAATAAATTGATCAATCAAAGGGATCTATTTGACCGATCAAATTTTAGGCAGGAAATTTCTCTTCAAAATCAAATTAGTATGATCAATCAAAAGGAATTTTTGATCAACCAAAACTTGGGCAGGAAAATTTCCTTTCAAATCATGTTGATATGATCGATCAATAAAATGATCAAATCGATTAACTTCAATTTTGATCGATCAAAAAGTATTTTTGATTGATCAGTTCTGGGTGAAATCTAGTTAACCATGATTTGCGACCCACTTGCTTTTTTTGATCTAATCTCTCTTCAATCTCATCATTTACCTACCTATTTCATTCCTACCTTGTTTACCATCTCGGAAACTATAAAAGAGAACTTTTACCATCATTTTTTTTACTCAAATTAACCTACCGCACTGTCAAAATGAATACCTCACCACCCTACCCCACATTTTGGTTGACCACCACCTCCTACCCCGCCACCTCTCCCTCCCCCCCTGATGCAACCATCTTCCTCGCTGTCAACCTCCCCCCTGCGACCACAACCTCTCCTCCTCGTCGACAACTCATCCATTCCGCTTCAATACGACCATCTTTGGCATCCTCGCTGTCATCCTCCGACCGCCATCATCTCCAAGGACATCCCCTCTCCTCTCTCTGCCACAGATCATATTGATTGTTCACGTATTGATCAATCATTGGTATAATCCTCAACCTCCCTCTCTTATCTCAACTTGAATTAGTGAGATTATTGCGCTCACATTTCCATTTTTTTTTCCTAGTTTTGATGTGGTCATTGGATGATCTAGCTATCCCTCTCTTGAACTTGCCTTTATCTTCAGTTTGTGAGCTCATAACACGATTTCAATCCATGGTCATCCTCTTTCTATTCGCAAAAAGTTATTTTTGGTCGATCAACATCTAATTCTGATTGATCAAAACCATCAAATCCAGTATCGATTTCCCCCACTTTTTGGTCGATCAATCACAAACTTTTAATCGATCGAAATCCAATTTTGATTGATCAATTATGAATTTTTGATTGATCAAAACTGTGGTAGTGAGCATTTCTTGTCTCCTAAGCATCATCACAATCCTCTTCTTCCACCTCATGCGATGATAATTTTGACAGATACTTGATTATTGATGACACATGACGTAATTTCTCTTTGTATGCTAAATTGTCCCCCTGTGTCGGTTGTCCTATCAATTTCGATTACTTTGAGCAAGTCTTTTGTGGTCTCCATGATAAGTTTGCATATCATAAAATTCTTCGATTATTTAAGTGCAACTTTTATGCAACAGCCCATGCTAGTCGAATCAAAGGGTAGATCCTATGGCATGTTACTTGTTCTATGCCAACCTCTGCAACATTGGTGAAGGTTTTGATACTTAGCTTACATCCAATGTCTATGACATAGAAGTGCTGGTCAATACAAATGTTCTTATGGAGATTTTGGGATGTCCATCTACAGGATCCACTTACATTGGGCTCCACCACCAGACACCATCTGAGGTGATTTAGGAGGCACTCCTCACTCTCAAGAGTTTCGACTTGGGGAAACCCACCAAGTCGCCCTACTTTCCACCCCTTCCGAGTTCCTTAACCGCTTGTTTTTATGGAATTTTATGTCCAAATCTACTTTGTTTGAAAATTATTTGGGTCCTATGCTTGTGGACTTTATGCTTTTGTGAAAAACAAGACGCTTATTTAGAACCATCTTATCCTCACCTACACGGATAGGAAGCCTTCCGGCTCTTTTCCATTTGGCACTCTTCTCTCATACACTTTCCATCACTTTATTGTGCTAATGGACATAGACCACAAGTAGTTCATTACTTGTGTCTCGGTGTTCAATGAGCTCACATACTCTAAGATGGAGCAAGAGCATGGAGCTAGACCTGACCCTACCAGTCAGACATCCTCTCAGGTAGAAACTTCCTCTTCCTTGTCTCAGCTCGGATCCTCTCAGGCTGGACCATCCTTCTTTGTAGTTCCCCCAACAATCCCTCCATATGATCATTTCACCAGTTTCTATCCAACTCCTGTCAAACCCACTCCCTTGTTCTACGACCACAAGCGGAGTCTTCTTGACAGGAAATTTACATGCCGTGATTCTGTGGATATCTAGGATGTTACATATGGGATTTCTCTGTTGATGCATAGGCAATGTGAGACAACTTCCATGATGATGGAGCGTGGAACTTAGGCAGCCAATTATCTGAATGCTTAGGGTCAGTTCTTAGATCGCCTTGGGGAGTTTATTCTTGCACTTCAGCATAGAGAACAACAACCTCCCTGACCACACAAGCATACCACAAGACCACCTCCACCACGCCACCACCTCCTCCGACTACCTACTCTACTCCCTCCAAGCCTTCTACATCCAAGTTGTTGCATCTTTCACCTTCGACTAGATGAGGTCTCAAGCTCTAGGCACCATACAGCTCTTCTAGAGGCCCTAGTACCTCTACTTAGGATTCTGATGGCTTTGATATGGATGTAGAGTTTCCAAATAGTATAGGACTATTATCTGCTCCCTACTTTAGTTACTTTATATTCTGAACTGTAGAACCTTTATTATCTACACTATTATATCCTTCGATGTAATAAAATTATGTTTTATTGTATAATTGACCATTTCAGAATTCTCTTGACAAGCTGAAAGAATGAAATACTTATAGGATTCAAGAAGAAATTCATCAAGGAAAATGGCATTATATTGTAATTTTTACTTTCTTGAGTCTAGATTATTTGTAAGGAACCTGAATTAACCTAGTAAAATGCTTTTCGATCGATAGAAATTCAATTAGGTCATCAACTCTATATTTAGCCAATATTGATCAACCAAAATAGTTAATCGACAAATAATATGAAAAATTATCGACCAAATTAGTCTAACAGTCAAATCTAATTTTCTCATTGATGATCAACCAATAATGCAAATTAATCAACCAACAGTTGATCCACTAATATCATAAATTGATTGACCAAAGTGACTTTTGATTGACTAATCATAAAATTTGTTTGACTAGTGCCGTTTGAAAAGACATTCCAAAAGTGCTCGATTTTCACCTATAAATAAGGCCCCTTGCCCATCATTTGAAAACACACCTTTCAATGCATTTCAAAAAGAAAAACTAATTCTTCCTCTCTTGTGCTTTCTCATCATTCTCCTACGCTCTTCAAAGCATGACACTCTGCACCTTGAGAAATTTCAGTTTGCATATTTAAATTATTTGAGGTTCCATATGTCTATACTTGTATTATTTTATTTTCCTTGTTTGATTGGGACCAAGTTGTTGAGATTCTTGAGCATTGTTTTTGTCTTCTCTTGTTAGGTGTAAAAGAGAAGAGGTGCTGTAAGAGGTTGTGTCACCTTCGTTCAAGTGATACAGTACTAAATTGACTAGCTTGCCTAGTTGAAAAAATCCTAAGCTGGGAGGCTTAGGTAGTGGTTTTTACCCATAGGGGTTTCCACTATAGATCAAGGTGTCATTGTGTCATGCATACTGTGGTTTGAATTTTTAATTTGATATAATTGTTTATATACACTATTCAACCCCCCTCTAGTGTAAACCTTTAGATCTTGCGGGCATCTTCAAAAATAAGAAAGGCTTCAAAGGGATGATTTGAGAAAAATGACATTTGGGGGAGTTGATCCACCAAAAAAGAGAGTTTAGAAGAAGAAAGATAAGAGTCTCCAAAAAAAAGAAAGGAGATGAAATAAAAAGAAAAAAGGATAGGATAAATGCAAAGGCGAAGGAGAGGAAAAAGGAGAAGAGGAAGAAGAAAGCAAACCAATAGTGGAAGAAGTTGGGAAGTTGATTTGAAAAATTTAAAGGAAGAAAACAAAGACTTGAAGAAAAAAAACAAAAAGTGGACAAAGATAATAAAGAAGAGGAATGGGGAAATTTCAACACTAAAGTAACAAATAGAAGAATTGGAGGGAAGCTCAAGTGCTTTCCTTTGTCCAACAAAAAGTAGTTAGAGTATTGAAAACCAAACACAAGAAGTTGAAAGAGATATTGAGTTTAAAGAAGGAATAGTAAGCAAGAAAAGGAGTAGCAACACCAAAAGTAGAACAATAAGGAAGAGGAGGTGTAGCACCAAGAGTAGTAGAAGCAACAAGAACAGCAACATTTTGAGGAGGAGGAGGTGCACCAGCAAGAGCAGCAACAATAACAATAGTAGTAAGAAAATCAACATCAAGAGGAGGAGAAGATCAATGTCAACATGAGTAGCAACAATAACACTAACAGAAGGAAGAGCAACATCAGGAGGACAAAGAGTAACAGCATCAGTACAAGGACTAGAAGTAGCATCAAGAGCAAAAGAAGCGACAAAAGCATTAGATGTAAGAGGAGAAGCAGCAACAGCATATGGAGGAGGACCATCATCATAAGATTAAGGTATAATAACCACATTTGATAAATATCACAGGTGATTTCTTTCCTCAATGCACAACACAAATTGAAGTTAGAACCTAAATATAATCGGTGATATTTGGACAATCACCAATGACTTCAAAATGCACTTTACCAAAACAAGTCAAAATCCCAAATATCATTAATGATATTTGGGAAATCATTGGTGATTTCCATTATTATGCACTTTCACCACAGCACAAGCCAAAACAACAATATCACCAGTAACATTTGGAAAATCATTAGCAATATTCAAAAAATCCTGGCAATATTAAGAAATCACCAATGCGTTATAAATTGTATCGATGCATTTTAGTTGAAAGCTTGAATTTTTCAATGTTTTTTTGATCACATAGGAGGAAAGAAATGGAGGGCAAGATTACAAAGAGGAAATTAGAAGCTTTTCTATGGTCCTAGATGCAACCCAAGCTACGAACATGAAGAGCACATACGACACAATAGAGATGATAGGAAGGAAAATATTACAATTCATAGCATTAAAGGGAGAAAACACACTCACTAATGAGGGGAGGAAAATCCTCATTAAAACTTCGCAAACAAACCTAAAGGGCCCAATGACTCGATGACCCGGCAAGCTCGGCTACCTGGTGTTCGACCAGATCCGATTCAATACAAGGGCCCAATAAAAGATATTATTGACTAGAGTTGAAACAGACGACTATTGCGTTGATTATTACAGTAATGGTCTATGTCGATTACTAGACCTGAATTCTATCAGTAGCCAAATTAATCACGCAATTGTGGGGGAGGCGACGAGACCCACAATCTAGAAGGATCATCCTATAAATACCTAGGATGGGTTAGCTTTTATTTTTTATGCAATCAGAGAGAAAGAAACACAAAGTGAGTGCTATTGTAATACTTGAACTATACTTGTGAAACTTAGGAGAACCACTCTCCCCCTAGACGTATACCTTTTCTAGGTGAAATTGGGTCATCAACTCTTGGTGTGATCTTTCTTGCATTTGTTTGTTTGAGTCAAGGCTCCTGATCTCAGGGTCTTGATCACACATTAACTAAATTTGATCATTGAATAGAAAAATTGGCTCCAAAGAGAAGAAAAACAAGAGAAAATCAACATAGACTAACACAACTGTAGGGAAAGAAGAGCTAAGGAAGAGCCTGTTCAAATAAGATCACTAAAAGATAAGAAGGCTATTCCAACAAAGCCAAAAAAAGTATAGGTAACAAGACTTTTAAGGAGAAATGAACTTAGGAGAGATGTTACAACCAAATAATTGCAGCAAGTGTGGAAATCCAAAGTTATAAAAGCACGTTGTTGTAGTTGGAAATATTCGATTGTTTTACATTTATAAAAGCTAACACTAAGTGTTTTGAAGTTAAAACGCTGAATCCGAGTTGGTTGCAGGGAGGCAATTAGTTTAGTTTTACTTTCTACTTAATGCATTAATTAAAATATGCATGTGTTATTTACAATACACGAACACTAATAATCCTACATGCTATCTATATATTTACATATTTATAAGTGAGCAACAAAAAAGATAAATCAATTAATAGAGAGAGATACAGAGTGAGAGAGATAGAAAGAATGCTTCATTTCATTAAAACTATTTTAAGGAAATGTTTGCTACACATAAGAATGAAAGCAAAAACTAGCTAACGTGAAAACAAAAATAGATAAAAGAGAGAGGAAGAAAGAAATAGAGAGAGGGGAGCAGCAGCTCCAGAGCAATGTCACAGGGGTGAAGACTTCTGTCGACGGTGTCAAGGCGAGGTGGATGCCAAGATCCAGAAGTAGGAGAGCTAGAGGATGAAGGGAGGAAAGGGAAGAACTAGCTACTAGAGGAAAGATTAGGAGGGTAGAGGAAGGCTTGGAATGAAGGTGGAGGAAGGAACCTAAGGTAGACTAATGGAAAGGGAGAAGGAACCTAAGGAGCTAATGGAAGAAGGTGGTGAGCACCTACTCTAATGGAGGAAGAAGGTGAGGGGACAACTAGAAGAAGGCTTATGGAGGTGGAGGATAGTGGTGAGTAGAGATTGTAGAGGAAGATGTTGAAGATTGTAGGAGGTGAGGCCTTTTTATAGATAGCTTGGATTGATATAGGACATATAATTAGATGGGGGACTAAGATGTGCTTGGTTCTTAGGTTTAAAGAGGGCCTTAGGATGCAAGATGAAGGGTATGAATTTAAGCTTATCTTGGCTAAAAATAACAAGTTATTGTAGGCCTTTGGATGAGGTGTGTAGGGTTTAGATGAAGTGGGTTTTGGTTACTAAAAATAGGTTAGTTTTAGGTGGACATTGGATGAAAGATCAATGGTGATATAGGTTGGCTAACATAGATTTAGGACAAGGCTATTTTTAGAGTGGTTTTTCTTAGGTTTCAAAGGATAGGAAGGGTTAAAACCATGCAATGTGTCCCCTTGTCTTTTATTCTTCTTTGCTTGTCTTTATTCTTCTGTGAGTTCCACCTTATTTCTCTCTACATTATTTCTTTGAAAGCTCCTCAACTTTATTCCTTCCATATCAGCTTCATCTCTTATCATGCATTATTCAAAAATATCACAATTACATAGAAATTATGCATAATATATATATCCTGATTATGCTTGTATGCCTAGAATACAACATATACAGTCTACATGCACCATGCTAACTTTGGACTAATCATAAAATAGGCAAGTTATAACTAATAGTTATGTATCTACCATACCCTGTTGGATTTGAGAGACTAATTTCATCAATCAGGATGCAATTGTTATATGGTGATGTGGGAATTTATGTTGAAATCAGTGAGATTTGGGAGAGGTTTTTAGTCCCATACTGGAAGTGGACAAACCTCATGGTGAGTGTAAAAGGCTTCTGCCTCCCAAAGCTAATGTAGCAAAGTGTGAAAGGTGGGGTTGGGCACCACACACGCACATGCCCTGCCCTGCCCTGCCCTGCCTCGGCCTGGCCTAGCTCGGGCTTGGGCTCAAGTGAGAAGCAATTTAGAACTTGGAACTTGGACCATTTTGCTATGAACTTTTAATCTCACGATTTTGATCTAGATTGATTGATCAAAAGGTAAAATTGGTCGACCAATTGTTTTGGTTAATAAATGAGTTAAGTTTGATTAATCAATTAGTTTGGTCGACCAAAAAGTTAAGTTTGATCAATCAATTGATTTTGATCGATCAATGGACTTAATTGGTCGATCAATTGTCATATTTTCATAAAATGGGAATTTCTATAAACGTCTGGTTGTGGGCTCTATATAAGGGTTACGAGGGGACTCTCATTTGACACACAACAAGAGCAGAAAGGCTCTCTTCACTCCCTCCCCTTTTCTCTCATTCTTGTCTCTCTTCCTTGGTACATTCGTTTGACATGAGATTGGTAGAAAAATCTCCAATCACTTTTGTCAATCTTGCACAAGGAGATTGAGAGATACATAAGTTTTTAGTTGATCAAATCATTAAATTGGTAGATCAATCGGGAATTTGGTTGGAAACCAAATTGCCGATGCTTCATTCTCCTGAGGTGGCCTTCAAGGAAGTTCAAGATCGAAGTGCGCCAAATCTTGGAGGTGGATCATCATATCATGGGAGGAGTTCGTCAGATCCCAACACACCGATATTGTGGGGGCAATACCTTCTCTAAGGTAAGTCCTTAATGGATGCTTCGATCGGAGTAATCTCTAACCTTTTTTCGTTTTGTTTATTTGTGCTATTACATGTTATTTGTTCTTTATTTTATTCTAGATCTTGCCAAATCATGTTTGACTTTCTTGATTTAATATTTTTTATCTATGCGAAAACATTGGAAATGCATATGTTTTTTTGTATTTATTTCTTTTATGCATTTAATTCAACAATCTTAGAAAATGCATTGCTTAGATCTAAAATATTTGGGATGTCTGACATGACTTTTAAATCACGTGTAGACTTCTCTGGTATGCTCGAGAAATTTGGTGGGCAAAATTTCAAGCATTGGCAACAATGCATGAGGATTTGGTTGACCACCATTGGTTTAATCTTGGCATTGGAAATCGAATACCCAGTTTGGATAAGGAGAAACCCACTCTTGAAGGCCAAAAGGTGGTGGATGTGTGGAATGAGCGCAACCGCATTTGTCATTATTGTATCTATTGGCTTTGTCCAATGTGCTATTTGATGTGTACAGCACATCCACGATCATTGAGAAGGGGCTATGGGAGGAGTTGGACAAGAAGTATAATGCCGAGGTTCTTGGTATTGAAAAATACTCTATCACAAAAATTCCTTAAATTCCATATGGTTGAGGGTAAATTGGTATCAGAACATGCACACGATTACTCCATGGTTTAGCAGAGGCTGAAATGAAGCTTCCTGATAAGTTTCAAGTCATGTCTATCGTTGAAAAATTTCCTAAATCTTGGGAGAACTTCGGAATGACTCTCAAGCATAGGAAGGGAAAGATTTCTCTTGATGACTTGATGATAGCCATTGCTATTGAGGAAGAGCATAGGAAACATAAACTTATAGTACCTGTGGAGTCTAAGGTGAATGCCATGACATCTAAGAGCAAAGAGAATAAAAATAAGAATAATAAAAATGAAACAAAGGCCAAACCCAAGATCCAGATGAAAGCAAGAACAAACCATGCTGGCACTGTGGGCAGGTTAGGCACTAGAAGAAGGGTTGTCTACCTGATAAAGCTCAGCAGAAGGCCACAAATGGGAATCCTCGAGTGAATGTGATCATCGAGGAGGTCAGGCCTAGCGATGGGTATGTCTCAATAAAACCCGAACTCTATGTTATGCACGATTCTACTGAATGGCTCGTGGATACTGGAGTCAATGTACATATTTGTACTTGCAAATCATTCTTTTCTTCCTATCAGGCCTACAATGGTAGGACTGTGAAAATGGGGAATGACTTTGCAGCCAAGGTGTTGGGATTCGGACGCGTAGACTTGAGATTTTCCTCAGAGCGAACCTAGACACTACGCAGGGTGTTGCATGTTCTTGCTGTGAGAAAGAAGATTCTTTCTGGTTCCTTGTTAGTTAGAGAGGGTTTTGAGTTAAACTTTAAATGTAATAAAGTTGTTATGTTGAGACATGGAATATTTTATGGAAAGGGGTATTTGGCAGATTTTAATCTATTATTTAAAGTGAGATGTGATGTAGATGTATCATATAGAAATGCTCTAAATATTGTTAGTTTCCATTCAATTTAATCTATTTGCAGTAAGATTGAATCTTGTAATATATGACATGCTAGATTGGGTCATGTAAATTTCAATTCTTTAAAAGGAATGATGAAATTAAATATGATTCCTGAACACACCAGAGATAAAACTAAGAAATTTGAGATATGTGTGCAGGCTAAACAAACTAAGAAGCCTTTTCACTCTATTACTAGAGATACTAAGGTTCTAGATTTGATGCACATGGATATATCCAAGTTCAATGGTGTGTTGACTAAAGACAATAAAAAGTATTTTATCACCTTTATAGATGACAGTAGTAGATACTGCTATGTGTATTTGCTTAAGTTTAAGGATGAGGTATTAAGTAAATTCCTCATCTTTAAGAAAGAAGTAGAAACACAAACTGAGAAAAGTTTTAAGAAACTAAGGTCAAATAGAGGAGGGGAATATATGTCCAACTTATTTGATGAACAGTGCCAAGCTTTTGGTATAGTTCATGAAGTGACGACCCCATATTTCCCTCAATCTAATGGGATAGCAGAGAGAAAGAATAGGACCCTAACTGACATGGTCAATGCTCTCTTGCAAAGCTCCGGATTACCTACTTACATGTGGGGGGAAGCTTTGAAATGGCATGCCATATTCAGAATAGAGCTCCCCTCAAGCATAAGGAAAGTAGTCCATTTGAGATTTGGAGAAATAGGAAATCAAGTTTGAAATACCTCAAAGTGTGGAGCTGCCTTTCAAAAGTGGTTGTCTCATAACACAAGAGGAAGAAGCTTGGACTTAAGACAATTGGCGTAGTCTTTCTGGGTTATGTTGATAGCCTGCATATTTTTTGTTATAAAATCTGAGATTTCAGGCATAGCTGACAACACTATTGTTGAGCTTCGTGATGATACATTTTTTGAAGATATCTTCCCTATGAAGACTGGATTACCTCAAAATATGACTTCAGATGATCTAGCCACCACATCTAGTTATATTACTGATCAAGTGGAAAGGATGTCTGATGTGGGGGCTAATTCTTCCTATTCTAAACCCAATCAGGTAGAAGAGTCTGAACCTAGGAGAATTAAAAGACCAAGAATTGCCAAGGATTTGGGAAGTGATTCTATTACTTTCCAAATCGAGGGTGATCCCTCCACTTAGCGTGATGCTATGACTTCTTCTGAAGCTAAACATTGGAAAGATGCCATTAAGAATGAGATGGACTCAATTATCTCTAATGGCACTTGAAAGTTGGTTGATTTACCTTTAGGATGTTTTACTATTGGGTGCAAGTGGGTGTTTAAGAGAAAACTCAGACTTGACGGATCTATTGAAAAATACCAAGCTAGACTTATTGCTAAGGGGTTTAAGCAAATGGAAGAAATTGATTATTTCGATACCTATTCTCCATTAACTAGGGTAACTACCATCCGGATGCTTATTGCATTGTCTTCTATTTATGATCTTACTATCCACTAAATGGATGTGAAGACTGTGTTTCTTCACGGCGATCTTGAGGAGGAGATCTATATGGACCAGCTTGAGGGATTTATAGCTCCTGGGAATGAGAAAAAGGTTTACAAGCTTGTTAAATCTCTTTATGGTTTGAAACAAGAACCCAAGTAATGGCATAAAAGGTTTGATAAGACTATATAGTCTTTTGGCTTTGTAGGTCATAAATCTGATAGGTGTGTCTACTCTATGATTAAGGGTGATATGTGTATTATTTTATGCCTATATGTAGATGATATATTATTGTTTAGATCAAATATTAGAATTGTGAATGAAACTAAGTTCTTAAGTAGTTTGATAAGACTATATAGTCCTTTGGCTTTGTAGGTCACAAATCTGATAGGTGTGTCTACTCTATGATTAAGCGTGATATGTGTATTGTCTTATGCTTATATGTAGATGATATATTATTGTTTAGATCAAATATTAGAATTGTGAATGAAACTAAGTTCTTAAGTAGTAAGTTTCAGATGAATGATATGGGTGTTGCAAATGTGATCCTAGGCCTTAAACTGATTCGGTCAGCAGAGAGGATAGCTATTTCTTAATCTCATTATGTTGAGAAGGTTCTTGAGAAATTTAGTTATGAAGATTGTAAGGCTGTAAGCACTCCTTTTGATTCATAAAAAACTCTCTACAAGAATAAAAGTGGAACACCTATTTCACAACTAAGATATTCACAGATTATAGGAAGCTTTATGTATTTGGCTAATTGTACTAGACCAGATATTTCTTTTTCCGTGTCTAAGTTGAGTAGATACACAAGTTGTCCTGACCATACTCATTCAGATGCCTTAAAGTGAGTACTTAAGTACTTAAAGGGAACCATGTCCCTTAATTTGCATTATGGTAAATATCCTTCAGTTTTGGAAGGATATAGTGATGCAAGTTGAATCGATCAAATGGAGGATTCCAGGAGTAATGGTGTTACAGGGTATGTCTTTACCCTTGGAGGTGGTGCAGTCTCCTGGCAATTTGCAAAGTAGATCATTTTGGCTAGATCTACCTTTAAGGCTGAGCTATGTGCTTTAGACACCACTGGAATTGAGGCTGAATGGCTAAAGAGACTTCTTACATAAATCCCTATGGTGCGTAAGCCAATTCCTACGATATCTTTGCATTGTGATAGCAAGACTGCTATAGCAAAGATTAAGAGTTCAAAGTTTAATCAGAAAATAAGAAGACATATCCAAATCAGACTTAAGTCTGTAAGGGATTCAGTGTCTCAAGGAGTGATTGCTGTGGAATTTATATGATCCAAAGATAACACAGCAGATCCATTTACTAAAGGACTTGATAGATCTTTAGTCCTTAAGTCTAGGCTTGGGATGGGACTGAGACCCATTGGGAGTTCACTCACAGCAGCAACCCAACCTAACTGAGTGGAGATCCCACAAAGTAGGTTTAATGTGGTAACAACAAGCTATATGGGGAATTGGTTGGCACTCATTGTTAGATACTTTTGCATCTGAGTCCAATCCCTAGAAGCTTGAGTGCCTTAAGCTGCAAATTTAGGACGAGCAGAGACTCTGAACGGGTTCAAACCTTTGTGGTAGGATGTGAGCAGTGCATCCTTGGAGAATGCCACCTATGTGAGTGTTACTGTGGGTCGCAAGTAAGAGAATAGGGTCTTTCCCAATTACACTCATGAAACAGGATAGGGTGTATGCCCTTAAGAGCACCAACCTTGAAGATTATCATCAAGAACTTCATTCTTTTGTCACCACTATACACCTCACATCAAAGGTTTAGAGGTCAAGACTAGTTTCACTTTATTCCTATGGTGGTGAAGGTGGATGACTCAAGTAAGGGTTCAAACCGGAAGGTACCTCTATTGAAAGCAAAGTGTAATAGCTGAGGAATTTATCGTTGAATTTCAACGTTGAATTTGTGGGGGAATGTTGGATTTGAGAACCTAATTGCATCAATTGGAATGCAATTGTTATATGTTGACGTTGGAATTCATGTTGAAATCAGTGAGATTTGGGAGATGTTTTTAGTCTCATACTAAAAGTGGACAAACCTCATGGTGGGTGTAAAAGGCTTCTGCCTCCCATGGCTTATGTAACAAAGCATGAGAGGTAGGGCTTGGGACCACTCACACACGTGCATGTGCCCAACCTTGCCCTGGCTCGGGCTTGGGCTCGGGTGAGAATCAATTTAGAACTTGGAACTTTGACCCTTTTGCTATGAACTTTTAATCTCACGATTTTGACTTGGATTGGTCGATAAAAAGGTAAAATTGGTCGACCAATTGTTTTGGTCAATCAATGAGTTAAGTTTGGTCAATCAATTGGTTGGTCGACTAAAAAGTTAAGTTTGATCGATCAATTGATTTGGATCGATCAATGACTTAATTGGTCGATCAATTGTCGTATTTCCCTAAAACGAGAATTTCCATAAACGTTTGGTCATGGGCTCTATATAAGGGCCACGAGGGGACTCTCATTTAATGCACAACAAGAGAAGAAAGGCTCTCTCCACTCTCTCCCCCCCTCTCTCATTCTTATCTCTCTTTTTTGGTGCATTTATCCGACATGAGATTGGTAAAAAAATCTCCAATCACTTTTGTCGATCTTGCATAAAGAGATTCAGAGATCCACGAGAAGTTTTTGGCTGATCAAACCATTAAATTGGTAGATCAATCGGGAATTTGGTTAGAAACCAAATTGTCTCGGCTTCATTCTCTTGAGGTGATTTTCGAGGATGTCTAAGATCGGAGTGCGCCGAATCTTGGAGGTGGATCATCGTATCTTAGGAGGAGTTTGTTAGACCCCATCGTACCTATGTTGTGGGTTGCGATACCTTCTCTAAGGGAAGTCCTTAATGAGCACTTCAATCAGAGAACATTTACAGAAAAAATTGGACAGTATCTAGATATTCAGGAAAAGTCCCATATGTAATACAACTACTGTATCCACCCCCCATGCCTGAGATTTGCAATGTTCTCGTTGTATGTTTAATGCATGAGAAAGTGAAAAACAAAGGGTATCACCTAGCTGACGTGCTCAAACGTATAAGAGGAAAGAAAGAGAATCGGATTATGCTGCAAATTAACATCGAGGAAGAGAACGATGTCGGGGAAAAGCCCTGTGGAGGAGATGAAGGAGATGGTAGCTACTGCAATGATGGAGCGGCTTCTGGTGGTCGTTATTGACACCAAGGAGAAGTTGAGGTGTTATTGGTGTGACAAGGCTGAGAGCAAAAGAGGAGAGTTGGTGGCTGTAGGTTGTGATCTGTTTGAGAATTAGAGGGGGAAAGAAAGAACGAAAAAGGAGAGGAGGAGGAAGCAACAAGTAGAGGTGGCTGGTTGGCAATGGCTGTAGAGGTGGCCAGCGTATTCAAGAAGGCAGAATAGAGGAGAGATAGGGGAAAGAAATAGGAGAAGAGGGTTATTGATTCGAGGCTAAAATTGAAGGTATGTGAGTAACAATCGTGGGAGGTGAGTTGACGAGGAGATCGACGAGGCGTTCGAGAGTAGTTTGGTGGTCATGGTAGCTCAAGAAGTGTGGACGGTCGACAATGGCTGTAGAGGTGGTTATGGGTTCAATAATGGAGAGAGGAGAAGAGGATAAGGAGAGGAAGGAGGACTGGTAGTGGTGGCTGTGGGGTGGTCGTTGCGTGAGCGTCGATGAGGAAGAAGAGGAGGAGGAGAGAGAACAACGCCAGTGTGTGGTGAAGTGTTGTAGTTGGCGGTGGTAGTGGGTTGTTGTTGTGGTGGAGGGTGTTATCGTGCTAAAGTCGAGTTTAAATACGTGTCGTAGTATAGGCAACTAAAGCAATGAATAACACTTAAATTTAAATGTTTGAAAAAGAGTTCCAAGGTCGTTCGCAGGGAGCAAAAGATTGCAATATAACCACCAATCAATGAATATGAAATAAAAGCACAAGAGATTGATATAAAAAGAATATAACCTAAATGCATTGCAATATCAACTCTAGAATGAAACCAAGTGTTTGAGTGACAAAAATATACTTCAATAAACTCAACTCAACACTAGAAAACTCAGATCAGACATCTAGAATTAATGTCGGACGAGTTAAATGTTAAACTTGGACGTCGATCCTAAGTCTGATACAACAAAAATCCCTTTTTCCCTTTCAGAGCAAAACCTGTGGTTGCCTACTGATCGTAATGGATGATAAAGGGGAGGGGTAAATAGTATCGCTTTTTATAAACTTAAATATAATAGTAGCTAAGACAATTCAAACCACAAAAATTCAAGCATAGAAGACACCTGGATTTATAGCGAAAACCCTTCCTGGGTGAAAACTACTATCTAAACCTCTCAGCTTAGGATTTTTCCGCCTAGTCGAGACTAGTCAATCCACTAATGCACCACTTGAAACGAGGGTGGCACAACATCTTACAATAGTCCCTTCTCTTTACAACCTAAAGAGAAGCACAACAGAACTTTCCCAACAACTTGAGATCTGTAATCAAAGCAACAAGTAATATAAAAATAATATAATCTTATGGAACCTAATGAAAGTCAAACCAGAGTTTAGTAGAGATTTGAAATGACGTGCTTTGAAAGGCATGAAAGCAAAAGCGTAGAAGCACTTAGAGGGAAAGCACGAAAGCACTTTTTCTAGATGGATTTCCTCTTTTTGAGTGTGTTTTAAAAAGGCTACGTACGACCTCTATTTATACTAACAAATCGACCAGAAAAGGAAAGCAAATTGGTCGATCAATTAAGGTAGTTTGGTCGATCAAAATGAGTTTTGGTTGGTCAAACTAGTTATTTGTTCGATCAATGATTAGTCGATTAATTAACCTAGATGGTTGATCGAAGGTGTATTTATCAACTTCCTAAAATGGGCTATTTTGATCGATTAACTAAGTTGGTTGGTCGATCAATCCATTTGGTCGATCAATTTTATTATTTGGTCGATTAATAGCCCTAAAAAGTTATTTTTTATGAAAAGTGCGAAAATCATTTGAAACTTATTTTGAGGTTCCTTAGAAGATGATCTAGACTTAATAAAAATAAAAAGACACTGAGACGAAGTCAGCAATCTTTTAGCTTTAATCCATGAGAGAGTCCTGAAAGATTAGTCTTACAGATAGCATAATTTTGATGCATCAAAGCAGAGGTACTTACAAAACCCACCTCCTCTCTCAACCCAATCCTTTCTCTCTCTCTAATTGGACCTTAATCGGATCCGGTTCAGCCTAGACCTGCGTGGCGTATACGTGGGCAAGGGCACGTGCATGAGGCTTGCATGGGGGACCCGACCCCTCGTGCGCCTTGGGCGAGAGGGGAATGAGTGCTGGAGGTTATGAAGAGAGTTTTGGTTTTTCACTTCATAATGTGGGACTATCTTTTGTTCCTTTTTTCTCACATGCAGGCATAAGGAAGCTCGAGTGATTGCTGATGCTGGTGCTATTGCTTTGTTCAGTTAAGGCTTCAACACTGCTCCTGGAGGTAGCCTATGTCTTTTGGTGGTGGTGATGTGGTGGATGCTCACCTGACGGAGGCTGCCAAAGATAAGGAAGATGCCGACGACGTCCCTAGAAAGAAAACACGGCCTCGAGGCCCAAGTCAGATATATGGGAAGCTTCACTGGAGTGAGGCGAAGGTGTTGGAGGCCGTGATTGGGTGTGTGGTGTAGTGTGGTGGTTAGGCAAAGGAGCTTCAAGAAGCTCCGGTGAACAAAGTCGGAGGTGGCGATGGAGGCGATGTAGCGAGCAATTACCTTAAGTGAAATAGTCGTGAGGGTGAGGGTCTTTTGCCTAGGTTAATTGGGTGTGTGGATGACGGAGGTGGGCCGACGGTGAAGGTGTTCACGTAGGTGGTTGCCGGTGTCAGAGAAGGAAGAGGAGTTAATGGATGGAGTTGTAAAGTTGCCTAAAGCTAATTGGAGATGGGAGGAGCTAAAACCCTAAACTAATTTGGAGAAAGAAGGGTGGAGGAAGCTTGCCGGAGGTACGTCGGAGTAGAGGAAGAAAGCGGAGTGGTTGGAGCGGAGGAGAGGGATTCAGGGCATGAAGCTTCACGGGAAGCTTCGTGGAAGTTCAGAGAGGGAAAGCCCTCTACCTATTGTACTTGGTAGAGGGTGGGGAAGGAGGACGGTGCAACTCCGGTGGTGCGTCCTTCTCAATGGTGAGGACGAAGACAGAAAGGGAATTCGACAAAAATTAGCACGAATTTGTGCTTGGAAATGTAGGATCTCTCAAATAGACGAAGGCTTCAAACCAATTGGTCCAAGAATTTCCAATTTAGTATGCGGTTTGATTGGCTTTTGAATCTCTTGGAAATCACCTCATCAGTGATGATTCTGGTGTTGATTGATCTTGAGATGTGGCTCAATGGATCGAGAAGGAGCTCTGGATCAATATCACCAATTTTGGTGAGATTTGGTTTTGGTTCGATACTCCAAATCAAGGATCAAATCTCGACTATGTGGGTTTAGGAGTTTCTGCTGCCCTTGTTTAGGAAACGAGGAGGAAGAAGGTGGCATGGGATTTTTTGCCAAAAAGATGAAAAGTTGGGGGCATTTTTGTGATGCAAATTGAAACTTAAGGGTGTTGTGTAAGAGACAGAAACTTTGGGCTAAAATGCAAACTAGGTCATAGAGGGTAGGAATAAGGAATTTGGCCTCTCCTCTCCATGTACTTATAATAAAAGGGCTTCTTTCGACCTGCAATACCTGCATAAATTAAATAATTGTGTATAACATATAAAAAATTCATAGATTAACATTATTGGAATCCTCTATATGTAAGTATGCTAATATAGTTTTTGATCCACTTCTTATGTTAATTGCACACATTAAGCTATGAAACTACATTAAAAATAAATAATTATAACATACAAATGTAATTTCATCACAAACAAGAAGAACTAAATTTAGAAAAATCGACTCAAGAAGCTCCAGTCCTTCATATTAGAAAGAAAACAACAGAAAATTATGTACAAACATTAGGTTACCTCCCAATAAGTGTTGAATTTTATGTTTACAGCTAGATGTAAACCCTAAAAAGGTGATTCAATTAGTATAAAGGGAAGGGTCAAGAGTAGAATAACAAATATATCAAGGTGGCTTAAAATCAGATGTCCGCAGATGCAGACAAGTTGGTGGTGCAGCCTCATTCCTAAGGGTTTAATGCTTGATAGATGTAGAATCAAGAATGACCACATCCATCTATTTTCTTGGAGTTGGTAATGGTGTGCGCTCTTCAGTTTGGGCTCATGTAACCTGAGTTTAAAGATTCATACATAGAAAAGATAATCAATGTAAGAAGCCTATGTCCCTTGGTGATGAAGTTCAAAAAGATAATTCTTAGGATTGGCACACTAGGGTTCCAAGGTCCTAAATAAGTCAGAATGACTTAGGGAGAATACTTGTATAAGGTCAAGGATTTAGAATCATTCAGATCCTCTAAGTCCTAATATAGATCTCTCTCAAGAGGTTCTTGCAAAATAATGATCTCTCCATACTTATCCTTGAAATCATTCAAATCATTATCCAGGATATTCAGAATTGCATCAACCCCTTCTATTAGATCCAAATCTATGAGATCATCTGCAATCAGATCAGCCTTGGGTTCATCAAATTCAAGTTCAATTTATTTAACTAGTTTCTTCAGGGGTCGATTAGAAGGTAAGGCTACTAATCATCTCCATATTCAGAAATAAATTCTTCATGTGCCATGTCACCTAAATCAAAATAAGGGTCTTCAAATTTGTTTCCTCAGCTAGTCCTTTTTTAGAATCAAATGTCTTAGAATCAGATTGTAATTCAATATCAGCTGAGACATCTACCTTAGTGTTCTCATTTTAAGATTCCTCGGGATCAGGCTCATCATCCAATGTCTCATTAACCACACTTTCAAGTTCAGTCAAATCATTCTTTATCGATTCAAAAGAAGAGCCATGAGTCAGATTTATGACAGGGGGTCTTTATTGAGCTCCTCGACTTTTGCTTCAAGAGGTTCTTCCTTAATCCAAGCAACAAATCCAAGTGTTTGTAACATTAAGTCCACTAACTAAGATTTCATTTTTGTAATCTCTTGACACAGCATCTCAACAGAGTTCTTTTGAGCCTGATTATTCATGTGTTTCATCTACTGTAATAGTTTGTCCTTCATGTTATCCAACTTACGTAACTTTTCCATCCATTACTCATATTGATTGCTTGTAGGTGTTGATTGAGAGGCCATGGGTTGAAATTGATCTTGATCTTGATTGAACCCAAAACTAGATGGTTCTAAGTCGATTTGGTTTGGGTCAATCTCCTAGGGGTCAGAATAATCATAATACAAAGATTCTAGATGCCCTCCTTGGTTATGGGTCATTATAAGATAATCTATTGAATTTGATGATCTAAATGGGAAATTATAACTAGGAGGGTAAGAGGTTTGATCACAATGATATCTTGGATTAGAAAAATCAGAATCAGTGGGTCTAGGATAAATGCCCTCCTTAGTTGTAGGTTGTGTTGGACTAGTCATTAAAGAATGTGGACCTGTATTGGGAATGGTCTTAAGGAGGGTTAGAATTTGGATATTTATAAGGGTTTAGATTTTTTAGTGTACTTAACAGGATAATTAAAGCCTTAATTGGTTGTAATTAATGGTGGATTAAGATCATTGGGTACCCTAATTTGGTAATTGCAATTTTAAAAGGTAGGTAAACCTTTCAAACATTAAGTAGATGTTTGAGAAATCGAAAGACGAGGAGCTATTTGTAAGAGATTAGTGACTTAGTGGCCTTTCTTGGAAGCCAAGAAAGTGGCAAAAGGGGACTTGAGTGCAATCTTGCCATTTCAAATTTTTAAAGGTGGATGGCTTGTGAAGGAAGCCTCATCCTTCTTTTAGCTTGCGACGGAAGCCTCCTCCTCTTTCTTCCCTTCCAAGCCACTCCTCTTTCTTCTCAGGCAAGCCACTCCTCCTCTTTATATCCCAATGTGAGAAAAGAAGGAGAAGGGTACCTCCCCCTCTACTCTCTACTGTCGACCAGTCACCACCCTTGACGGCCTTTGCCGTCACCGCTATCACCGGAGGAGTTGCTGCCGAGGTTGTTGTTGTTGTTGTTGTTGTTGTTGTGGTTGCTATTGCTGGTGCTGCCATTTGCAAGAAGAAGAAAGAAAGAGAAGAGAAGAGACGAGCTGCATCTCTTGAGGTAGGGATTTCCTCTCTTGAATACCTCTTTTTTATTTCCTATGGTTAGGAATTGCAAGGGGACTAAATTGGATGAAAGATCAATGCTTGCATGTGGTTTTATGTCATATGTTATGTTTTCTTGCCTTGGTGGGTAGATATGTGATAATGTAATTTTTATTGTTAGGGATTGCCCTAATGTTTGGTGAGGGGTTTCTTGGGTTTAATATGGTTCGTATGTGTGTGGGAACATGGAATAAAGGTTTCATAATTTGTGGATGTTGTTATTGCTGCTTGTTACACCAAATGTTGTTGATGGTTACTACACCATGTATTGTTGGTTGTTGCTCTTTAATCTACATATAGTTGTTTCTTGGAACATGGTTTAAGTACACCAATACTATGTTGTGAGGAAAAACTAGGTTACTTCTTATGGGAATGTTCATTGTTGATACATAGAGGATAGACGGTAAAGTTACAGGCATATACCTGCATAAATAAATAAATGTGAAAGACAAATAACAACATAAAAATAAGCAAGTGGTCCCATTTCATGCAGAAATTCATCACGGGGACTGGGAACTTGATCTAATTAGTCGGATCCATGTTTATTACCTAATAATTGAAGCTATTAATCCATGTTAGTATTTAATATTAGAAACCTAGATTTTGGGGTAACTGAGTCCTATTATGGTTAGCCCCTAATTAGAAATAGAGTAAGCCTTCTAAGGCCACAGATCCTAATCTCAGAAAAAGATGAGACTTAATGTGGATGCATGAGGTCAGGTTGCAAGGGTACCTCCGTGGCCTAATGCATGGTTTAAACTTAACTTTAAGGGTCCTAGTAAGACTATAGAGATCCTAATTGGCTAAGCAAGGCACAATCATGGAATGGTAGGGTGAAAATTTTATCAAGGACTCCAACGATGGAAAAGGTATGGTTGGAGGGTTCTAGGCTTTATACCATGAAATGCACGTATGTACCTTGAGCATGTACTGATTGGGGAAGAGGGCTAGGTTAAGCAATGGGTTGCTATTATGAGTTTTATGTAGATCATTACCTTTACATTTGTGCTGTTATATTATGAATTCGTGGGATGTACCCACTTCTTGGTTATTTGTGTAATCTGGTGGTGAATGTGGATAAACAATGGAAGAGTATTTCCCTTGATTTTCTTTAGTTGCTTGTATTCTTTCTATGCTTGTAAATACCTAAAATGGTGTTTTAAATGTGTAATGTTAAGTGATAAACATGGGGAAATTAAATGTCAGGTTTTGAAGTTCAGAACTGGGTGTTGGAGACACCTAGCACCGGTACTGATGACCAATATCAGTACTACTTGGTTCAGCACTAGCTAAAAAGGGACTTAAGTCTAGTATTAAAGGCATCTCGTACCGATACTGGTGACCCGTACCCATATTGGATGAGTTCAGTAGCCATGGCAGTGGGTGCACAATACTAGTATTGCTACTTCGTATCAATACTAGCTGGTGTTGTAAAATGGTATTAGGGTTGCCCAGCATTGGTACTGACGTTCAGTACCGATGTTGGCTGGAGATATGGAAATTGTATTGGGGTTGCCTAGTATTGATACTAAAGTCTAGTACCAATACTGGCTGGCCTAGTTGAAGCTGTGTTGTGGCTGCCCAACACCAGTAACTAAGACTAGGACTAGTATTGGTGTACTTGTTCTACCTTGCTTAAACTCTAAGAAGAGAATTAAAAGTTGATTGAAGCTGGCTAAGTAAAGGATTGAATCCAAAATATTGGGATCAGGAATCACTTGGGTTCCAAATGTTCCTGGTATGAGTGTGCATTGGTGATCTAGTTTATAGGTGGTTTGAAAGTGCAAAACCCAGATTTTAGGTACAAAAGGAGGGTTTTGCAGTTTTGAATTCGTCCTGTAGCTTGACCTAACATTAGGTTTGGTTTACCTAATGATAAGTGGCTGTTGGAAGGGTTTCCTAACGTTAGGTAACATGTCCCTAATGTTAGGTGGTCTGTTGTAGTTGCTAATTGGCCTAAATTTAGGGTCTCTACCCCTAGGAATCCTAGGGAATAATGGAGCCTAATTTAGAACCTCATTGGGGGTTTGGTAGGTGCCCCAATTGGTAGGGAAAATGGGGAACTTGCAGTTAAACCCTAACTTGGTAATGTGTGTGCATGTGCTTTTGAATTGAGCTTGATACTCTCTAAATGAATTATAAGCAATCTAAATTGGCTAAGTAATGACTTAAACCTCACATTATAATATTTGTGACTCGGCCAGAGTCTGATAAATGGAATGCTTGGATCCTAAGGTCTTGAGTAAAGCCCCAAGTGATCCACTAGGTCTTTAGGGTGTCGCTCTGGAAACAGAACCCAATGAAATTAAATGATAGTAGGTCGACTAAGTGAGCTCGTAAGGTTGCACCCTTGGACTTGGTGAACCATGACTTTAGTGCTTGAGTAGAGGAATCGAGTTGCTACAGTAGTTGGAGGCTACCAAGGGAATTTTTGCCTCAAAATTGGGAGGGTTTCTAAGTTCGGTGACAGGCCTTGGGCTGTCATCGATATTTGGTACTTGGATGTACTCGAATCTGACTCAATGCAGAGGTACTCATGACTTTAGGTTCGTAGGTGCTCGCATGCAAAGTGGGGGATGCTAGGGTATGTGGTACTCATAGATAGAGGCTCACTTGACACTCGTGTGTACGGAAGTGCCAGGGTACAGTGATAGATTGGTTGAGATCCCATCCAACAGCGGATTGGGAGGGCACACCCGAAGACTGTACTCCTACAGGGAGTTGCTCCTGGTGGGAGCATTGGTGTGGCCTGACAATTCTAGCCAATCCTACGATGGTGATTTGGTTTATCTGTGATTGGTCCTTATTGGACACGAACCAAACTTGCTCTTTATGGTCGCAAGGTATAGGCCTAGGTAGCTTCCAAGAGACCCAACTCTTCTGACAAAGGTCAGCAACGTTCTCAATATGTCAAGAACGAGCATGCCTTTTTAAGGATCAATAGACTTGCTAGCCTCTCCCTTGGCCAAGGTGAGATACCCTAAGTTTTATTGTGATACAGTAGTTGTTTGTTCCCTACTTAACCGATTGGCTCATCCCTACTTTATGACCTAATTTCAGGTGGTTGTCGTCATGCGACATCAATGCACAGGATTTACCACTGCATAGGGTTTTGCCGAGGTTTTTGGCAAGTAACTTTTATGCTTGATTTTACAATGGATTTCTATTTCATATACCAGCTTAGTACATATTTAGTTTGTACTATACATTTTCATTTATGTGACATTCTCCTGATATATTCTTCCATTTTCTTATTAAATGGAACTTTTTGATAGCTCGACTTAGTTTGGTACAACCTGAATTAAATAAACCAGTACCTCTTCTATTGCCATTTCCCGAAACTTCAACACTCGTTGGAGCTTGGGTTTTTGGGGCGTGACAATATTGATATCCAAGATTAGAATCAAATCCTTAATTAGGAGTAGGCATATCCCAATTTGAAGGTGGGCAAGTCAAGGTTGAATTGAGATAAGAGTTGAAATCATTCTTGGGATTAAAAGTATATTCATAAGTGTCATTGGAAGGATAAGAATAAAAATCCATGTGTTGTCTTTGAAGAATAGGGATAGCAAAGAAATAGGAGAGAGAAGAGGTGCCCCTAACTAGCAAACAAGCACACAAATTCTAGCATAAGTTGGTCAACCTAGTGGATTTAATTCTAGCCTAATCAAGACTCAAATTGAGCCTCTTTGACCCTTAAATTACTTGGTTAGCCAGATGGGTGGGACTTGTTAGGACACCTCGCATGAACACCACTAGAGGTTGACACAGCTATCGCACCGATCTGTCTTGTCACCAGTGTTCCAAATAGACAAGGTCCCGGATCAATTCAACTAAGTCCTAATTGGCTAAGAGAATTAAATCCTATTAGGGCACATCTACTTGATTTTAGGCTTAGGATTTATGTGCTTTGGAATGTGGAGGGTGTTAGGAGGGTGGTTGCCCTTATTAAATCAATTTCAAATGTGTGTGCGGTGCCAACCATGCATACAAGGCCTTTAATTCTTATCCATGCTTTTGTTTTAAGATTTAAGCCAAGTTGTTCAAACACAAATGAAGATATGTTTCTTTTCAAGCACAAAAGAGAATGTAGGTGTGTTCTAAAATTTAAGCCTAAGATCAATTCCCTAAAATAGGCAGCTCCTACAAATGTGGGTCAATATTAAATTAATAAGTGGTGAAACCCAAACAAAACAAGATATGGATTTCGTGCACTACTCAATTAGGAACACACAAAAAAATTTAATGGAATTTTTTATACTTTTTAGTAATTATTTTGGATTTTTAAACACACTGGGGTTAGAAAAAACAAGAAGGACCACCTATCAATAAGATGTCCAAAAGAACAGGTTACAATGCTCAAAAAAATTAAAAAGCTTTTTCAGAGGTTCCTAATTAGAAGGTCAAACGAATGAAATTTATTTAAGGTAAATTGAATAAGCAGAAAATTCAAAAATTAAGGGAGTGTGGTTTTTTCTCGATTATATTCAGTGTATGACCCAAAGGTGGTCCACAAATTTTAAATTTTTTTCTATAAATAAATTCAAGCTGAAATTTAGACCCCTAAATCCTAACTTGATTGTGGATATCCAGACCAAATATTCAGATTTTTGGAGGTTCAAAGACTTCAAATCAGGTTTTTCGAATTAGATCATGGATCTAATCCGAATCTGATTTAGTGGTTGCATGTATTTCCTTATATTCAAAACACTTATAGTTTTTTGTTTTTAGATTTTTATGATTTTTTTAAATTTTAATTTTAATTTTAAATTTGAATTTCAACTTTGAATTTCAAATTTGAAATTCAAATCACCATAATTAACAACAAGCAAGATTTTTCTTTTTTTCAATTTTTATGCAAGCAAACATCTAACTAGATGAACATGCAAGATATATATCTTAGTGTTTTCTATGCATGCAGGAGGAAAATATCTAACCTAACATAAGGTAGACAAAACTTACTTTAGATCTTGGTTGCAATACTTCACTTAGCTGCTTGTGGTTGTAAGTACCTATGATTTGATGTACCAAAATTATGCTATCTATGAAATTAATATTTCAGGACTCTCTCATGAATCAAAGGTAGAAAAATGTTGACCTATGTCTCAGTGTCTTTTTATCTTTATTGAGTCTAAATTATGTTGTAAGGAACCTTAAAATAAGTTTCAAATAGATTTATGCACTTCACATAAAAACCAAGTTTTTAAGGTTATTATCAACCAAATAAATTAATTGATCAACCAAAGTAATTGATCGACCAACCAATTTAATTAATCGATCAAATCAGGCCATTTTAAGAAGTTGACTAATACACTTTTAATAGACCATTTAGGTTAATTAATCGACCAATCATTGATTGATCAAATAACTAGTTTGATCAACCAAAACTCATTTTGATCGACCAACTTGCCTTAATTGATCAATCAATTTGATTTCTTTTTCAGGTCGATTTGCTAGTATAAATAGAAGTCGTATGCAGCCTTTTTCAAACACACTCTCAAGTAGAAAACTGTTCAAAAGAAAGACCTTTCTATGCTTCTCTCTAAGTGCTTCTACTCTTCTACTTTCACACCTTCCAAAACACGATGATTCAAACCTCTGCTAAAATTATAGTTTGACTTTTATTGAGGTTCCATAGGTTTTTACTATTCTTATATTTTATTGCTTTAGATTACGGATCCCAAGCTGTTGGGAGAAATCCATTGTTATTGTTGTTGTTGTGCTTCTCTTCAGATTAATAAGAGAAGGGATCATTGTAAGAGGTTGTGCCACCCTCGTTTAGATGATACGATAGTGGATTGACTAGCTTCGCTGGTGCGGTTCTTTGTCGCTATGGTAATTACAGTCGTTGGAGTATATGACAAGAACAGTTACTAGTTTAATACAATTTATTACTTGGAATGACAAGTTTCCCGAGGTCGAACTCAGGGAGCAAACTATAATTCTAGAAGCCTATAAATTCACAATATAAGGTTTTACAAAAATTAAGAGAGAGAGAGAGAGAGAGAGAAAGAGTGATTGGCTTCTTCTCTTTCTTCAGCCGACCCTCTTCTTTCTTCTTTTCTTCTTCTCTGCTTCTGTGGTTCCTCTTTCTCTTTTCTTATCTCTGATTTTCTTCTCTTTTTCTTCTTTCTTTCTCTTCTTCCTTGCGACTGCAGAGGCTTCTGCCTTCTCTTTTCTTCTTCAGCTGCTAAGTCCTTCTCCTTTCTTCCTCTTTGATTTTCTTCTCTTTTTCTTCTTTCTTCTTTTCTTCTTCCTGTCTTCTTCTTCTTTTTCTTTGCTTTCTTCTGCTCTGGCCACTGACCTTCCGTCATCTGACTCGGTGCTCAGACGGCTTAACTGTGCATTTGCTACAGTGCGGCTCTTCCTCTTTTCCTTCAGCTCCTCTCCTTCCTTTCTTCTTCAGCAGCTGCTCAGTGTGGCTAAGTCTTCAGCCGCTCCTCCTCCTCTCTTCTTCTTCGCTTGCTTCTTCCTTCTTTTTCCTTTTTCCCTACGCGCACACACAATTATCAGTGCAAAACCTACCCCTACCCCTACCCCTTCCCCGCGTCTCTCTCTCTATTTCCTGGGTCGAACCTGAACTCGACTACTCGACCAAGCACTCCTCGCCCACCACAGCCCCGGGACCAGGCCCACCGACGTGCTGTGGTGGGCGAGGAGTGCTTGGTCGAGTAGTCGAGTTCAGGTTCGACCCAGGTTTGCGGGGCGTGAGCGCGGGCGAGGGCGGGTGTGAGCGCATGGCGCGTTGCGTGCGTGGGTGAGGGACCTGACCCCTGTGTATCGAAGGCGAACAACTAATATCACAAAATCAATTTAAGTGTGGGTGCGAGGCCACACACTTACGAGGTGGGGCTAAAGTCCCACCTCTGCTCTGCGCGCCCGCAGGCGAGAAGGCGCTGGCAATTAGGGCAGCAGCGCAGGCTTGCGACCCCAATTGCGAACCTGGGCACATTCGTGGAAGCACCCCACGTTGCCTGGAGCTCACGCCTGGGCTGGAGGAGTCCTGGAGCTGCCTGCGAAGAAGCTACAGCAGCTCGTCAATGGTGACAAGGAGGTGGAGGCCTGAAATCACAAAGACAGCCTCACGGCCACATCAAACAACGTAGGGAGCCTCGCTGGAGTTTGGCGAAGGCAGTGTGAGGGTCGGCGAGGCGCAAGAGCGCCTGTGTCCGTGTGCCTAGGGCAGACTGTGTGTGTGGAAGTGGGTGTGTTCAGGGGGTGGTCGGGAGGTGAAGGGCGGTGAATGGAGTGGGGAAAACGCTTGAGTGGAGTGAGGGGGAGCTTCTGGGCTTGTCGGCGAGGGGTGAAATGGCCTGTGAAGGTGGAGCGACCTCGCCGGAGATGGCGGCCGGAGGTGAAGCAGATGGGGGTGGTAGTGGCAGTCGAGGGGTCTGAAATGCTAATTGAATGAGGGAAAAGTGAAATGAGAGTAAGGGGAAGATTCCTACCTACTTAGTCGACGAAGAGGGAGAGGAAGACGTCCAGCTCGTGCCTGCCGGAGCTGGGGATGAAGGTGCCCAGGAGAGGGTTATCGGCGATGAGGAGGAGATCTGAGGGCGCCAGCTGGTGTGGCCTGGCGTGGGAAGACGGGGCAGAGTAGGTTCTGCTGCAAGTATGGCAGCAGAGCGGCGAGGAGGCGGAAGAAGGATCGCCGGAAGCTAGGGCACTCTGACCGGAGAGGGGAGAGACGAAATCGAGGGTTTTTCTCTGCTAGAAGTAGCTTGAAGGAGATGGTAGACCCAGCCGCTCCTTATAAAGGCACTGGCGAGGAGAGGGGACCGAGGAGGCGACGTGCCGTGCTCGCTGGAGATGGTCGAAAATGGACACCCATGCCTTTCGTACGTTCGCACGAGAAGCATGACTGGTTTCAGGGGTCATGGGAGGGTCCCTGCGACAGAGGGCGACGCAGGGAACCTCCCGTTCGTTCCTGAGAACGGGCGCCATGCCCTGCGCGGCGCCATCCTCCGCGCAATGTCGCCGGAGGTATGGCGCTGCTCAGAAATGGCAGGGAGGACCGTTCTGCAAAGAATGACGAGAAATATAGGGGGCCATTTGCAAGGGTTTCAAAAGATAAGGGTTAAAAAGTAATTTAAGAGGACCAATTTGTAAAGTCGGTCAAGGTGGTCTTTTCTTAGGCCTGAATTTTTATACCAGCCTAATTTGAACCTAAGGATTTTAATGGTGAAATTTTATTTTAGGTTGGACCATGTTTGACCAATCAATTTGCACAAAAACCCAAATTATGTCATAAATTGGGCATGGTTCTCATTTTAGGTCAAAATAGGTTGCAAAGACCAAATTGAAGGTTCTAAACCCTAGGGAATATTTTTTCATGAATTTTAGAGGGCTTAGTTGATTTTTATCCTACCTCAAACCTCGTGAATTAAACTGAGTTTATTTTAGGGTTACAGAATGTCATTTAATTCCTAGAAGTTGCTATAACCCTTTTCAGATCAGATCATCCCACTTCCCTCCTTATTAAGCTCATTTGACCTGTGTTTGGACCCTTAATTACCCTATTTGCGCACTGCATTGGTAAAATTACAGTTTTACCCCTTATGATTTATCTTATTCTTTAACTCAGAATTCTCTGAGTTAAGCCTCTCTTTAGGTTTTGTAGGAGCTTCTTCATACTTATTTAGATTAAATTGTGCTAGTTAGGGTTCATGATGAGGTTCTCATCATTCGCCCCGTTAGAAAAATCCTGAGCTGAGAGGATTAGGTAGTGGTTTTCACCCAGGAAGGGTTTCCACTATAAATTCAGGTGTTATCTGTGCTTGATTCTTTAAGCAATACTATTCACCCTTCCCCTCTAGTATACCATCAAGACCCGCAGGCACCCTCAGCGGTCTTCGCGAATTTGTGTCTCATTCCTTACCTGCAAAGATCACAACTAAAGAGATATAGGCAAGTTAGATCTCTAATGCAATGCAACTAGGCTTATTGGAAAGCAAACTAGATTCATTGCCTCCCCAACAATGGTGCCAAAACTAATGCATGAAAATTCAAAGTAATAAAAATGTGTCGTTATAGTTGGAAATTTGCGATTGTCATACATTTATAAGATCGAACTCTAAATGTTTTGAAGTTAAAACGGTGAGTTCGAGTTGTTCGCTGGGAGGCAATTAGTCCAGTTTTACTTTCTACATAATGCATTACTTAAAATACGCATGTGCTATTTACAAGACACAAACACTAATAATCCTACGTTCTATTTACAGAGAGCACTAAAAGGATAAAATCAATTAATTGAGAGAGATATAGATATGAATAATGCTTCATTTCATTAAAACTATTTCAAGGAAATGTTTAATACACATAAGAGAGAAAACAAAAACTAGCTGACATGAAAACAAAAACTAGAAATAAGAGAGAGAAAGAGAGAAATAGAGAGAAAGGAGAAGCTGCTCTAGAGTAATGTCATAGGGGTGGAGACTGCCGTCGACAGCACCAAGGTGAGGTGGATGCAGAGATTCGAAGGGAGGAGAACTAGAGGATGAAGGGAGGCTAGGAAAGAATTAGCTAATGGAGAAATGATAGAGGAATGCTTGGAAGGTGGACATCTCCACTAATGGAGACAGAAGGGGGGTTAGCTGTGGAGGAAGAAGACCTAGGGCTACTCTACTTAGGAAGGCTAATGGAGGTGGTGGAAGAATGTGTAGAGAGGTAGAGAAGAAGATTTAATGTGTAGAGAGGAAAGGTTAGGAAGGTGGAGGAAGGAACCTACGGTAAACTAATGGAGAGGTAAAGGGAACCTAAAGACCTAATGGAAGAAGGTGATGAGGACCTACTTTAATGGAGGGAGAAGTTGATGGGACAACTAGAAGAAGGCTTATGGAGGCGAAGGATAGTGGTGAGCAGAGAATGTAGAGGAAGATGATGAAGATGGTAGAAGATAATGCCTTTTTTATAGATAGTGTGGATCAATATAGGTGAAAGAATTAGATAGAGGGATAGGATGTGTTTCGTTCTTAGGTTTAAAGAGGTCCTTAGGATGGGAGATGAAGGGTACGGATTGGATCTTATCTTGGCTAAAAATAGCAAGTTATTGTAGGCCTTTGGATGGGGTCAGTAGGGTTTAGATGAAGTCATTTCCGATTACTAAAAATAGGTTGGTTTTAATTAGTTGATGGGTATACATCTGATTAACCTAAAATGTCTATTAATGCATGTTCTCAGTGTCACATTAGCACCATACATTGAAAATAGTACATAACATGCATAATCATGCATTTAGATTAAGTTCTATAAATTGTATAGTAATTGTCTCCTTTTTATGGTCAGGGACAAAGCAACTTTTTATCAGGGCCTCGGATTGAAGATCCAATCGTACGGATCTGATCAAGGTGACGATTGGAGATCAACGACTCCAAGATCGCCCTAATCAGACATCCGTAGCACCAGATAGAGACTAAGGAACCTTAAAGAGAAAGGGATAAGATAGTGTTAATCCGCACCTAAGACGACAAATCTGACCACACGGATGGGTTCAAATCGACGATTACAGCCTACCGACGTAAAAATCGGTCCAATCTGACACCCCTGGCACCATCTACATCACTCAAAAGATGGACGGCCTAGATGGCACCATGTGGTGCCATCATAGCTGCCCAACACCGACTGCAGCCCTCCTTCTTACTCGCTCATTTGATCTCTACCATTTGATGAAGATCCAACGGCCGAGCGCATTTGCAAAATCGTGATCATCCATCGGCTTAGTGCAGCGGTTGCACGCTCATGGGCGAGGTAGAGGTCATGGGATTGATCCTCGCGAAGCCTCAAATCGAAGAGCAGGAGTTGAGTGGGCGTGCGATCAGAGCGGTACGATGAAGATCGCGCGGCGGGGAGCGAGCGATAGCACCCACGCGCGATCAGACGCGTGGCGCTTACGCGTGATCGCATGTGGGTGTAGCTACTTTCAGCAGTCCGATCTCTTGATTGAACGGCTATGAGCGCGCGAGCATGCATAGGCATTTTGGGCGGAGAAGAAGAGCAGGTGCGCATAGCACGTGCACACGTTGCCCACGACGGACCTTTAGTGACATTTAAGTCCGTCACTAAAGGTCCCATATCAATGTTTTTAAAATTAAACAAAATGCCCCCACTCCTTGCAACTATAAAAGGAGATCCCCTCCATATGGATTTCTCATCCCTTCCTACTCTTCTCTCCCTCTCCAAAGATCAAGAGAAGCTTGTCCCACACCCAGGATGCTTCTTAAGAGCTAAAATCAATTTTTCGCCCCCATTTCGAAAGTGGATCCCGCTACGACGACGACGTGCTACCTCGTTCCTGTTCCTCCTGCTTCAACCTCCTTCTTCTCGCTCCGTTCGTTGTCATCCAGGCGTTGTCTCGTCCGGCTCGTCCTCCAAGCGATCGTCGAGGACGATAACTTTTCTCTCCCATTCCTTTTTCCTGCTTTCTAGAGTAGAATTTTCCTACTTTTTAGTTGTAATAATTTCTTGCTTTCTAGTGTAATCTTTTCTCACTTTCTTAGTTGTAAAAACATTTTGCAAAATCAAGTGAATGTTTTCTCTCTCTCTCTCTTATTGTTTATATTTATTCCATTTCATTGTGATTATTTCGCTCTTCAGACAAAAATACGAAAAAATATAATTACGAATTTTGATCGACGTAGCCTCCCTAAGTTCGACCCGGGATTTCTTTTCCGATATAAATTTTATTTGTTGAACCCGACTTCTTCACTACTCGAACTACAACGACAGGTTTTCAAAACCAACTCTGATAGTGTAGTCTTCCGACATTTAACATTTTGGCACCGTTGCTGGGGAGGCAACGATTTTCCGATCTTCTTTTCGCATTTCACGCACTTTACTGTCTTCTAACTTGCTTTATCTAGTATCTATTGTTTTGCAGATACCTCTATCAGGGAATTGTCAAGCAGTAGATCGGAGTAAAGTGCAGTTGAAGACGACTGTAAGTGCTCCCCATTCTTCCCCCTCCATAGATTTCATTTCATCACATTAAATTCAAATTCCAATTAACCTAGGTGTTTGCATAAATCCTAGGATTAGTTTGGTTTTTTGGATTTTCACTCACATTTCACCCTCGCATATAAAAAAAATAAAAGGATAATTTTGTGGGGTAATTCGACATACACACAACATACACCCACATTCAAGGCACTTAACCAACTTGATTTTCTTCTACTCAATTGGATTCTAATCTGTGGAACCGGTACACACAAATCAACACATAAAAGAGTAGAAATCATTCTAGGTTAATCATTTCTGTGTGCCTATCTCAGTGGTGCAATTGTGGCCAATTGTTTGAGTTGTTTGGGCCGCACCACTCAACATAAAATCAACTCACCGAGTAGCTTCCTCTTAGGGTTTTCAATCTAGGTTCATACCAGTCACTCCACTTTATTTCTGATTTTAAAAGGAAAGCAATCTTCACCCATGCTTGAAAACTTGGTTTGCCTCAAACTTGATTGAAATCAACCTAATTCTAAACCCTAAAAGATACTTAAGCAAGATTTGAACATTAAAATCTACTCATCACAAATAATCTTGCTTGAAAACCCTGGTTGTGTATGCACTTACACATACTCAATTGATCATTAAGGGCACAACCCATTTTAAGGGCCCACCACATTCCATAAGCACTACAATCCCAGGCCTCAATAAAATCGAGTAGACGTTGGCCTTAAGGACTGATTCACTCTTCGGGGCCTAGTCTGAGATTGTTTACGATTAACCTACTTGTACTAATCAATCTGATGTCTAGCTAGGGGAGTAGCGTCAAACGACGGCGGCTGGGGGGTACACTAGGAATCGAAGGTGCAAGTCGAAGGAAGAACCTTCTCCCAGTCCCTCCTTCTAATTGGTTGGATTGAGCAGACACAAGTAGAGTAAATCGTTTATAATCTTAAGGCGGGTTCTGGGAGTTTGTAGATCCTTAGGCTACCCCACTTAAGGACAGGCTTGTTTTGTTGTACTGCAGGGTTCTTATCCCCAGTCCTTCCAACCTTTTCGTAATTTATACTGGGAAGAAGGTCATTGAATCCCCGATTGGAAGGACCACTAGAGTATTCTAGGAGGCATAGATTGGATTTTGGCCAAATTGATCCTATGGCCGATCAACAGCCTCCTCTGCCTTAGAATCCACAAAAGGTATTTCGAAGGCAGCTGGAACAAATGCAGAGAATGCAAGAATGGTTCCAGAGAATGCAGGGCGCTCAGCCCTTGAAAGATTTTTATGATCCTTCAAATTACAGGGACGTCCCAGCATCCAGATTCCTACCGGAGATGTAGAAATCAAGCCCCAGGTGTTAAGCCTGATCAAACATTTCCATGGGCTTGGCTCTGAAGACCCGTTTTAGCACTTGGAGGACTTAATCACTTTAGTCCAAACCACCAAGGCACGAAACATGAATGAGGAGCAAATGATCATGAGGCTCTTCCCCCACTCTCTTAGGGATAAAGTCGCTCATTGGTACAGGACTATAGGAAGACCAATTGCAACTTGGAATGTGTTGAAATCGACCTTTTTGAAGAAATTCTTCCCTGTTAGACGTACCATTGCTTTGAGACGAGCAATCACTACCTTTACCTAGCGGCCGGGGGAGCAGTTTCATGTGGCCTGGGAGCGATTCCAGGACCTATTGCAAAGTTGTCCATACCACGAGGTGTCGAAATGGCAACTCGTGCAGATCTTCTACCATGGGTTGACTGAGCAACTCAGAAATCGCGTGAACACTTCTTGCGGAGGCAATTTCCTCAACAACGACGCAGATAGCGCGCATGATTTGTTTGAGGAGATGAGCGAGAATTCGATCAATCATGCCTCCATGGATACTTTTAACCGGTCCCAGAAGCCCGGATTGAATGTTAATGAAGTCCACGACTCTCATTCATTCGATATGGAATTGATTTGTAATAAACTTGATAAGGTGGACTTGGTTGCTAAGAGAATGGAGGAGTGGATGCCTAGAAATTCAATGAACAACTCTCGATCCACTCAATCCCAGAATTCAGGATTCCATTCATCGCGAGCTCCTTCTGGACGGGAGTTCGTGAATCAACTTGATGCAGCTCAACCTGCGAGCCAGCATTATTCGGAACCCCACGGGTTCCAAACTAGGGCCATTGATCCCAGTTTCTCTGATCCTTCCCTTTCTTTCTCTCCATCCTCACTCTATAAGGATGCTTGTGCTGTATAGGAGAATGTTAGATCCAACCCCTACGCCAATGCTTATAATCTAGGTTGGAGAAACCACCCTAACTTCTCCTGGAAAGACCTGGGGCAGTAGACCCAATTCCGACCCGGCAACTATGCTCCGCAACGACCAATGGGTCAAGGTCATGTTTATACTCAGTTGCCCTCGAATCAGGTTAATCAGCCAGCTTAGGTTGATTTAAACCAACAAATGGTAGAGATGCAAGGATCCATGCTCCAGCTCATGCAGCAAATGAAAACCTTGCTGGACAACTTGCAAACTGGGCTCATAGATAATTCTCATCAACCCGGATCTCTACCATCTCAACCCATACCCAACCCACGAGATATCTTGAATCCGGGCAATCAAGCCCATGGGTACGGAAATCAGAGGGACCCACACACACATGCTTAGGTGATTGAGCAGGGTCCTTCCTCTTCTTCTTCTTCTGCAAATTAACGATTCTTGGCTAATGAAGCCCCTCCAATCTTTCCTAACCCTCCCCAAGACCCAAACTAGTATGCATCCGCAAATTCTGTTACCTTGAGGTGTGGTAAACAAACTCAGGATCCACAACCACACTATTCTGATTTACCGAATCCTGAAGAACCTGAGGGGAGAAAGGAGAACTCTAGAGAAGAAATCAAGGCTCAGGAACCTGATTCCAAAGATCTGATTCATATTCCTTTTCCTAAAGCCTTGATCAGATCAAGGAAGAAGAAGTCTGTTGATAGTAATGAGGAGCTTCTGAATATTTTCAAGAATGTTGAGATCACTATTCCGCTCCTCGACGCTATCAAGCATTTACAGGCTTACGCGAGTTTTTAAAGGATTTATGTACACAGAAGCGTAAGTCGATAGAATTTGTTCAGAGGAAGGTGACACTCTCTGAGCATGCTAGTTCTGTTATCCTGCACCACCTCCCTCAGAAAAAGAGAGATCCAGGTGCTCCTTTGATTTCTTGTGTCATTGGAGATTACACTTTTGATAAAGCACTGCTGGATCTGGGTGCATCCATCAACCTAATTCCGACTTCTCTTTACGAGAAGTTTGGATTAGGTGAACTTCGACCGACTTCAGTAACGCTACAGTTAACGGACCGTTCGGTCACAGATCCGCGAGGCGTTATTGAAGATGTTATTGTTAAGGTTAAGGATTTCTATTTTCCTGTAGATTTCCTTGGCCTTGACATGGATGTACCTGAAAATCTGTGGAACATGCCCATCATGCCAGGGTGTCTGTTCCTGGCTACCGATAAGGCCAACATTAAATGTGAAAGTGGTAGCATGGAAATCGCCTTTGGGGATCAAAGAATGAAATTGGATATTTTTAAGGCGATTAATAAATTCGAGGATTGTGAATTTATTGAGGAACTTGAGAACGATAATGTGAATATTGAAACTTGTATGATGGTTTCTGCATTTGAAAGTTCCTCCTCTGATGATGAATTGGACTCGCAACTCTCTATGGCAGACCAGCCATCTTCTAAAGAGGTTATTGATTTTGTTCACTCTCAACCTCTTCCTCGTGATGAGTCTTCATCAGCATCTTCCCTACCTTCAATCATCAACCTGCCCCAGCTTGAATTAAAACCATTGCCTGAGAAACTGAAATATTAGTTTTTAGGACCACATAAGACGCTCCCTGTGATTATCAGTGCTAAATTAACAAAGGAGCAGGAGATTAAACTAATTAAGGTCCTGAAGGAATACAAGGTGGCAAATGGTTGGACCATTCATGACCTTAGGGGAATCGAGACATTTTATTACAATCAAAGAATATTTTTAGAAGATAGATCCCGCCCTTCTCGCCAGATGCAGAGGAGATTAAATCCAAATATGCGAGAAGTGGTCAAGAAGGAGATTATTAAGTGGCTCGATGCAGGAATCATTTATCTGATCTCTGATAGTCCTTGCGTGAGCCCCGTGCACATTGTTCCTAAGAAAGCCGGGATTACCGTTGTGACTAATGAGAAAGGAGAATCTGTCACAACTCATTCAGCTTCCTCTTGGAGGGTTTGTATCGATTACAGGAAGCTGAACACGGCCACAAAAAAGGATCATTTCCCTCTGCCTTTCATTGATCAAATCTTGGAAAGATTAGCCGGGCAGAAGTACTTCTGTTTTCTTGATGGCTACTTGGGATACAACCAAGTTCCTATCCATCCTGAGGATCAGGAAAAACTACTTTCACCTATCCCTACGGAACCTTTGCTTTCCGTAGGATTCCATTCGGTTTATGCAATGCACCTGCGACTTTTCAAAGGTGTATGTTAGCCATATTCTCTGACACGATGGGAGAGTTTATGGAAGTCTTCATGGACGATTTCTCTATTTTTGGAGAATCGTTTAACTCTTGTTTAGCTAATCTTGAAATGATTCTTAAACGATGCATCAAAACAAGATTGGTCCTTAGCTGGGAAAAGAGTCATTTCATGACATAAGAAGGCATCGTCTTGAGTCATGTAATCTTTGAATGAGGAATTGAAGTGGATAAAGCTAAGGTTGATGTTATTGCTAAACTTCCTCCTCCCACATCTGTTAAACAAATTCGATCATTTTTTAGTCATGTGGGATTCTACAGGAGATTCATCAAGGACTTTTCGAAGGTTGTTCATCCTCTAAGCAATCTTCTCGCCAAAGAAACACCATTTGATTTTGACGAATCATGTCGTAAGGCATTTGATTTTATTAAAGCGGCAGTCACTTGTACTCCGGTGTTGCAACCATCGGTTTGGACAACCCCTTTTGAGATCATGACCAACACTTCTGATTACGCGGTTGGGGCTGTTTTGGGTCAAAAAGTTGATAGGAAGCCCCCTGTCATCGACTATGCTAGTAAAACTCTGGACGAGGCCCAGAGGAATTACACTGTTACTGAGAAGGAATTACTAGCTGTAGTTTTTGCTTTGGAGAAATTCAGGGCTTATCTCTTAGGGTCTCACGTCATTATATATACCGACCACTCAACCTTGAGACATCTCTTGGTCAAAAAGGATGCCAAACCCCAGCTTATTCGTTGGATTCTTCTGCTTTAAGAATTTGATCTTGAAATCAAGGATAAATCTGGGGTACAGAATGTGGTGGCGGATCATCTATTGAGACTTCTGAGCGATTCTTCTAGTCCGAACATCCTGATTGCTGATACTTTTCTGAACGAAACTATCCTTACAGTTTCAAGCATCCAAACCCCGTGGTTTGCTGACAATGTTAATTATTTGGCCGTTGGTCAATCCCCCAAGATTGGACCAAGCAACAACGGGATAGACTCAAATCTAAGGCCAAATATTACTTTTGGGAGAACCCTGAACTGTACCGCATCGGATCTGATCAGATTATTTGCTGATGTGTTCTGGAGAATGAATTCAACAGTATACTCGAGTTCTGCCATGCATCTGCGTGTGGTGGACACTTCTTCGAGAAAAAGACGGCTGCAAAAATTTTGCAATCTGGATTCTATTGGCCATCTTTATTCAAGGATACCCATGAATTCTCAAGGTCGTATTACCGATGCCAAGCACTCAGGAGCATAACTAAGACAGATATGATGCCCCCAAACCCAATTCTTCCTGTCGAAATCTTCGACGTTTGGGGCATCGATTTCATGGGACCCTTCCTCCCTTCATTTGGACATCAGTACATTCTCGTCACTGTTGATTATGTGTCGAAATGGATTGAGGTGATTCCCACCCAAACCAATGACCACAAGGTGGTCATTGATTTTGTCAAGAAGAACATCTTCAGCAAGTTCAGGATTCCAAGGGCCATCATCAGTGATGGTGGCACTCATTTCACTAATGCCCAGTTCCGTAATTTTCTGGCTAAATACGGGGTTAATCACTGAATCTCCACACCTTACCATCCCCATACGAATGGACAGGCTGAGATCTCTAATCAGGAGATCAAGAATATTCTACAGAAAACGGTTAGGCCTGATCGCAAAGACTGGACTCAAAAGCTTGAGGACACTCTTTGGGCCTATCGTACAACATATAAAATGCCCATCACCATGTCTCCGTTTCATCTGGTGTATGGAAAGGCATGCCATTTACCTGTAGAAATTGAACATAGGGCATTTTGGGCAATCAAGCAGTGCAATCTAGATCTGAGTTTAGCTGGGAAGACCAGGAAACTCCAACTATTTGAGTTGGAGGAGCTTAGAAATGATGCGTATGAGAATGCCAAGATCTACAATGCTCGGACCAAAGCTCTACATGACCAATTGATTTCTCGCAAGAGCTTTGAGCTGAACCAGAACGTCTGTCTATTCGATTCTCGACTTAGGCTCTTTCCCGGCAAACTTAGGTCGAAATGGAATGGCCCATTCATTATCAACCAGATTTTTCCAAATGAAGCTATTCAGATATCTGATCCGAAGATGGGTAATTCATTCAAAGTCAACAGTCAACGTCTAAGGCCTGTTATTAACCGTACTCTTCCAGAACCCATCTCAGACATGGTTGCTCTAGCCATGTTGTGACTTCTTTGGCTGGACTTCGCCTAGTTGACGGCATTAAACTCAGCAATTGTACAGTCTGAGTCAGAGCCGACCCGAGCTTCATATTCAGGTGATATCTTCCGTACTCTACCCTTCCTTTCATGTCTCTTTTTCTCAATGTAGACATTGCATCAGCTAGGCATGGGGGGGTGGATTCATTTTTGAATCATTTTGTTAGCTCTGTGAAATTCTTGTAAATTGTAATTCTCTTCTTATATATACATAAAAAAAAAAATTTGAATTAGGAATGAATACTTGGACATTAGGACTTTTCAATCTTAAGAAATATTACATTAGGATCTGAACACTAAGACACTTTAGGCCTTTGGGCTTAATCAGCCAGGGTATCCACTAAAATGTGGATTTGTTTTTCGAGTCCTCGCCATACTGAATTCTATTTTAATTTGATTAAATAAGTTTGGGTGATAAGTACATGACTTATCAACCTGCCCTCTGATTTGAGGGAACTTTAAGTCTAAGCATCTACACACTATCTTGTCATTGACTCGTTGTTCGGCGGTGTTAATGGAAATTGGGTAGCTAATGAACCTTCTAGGGTGATATGGCTGGTAAGTTATTGTAGGTAACAGCCCATAGGTAGGTTGTCCATAGCCCAGTCACTGGACCATTCTCTTCTTGTTGCCTTTAGGTAAATCTTAGACCAGGGAAGCCACCTACTTAAAAAGAAAAAAAGAAAGTCAAAAAGAAAAGAAAAAGAAAAAGAAACAGGAGAAAAGAAAGAAAAAAAAGGAAAATAAAAGAAATAAGCCACACTTCGTCGCACGAGTATGGCTGGCAAGTTGTCGGTGGTAACAACTCATCAACCGGTTGTTCAGAACCTGGCTCAAGAAATACACTAAAAATTTCCAAAACACATAGAAAGAAGCGGAGAAGTAGAATAAGCCGGGGAGATATACACTGGACTCACCCTTGTGTTGACCCCACAAAAATAAAAGTAGGGAGAAAGCTACCGATAGTAAAGATACACCTTTAGGCAGAACTCTCTTTTTAATGTTACCTAGAGGCGTAGAAACCCGAAGTCCGTTCTAATTGCCAATCAACAAGTCTATCACATTCACAATAAAATGCTTAGAACTTAGGGTTCTCATCAGATTTTGGGTGGGTTGAGTGGCCGTAGAAAGCCACTCTTTAACCCTAAACTCAACAATCCAAAAAAAAAAAAGAACAGAAGAAAAAGAGAAAAAAAATTCTTTGAATAAGGCGAGGACTTGAGGTGGTCTGTATTTTGGTAGATACCCAGACGCTGTTGTGTCTTTGAAAGTTCAGATCCTGACTAAAAAATTTCTTAATGTTGAAAATGATTTATGCCCAAGTAATCCAACCTAATTCTTTTATAAATAGCATATAGTTTTTGCTAGGCACTAGCAAAAAATAGGCATGGGGGTGTGATGTGTATATATCTGATTAACCTAAAATGTCCATTAATGCATGTTCTTAGTGTCACATTAGCACCATACATTGAAAATAGTGCATAACATGCATAATCATGCATTTAGATCAAGTTGTACAAATTGTATAGTAATTCTCCTTTTTATGGTCAGGGACAGGGCAACTTTTTATCAGGGCCTCGGATCAAAGATCCAACCGTACGGATCTGATCAAGGCAACGATTGTAGTTCAATGACTCCAAGATCACCCTAATCGAACATCCGTAGTACTAGATAGAGACTGAGGCACCTTAAAGAGCAAGGGCCAAGATAGTGTTAATCCACACCTCCAACGATAAATCTGACTACACAGATGTGTTCGGATCGACAATTGCAACCTAACGGTGCAAAAATCGATCCAATCCGACACCTGTGGCACCATCTACATCACTCAAAAGATGGATGGCCTAGATGGCGCCATGTGGCACCATCATAGCTGCCCAACACTGGCCGCAGCCCTCCTTCACCCATTCATTTGATCTCGACCGTTGGATGAAGATCCAATGGCCGAGCGCGCTTGCAAAACTGCGAGCATCCACCGACTTAGCGCAGCGGTTGCACGCTCATGGGCGAGGTAGAGGTCACGGGATCGATCCTAGCGGAGCCTCAAATTGAAGAGCGGGCGTGGAGCAGGCGCGCGATCAGAGCCGTGCAATGAAGATCGAGCAGCGGGGAGCGAGCGATAGTGCCCACGCACGATCAGACGTGCGGCGCTTACGCGTGATCGCACGCGGGCTTGCGACGCGAGCATAGCTGCTCTTAGCCGTCCGATCTCTTGATCGAATGGTTGTAAGCACATGAACGTCCGCAAACGTTTTGGGCAGAGAAGAGCGACAGCGCACGCACACGTCGCCCATGACGAACCTTTAGTGACGTTTAAGTCCGTCACTAAAGGTCCCATATTAATGTTTTTGAAATTAAAATGTCCAAAATACCCCCACTCCTTGCAACTATAAAGGGATACCCCCTCCATAAGAATTTCTCATCCCTTCCTTTTCTTCTCTCTCTCTCCAAAGCTCAAGAGAAGCTTGTCCCACACCCGGGATGTTCCTCAAGAGCTAAAATCAATTTTTTGCCCCCATTCTGGAAGCGAATCCTGCGACGACGATGACGTGCTGCCTCGTTCCCATTCCTCCTGCTTCAACCTCCTTCTTCCCACTCCGTTCTTCGTCTTCCAGGCGTTGTCTCATCCGAGTCGTCCTCCAAGCGATCGTCGAGGAGGATAACTTCTCTCTCCCATTCCTTTTTCCTGCTTTCTGGAGTAGAATTTTCCTACTTTTTAGTTGTAATAATTTCTTGCTTTCTAGTGTAATCTTTTCTCTCTTTCTTAGTTATAAAAATATTTTGCAACATCAAGTGAATGTTTTCTCTCTCTCTCTCTCTCTGATTGTCTATATTTATTCCATTTCATTGTGATTATTCCGCTCTTGAAACAAAAACACAAAAAAATATAATTGTGAATTTTGATCAACGTAGCCTCCCTGAGTTTGACCTGGGATTTCTTTTCCAGTATAAATTTTATTTGTTGAACCCAAGTTCTTCGCTACTCGAACTGCAACGACAAGTTTTCAAAACTAACTCTGATAGCGTAGTCTTCTGACGTTTAACAGTAGCCATTGGATGAAAGATCAATGGTAAGATAGGCTGGCTAAAACAGGTTTAGGACAAGGATATTTGTAGAGTGGTTGAAGATGGGAAGTGTTGCAAGCATGCTGTTATGTCCCGAATGTCAAATCCAAGCCCGATTTTAGATTAAGTGTGTTAAGATAAACCTGTCGACACTTGTTTGGCGTGAATTGAGTTAGCGTAGCCTAAAAACATGGAATTTCAGGCCTTGATCAACTTTGGTCATCACTCAGGGAAATTTGTGTAGATGGTGTCATAAAGGATATCGTTGGAATCCTGTCGTCACAAAGTTTCCAACGAGACCATTTTGACAAAAATTGGAAGTTGTTTGATATGGCTTCAAGAAGACATAGGAATTACATGGATAAAGTTAATTAGCACTTTAAAGTTATTTCTTCCTTTTGTAATTGGACTAGAGGAGAGGCAAGTGCAGTAGATAGAAAATATGCAAATAAAAGCAATCCTACAATTCAATCACAAAAAATGCACAAGTATTTTTAGGTGGAAACCCTATGGTAATAACCACCACCTATGTCTTCCTGACTTAGGATTTTTTGATCTACCGAGTAGACAAATCCACTAATGTATCACTTGAATGAGGGTGATATAACCTTAACTTACAATCCACACTACTTTAACCGAGGGTTGTGTACCTAAAACCCTCTCTTTATGAAGAGTATTTTGTCTCATGAAAGAGACAAGAATTCACAATGTGAATACCCAACCAAAAATAAAATGGAAAATACAACAAATTATAGAGCCACAAAATATAATGTTGATCCAAGCGACTATAGGAAAAGGTACTTCCTTATTTGTGGAAGTGAGTAAGCGTCAAGGCACAATGGCTTGCTACTCTCGTAAGTGTAGTATGAAACTTGGAGAGCTTGGACACTTTCTTCTTTTGATCTCTTCACAAAATGAGCCTAAAATGGTGGGAAGTATTATCTCTTGGTGTGTCTATCCAAGGAGAGGTTCCCCTCTATTTATAGAGGTTTTAAGAAGGTTAAAAAAGGCTTGGGAGAGAGCTTCTAGCCATTGGAGGCATAGCCCAAGAGATTGGGTCAAAACCCAAATCAAATCAGGCCATAATTAGGTTTGACAACAGAATTAGGCATCTGATAAATTGATTAGACGCCTGATAAAAGAATTAGATGTCTAATTCTGTAAGGTGATCTTCCCGAAATGGGATTGGATCCAAACTGGGATCTAGTGTCTTATGGTCTGGACAAGCTGTTGGACATCTAATGACAAAGATTATCTCAAGAGTTGATTCTAAAGAAGCTAACGGTTATATTGGGTCTGAAAAATTATAATTATGGTCAAATTTAATCACAACAGTCAATTATAGGACGTTTGGGACTATCTTTGGACATCTGGAAGAGGTTTTGGATGTTTGACACAAGGTATGGATGTCCGAAAGCAAATGCCACTAGGTTCTGCAATTTTGGTTATTAGACGTCTGATCAAATGTATGGACGTCTTAAAATGAGTTTTTGGATGTCTGATAATACGTCGGGACATCTGATAAGGCTCGTTGGAAGTCTGATAAGATGTCTGGAAGTCTAATAAGGCAAGTTGCTTCCCATTTTGGCTTTCTAACTTGATTCTAAGATATTCCTAAGTGTCCTAAGGTTAAGTATGTCTAGGACTTAGGTTATTATATTTTGGGCACTTTAACATATTTATAAGGAAATAAAAGAACAAAAAAATACAAGTACATATAAATGAAATGACTATCCTATTCTTCTTCTCTTGGTCTTCAAGCTTTAATCCTAAGTAAAGCCCCATCTCCTTTTCTTTTCCATCAAGCTCCTCCATTCCTCCATGGACTTGAGCTTGAAATCCTACACACTTGCTTCCATTTGCATAAACCTAAAATCTTATTCTCAAATGCAAATGTTACTGCTCAAGTATTTTGTTATCATTAAAATCAATGATCATAGTGCCTTTGCACCAACACCTTCTTTATCTTCCACAATTAATCTGCCCTCCCAACTATTTAATCCCCCAAAAACCCTAAATCAAGTAAGGTTAGTCGTTAAAGCCCTCGCTCTTTCCCATGCACCAATGTGGAGAGAAAGAGAGTTTGAGAGAGAGAGAAAGGGAGGGAGGGAGGAAGAAGAGGAGATCTCTTCTTCTTCTTGATCCTTCATCCTCCTCCTTTGCCCTCCTCACTCCTACACCATGTGAGAGGAGGTCGCGGTGGCAACATTGAAGACAGGAGAAAGAGAGTCGACGACGACCCCATGAGGTATATATTTGTTTTGTTATCTCCATTGATGATCTTGTCAACAATGAAAGAGTGGAGGACAGGGAGAGAGAGAATGTGAGATGGGAAGGACGAGAAGGCGGGGACGGCCACACTTGTTAATAGCTATTTGATGCCAACATGATATTGGGTGATGAGTTTGACAATGGGCTTGCACCCACATGCAGTTGGTGGAGGAAGAGAAAGGATAGGCCGGTGGAGACACCAACATGGTCGGCAGCGGCCGTGATCGCCGACGAGGATGGGCTCCGGCAAGTGCATGCATGCGTTCATGCATTGGGTTGGAGGCACTTTGTTGAACATTGAAGGACTACACTATTAGATTTGGTTTTGAAAACCTGTTGTTATAGTTTGAATAGCGAAGAACTCAGGTTCAACAAATAAAATTTATACCAGAATAGAAATCCCGGGTCGAACTCAGGGAGGCTACGTCGATCAAAATTCGCAATTATATTTTTTTGTATTTGTTTAAAGAACAAAGTAATTACAATGCAATGGAATCAATATAAACAATCAGAGAGAGAGAGAGAAAACATCCACTTGAAGTTGCAAAATGTTTGTACATCTAAAAAAGAGATAAATTACACTAAAAAGCAGGAAATTCTACTCTAGAAAGCTGGAAAAAGAAATGGGAGAGAGAAGTTATCCTCCTCGATGATCGCTTGGAGGATGAGCCAGACGAGACAATGCCTGGAAGACGAGGAACGGAACAGGAAGAAGGAGGTCGAGGCAAAAGGAACGGGAACAAGGCAGCACGTCGTTGTCGTCGCGGGATTCGCTTCCGAAATGGAGGTGAAAAATTGATTTCATCTCTTGAGGAGCATCCCGAGTGTGGGACAAGCTTCTCTTGAGCTTTGGATAGGGAGAGAAGAGAAGGAAGGGATGAGAAATTCGTATGGAGGTGGTCTCTTTTTATAGTTGCAAGGAGTGGGGGCATTTTGGTCATTAGAAATTCAAAATATTAAATGAAGGGCCTTTAGTGATGGAATTAAGCGTCACTAAAGCCCAAATCGTGGGCGACGTGCACCCGCGCCTGTCGTCTGCTACTCTCCTGCGCCGAGCTCAGCTGCCCACGTTCGTCGATCTTCTGTCGTACGATCATAAGATCGGATAGCTTAAAAGTCGCTAACCACCAGCACTTCATCGCCTGCGAACGCGCGCATTGCGGGTCCAATCGCGCGTTCACGCATCACGGCCTCTGAGCACGCCACGTCTCTACTCTCGCCGCTACTCATCCTTGATCTGACGACCCAATTTGAGTCGTTCCTTGCATCTCCGCTAGATTGAGGCTTGCGTGGGCTCGAACCCGCGCCTCTTCTTCGCATTTGAGCCCTCAACCGCTGCGCTACAGCGGTGAGTTTGTCACGTGGATGCTTTAAGGCGTGAGCGTCTGTGGTCGTTGGATGGTGATCTAACTGCCAAAATCCTTCGTACTGTGAGGAGAGAGAGAGGGCGCGATAGTCTTCCATATTGCCTGGATCAATTTGGGCGGCTGAGATGGTGACACGTGGTCCATCTTAGCCGTCCATCTTCTGAGTGATGTTGATGGTGCCACGGGTATCGGATTGGACTGATTTTCACGTCATTAGGCTGCAATCGTCAATTTGAATCCATCTATGCGGTCGGATTTGTCGTCTGAGGTGCAGATTTACACCATCTTGGCCCATGATCTTTAGGGTTCCTCGGTCTCTATCTATTGCTACGGATATCTGATTAGGGCGATCTTGGAGTCGTTGAACTGTAATCGTCGCCCTGATTGGATCCGTATGGTTGGATTCTCGATCCGAGGCCCCGATAAAAAGTCACCCTGTCCTTGACCGTAAAATGGAAACAATTACTGTACAATTTATACAACTTAATCAGATGCATGATTATGCATGTTATACACTATTTACAATGTATGATGCTAATGTGACACTAAAAACATGCATTAATAGACATTTTAGGTTAATCAGGTGTATGCACATCACACCCCCAAGCCTATCTTTTGCTAGTCCCTAGCAAAAACTACATGCTATTTATAAAGGAATTAGGTTGGATTACTTGGGCATAAGTTATTTTCAACATTAAGAAATTCTTTTACACAAGATCTGAACTTTTAAAGACACAATAGCACCCGGGTATCTGCCAAAATGCAGACCGCTTCAAGCCTTTGCCTTATTCAAAGAAAAAATTCTTTTTCTATTTTTCTTCTTTTCTAATTTTTTTTGGATTTTTTTGAGTTTAGGATTAAAGAGTGACTTTCTACAGCCATTCAACCTACCCAAGATTTAATGAGAAACTTAAGTTCTAAGCATCTTATTGTGAATGTGGTAGACTCGTTGATCGACAATTAGAACAGACTTCAGGATTTTACGCCTCTAGGTGACCTTAAAAAGAGAGTTCTGCCTAAAGGTGTATCTTTACGACCAGTAGCTTTCTCCCTACTTTTATTTTTATGGAGTCAACACAAGAGTGAATCCAATGTATATCTCCCCGGTTTATTCTACTTCTCTGCTTCTTCCTAAGTATTTTGGGAATTTTTAGTGCATTTCTTGAGCTGGGTTCTGGATAATCGGTCGATGAGCTGTTACCACCGACAACTTGCCAGCCATACTTGTGCGGTGAAGTGTGGTTTATTTCTTTTATTTTCTTTTTCTTTTCTCCTTTTCATTTTCTTTTTGACTTTCTTTTTTCTTTTTCTTTATTTTTAAGTAGGTGGCTTCCCTAGTCTAAGATTTACCTAAAGGCAGCAAGAAGAGAATGGTCCAGTAACTAGGCTCTAGACAACCTACCTATGGGCTGTTACCCACGATAACTTGCCAGCTAGATCACCCTAGCAGGTTCATTAGTTACCCAATTTCCGTTAAAATCGCCGATCAACAAGTTAGTGAAAAGATAGTGTGTAGATGCTTTAAACCTAAAGTTCCCTCAAATCAGAGGGTGGGTTGATAAGTCGTGTACTTATCACCCAAACTTATTTAATCAAATTACAATAGAATTCTGTATGGAGAGGACTCGAAAAACAAAATCACATTTTAGTGGATACACGAGCTGATTAAGCCCAAAGACCTGAGGGGTCTTTGTGTTCAGATCCTATTGTAATATTTCCTAAGATTGAAAAGTCCTAATATCCAAGTATTCCTTCCGAATTCAATTTTTTTTTATGTATATATAAGAAGAGAAATAAAATTTACAAGAATTTCACAGAACTGACAAAATGATTCAAAAATGAATCCACCCCCATAATGCCTAGCTGATGCAATGTTCACATTGAGAAAAAGAGACATGAAAGGAAGGGTAGAGTATGGCAGATATCACCTGAATATGAAGCTTGGGTCAGCTTTATGTCATATGTACAACTGCTGAGTTTAATGCCATCAGCTAGGCGAAGTCCAGTCAAAGAAGTCACAACATGGCTAGAGCAACTGTGTCTGAGACGAGTTCTCGAAGAGTATGGTCAATAACAGGCTTCAGACGTTGACCATTGACTTTGAATGAATTACCCATCTTCGGGTCAGAGATCTGAATGGCTCCGTTTGGAAAAATCTGGTCGATAATGAACGGGCCGTTCCATTTCGACCTAAGTTTACCGGGAAAGAGCTTAAGTAGAGAATAGAATAACCAGACCTTCTAGTTCGGCTCAAAGCTCTTGCGGGAAATCAATTGATCATGTAGAGCCTTGGTCTGAGCCTTGTAGATCTTAGTATTCTCATATGCATCATTTCTAGGCTCCTCCAACTCAGATAGTTGGAGTTTCCTTATCTTCCCAGCTAAACTCAGATCTAAATTGCACTACTTGATTGCCCAGAATGCCCTATGTTCAATCTCTACGGGTAAATGGCATGGCTTTCCATACACCAGACGAAACAGAGACATGCCGATGGGCGTTTTATATGTCGTATGGTAGGCCCAAAGAGCGTCCTCAAGCTTTTGAGTCCAGTCTTTGCGATCAGGCCTAACCATTTTCTGCAGAATATTCTTGATCTCCCGATTAGAGATCTCGGCTTGTCTATTCGTCTGGGGATGGTAAGGTGTGGAGATTCGGGGATTAACCCTGTATTTAGCCAGCAAATTACAGAACTGGACATTAGTGAAATGAGTGCCACCATCACTAATGATGGCCCTCGGAATCCCAAACCTGCTGAAGATGTTCTTCTTAACAAAATCGATGACCACCTTGTGGTCATTGGTTCGGGTGGGAATCGTCTCAATCCAATTGGACACGTAATCAACAGCAATGAGAATGTCTGATGTCCAATGAAGGAAGGAAGGGTCCCATGAAATCAATGCCCCAAACGTCGAAGATTTCGACAGGAAGAATTGGGTTTAGGGGCATCATATCTCTCTTAGTTATGCTCTCGAGTACCTGGCATCGAGAACACGATCTTGAGAAATCCTAGGCATCCTTGAATAAAGACGGTCAATAGAATCTAGATTGTAAAATTTTTGCAGCCGTCTTTTTCCTGGAGAAGTGTCCACACGCAGATGCATGGCAGAACTCGAGTATATTGTTGAATTCATTCTCTAGAACACATCAACGAATAATCTGATCAGAGCAGATGTGGTACAGTTCAGGGTCCTCCCAGAAGTAATATTTGGCCTCATATTTGAGTCTATCCCGTTGTTGCTTGGTCCAATCCTGGGGGATTTGACCAACGGCTAAATAATTAACAATGTCAGCAAACCACGAGGTTTTGACACCTGAAACTGTAAGTATGGTTTCATCTGGAAAAGTATCAACAATCAGGATATCTAGACGAGAAGAATCACTTAGAAGTCTCGACATATGATCCGTCACCACATTTTGTACCCCATATTTATCCTTGATTTCAACATCAAATTCTTGAAGCAGAAGAATCAAACGAATATGCCGAGGTTTGACATCCTTTTTGGCTAAAAGATGTCTCAAGGTCGAGTGGTCGATATAAATAATGACATGAGACCCTAAGAGATAAGACCTGAATTTTTCCAAAGCAAATGCTACGACTAGTAATTCCTTCTCAGTAACAGTGTAATTCCTTTGGGCTTCATCCAGAGTTTTACTAGCGTAGTAGATGACAGAGGGCTTCCTATCAACTTTTTGACTCAAACCAGCCCCGACTGCGTAATCAGAAGCGTCGGTCATGATCTCAAAAGGGGTTGTCCAAATCGGTGGTTGCAACACCGGAGCACAAGTGACTGCCGTTTTAAGAAAATCAAATGCCTTAGGCATGATTCGTCGAAATCAAACGGTGTTTCTTTGGCGAGAAGATTGCTTAGAGGACGAGCAACCTTCGAAAAGTCCTGGATGAATCTTCTGTAGAATCTCACATGACCAAGAAATGATCGAATTTGTTTAACAGATGTGGGAGGAAGAAGTTTAGCGATAGCATCAACCTTAGCTTTGTCTACTTCAATTCCCCGTTCAGAGATTACATGACCCAAGATGATGCCTTCTTGTGTCATGAAATGACTCTTTTCCCAGCTAAGGACAAATCTTGTTTTGATGCATCGTTTAAGAATCATTTCCATATTAGCCAGACAAGAGTCAAACGATTCTCCAAAAACAGAGAAATCGTCCATGAAGACTTCCATAAATTCTCCCACCATGTCAGAGAATATGGCTAACATATACCTATGAAAAGTCGCAGGTGCATTGCATAAATCGAATGGCATCCTACGAAAAGCAAAGGTTCCATAGGGACAGGTGAAAGTAGTTTTTTCCTAATCCTCGGGATGGATAGGACCTTGGTTGTATCCCAAGTAGCCATCAAGAAAACAGAAGTACTTTTGCCCGGCTAATCTTTCCAAGATTTGATCAATGAAAGGCAGAGGGAAATGATCCTTTTTCGTGGCCGTGTTCAGCTTCCTGTAATCGATACACAAACCCTCAAAGAGGAAGCTGAACGAGTTGTAACGGATTCTCCTCTCTCATTAGTCACAATGGTAATCCCAGCTTTCTTTGGAACAATCTGCACAGGACTTACCTAGGGACTATCAGAGATCGGATAAATGATTCCTGCATCGAGCCACTTAATAATCTCCTTCTTGACCACTTCTCACATATTTAGATTTAATCTCCTCTGCATCTGGTGAGAAGGGCGGGATCCATCTTCCAAAAATATTCTATGATTGCAGTAAGATGGCTCGATCCCCCTAAGGTCATGAATGATCCAACCAATTGCCTCATTGTGTTCCTTCAGGACCTTAATCAATTTAATCTCCTGCTCCTTTGTTAATTTGGCACTAATAATCACAGGGAGCGTCTTGTGTGGTCCTAAAAGTTGATATTTCAAATTCTCAGGCAATGGTTTCAGTTAAAGCTGGGGTGGGTTGATGATTGAAGGTAAGGAAGACTCTGATAACTCATCAAGAGGAATAGGTTGAGAGTGAACAAAATCAATAACCTTTTCAGAAGATGACGGGTCTGTCATAGAGGGTTGTGGGTCCAATTCATCATCAAAGGAGTAACTTTCAATTGCGGAAACCATCATACAAGTTTCAATGTTCACATTATCGTCCTTAAGTTCCTCGATAAATCCACAATCCTCAAATTTATTAATCGCCTTAAAAATATCCAATTTCATTCGTTGATCCCCAAAGGAGATTTCCATGCTACCTCTTTCACAGTTATTGTTGGCCTCAGTGGTAGAAAGGAACGGATGCCCCAGAATGATGGGCGTGTTCCTCAGATTTTCAGGTACATCCATGTCAAGGACAAGGAAATCTACAGGAAAATAGAAATCCTTAACCTTAACAATGACATCTTCAATAACGCCTCGCGGATTTGTGGCCGAACGATCCGCTAACTGTAGCGTTACTGATGTCGGCCGAAGTTCACCTAATCCAAACTTCTCATAAGGAGAAGTTAGAATTAGATTGATGGATGCACCCAGATCCAGAAGTACTCTATCAAAAGTGTAATCTCCAATGACACAAGAAATCAACGAAACACCTGGATCTCTCTTTTTTTGAGGGAGATGGTGCAGGATAACACAACTAGCCTACTCAGAGAGTACCACCTTCCTTGGAATAGATTCTCTCGACTTACGTTTTTGTGTACAAAAATCCTTTAAAAATCTCGTGTAAGCCGGTATATGCTTGATAGCGTCAAAGAGCGGGATATTGATCTCGACATTCTTGAAAATATTCAGAAGCTCCTCATTACTATCAACAGACTTCTTCTTCCTTGATCTAATCAAGGCTTCAGGAAAAGGAACATGAGTCGGATCTTTGGAATCAGGTTCTTGAGCCTTGATTTCTTCTCCAAAATTCTCCTTTCTCTCCTTAGGTTCTTTAGGATTCAGTAAATCAGAACAGTGTGGTTGTGGATCCTGAGTTTGTTTACCACTCCTCAAAGTAACAGAATTTACGGATGCATACGAGTTTGGGTCTTGGGGAGGGTTAGGAAAGATTGGAAGGGCTTGATTAGCCAAGAATTGTTGATTTGCAAAAGAAGAAGAGGAGGAAGGACCCTGCTCAACCACCTGAGCATGTGCGTGTGGGTCCCTCTGATTTCTGTACTCATGGGCTTGATTGGCCGGATTCAAGATATTTCACAGGTTGGGTACGGGTTGGGATGGTAGAGATCCGGGTTGACGAGAGTTAGCTATGAGCCCGGTTTACAAGTTGTCCAGCGAGGTTTTCGTTTGCTGCATGAGTTGGAGCTTGGATCCTTGCATCTCTACCATTTATCGATTCAAATCAGCCTGCCCTACGGGTTGACGGGCATTCCAAGCTGGCTGATTGACCTGATTCAGGGGCAATTGAGTATAAACATGACCCTGACATATTGGTAGTTGCGGAGCATAGTTGATAGGTCGAAATTGGGTCTGCTGCCCTGGGTTTTTCCAGGAGAAGTTAGGGTGGTTTCTCCAACCTGGATTATAAGCATTGGAGTAAGGGTTGGATCTAACGTTTTCCTGTACAGCATAAACATCCTCATAGGGTGAGGATGGAGAGAATGAAAGGGGAGGATCAGAGAAACTGGGATCAAAGGCCCCAGTTTGGAACCCGTGGGATTTCGAATAATGCTGACTCGCAAGTTGAGCCGCATCGAGTTGATTCACGAACTCCCATCCAGAAGGAGCTCACGACGAATGGAATCTCAAATTCTGGGATTGAGTGGATCAAGAGTTGTTCATTGAATTTCTAGCCATCCACTCTTCCATTCTCTTAGCAACTAAGTCCTCCTTATCAAGTTTATTACAAATCAATTCCATATTGAATAAATGAGAGTCGTGGACTTCATTAACATTCGATCTGGGCTGCTGAGACTGGTTAAAAGTATCCACGGAGGCATGGTTGATTGAACTCTTGCTCATTTCCTTAAACAAATCGTGCGCACTATCTGCGTCTTTGTTGAGGAAATTGCCTCCGCAAGAAGCGTCCACGTGATTTCTAAGTTGGTTAGTCAACTTGTGGTAGATCTGCACGAGTTGCCATTTCGACACCTCGTGGTGTGGACACTTCTGCAATAGGTCTTGGAATCGCTCCCAAGCCACATGAAACTGCTCCCCTGGCCACTGGGTAAATGTTGTGATTGCCCGTCTCAAAGCATTGGTACATCCGATAGGGAAGAATTTCTTCAGAAAGGCCGATTTCAACTCATTCCAAGTTGTAATTGGTTTTCCTATAGTCTTGTACCAATGAGCGGCTTTATCCCTAAGAGAGTGGGGGGGGAGCCTCATGATCATTTGCTCTTCACTCACGTTTCGCGCCTTGGTGGTCTGGACCAAAGTGGTGAAGTCCACCAAGTGCTGAAATGGGTCTTTAGAGTCAAGCCCATGGTAATGTTTGATCAGGCTTAACACCTGGGGCTTGATTTCTACGTTTCCGATCGGAATCTGGACGCCGAGACGTTCCCTGTAATTTGAAGGATCATAAAAATCCTTCAAGGGCTGAGCACCCTGCATTCTCTGGAACCATTCTTGCATTCTCTGCATTTGTTCCAGCTACCTTCGGAATTCCTCCTGTGGATCCTGGGGCAGAGGAGGCTGTTGATTGGCCATGGGATCGATTTGGCCAAAATCCAATCTACGCCTCCTAGAATACTCTAGTGGTCCTTCCAATCGGGGATTCAATGACCTTCTTCCCAGCATAAACTAGGAAAAGGTCGGAAGGACTGGGGATAAGGACCCTGCAGCACAACAAAACAAGCATGTCCTTAAGTGGGGTAGCCTAAGGATCTACAGACTCCCAGAACCCGCCTTAAGATTCTAAACAATTTACTCTACTTGTGTCTGCTCAATCCAACCAGTTAGAAGGAGGGACTGGGGAGAAGGTTCTTCCTTTGGCTTGTGCCTCCGGTTCCTAGTGTACCCCCAGCCGCGGTCATTTGACGCTACTCCCCTAGCTAGACATCAGATTAATTAGTACAAGTAAGTTAATTGTAAACAATCTCATACTAGGCCCCGAAGAGCGAATCAGTCCTTAAGGCCAACGTCTACTTGATTTTACTAAGGCCTGGGATTGTAGTGCTTATGGAATGTGACGGGTCCTTAAAATGGGTTGTGCCCTTAATGATTGATTGAGTATGTGTAAGTGCATGCACAACCAGGATTTTCAAGCAAGATTATTTGTGATGCGTAGATTTTAATGTTCAAATCTTGCCTAAGTAGCTTTTAAGGTTTAGAATTAGGTTGATTTCAATCAAGTTTGAGGCAAACCAGGTTTTCAAGCACGGGTGAAGATTGCTTTCCTTTAAAATCAGAAATAAAGTGGAGTGCCTGGTATGAACCTAGATTGAAAACCCTAAGAGGAAGCTACTTGGTGAGTTTATTTTAGGTTGAGTGGTGTGGCCCAAACAACTCAAACAATTGGCCACAACTGCACCACTAGGTTAGGCACACAAAAATGGTTAACCTAGAATGATTTCTACTCTTTTATGTGTTGATTCGTGTGTACCGGCTCCACATATCAGAATCCGATTGAGTAAAAGAAAATCAAATAGGTTAAGTGCCTTGAATGTGGGTGTATGTTGTGTATGGATTGAAAAGTACCCCACAAAATTTTCTTTTTATTTTTTTTATATAAGTAAGGGTGAAATGAGTGTGAATAAAATGAGTGTGAGTGGAAATCCAAACAACCAAACTAATCCTAGGATTTATGCAACCACCTAGGTTAATTGGAATTTGAATTTAATGTGACAAATGAAATCAATGGAGGGGGAAGAATGGGGAGCACTTACAGTCGTCTTCAACTGTACTTTACTCTGATCTACCGCTTGACGATTCCTTGATGGAGGTCTCTGCAAAATAATAGACACGAGAGAAAGCAAGTTAGAAGACAGTAAAGTGCGTGAAATGCAAAAAGATCGGAAAATCGTTGCCTCCCCAGCAACGGCACCAAAATGTTGAACGTCGGAGGACTACACTATCGGATTTGGTTTTGAAAACCTGTCGTTGTAGTTTGAATAGCGAAGAACTCGGGTTCAACAGATAAAATTTATACCGGAATAGAAATCCTGGGTCGAACTCAGGGAGGCTACGTCGATCAAAATTTGTAATTATATTTTTTTGTTTTTGTTTAAAGAGCGAAGTAATTACAAAGCAATGAAATCAATATAAACAATCAGAGAGAGAGAGAAAACATCCACTTGAAGTTGTAAAATGTTTGTACACCTAAGAAAGCGAGAAATTACACAAGAAAGCAAGAAAACTACTACAACTAGAAAGTAGGAAAATTCTACTCTAGAAAGCTGGAAAAAGAGATGGGAGAGAGAAGTTATCCTCCTCGACGATCGCTTGGAGGACGAACCGGACGAGACAATGCTTGGAAGACGAGGAACGGAGCAGGAAGAAGGAGGTCGAGGCAGGAGGAACAAGAGCGAGGCAGCACGTTGTCGTCGTCACGGGATCCGCTTCCAGAATGGGGGCAAAAAATTGATTTTATCTCTTGAGGAGCATCCCGAGTGTGGGACAAGCTTCTCTTGAGCTTTGGAGAGGGAGAGAAGAGAAGGGATGAGAAATTCGTATGGAAAGGGGTCTCCTTTTATAGTTGCAAGGAGTGGGGGCATTTTGGTCATTACAAATTCAAAATATTAAATGAGGAGCCTTTAGTGACGGAATTAAGCGTCACTAAAGCCTAGATTGTGGGCGACATGCACCTGCACCTGCCGTCTGCTCCTCTCCCTCACCGCGCTTAGCTGCCTACGTTCGTCGATCTTCGGCCGTCCGATCGTAAGATCGGAAGGCTTAAAAGTCGCTAACCGCCAGCACTTCATCGCTTGCGAACACATGCCTGGCTCATCCAATCACGCGTTCACGCATCACGGCCTCTGAGCGTGCCACATCTCTACTCTTGTCGCCGCTTATCCTTGATCCGACGGCCTAATTTGAGCCATTCCTTGCATCTGCGCTAGATTCAGGCTTGCAGGGGCTTGAACCCGCACCTCTTCTTCACGTTTGAGCCCTCGACCGCTGCGCTACAGCAGTGAGTTTGTCACGTGGATGCTTTAAGGCGTGAGCGTCCGTAGCCATTGGATGGTGATCCAATGGCCAAGATCCATCATGTGGTGAGGAGAGAGAGAGGGCACAACGGTCTTCCAGAATGGCTGGGCCAGTTTGGGCGGCTGAGATGGCGCCACGTGGCTCCATCTTGGCCGTCCATCTTCTGAGTGATGTTGATGGTGCCACGGGTATTGGATTGGACCAATTTTCACGCCGTTAGGCTGCAATCGTCGATCCAAATCCATCCATGCGATTAGATTTGTCGTCTGATGTGCAGATTTACACCATCTTGGCCCATGATCTTTAGGGTTCCTCGATCTCTATCTGGTGCTACGGATATCCAATTAGGGCGATCTTGGAGTCGTTGAACTCCAATTGTCGCCCTGATCAAATCCGTACGGTTGGATCTTCGATCTGAGGCCCCAATAAAAAAGTCACCTTGTCCCTGACCATAAAAAGGAGACAATTACTGTATAATTTATACAACTTAATCTACATGCATTATTATGCATGTTATGAACTATTTACAATGGATGATGCTAATGTGACACTAAGAACATGCATTAATAGACATTTTAGGTTAATCAGATGTATGCACATCACACGTGAACAATGCGCACGGATGAAGAACGCAGTAGGGAAGAAAATGAGGAGATGGATTGATAACTAAAAATTTTATATAAATAAAATTTTAAGTTATCATTATTACGTTCAGGTCCTCAATAATGTCCTTTTTAATTAATTGATTTTGGGGAGAGTTTGGAACTTGATTTCGATGAGCTACCCACCATTGGAATCGCATCGAGGCGTAATTTGACGTGGTAAGTTCTAATTTTCCTTTGGAAGTGAAAATTTACGATTTTACCCTTGAGATTATATCATTGACGTTTTTTTAACAAATTTTCTCTTAACTGATTTATAGATAAGTGCACAAAGTATGAGCGGAGTTCAAGAAGTCTCTGATGCTTTTTATTAGATTCACCATGACCCTCCGGTGACTCTAGGTAGGGTAGCCTTGTACCTCTAAACTTATGTCCCTATTTTGCATATTTTATTGAATCAATGTTGGGTGGTTGTATCCTCTTTGATGAGTTCATAGGTCCCATGTAATTCAGAAGTCTTATGGATATTTAATTGATTAATGAACCAATTGAATTTCCTGTGTAAATAACTAATAGTTACTAACTCCTATTTTAATAAATAAGCCATGTTTGTAATTCCTTTTGTTAATTAATTAAGTTTCTGGTTGGCTTGTTAACAACACTAGAAACAAGACACTTGGATAATTGAGAATAACATGGATAACGAAATACGATGATCGAATGAAACGAAAGAATTAACTATTGCATCCTGGTTACATTTGTGAATTAATTTGACAGAATAATTGTAAATGGGTTGAGAGATTATCTAAATCTACAAGTTCCGAATCCCGGTAATTAATAATGGACAACTGATTGGTGATGGGTTGTGTATCTAGAAAACTATGGCACTTGTTGAAATTCAATGCTTGTGCCCGATATCAACGGCAAGGCCGGCTATACCTTTTAGGGCTAGAGACTGACTCAAGGAGTGAGCTAGCCTCCCTGCTACTAGTTTGTTAGGTTGTTTTGGCCAGCTGGGTAGCAAGGTGTTGGGTACGCTTTGTTGTTACAAGAGGTTGGGTTGTTTTGTTCTCGTACCCTGTAGTGGAAAGGACTGGCCAGGTGTTAGCGCGAGGTAGCTCCTCGCATGTTCCTCACATAGATCGTAGTCACCACTTCACCTCGTTAGCTACAACCCCGGGGTAGTTAACTAGGCGATAGAGCAGATACAGGTCATCCCCTCGGCAAAAGGGGTGAGTGATTGCCCCTCTGGACCGCTAGTTAACTATGTGTCGTTATTGTAGTATAATGTTGCAATCCAGACATATGTTCAATCATTTAGTTAATTACATAATTTTTACTGATTTATTCTAGATCGTTCACTGGGAGGCAATTATTGATATACATCACTATCTATTATCCAAAAAGGCTCTTTTATTAAAAAAATGTCAATTATATTTACAAAAGATTCAATGAATGAAGAATAAATAAATTCAAGGATAATTATGTACAAAAAGAATCAATTAATATTTTTTTTTTTTTGGAGAAAGGAAAGCTAAGTCGATAGCCATCCAGAAATTTTATTAATGAGCAAAGCAACAAACTAATACATCAACTCCTCCAATGTCGTATGGGAGCCTAACACTCATATACAATTCACACCGCATTTACAATTCTCTCCTGAGAAAGGCGTTCATTCCTCACATGCCAAACACACCACAAAACAACTGCCATGGAACAATGTGGCCTCTCACCCCTAATAAAGTCACCCACATGCCATCCCAAATAGGTAGCTCACCGCCACTGACCCTATTCCATACAAAATTAGTAATCACGCATGAAGAAAAAATGTGTCGCACGCTGTGTCTGGAAACCACATAAGTGACATGCTTGAGCAGCCACACCCATTCTTCGATGCCTCAAGTCGGCAGTAATGAGACCATCCCTCCTGCAAAGCCATAAGAAAATTTGTACCTTCAAAGGAATTTAAAGTTTCCATAGGCTCACACAAATGGCGTCAACTTCTTCATTCTGTGCCCTTGCTACCATTTGTTCATAAGCCTTGGTAGATGAAAAATCTCCCATCCATATATATGTGTCGATACCACCCATCAGCTTGAAAGCTTGCAGATCCTGTAGTAACCATGATCTCTCCCCCCATATGCGGCTCCCCGCTCTACAACCCGTCTCCAGCATCTCCCTGAGAGTTTGTGCCTGCGGATCTTACTTGGCCATAAACACAAGATCAAGTGTGATATCGATTATAATAAAAATATGGCACAAAAAGAAAAACAATCTCGCAATATATACAAAGATTTATAGTGGAAACCTCTACGGGTAAAAACTACTACCTAAGCCTTTCAGCTTAAGATTTCCTGACTAGGCAATGCTAGTTAATCAACTAACATACCACTTGAACGAGGGTGGCAAAACCTCTTATAAACCACTTCTTTTTTTATCCTGAAGAGAAGCAAAAACAACAAAGAATTTCTCCCAAAAACTTGGGATCCATAATCAAAGCAACAAGTAAAATAAAAAAATATAATCCTATGAAACCTCAAGGAAAGTCAAATCGGATTTTTGTAGAGGTTCGAATCGACATGCTTTAGAGAGCATGAAAACAGACGCGCAGAAGCACTTTGAGAGAAAGCACAAGAGTTCTTTTTCTATATGGATTTTTCTTTGAGAGTATGTTTTAAAATGAGGGGTATGGAGCTCTATTTATAGGTGAAAACGGAGCATTCTTAGAATGTTGAGAAAAAACATTCGAACCAAATTGGTCAACCAATTTACTTAATTGGCCAATCAATTTTCATTTTAGTCAATCAATTAACTTAATTGGTCGATTGTTGATCAATCAAATAGTTAATCGGTTTATCAATTGCAGGAAAATCGGATTTGACTGTTAAGCTAATTTGGTCGATCAATTGATTTGATCGATAAATTCTAATATTTTGGTCGATCAACACTGTCTAGATGTTTATTTTACTATTTAGAAAGGTTTGTCTTTAATCCTGAGGTTCCTTACAGTAATTCTAAACTAAAAAAATATAAAAGAATTACATTGACTAAAGGTATTCTTCACTTTGATCCACACAGAGGATAATTGACTTGATTTGGGCGAGCGTGATCCTGAAAGATTAGCTCACAATAAAATATAATTTTATTTCACCAAAACAAAGGTGCTTACACTCCCATCTATCCACATCTTCATTCCAAAAGTCAGCAACTTTCACCTCTCTATCAGTAGCAAGGCCATAGACACGTGGGTACTATTGGTGGAGCAATCCTAACGATGACCACTTTTCCAACCAAAAAAGAAAAGACCGACCATCCCCACAAACTGGTTAAAAGAAGTTCCAGTTCTCCTTCATAGCTGCTACCACCGAACTCTAGAAAGGTGACGCCTTGGTGGGAGAATGTCTATTATCGATTGAAAGTGATTCACCATATATCCCTCTAACCATCTTAGCCTATAGCTTGCTCTCCCCTTTAAAAAATTTTATTACCCATTTCAGCAATAACGAGTCAGTAAACTCTTTCAGGGACCTAATTCCCAGCCCCCTGCTCCTTGGGAAGACACAGATTGTCCCATTTTACCTGTTGGAGGAAATGTCCCTCATGTTTCGCCCCTTTCCAAAAGAAGCGTTTCCTTATTATACCTAGATGCTTCCAGATTGCTTTTGGAGATTTGAATACAAAAAAAATGAAGATCGACATCGATGTAATGATTAAATTCAAGAGGATCAACATTCCCCCTTTGGATAGATACCTACTGCTCCATCACTCCAACTTCGCTGAAAGTTTTTCAAATAAAAGGCTCCTGTCACTCTTCTTCATTGATGTACGGGATTTTGTTGCAAAAATATTTGAGTTTAGAAAACCTTGTCGTTGTAGTCGCATAAAAATCTGTTAAACAAATAATTTAACCAAAACTCTGGTGAGTCCTGGGTCGAACACGGGGAGGCGAACGTTTGATCAAAAATCGCATTTATATTTGTTGTCATGAAGCAGATTAGCTGATCGAATTAAATCTACACCATCTATCTACTTAAAGAATAATTAATAGAAGAGAGAAAGAATAATACACTTAAAAAGAAAATATAGAGAGAATGAATAAGAATTTCATAATTATAGAAACAGGTTCATTACAACTATTTGCTATACTAGAAAGTGGAAAATTTAATCTAGAAAGCGATAAAGAGAAGAGGGAGAGAAGTTATCTTCCTCGACGGCTGCTTGGAGGATGAGCTTCATTGACGGAGCACTAGACGAAGGTGGTGAAATGCTGGATGAAAGAGAACGAAGACGGAGGAAGGAGGATGGAACAGGGCGAGGTCATAGCGGGATCCGCTTCCTGAACGACGGTGAGAGGACACTGCGGATGCTCCACAAATGGGGTGAGGTGGAAAAATTATCTTTTTAACTCTAATGGAGCATCCCAGGTTTGGGACAAGCTCATAGAGCTTTGGAGGGGGTGAGAGAAGAGAGGATGAGATGAAAAATGAGGTGGTAGGGATGACCTTTTATAGTTGTAGGAATGGGGCATATACGTTTTTTTACAAAGCTTAAATAAATAAATGCTGGGGTCTTTAGTGACGGATATAAACGTCACTAAAGGCCCACATCGTTAAAACGCACGTGCCTCTTCTTCTTCAGTTGTTCCATGTGCAGCCACATTCACATAATCTCAGGCGTCCGATCGAGAGATCGAACTACTTAAAAGCCCTTAGCGTCGCTTCTTCGATGCTTAAAGGACACGCGCATGTGCGATTAAGCATTCGATCACGCATCATCAAGTGTGTGCACTATTCGCGCTCATCCGTGCCTCCACATTGCGCTTGCATCCACTGCCCAATCACGATCCAGCAACCGAATTGAGCCGTGCCTAGCTCTCTACCTTGATTTGAGGCGCACGAGGGCTCGATCACGCACATCTGCCTTCGCAAGCAGGCGCATAACCACTGCGCCAAGCCCTTCTTTGAGGTGCATTCTCGAGTTTTCCTCCAAGTGCTCTCAGGCATTGGATGGATGATCCAACAGTTGAGATGCGTTGGCCATCGTGTGAAGAGGTGGAGTAGGAGACTTGGGCCAAAGTTGGGCAGCTGGGATGGCGTCACATGGCACCATCCTGGCCATCCATCTTCTTTGACTTGTAGATGGTGCCACAGATGTCAGAGTGGACCGATTTTCACGTCATTGGGCTACGATTGTCATTCCAAACCCATCCGTGCGGCTGGATTTGTCATATGAGATGCTGATTTAACACCACTTGGCCCCTTGATATCTGATCCTTCTCAGACTGTATCTAATATTACGGAGGTCCCATCAGGACGATCTTGAAGTCGTTAAACTCCGATCGTCGCCCTAATAAGATTCGTATGGTTGGATCTTCAATCCGAGGCCTCGATAAATATTTCCCTGTTCCCTGACCACAAAAAGAGAAAGTTAACCTAAAATTTATACAATCTAACCTAAATGCACGATGATGCATATTATGCAATATTTATAATGATGAATGCTTCTATGACACTAGAAACATACATAAATAGACATTTTAGGTCAACTAGATGTGTGCACATCATTCATCTTCCCCCTACTTAGTGGTAAACTGAGGTATGTAATAGGCAAAGAAATGATTGGGGTATGCAGCGTCTCTAACATTTGATCGCACACATCTCCGTTTGATCCAAAACATACAAGAGAAGATTTTTCCCCATTCAGTTTCTGTCCTAATACCTCCCCAAATATAGACACCATATGATAGAGGATACACGCTTCCCGTACACCACCCTCTACAAAAAACACAATATCATCCGCGTATTGGAGCACTGGGGCCATGGCCTGCCTATTCGAGAGAGCATACCACTTGATCATACCCACCTCTGACAACTTAAAGGTAAAGCGAGCTAAAGTATCCACTACAAGATTGAAAATCAATGGTGCCAAGGGGCATCCTTAGTTGACCCCACATCTGGGTTGAATCCATATACCACATGGTCTACCATTGATCAACAGGGAAAAAGCAGAGGCAGTGATGCATCTCTTCATCCATCTAATCCATATGAGTGGAAAACCTCTTCTCTTGAACACCTCCCACAAATACGGCCAAGAAACTGAATTGTAGGCTTTACTGAAATTGACCTTCCATATGAAGGCCTTAATCTTCCTCCTACCCCACCCTACCACCATTTCTTGTGCCACAATAAAAGATTCATGCAGTATCTATTTGGTAGAAAAGCCGACTGAACAGGCAATATCAACCCCTGGAGCACCACTCTAAGTCGGTTTGCTAAGACCTTGCTTATTATCAAGTAGATAGAGTTTGACAGTGCAATTGGCCTAAACTCTTGGAATCTTTTATCCCTAGGACCTGTTCAGTTTATCAAAGCCACTATTCCCTTGTTGGAACTCGCGGACCACCCCATCACTTCCCCCCTCACCACTCGCCAAAATTCCTTGTAAAAGAATACTTGGAAGCCATCCAATCCCAGGGATCCTTCCAAGTTGAGGTCATTGATAACATCTACCACTTCCTATTTTGAAAAAGGAGCTACCAAGCTGTCAGCCTGCACATCATCAACACTGGGATAATCCATTGTTGCCACTCTCCAAGCACCCCTGACTGGGGCAACAGAAACAACACAGAAATAGGTAATTGCAGCAACCTGAATATCTGCCATGGACGTAAGCCTCTGGTCTCCTGAAAGAATGGACAAGATGAGATTCATACGCCTCCTCGAGCTAGCAGCCATGTGGAAAAACTTAGTATTGACATCACCCTCCTGCAGCCAAAGTTGTTAAGAATTCTCTCGCCAGTCCATTTCCCTCTTTAAATCCTCTTCTAACACCACTTCTTGCATTTGTTTTTGCTGTTGCAGTTCAATTTCAGACATAGGACCAGCTGCTTCCTTCTCATCCAGCTCACGTAGCATGGTAAGTGCCTCCATTCTCCTTTGCTCACGCAACACCCCAACTTTCAGCCCATACTCCATCATATTTTTTAAGCCAACCAATTTCACAGCAAGCTGTGCCATCGTAGATCTTGAGACTTGCTTCTTTTCCCACAAATTGGCAATCATATCTTTACAACCCGGCTCCCTCAATCAAGATCTTCTGAACTTGAAATGTGAACCCACTGAAATTCCCTCTCCACAGTCCCAGATCAGCAGCGTGTAGTCGGAAAATGGTCTCACTTGCCCAGCCACAAAAGATAAGTGAAACCTCTCTAGTAAGCTCAAGTTCCCGAAGAAACGATCAATCTTGGACATTTGGCCATTGCCATTACGCCGAGTGTACTCTACTACTGATGAAGGATATTCATTAAGACCCATATTCTAAACCGCCATTTGAAAGCCAAGTGCAGACTAATCCACACGCCCACTCGCTCTGTCTTGGCTTGAAAGAGTGCAGTTGAAGTCCCTACCTATTAGCCATGGATTATCACCAATCCCATCTGCTCTCTCCATTAGTTCAGACGACAAGTCTTGCCTTCTGCTGGAGTTGCACGGCCCATATAAGCATGTGATGAACCAAAAACTCCCACTATGGACTGATTGGAACCTACATGTAACATTGAATTCAGATTTCAGTACCTCTATCATTTGCAACTTTGCAACCTTCCACTAGATGGCCATGCCTCTTGATCCAGTAGCAATCTCCGCATTCCCATTTTGTAACAACGGTCTCCATAAGCTATGCCCATCCTCTTCAATATGTGTTTCTTGTGACAAAATGAAGTCAACATCCCATTCATGCATATATCTTGCAAGGGAAGCCCTTCGGACCCCATCGCGCAACCCATGCACGTTCCATGACAGGATCCTCATCTTGTTTCTGACCTCCCCTTCCTCAAGCCTCCACCAGTCCACACCGCACCAATTGCTGTTGCAACCACACTTACTTCCATCCCCACCCTGCTAACATTTTTTCTTCTTCGCAGCTTGTATGGTGATCTGATAAGCACCCCTTTCCCTTTGTTTTTAGCTCCAACATCATATTTAAATCCTTCTGATGCATCAAAAGAAAAAGGGGTATCCACCATCACATTTTCAACCCCATTCCCAGCACCCTCCTCAACTGGTAGTGTCATCTGAGAACCCATCTCTCTCACCCTATCATCATCATGGACCATGTCCCCTGATTCATTCATCAGGCCCCCTTTATGTTCTTCAAGATGGTGATCTTTCCTCTTTTTCATCGCTAGCATCTCCTCCATGGCATCCCTGCCCCTTTGTAACTGATCCGACCTGTTATTGACTACCTCTACGAAAGTTCTTTCTGTTGGCTGCTCACACATCCTCACATTGTCCAAACAGATCCAAAGTCGAACCAATCACGAACTTCCCCCACAATGAAGAATGATCTTCTCAAGTAAAGATCTGCTACGGACAAGGTTTACATTCACCCAAATCACCCTCCCATCCCCTTCCCTAAGCACAATCTCCATACCTTCTTCCATCTCCGCAAAGCTCCCAATCATCTTTGTCACCACCTCATTGGTTCTCAGATGAAGCGCAATCCTGTGATCTCCAACCTTCCCTGTCTAGAGGCCACCTTTTATGGAGGACGCTCTGCCAATGCTCCATCCAACGGCGATACAAATCTCCACATCACAGTAATGTTCTCGAAAACACTCATTCAAAAATGAAGGGTTTCCACATCAATCATTCCCAAACCAAAGAGCACAAAGCAGGAAGGGCCCAAGGTTGCAATCTTCCAATCCGGTGAATTTAGGGCTAAAGAACTTACCAATTGACGAAGCCGATCAATGGATGGCGCCCCTGTCATTATCTCCCCAATCAGAGCACCTCGCAATACCGTCTCCGCTACATGAATGTCTTCAGAATATGGGACCTCCACATCAAGAAAGTGCCCAGCCAACATGGGAGGGGGAGGCGGTAGAACCCCCAACCCCTTCTGCCATACGCGTGGAGGAGGTTGTAAACCCTTTCCTCCACCCTTCTGCATCCCTCCCCTTGTACATGAATCTCTCTTATGGCCTTCCCCGCCACACGCTACACATATAAGAGGCCCCTTGCACGCAGCCGCCATGTGCCCTCTCCCCCTGCATCTGAAGCACAAAATCTCCCCATTACTCACCCAACGCCTAGCCCTCACCAAGACCCCCTCCCTCTCTAATCATCCTTGCACCTCCATCTTTTCAACCTCAAAACCTCCCAGCCCTGATCCTCCCTCCCACCTCCATAGCCCCAAGCACCGGCCCTCATCCTCCCCCACAACGAGTCCAAAAAAAGGGTAATGTTCCTTGCCCATCAATTAATGTTAATGAAAATACTTCAAATATATTTATAATTAAACATGCATCAAAAATTAATTAAATTATTCTACGTTCGATACATACATCCATCCTAAATAATATTTATATGTAGGTATAAAAATAACTATTAATATATACTATACTAGGTTATTCTAACATATATTATATGTACAATGTCATATATAGGTGTTGTTAAAGCCTTAAAACATATGTATGTAAAAGACTCAAACATAGGTATACTTATTTATATATATATATATATGTACGCTCTATACTTATATACATATATTGTGTATACTCTACATTTATAGTACATATATACGTATACTATATACTATACTATGCTATACACTAATATATACACATACTCACACATAGGCACTCAACACTACATTCACGCAACACGCTACCTAGTCATTTAAACACTTAGTTTCTTTTTAACTCTTAAGTGTAAGTTAGTATAAAATTATTAGGTTGGCGGACCCGGTTCGATTCACAGGATCAACAACCCTTTCAGGTCGGATTGAACCACTGCAACGAACTGGTTCCTAGTTTATTATTAGGTATATTTTTGTGTATTTTAGGCCCATTCAGGCTCATAAATGGCTCTCAGCCAATGCCCACATCGGGCACACGTGCACATGCACATGCACGCACCCATGCACACGCACACACACACACGAAATGTGCTCATTTGTTTTGCACCACTGACGACAGGTGAGGTCTTGAGCGCAAGCAATAATATGCGACTGCAGCGAGTTTAAAGCCCACGATGTGGGATGAACGCAGCAACACCTAGGCATTGGAATTGCATTTTAACACGTTCTGAAAGGTCGACTTTGAGCCTCAATTTGAGCGCTCATATAATGTTTGTTCATAAAATAAAATATTCCATTTGAATGTCCTTACATAGGACTACATAATTTTGTAGTTATGTTATAATAATAACTTATTTTATTTATATTTAAAAAATTCTTAAAATTAGTGAATTATACACGTTAATTTTGAAGTTAATTACTTAATTAATATAAAAATTAATAAATTAATTACTCACTTGTCCTATACATTAGTTTATATACATAATAAAGTATTTATTACACATTTTTAATTTATTTTAATTTATATACACATTTTTTATAAGTATATACATAATTTAATTATAAATACTATTAGATAGTATAAATATATTATAAATAGGTTTAAAATAATTAAAATTATAGTGTACAAATATACAACATAACTGACTTCAGTAATAACTTAAATTACTAATTTATTTTATTTTAACTTAATAATTTAGCTATTTAACTTAATAGCATAAATACATACAATAAGTACTTAAATAAATAAATATACAGGCATAATAAGTATGTAATAATTACTTAAATACATATATATAGTTATAAATATGATTGTACAAGTTTACATATTTATTTATAATTATATAGATATATGTACATATAATGTATTATAAATTAATAGATAATTATATCATTAATATATATGTACCATAATCAACATAAATATTTATTTAAATATATATAATACATATATAAGCTAGTTATGTACATTATATACAAATATTTTATTATTTACATACAACTCATTATTTTATTGATATTTACAAGTATAAATAATATATACATGGTATTTTTGTGTATTTTTGGACTTTTTCAAGTTTTATAGTATTTTTATATTTTATAGAAGTAGGGGAAGAAAGAGAGAAGGTGAGATGAGAGAGAAGAGTTTTCTTGTTGTATTTTTCATAATAAGTTCTTTTATTAGTTTCAGTAGACCGAACAATCAATTGGTACGTTTTACTAGCTAGAGGATTCAAATTACTCCGAAACTTTAACATGCCTAGAAAAATAGCTAATCCTACGCAAGAAACTTTTGTTTTATTTTTTTACAATTTTTTAATGATTTTTTTTAATTTTAATTTCAGACAAATGAGGCTTGAAAGGGGTTTTGAAACACACGCATGGGGCCATATCTTCAGTTCTAGTAGCTGGAAATGTGGATAGTCAATTAAGAAGTGCCCATCAAGCTCCATAAAACATAATTGGACGATAAAATCTGATTTTAACTCAAATTTCCATTAAATCTCCAAGTTGGGTAGTTATACACTTAAAATGCTGCTGACAATTATTTAAACAAGAATTACAAGCAATTTTAGATCAAACTAAAGGCCAAACTTGTACATGAATAACTAGACATGAATTTCTAACATTACAAAACATGAATAGCCCCATTTAATCCTTGAATTTACTTCATCCCTCCATCTGAAACGATTCCAGACCTGCTCTTGCTTAATCCAGCAGCACTACTACTACTGCTACACTTATGCTTCTTAGCAGCTATTCTGCTGCTGAAACATTGTTTACTAATAGCATGAACATGCTATTCAGCTACTGCTGCTGTTACTTTCAAAATTAGACGACTTATCAACAAAATTCAGTAGCAGCTGATAATATCTACTGCTACTACCGTAACAATAACACTCTACGCCAGATATTTGAGGTCTAAATCAAACTCCAAAAATACACCCACAGATCTGGTAAAACCTACAAAGAAGATCTGGAATAAGTTCATGTCAAAACACTAATCCCAAAACCTTAGAAATCTAATTTGGCCATTACCTTACATTATAGATAATGTAAAGGTAATGAGTCAAACTAGGCATCAAATTCACTTATAATATGAATTAAAACCTCCTCAAAAGTCCTTAAAAAATCCTTTAAACCTTGGAAATCAGATTGAACTCTTTTTCTCTTAGATTAACATCTTGCCCTAATTTGGGCTTTTACTCTAAATTTCTTAGGTGATCTAATAACCTGATCACCCTGCAAACCATTGGTTAGTGTTCAGGATGATCTAGTAATCCTATGAAAATCCTTTGGGTCCTTGTTAAGCCTCGAACTAGTACAACTGATTCTCCTTGGGTAAACTACCCAAAATGTGGCTCAAAATGGACATGTGCTCATCCATAAATAAAAACCAAATCAAATCACATTAGAATCCTTGCAATGCACCCAATTAAGTAATTCAAACCTCAAATCGCTCAATTGAATCCATTTAGACCTGAATGAACTCTAAATCACTAGATTGGGCGCGAAATACAAATCTGAAAGAATCAAGCGAATCAAAGCAATCAAAATTAGATTAGAGGTCTTTGTGAACATATGAAGTGAATAGAGAGACCCTCAGGTGGTTTTTGAGTGCAAATTCAGATCTAAAAGCTAGAGAGCTTCAGATCCTATTCAGCTCTAATGGAGGGGTGAATTGTGACTTAAATTGCGAGGAAATCAGCGAAACACGATCATGAGGTGATGAGGGAGATTAGTGAACATGTGGATGAATGTGAAAACACCTCTCTGATTTGAATGATCAAAGAGGGAAAAATCATATCTAATCTAATCTGCTCCTAATCTAAACAAAATCGGATCAAATTATCTAGTAATTGCTAATCTAAACTAAGCCATAAAGCAGTAAATTTAACTAGAAAGTGGTAAACTACACTAGAAAGTGATTAAATATACTCTACAAATGAAGGTGATGTCCAAGAGGTAATGGCTGTCGGCCGATGGCAAAGAAATGGGAGGAGCTCTCACCGGAAGAAGGAGGTGTCCACAAGCCACCAGTCGTCGACCAATGGTGATTGAAGGAGGTAGGGAAGCCTACTCTGTCACCGTAGGTAAGGAAGGAAGGAGGAGAATTGAGGGAGTGGAATGAAGGGGAGGGAGTTGATCTAGGTCATGCGAGCTCAGGGGAGCTACTTATATAGGTGAGGGGGTGATCAAGGGACCGCACAGTGAGATTAGGCGCAAGGGTTAGAAACGATGGATGTGGGTTGATGTAGTGCACGGGAAGTTTTAAACCAAATCTCCACCGTAGGATGGGATTTGAGGGAGGTGGCGAAGCTTCGCATTGATGCGTGCGATGGATGGAGATGAATCCACTGTTGAATCTATGGAATAGAAGATCAATGATGGCTGCTTGGTGTGTTCTTCTCGTGTGAACAGTACACAAGAGATGAGAGGGATGGATGTAGGTCTTTTGTGTAATTTGAACAAGAGTCCTCAAATCAAAGGGGTAGAAAAAATAACGCACATAGCCCATAAGTGGGAGGTTTCATGATAGAGCAATCCTTGAAGGCTTACAAAAGAGCCTTTGAGAGTTTTTAAGTGAATAGAATGTGAATGAATAAGGACCTAAGTGTAAAGTCATTAATGCAAGGTTCTAATGATGTCCAAATGCCATGAGATTTTTATTGAAGCTTAATTGAACATATAAGAAATTAATTTCACCCTTGATTTGTAGTTTTGAGCTCAGAAATGTGTTCAATTTACATTTGGATCATCAATTTATGTTTAATGAATAGAATATCTTAAATATTGACCTAATTATGCATTTTTAACTCAAATTTGATGTTTTAGGTCATTTTCATTAATTCTCACACTTAACCCATTTATTATGTTAAAAATATAGTGTTTAACTTAGTTTTTAACCTCACTTTGACATTTTAGCTATGATGAACCACACCTCATCGGTGAGTCGTATACAATCTATCGTGTAGGATATTGCAGCAAGATCTCACGTCTTTCAAGGAAACTGATTTGGACAAATAATGATTGGAATTTTTGGCAAGGGATAAATAACAGGATTTATAGAAGACAATTGAATTAATTGAGAACTATACTCGCTCCTTATGTTTTCTGTATTTATTTAGTTTTTCCTTCTTTCCATTGTTCAACAACTCTACTTAGCATTCGTTGACTTTTTTGCTGACTCTATACTCAAGTCCTGAAGAGAATAGCTGCATTCTATAGCTATAGGAGTTGACGATGCTGGTATGAGTGCAGCATTGTAGGCTAGTAGTCGTGCTAGTAGTTAGTTTGGTGTTTTTCCTTCCAGCTTTCCTCACTACTTTGTTTTAGTTCCTTCCAATACTTTTGTTCTGTTTTCTTTAGTCTTGTATACTAGTACTTTTCATGGCTATGATTGCTATAGTGGTATCTTTTTCAGTTTATCTTTTCCTGTTATTTCATATATATCTATGATGATGCGCTATGTATGAATTTGTTATTCTATGTTTATGCGATAGATGACTAGATCTTAGGGAAATTGGTAAATCGATTTGGGTTTGTACTAGGGTGGAAGCTTAGGTCATAACACACGCCATGTTTCCCCTTATCTTTTATTTTTCTTTGCTTGTTTTTATTTTTCTTTGAGCTCCACTTTATTTCTCTTGACATTATTGCTTTGAAAGCTCCTCAACTTCATTCCTTCCATCTCAGCTTCACCTCCTACTCCAAAATTATTCACAAATATCATAATTACATGCAAATTATGCATAATATACATATATCATAATTATGCTTGTATGCCTAGAATGCAACATATACACCCTCAATGAACTATGCTAGCTTAGGACTAATCATAAAATAGGCAAGTTATAACTAATGATTATGTATGTATCACTGAGCGGGACATTTAACATGCTCATGTGCCATTGGTCCACTTTCACATGGTCGAGCAACACTTCCTTGATTGAGTTTTGCATCAATTTGGTGGACAGCAGGGTCCCCCAAGAGATTGTGACATGGATAAGGCTCTACATGCCATTGACTGGAGATTGGAGCACACAGTGCACATAGATGGATGGAATGCGAGAAGACATTAGCTTTAGCATATTGTACGACTAGATGCTAATGCAGCCATGGTGACCAATGACTACGATGCATGGTATCGTCAAATAACACAAAGATGCATAGGACACCATGGCGAGCTGATCTGGAGTGAGGTTTACCCACTACTAATCGTTGTGTTCTTAAAATTTTGTGCTTTTATAATCTCAAAAATCTAGTAAGTGGTATATTTTCTTTTTAGCTTGAGAGATTGGATCAAGTTATACTACACTGCAAGGATAGGGTCGAGATGGCAACCATCAAATCGATAGCACAAAAGGCAAAGCAAATATTGTAGTTGGAGATCTTGCTCAAATTTGTTGAGTTGCCATCCCTTGATCCTTTCACTAATGATGATGAGGATGATGTCGACCATGGTGCTATGGATGAGGTGCCTATTATTATCCCTGCCTGTTGACGTGGTTGAGGATGTAGACAACGTTAGCTGCAAGGATGAGGACTAGGACAAGGATAGGCATGTGGGAGGCAAGCTGGCAGACATGGAGATGCACAGGCTCAGGGAGAATAGCATAATTATGGAACAACCACAACATCATGACGTAGAACAACCATAAGATCATGATGTAGAGCAGCCACAGTTGGAAGGTAACCCACCTGACGATCACGATACTTAAGTAGAAGGGCTTAACCAGAGCGATAGTTAGATAGAAGGCGATCCTCTAGCAGATTACGATATGCATGTCGAGGGCAATCATCAGGATGGGGATGATACTCAGTTGGTTACTCCCCTAGGATTGATAATTAACAATACTCCGACTATTCCGTCAACACCACAGAAGATACAAGGAGGTTGCTTTGAAGATGTTACACATGTTAGTGCAACCTCTCTAATTACACTTTAATGATTTTACAAAACCTTATTAGCAATCACTAAAAATAAAATCAAACAATCATATTTACTCTCTGTACTGTAATATGATAGGTTTGCAAGAGTTTGTCTTCATTGACAAAGAGAGATAAAAGCTTCAAGTACGAAGGAGTTGAAGAAAATTGTGGCCAAGATGTCCCTTTGTAATTTTTGTCATTTGTAATAATTTTTAATGTATTTACTTGTCTAGAAGTTTATTGTAAGGATCCCTTAGACTCTTAGTTCAACTTAGGAACCTAATGGACCAAACCCAACCTAGGAAAAGCCCTTACAAAATAATTCAAGTCAATATACCCTTTATAGGACATCTACTCAACAGATCAAATGTCTGATCACCTCTACTGACTTCTTACATAGTGATCAGACGACCTATGCCCAACATAAGAAATTATTTTAATGATTAACAACGTTTAAGACCATAATCTAACGTCTAGATAGATCTTCAGACGTTTGACATCATCCTTATACATCACATTGATAGACGTTATTTTTGAAATTCGAGTGCATTCTGACTTGACTACCTTGCAAAGATACTTTCCCACTTTTATAGATAACTGACCCCTGATATACATGACCTCTAGATGTCTAACCATATCATCAAATGCTTTGTGTTTATACACATGTACCATGTACAAGATCTGAACCAACAAGGGACTTCTAGGGAGCTCAACCCACATAATTAGATGACTGATCAAAAGATTAGACATCACTTATTGCATTATATGTTGTCCGATGCTTACACAAGTTGTCTAATGGTCTACATTGCCCTATTTTCTTGATCTTTGAAATCTTGATGTCTAACGTTTTTAACAGGTGTCTGATGAGGTATAGCAGATGTCTGATAAATCAATTAGACGTATGTTAATAGTTGTTAGTTAAGTAGACTTTTTTGACCAAGATTTGCCTCGGCTAAACTTGTTCCTAACGACTAATAGACCATTTATAAGTGCACTTTGGCCATTCTATGACCTATATAAACATAGCACATCACTTCCAAGTGAGGTTAGCACCCATATACAGTCAAACCTCAAGTGCACACCCTCAAGAGCTCCCTACATTCTCATATTGCTTTCTTGCTCTCTACACTCACTTCTACCTTGTTAGAGAGCTAACTCCCCTATGTTCAACTCTCTTTTTAGCTATCACATTAGGGAGTTTTTTCTAGAACCTTAGCAACCGCTCTGACTCTTCAATCTTTGGGTACCTTAGGTTCTCAGTTGTATTTCACTTTTGTTCATTATCTGCCTTGTTGGATCTCCATCCCTTCCGTGTAGAAGGGTAAAACTCTTCGGTTGGGACTGGAGAGGGTTTGTAAGTTGAGGAGCACCACCCTTATTTAAGTGATGTGGTTAGTGAATAGTTGATTGCCTTCGCAATCAGGAAATCCCAAGTCGTGTGACTTGAGTGGTGGTTTTTCTCCATTAGGGGTTTCCACCTAAAAATCACTATTTCTAATGGTTTGCATCTTGTGTTGATTTTAATTACTTGAAAATTTTAAATTTACTTTTGATTGCACTAATCACCTCCCTTCTTGCAGACAGGTCAACTGGATCTCCATTATTTACGAGTCTTGAAGGTTGCAAATGTTGAAATCAATGCATATAGGAAATAAATAAATAAAAATATATGCATTTCCAACATTTTTTCATAAATAGAAAATATTAAATTAAGCAAGTCAAACATAATTTGGCAAGATCCAAAATAAAATAAAGAACAGGGAACATGCAATAACATAAATAAACAAAATGAGAAGGGATTAGATTTTACTCCGATTGAAGTGCCCATTAAGGACTTCCCTTAAATAAGGTATCTCTCCCAACAATACTAGTACGTCGGGGAATGACAAACTCTTCCCAAGATACGATGATCTACCTCCAAGATTCTACACACTTTGATCTTGGATGTCCTCGAAAATCACCTCAAGAGAACGAAGCCGATGCAATTTCGTTTGTCAGCCAAATTCTTGATTGATCTACCAATTTAATGGTTTGATCAATAAAAAACTTATCGTGGATCTCTCAACCTTCATGTGCAAGATCGACAAAACTGATTGGAGATTTCTATTAATCTCACGTCAAACAAACACACCAAGAAAGAGAGATAAGAACGAGAGAGTGGGAGGGTGGAGAGAGCTTTTCTGCTTTTATTGTGTATCAAATGAGAGCCCCCTCGTGGCCCTTATATAGAGCCCATGACCCGATGTTTTTGGAAATTCCCATTGATTGATCAATTTAGTTCCCATTGATCGATCAAAATCAATTAATTGATCAAACTTGACTTTTTGATCAACCAAACCAATTGATCGACCAAAGTAAACCCATTGATTGATCAAAACAATTAATCTATCAATTTTACCTTTTGATAGACCAATCTAGGCCAAAATCATGAGATTAAAAATCCACAACAAAAGTGTCCAAGTTCCAAGTTCCAAATTGATTCTCACCCGAGCCTAAGCGGGGTCGAGCTTGGGTGGGGCACAGGCACGTGTATGCATGGTCCCCAGCCCCACCTCTCACTCTTTGCTACATAAGCCATGGGAGAAAGAAGCTTTTTACACCCACCAAGAGGTTTGTCAACTTCTAGTATGGCACTAAAAACCTCTCCCAAATCTCATAGATTTTAACATGAATTCCCACGTCACTATATATCAATTACATCTCGATTGATATAATTAGGCTCTTAAATCCAACAACAAATTGATGATATTGATGTATATATGCAGATCAAGATTGATCCACCTCCAGATCCATTGAAGACATATCAAAGGAAGAAGAGAAAGAAAGCAGTTATAGTATCTTGCTGAGGGGCAAAAAGCATCATCGGACTCAAAACTCTACGCGAAGCCCAAAAAAGGATCCGGCTACCCAGATACTGGGCAAACAGGAAGAGCTGCTTCGCCCAACTTGCCTATGCTCAGATGAATCCAGACCTACCTTTATCCAAGCAAATTCGGATAGGACTGACCCACCAAAGGACTCACCTTGACTGGAGTCAGAGAGGCGACAATAACACCCACTATGCCCACGTCGACAGTAATGAGGGCGTTACTGGAGTCAGAGAATCCGCAAGGACCGTTGTGGAAGATCTTATGTTGTTAGGATATTTCCTGTACTATAAATAGGGAGGAGGGACCCTCGAAGGACCTCTTCATGCAATCTTGGAGAGAGAAAAATAGAGAATTTGCATTATCACTATCCTAGAGGAGATTTAGAAGCATTGCCCTCCCCTTAGACGTACACCCCTTACAGTGGAACTGAGTCACCAATTCCCTTATCTCTTTTCTGTGATTGCTTATGTATGATTGCTGAGTCGGATCCTCCGTTTATGGAGTCCAATCAATTGACACCGTCTATGGGAAACGATTATCATTCGATACCATTTTCATACTTCAAATCTCAATGATGGCCCCTACAACTCGCAATTCCTCTTGCGGTGATCCTGAGAAGGCGGTAGCGCAGGCGAAATCGACTGTCTCAGTGTCTAAGAGACGTCCCTAGCCTACCGGGCCCAGCAATAAGAAGCCAACTCAACCTAGTCGGCTACTTGAGGTTCCTGGGTGAGATCCCCTCTACGAGATGCAAGTGAGGGAAGAACTGTACGAGGCCAGACTAGTGGCTCTATTGGCTGAGCAACAATCAGTCGCCAACAAACTCCTTGAAATCAAGCATACTAGGGAGTTAGGCAAACTCTAGTTGGAGGAGCCCCAAAGTTCGAGCCTTAAAGATGAACAATTAAAGTGGTGTTGTACGGTAGAAGAGGAGAACGCCCGCCTATGCGAACAACTCGAAAAGCTAAAATGTGAGCTCAGTCGCCAGAAAGGGGAAGTTCTTCTTAGCCAACCAAAAGCTCCCCGCCCACCTTCATTGAGGGAGCAATTTGAAGCTCAACACTTAGTGACTAGTTGCAGAGGCTCGATACCCGATATCATCCACCAGGTCACCCAAGCAATGAGGGGTATATGCCCATGCACTTATGTCACCACCTACCCTTTCACTGAAGAGGTGATGACGACCCCCCTACCAGAGAAGTTCAAGTAGCTCGTGATGGCCTAGTATGACAGGACGGCAAACCCTAACAACTTTGTTGGTAGTTACCGTCAAATGATGCTGATGTACGGTTGTCCTAACAAAGTACTCTGCCGGGTATTTCCGTCTTATCTGTCCGGTATGGCCCATGAGTGGTTCCAAGAGCCGCCGGCCGGGCAAATCACCTACTTCCAAGAACTGGCGGATAAATTTTACCAGTACTTTGCCGGGCAGCAAATAGTTAGATATAACCGAGAGAGGCTGTTGGAAATCCGACAGCAAAAGAATGAATCTTTCCAGTCCTTCGTGGACTGATTCAAGGGCCAATACTTCAAGTGCAAGAGGCCCCACGATTCCATAACCATCTAGTACTTCAATCAGGCCTCCTGACCCAAAGGTTTTGGTACGACATCGACAACTTCCCACATAGAGGTATGGCGGAGTTGTGGGACAGGGCTACAAAATTCGCAGAATAGGATGACTCTTTCCACTCCCATAGTCGGTTGGTGGAAGGATATGGAGACGGTCTCAATCTTGTTGAAGAGAGGAGGACCTTGAGAGAGTCGGCTCCCGTATCCATCTGTGGAGATAATCGCTTCAATAAACGGAAGGCTAACTTCCATGATCAGAGAAGCGACAGGCCCATTAAGGGCTGAAACAATGGACCCTGCCAAACCAGGTGGGAGTTTTTTGAAGAGTACACTCCCATGACCGTGTACCAGGCGGACATGTTGGCAGAAGTCTAGTCCACAGACAAAGACTTGCTACCTTCGCCAATGCCTCTTAGGAAGAAGGCCGAGTCTAAGCCCTACTGCAAGTACCATAGGGCTTGGGAACATGCTACTGAAGATTGCTGGGATTTCCGTGACCAAATCGAGTCCCAAATCTGGCACGGAAACTTGGCCCATTTCGTCAAGCGAAATAAGAGCCAAGACAAGAGTAAGAGATCGTTAGAAGGTCCAGAAGATTACCACAAGGAGAAGCTCCAGTAACTTTGTGTAGTCAACATGGTCCTTGCCTCGGACAAAGAGCCAGATGGGTTGACGGCCTGCCAGATCAAGCAAGCGATACCTCCTTTGCTTCCCCCGGTAGAATACCATCATTAGGTCCTGGTGACAATAGCACGCTACCCTAGAATGCTCATCTCCCATCACCTGAACCCAAGGGGAGGTTGAGTTCATTTTCAAGGTTAACGCCACCCCAAGTCAGCAAGCCACTCCCTTGGGGTCGACTCCTCACAATGTGTTCCCCACTCTTCAGTGGGACGAAAGAGGTTCTGTCAAACAGAAGACCCCTAGGCTCTTCGCCTCTCTGCCTAACCTGGCAGAACATACTGGCCCACTCTTGGTAACTCTCTTACTGGCGAGCCAGC